>CM031596.1:85492590-85495090 GCA_018398815.1 Conus ventricosus | reverse complement strand
ACATTATTTTGCTATTTAAAAGAAACACGTATGGTAGTGAGGCACATTATTTGGCTCTCAGTTACGCAGCACAGCCTCGAGAAATATTGCAGAAAACAAACGTCATTACACTAATTTGTTGCCTGGAGAACATTTTTCCTTCCTTTTTGGGGGTGGGGGGGGTGGGGGGGTGGGGGGGGGAGAGGGTAGCCGCATGGAAGGTTTCGTTCTAAAACTTCCGCTGCTTCGTACTGACTGTAGCTTGAGGAAGACAGCAGAAAAGTACTGTGAGTGTCTGGGCTGCATCTGACACTTTCTCCAGGCAAAACACACGTCAGATTAGACGTCAAGTCCATTAGCCAGAGACCTTGCACGCCACGGTGACTTTATCAAAACACGCCGCATTAACCCCGTCACTCCTACTTCAGTCAGTAAAGGGGCCGCTCATTTCAGCTGACAACTCTTTCCTTCACGTCACTTGGAGTGAGCAATTAGGTACAAGTCAGCCAGGCGATGTACCACATTGACTGCATCGATTTTTCCCCCTCATCTCAAGCTTTCTCCTCTAGTCACCAAAATTCTATAAACAGTACCAGAGGCAATTATATATATATAACTGACTTCAGCACGATTGTTGAATAAAAAAAATGTCAAGTGGTTTGCAGCAAAACACAACAAGCTCAGATCCTACTATCGTGTTTCCATTCTCCTGACAAACAGTTCCTAAGAATCTGAGAACATAAAGCCCAATAGAGAAAATGAAGGAAAACAAATACAGACCAATTATTTGCTCGAGCTTTTACTCCTCATAAGGAAAAAAATCTAGAAATTAGAGTTGAATTTACTTATTCTGAGGAATAGTATTTATTATGCTGCTAGCTTCTCTCTACCCTCGGGGACTCCATGCGTCACTCCCCAAATAGTCTTCATTACTAAACCCAAATTTCATTTCCCAACTTCCACAAAAAGAGTTCCAATCTATTTAAAATTAATATGTAAAGAAATCATGCCAAAAAAAAAAAAGGGCCTATAAATAAGATACCATACTCGCTGCCCAAATCGAGATTTTATGCTGTCAGTATTTTTTTTAAAATTTAAAAAAAAACTTTCTTTCCCAGTTTTTTGCTTTTTACTGCGTGGAATGTTTTTTTTTTTAGTTTTCTAGATACAGGTAGGAACATCTTCTGCAATTGCTTCCCTACTTTTGATCTGTCTTCCATATCTATTTCATTTCAGTGAAAATACCTCAGAAAAAGTGATATCTCTTTACATTAGTACAATGCACACTTAGAATACGGTCATATGTGTTAATTTACAGTCAGAGAAAGAGTCATACACGTAAAAAAAAAAAGAAGAAAAATGAGTTTGCCACCGAACGAAATAAAGAAGCAAGTTACACGACAAGCAATGGAAAAGAGCGAACTGGTGGGAATGAAGCTTATGGAGAGTAGGGGAGGAACGGGAGAGGAGAGAGGGGACAGTGGGGTTCGTTCTTGTGGAATTTTTTTTCTTCTTTTTGTCAGAAATCTTGGACACCCTGGCTGAATGCTTGTCTCCATCTCTGGCGTTGTCTTCTCTCCCCCTCCCCCATGTCTTCCCCATCTTCCCCCATATTTCGTCCACCCCTAATCTCTCTCTTTCTCTCTGTGTTGTGTGTGTGTGTGTGTGTGTGTGTGTGTGTGTGTGTGTGTGTGTGTGTGTGTGTGTGTGTGCGTGCGCTAGGCAGTAGTGCATGCATGTTTGTTTGTGTTTGGTTGTGTCCGCAAGCACACCTATCTGCCTGCATTTAAAATGGCCAGCTAGTTTGCAACATTATATGAAAATTTATATTTCTCGTACAAACAGAAAAACAAGACCGATACAATATCGCATTAAACAATCATTTAAATCTAACGCACCCCCCACAACTTTTCGACTTACGGCCCACAGTCGACAGGTGGTTGCACAAAACGGATTCAGCAGTTCATGACATTCCATGTGGATAACAAGCTAACGAATAAACAAGGACAACATTACAACATGAACGCAGATTTTACACAATTCCGTAATCACTGGAACTTTTATCTGTCGCACACACGTGCTTGCACGCACAAGCACGGACAGTGAAGTGTTTGCATTATTTTTTCTGTCATTTACTGACATAGCGTGTGCTGTAAAATGCAGAAACGTTCATGAATGACAAATATGTGGAATAGCAGTCCACATGCTGTAAAATGCAAAAGGTAATTTGGTTTATGTCAAGGGATGTACGTGGGGTGAAAAATCAGTATTGGAAAGAACGGTTGGTGTGTGTGGTGTGTGGGGGGGGGGGGGGGGGGGGGGGGGGGGGGGGGGGGGGGGAGTGGGATCATGTGTTGCGTATGGCCATAGAATGGCGGCAGAGAGTCGGCAAAGAAGGGGAGGGGTGGGGGGGTGGGGGGAGGGGAGGGTGGTGGTGGTGGAATACAGCAGAGGAGAAGAAGGGAGCGGACACTTTAGGACAGCCATTTTAGACCTGTCTGCAATAGCACCGGATGTAGAG
>CM031596.1:85462590-85487590 GCA_018398815.1 Conus ventricosus | reverse complement strand
CCTCTCCTTCTTGACGTCAGCTGTCCGCCCCATACTGTCTTTTCTTCCCACCTCTCCTTCTTGACGTCAGCTGAATTACCTTCTGCATTTTGCATCCTATGGCCTCCTATTCCCAATATTTGACATGTATGGATATTTGTGCACTTTTCACATGAACGAATACAACGCATCTCACGTCAGTATATGACGGAAAAAATGATTAAAATACATTACTGTCCACAATTGTGCACACGTGCGTCCGTGTGTAGTGGATGAACGTTCCAGTGATTTCAGAATTGTATTAAATGTGCGTTCAGGTTGCAATGTTGTCCTTGTTTGTTTGTTGCCATGTCATGTCACAACTGACTGTTTTTGTGTCGCCCTATGTTGATTGGGGATAAGTTAAGAAGTAATGTGGGATGCGTTGATTTAAATAGTTGTTCGATGGAACATTGCATTGGTCGTTGTCTTTGTATATGTATGAGAGATACAATTTCATGAAATGTTGTGAACAAGCTGGCCATTTTAAGTGTTTGTGGCAGCACGCAGGCGTGCTTATGCAGGCACACATGCAAGCAAACATACACACATCCATGCTTGTGTACCCCACAGAGAGAGGGAGAGAGAGGGAGGAGAGAGAGAGAGAGAGAGAGAGAGAGAGAGAGAGAGATGGAGAGAGAGAGAGATAGAGAGAGAGAGAGAGAGAGAGAGAGAGGAGATGAGGGGGGGGGGGGGGGGAAGAAGTGGATGGGAGGATGGGGTGGGGTAGGGGGATAAAGACAACACTGGAGATGTAGATTAGCGTTCATACAGGATAAGGAAGCAGAGTTCTGTAGGTACAAACCCACATTCTGCGGGCCCATGTTAAGCGCATCTCTAACCTACTCTGTCACCTCATGCCTTGGGGCCCCCATCCATCCCCTGCCCACGTCCCGCTCTCCAACTTTTCCCTAACGTATCCCCCTCTCTCTGCGCTCCCCCTCCTTTCCCGTTCCACCCCTCAACACTATAGGCTTCATTCACACCAGCTTGTTCTTTTCCCATGTCCTCTGAGGGACCGCTCGTACCTTTTTGTTTCAATCTGGACTTTTAAAAAAACATTCTGTCTTCTTTCCATGTCATCTGAGTGCTAGTGTGGGGTTGATGTTGTCACTTTTTATGAGCAGCAAATGTTTTAGATGTATTTTATTGAGGTTGTCAGAGTTTCCTTCTTGGTTATTTTCAAGTCTGCTGCTGCTGACGCTCTGCTGTTCAATCTCTCTCTCTCTTTCTCTTCTCTCCTCTCTCCCCTCTCCCCCTCTCTCTCTCTCTCTCTCCTCTTCTCTCTCTCTCTCTCTCTGTGCGGGCATAACCACTTTGTATGTTATATGTGTGCGTGTGTAACATCAACGGCTATTTGAAAACCATCAAAGAAGACCACTTTGTATGTTTATGTGTGGGGTGTGTAACATCAACGGCTATTGAAAACCATCAGAAGAAGAGAGCTCAGCTTCAGGAACAGCCATGGCAGCCGTGGACCACAGCTCCTGGCACAGAGGCATCGCAACAGGGCTGACACAGCTGAAGGTCAGTGCACTTTCACACGTTAAAGAAAAACTCATGCAGAGAAAAGAGAAACTGATAGAAATGGCACTTTACTTCCTTTAAGTGCTCCCATGTGGGAGGCACTACATCGCCTGTATTGGACTCTTCAGTCATCCCTTAGCCCGTAGACTCCCCCCTTGCCACACACACATAGGGGCAATAGGTTAAAAAAAAAAAAAAAAAAAAAAAGAGAGAGAGAGAGAGAGAGAGAGAGAGAGAGAGAGAGAGAGAGAGAGAGAGGAGAGAGAGGGTGAACGGAAGAGATGGACTCGGGTGGGGGGGGACAAGGCCAAAGGGCAGGGAGTTTATAAGAAGTATTCGTTCAGGATGTCCGAGATTTCTGACAGAAATGGAGGAAAAAATTTCCAAAGAAAGAGCCTACACTCTGCAGGCCTTTGTTAATTAAGTAAAACCTTACCCTGCACTCCCACCTCTTCCCCCGCCTCCGTCCATCCTCGGTCCCATCCTGTCTTCCACCTCCTTTCTTCACATATCCCCCCCCCCCCCAACCATCCTCAAGCCTCCCCCTTCGCCCCCCTCCACGATCCTTTTTAAACAAGACACACTCTTTTCCCTTCCCTCCCCCTTGTTGGAGGCTTTCTCGTTATCCCGTTTGATGGATTCTGACTTATAAAGACCGCTCCTTCTACTTCCTGTGTAGCCTGAGTGCCGTAATGTGCTTTTTTGTCATCACTTTTTGTGAGCAACAAATGTTTTGGGAGTTAAACATTTATTTTCATTCATGATGCCGGGGTTTTTCCCTTTTTGGGTAATTCATGAGTCTGCTCACTGCTCTTTTTATCTCTCTCTCTCTCTCTCTCTCTCTCTCTCTCCCCTCTCTCTGTGCATTCATATATTATATAATATATATATATATTTTTATATATATATATATAAACAAAGCTTGCTCTTATGTCTTAGATTGAAGAAATAGGGGGAAAGCATTCATACGCAGTGGGAGTTAATACTGCCTAACTAACAGTATGTCTCAAGTGGGTGGGTGGGAAAAATAAAATAAATGCTTCTCAAAATGAGCCTTTAGCAAGCTTAAAAATCTCCAATAGGGAGACCCAAACACCAAAAGGGGAAACTCCTAAACACATAACTCCTGGTCATATACCGATATTTCGAAACCTGGTTGTTTCTCCTCAGTGACCGCGGAAAGTGGTAATTTTGACTCCTCTGCCTTTTTGGGGTTTTTAAAAAGAATGCTATCCCCGAAAAAGGGTGGTGTGCAATACCGTAGTATTTTGTTGATTTTCAAAAAACCAACCAAAGGTGCCACCTAAGAAGCAAAAGAAAATCATAAAAGACAAAACAAGCTACATTTTCTTGTGAATAGTAGGAAAATATAAAAAGAGAACCTCTTAAGACACAAGTGCTGAGGGCCAGTTCTTGGAATGAATCCGCAAGGGACAAATTACAAAAAAACTATAAATTCCAAGGGATGAGTTCTGGCACCATTCCCGCAACTTACAGAGCAGCTTGGGGCTTGCAAGACTGCAAGAAAATTGAATTTAAACAAAGCTTGCTCTTATGTCTTAGATTGAAGAAATAGGGAGCTAAGCATTCATATCTGCAGTGGTAATTTTACTGCCTAACTAACAGTATGTGCTCAAATGGGTGGATGGGAAAAAATAAATAAATGCTTCTCAAAATGAGCCTTCAGCAAGCTTATAATCTCCAATAGGGAGACAATCACCAATAGGGAGAAAACTCACTAACACATAATCCTGGGCATTACCGATATTTCGAAAACCCGGTTGTTTTTTCCTCAGTGACCGCGGAAAGTGGTTAAATTTTACTCCTCTGCCTTTTCGGTTTTAGAAAAAATGCTATCCCAGAAAAAGGGTGGTGTGCAATACCGTAGTATGTTTGTTGAGTTTCAAAAACCAACCAAAGGTGCCACCTAAGAAGCAAAAGAAAATCATGAAAGAGCAAACAAGCTACATTTTCTTGTGAATAGTAGGAAAAATAAAAGATAACCTCTTAAGACAAAGTGCTGAGGGCCAGTTTGGAATGAATCCGCAAGGGACTAAATTACAAAAAACCTAATAAATTCCAAGGAAAGTACCGAGCACCATTCCAGCAACTTACAGAGCGCTTGGTGTTGCAGTGACTGCAAGAAAATTGAATTTATAACAAAGCTTGCTCTTTGTCTTAGATTGAAGAAATAGGGGAGCTAAGCATTCATATCTGCAGTGGTAGATGATTCTGCCTAACTAACAGTATGTGCTTGGGTGGGTGAATGGGGAAAAATAAAACAAATTCACCCACCCAAACTGAGTGTACTTTAAAAAGTTTACTCTTTCTGTGAATGTAAATAAACTATACATCTGTATTCAGTGCGCGCGCGCGTGCTGCGTGCGTGCATGCGTGTGTGTGTGCGTGCGTGCGTGAGGCGGTGTTCTAAACATGAAAAATGATGTGTAAAATCTAGGAGTTTTTCAAGAACTATTGTAGGCTTATTTTAGTGTCATATTTTCATAATTATTGAATAATAATCTTGAAAAAAAGGGGCGTTTATTTGTGGGGGAGGGAACGACAGACAATTGGTATGATAATGGGAACCATTTTTGGATTGGTGACTGGAGTCCCTGGAGCTATAAAAGCTGGCGACATGTATAGCGATTCCTTGGAAATGGGTTTAAATTCCACTCGAAGTTTATAGATTTTTTTTTTTGGATGGTGGGGAGTAGAGCTTAGGCAATTCGTTGACTTGGTTTCATTTTTCAGTTTCTATGCTGTTCTTTTGGTTCTTAATTTTCCGAGGATTCTTTGGAAAAGCCGTCAAGAGAATGGAAACATGATAGTAGGATGTGAGCTTATTGTGTTTGCTGGCAAGCCAGTTGACGATTAGTGGATCTGACAAAGCGTGTTGAGGTCTGGCCTATAATTGCGCTTCATACTGTTTCGGGACATTCTGTGAATGAAAGCGTGAGATGAGGTAAAGAAATTTGATGCGGTCGTGCGGCTCATTGTCTAACTAGACTTGCACCCTTTTGCTCACTCCATGTGAATGCAGGGAAAGTGTTGTCAGGTGAAATGAGCGGTCCCTTTACTTACTTGAAGTAGGGGGGGACAGGTTAAGGTGGCGTGACTTTTGATAAAGGTTGCTCCGGCGTATGGGGTCACTGGCTAATGACCTTGACGTATAATCTAACGTACGTTTGCCTGGAGGAAAGTATCAGGAACAGACCAGACACTCGCTGTGTTTTCTTTCTGGCTGTCTTCCTCATGGCTACAGTCGGTCCGAAGCAGTGAACGTTTTTAACGAAAAATTTTCATGTGGTTACTCCCTCCCCTCCCCCACTTCATCCCCATCCCCAAATTGGAAGGAGAAATGTTCTCCAAGCAACAGATTAGTATAATGGACGTTCTCTTTCAGCAATGATTCCCGAGGCGACCCTGTTTTAATTGAAGTAAAATAAATATAGTATAATGTCTTTCGTTTTTTAAAAGATTACACACACCCCCACACAACACACACACACACACACCACACACACACACACACACACACCCACACACACACACACACACCACGCAGCCGCACGCACGCACGCACGCACGCACGCACGCACGCACGCACGCACGCACGCACACACACACACACACACACACACATTCATTTCATCCTTCCATCTTTGTGTTCAATTTGGGAACATTACTTCCTTTCTTATTTCTTTAACTAAGTTGAATTGTTGTATTCATCAGTGACATGCCTGATAAATCAATGAGAATTTTACAATGGAATGCCAGATCGGTACTGACAAATGAAACGTGGTTAATTCAACATCTAGCAGACCATAGCTATCATATATTGGTTTTGCAATCCTAAATGTATGCAAATCCAAATTACAGAAGGTACCTCACTTTTACTACCCTCCAGTACATAACAGAGTTTCTGATTCAAAAGAAAAAATCAACACGGCTATTTATATCAGAGAAGGTACAGAATATGTTCACTGTCCATCACCTGCACCATCTGATCTACCACACTTATATTCATGCGCGGCCAGTGTAAAACTTAACAGCATTGTTCTCAATGTTGTCTCTGTATATCTGCCGAAAGGAACCAACTGACCAAAACACTGAGTGGCTACATGCAATACAAAGCACGAATGAAAAATGGCTGATTGCCGGTGATGTCAATGCACACTCTCCTTTTTGGGAAAAGGGTTGTTCTACTGTAACCAGCAATCGTTTTGTTGAAAATGTTGTCGATTCTGATTTGTATTTGCTCAATAATGGAAGTGTAACCAAAAATTCCAGATATTTCTACACATAAAGCAAGTGCTTTAGACTTGTCTTTGATTTCTCCCCACTTAGCTTTTGATTGCACTTGGCAAACTTACGAGGACACTCTCGGAAGTGATCATTTGCCGATCATAATGACAGTCAATGAATGTATAATATTCAGGAATTACCAGAGGACAAAATTCCCAAATACAATATAAATTTGCCGACTGGGACAAGTTTAAAACTCTCCTTACCAGCATAGATGTAGATAGTGTTTGTGGAATAGAAGAGAGTGTGGATAATATGTATTCAAATTTCAACAAACTGATACTTTTCGCTGCAGATGGTTCCATACCTAAATCTAATCATATAAAAAAAAACACGTCAATGCTGGGAATGTCTGGTGGACCAAAGATTGTGAAGAAGCTGTAGCTTTAAAGAAGCTTAAATACAAGGAATATATCAGAAACAAAAGTGAGGAAAACCATCAAGAAATGAAGAAAGCAAAGGCACACTCTAGCAGAGTTATTGCAAATGCAAAGCGGCTTTACTGGTCATCATTTTGCGCAAGAGAAGTTTCCCAGCTAAAGATCTTCAAAGGTATGGAAAAAGTTTCAAGCTATGAAAAAAGGGATAAATATTCTAAGATATCCTATTAATTGGAGACTAAGAAATTCCCGACTCCATATGAAAAAGCCGAAGCTTTTGCTAATATATTTTCTAAGACCATGCGCCTGGAAAGCCTTCCGCACGAATGCAGACAACATGGGGAAAAGCAAGAAAAAACAGAACTTTATGATGAACCAATTCCAAACAATGACCATTTCATAAATGCACCCATAACCACACAAGAATTAAAGGATGCCGTCTCTTTTAAATGCAATAAAACATCGTCAGTAGGGCTGGACGGTATTTCAAATCAAATGTTACAACACATGCCAGAAAACTTTTTTTTCTCTTTTTATTAAAAAATATTTCAAAAGATTTGGATAGAGGGTCTTATGCCAGTTATTTGGAAACAGTCAATAGTAATCCCAATTATAAAGCAAGGAAAGCCTGTCACAAACACCGACAGTTATCGACCTGTTGCTCTGACTTCTCATGTTGCAAAACTTAGGGAAAAAAAAAATTGTACTTAATAGACTTATCATTTTTGTAACAAAAATCATATAATACCTACTAATCAACAGGCTTTATAAAGGGAAGATCTACCACTGATCATATCGTAAAGTTAACAACTCAAATCAAATATCAGTTTGCCAGACGGAAGAGTGTTCTGGCTACATTCTTTGATATTAGAAAAGCCTTTGATAGTGTATGGCATGATAGATTGTTATACAAATTGAAGGCGATTGGGATTTCAGGTAATTTTTACAGTTAATATTAAAGAATTTCAAAACACAAAGAAGTTTACAGGTCAGAGTACAATCACATATTCCAGTTTTAAAACCATTGGATATGGGTATTCCTCAAGGTTCTGTAATTATCTCCAATGCTATTTATATTTTGCTGTATGATCTTCCAAAACATGTAACTAAAAATGCTACAGTTGTACAATAATGCCGATGATCTGTGTATGTGGATAAATACTAGTATGAAAAAAATCACACCCAAAAGAGCAATAAATTACCACAGAAAACTTTATCAGGCAGAGCTTGATAACCTCAGCAAATACTTGTTAATAAATGGTCTAAAGCTTTCCCATGAAAAAACTCATAGGGTTTTTATTTAACATGGGGATGATCCCTCTGATTTACCATCTTTAAGCTGGATGGGATAACACTTGCATACGTACACTTAATTAAATTCTTAGGTGTCCATTTAAACATCGACACTCACATGGAATATCCATATTGATTACCTTTTAAACAGGGCAAGAAAAACTTAAATTTTCTGAAAATTTTGAGCAAGCAAAGCTGGTGCCAAGATGGAAAAACATTAAAGCTTTTGGCTTGGCATTAATTCGTTCTAAATTATCATACCCCCAAGAGCTTTCTTTCGCGCACCTAAATATTTGTTACAAAAACTACAAAGTGTGGATAGCAAAGCCTCCACTTTGAGGACATACAGAGAAATTGACGTTTTACCTTTAAATGAATATAGGAATCTATCACTTGCAAAAAAATTTCATGAAATGTTCACCATGAAGGTGTAAATGAAACGGAAATATCTATAAACCCAGAGAGTGATTATCCAAAAGAGCGAAAAATATTGCCTCTCTGTGCACTATCAGTTTCATACACTGCTGATTTGTTTAAGAAACGTAATATAGATGTTAAGTCTTTGTCAAAAACGTCCCTTATAGATCCCATTCCAACGTGGGAAAGAAAGAGGGCGAAGTGTGATCTTGATTACACTGATACAAAGAAAGCAAATCAGCCTTACATCTTGTCATGTTTAACGAAGATGCAAATGCAAGACAGATATTCCAACCATCTTAAGGGGTACACAGATGGATCGTTGACGAGTAACAAAGAGGCCGGATCAGCATTTGTTATTCCATCGCTGAAAGTACAAAAAGCATATTTCATTGGAAAATATCGCTCCATATTCGTAGCTGAAATGATAGCGATACTTATGGCGTTGACATTCTAACTGATTTACCGCAGTCAATTTTCAAGTATTGTTTTGTGTAGATTTTGCTGTCAGTGTTACAGTCGATCAAGTTTTTTAAATTCAAATTCAGATAACTTCATTTTGAAGGAAATTCAACATTTAATCCACGTCTTGATATGTAAAGATATAACTTTCTTCTGGTTCCTTCACACTGTGGAATTTCGGGCAATGAACTTGCTGACAGATGTGCGAAAAAAGGCGCTGAAAATGGAACGAGGGTAAAAACTATTTCCATACCCTTCACTTTGAAAAGAGAGTCAACAAATTTTAAAAACAAACAGCTTGGGAATATTTCAGAAATGGGCAGAACAACGCTGTTATTCATGTTCAGACACAAAATAATCCTCTTTCTAGTATTGATCATTTCAAAAGCATCCAAAATCTGCACATTTATGATATGCATCAATACAGAAACTTCGTTTCAATATTCCATCGATTGAAACTGGATGCTTTTAGAACTAAATATAGCTCTGCAACAAAATGCATATGCGGGGAAACCAATTGACAAGAGATCATGTTTTGTTCGAATGTGTGCCTCTCAAGGCATTTCTGCCATATTATCAGGCATGTCTGTGACAGATATTTTTTCTGATATTGATTTTGCTTTGAAAGTTACTTTCTGCTTGATTTGTAGTCCAGTCAGATATTTGCTTTAATCTGATATTGTTAGTATGTGTAGGTTTGTTTGTTTATTCGTTTGTGTGTCTGATTGTTTTCTGATTTTATGTACACCAACCCTCCGCTCACTCCCAGCCCACCCCTCCCTACACACACACACACACACACACACACACACACACACACACACACACACACACACACACACACACACACACACACACACACTTGTATGCAACATGAACAAACTCTATCTATCTCCCTCTATTGCCTGTCAATCTCTCCTTTCTTGTCTAATATCACATAGTTTGTGAAAAGACGTAAATTAAAGTACTACTACTACTACTACTACTACTACTACTACTACTACTACTACAACTACTACTACTACTACACAAACACACAACACACACACACACACACACACACACACACACACAAAACAGCATTTCTTCGTTCCCATTCTAAAGTACTCCCTGTTCTATTAGAACTGGGAGTACAAAACTAACCAACTAACCAAACAAAGAAACGAATGAAATCGTCTTGGCTTTCATCAGAAGGTGCTAATTTAGGAATGTGGGAGATGCATTACAAAGGGTCTTCCTTTACCTTCTTCTCTTGTGCGTCTATTGCCATCGAAAACTAAAAAGTAGTTTTTCCAGAGGATTCATGTTCTAGTGTTTATTGTATCTCCAACTTACGCCTTCTTTGCTTCCGGTGTTCCCTTTCCTCTATTTCTGTGTGTGTATTTTCTTCTCGTTTCCTTGTATTTCTTTTTGTTTCACCCCCTCTCCATTTCACTTTTACCTCTTGCTTTAACATTTCTCTCTTTCCCTCTTCCTCGAACTTTTCTCTCTCTCTCTCTCTCTCTCTCTCTCTCTCTCTCTCCCCTCTCTCTCTCTCTCTCTCCTCTCTCTCCTCTCTCTCTCTCTCTCTGACTGTCCTTGACTGTCCCCGCTCTTGCGCATTTTCGCTCAAATAAATTTATATATTGAAGTGGTTTCTTCTGGACAACTTCATGTTCTGGCCCTGTAACAAATTAATTGATATATTGAAGTGGTTTATTCTGGACAGCTTCAAGTTTTTGGCCCTGTAACAAATTAATTGATATATTGAAGTGGTTTATTCTGAACAGCTTCAGATTTGGCCCTGTAACAAATCAGTTGATACATGAAGTGGTTTATTCTGGACAGCTTCAGGTTTTGGCCCTGTAACAAATCAATTGATATATTAAAGTGGTTTGTTCTAAACAACTTAAGGTTTTAGCCCTGTAACAAGTAACGATCAAAATGTGAAATGATAATAACACACAGTAATAAATACTAGGGACAAAATTACATCAGAATTACACTTTTCATTCCTTGTCAAGAGAAAAATCACAATCTGAAACAGTCATGAAGGCGAACCAACAATGAAAAACTGTATGCAACTGTCACGAGTTTGTCACGAGGCCTACGACGTTTGACCCAACTGGGGTGGCGGAATTATTCATTTGTTTTATTGTCGTCGTTGTTGTCGTATATCTGTCCCTTAATGTGGCTTGTGGTGTGGTTGCACCTTTGGTGTGGTTTAGCTCAGTTAGGTTTACTTTCTCCTCTCTCTCTCTCTAATTCCACTGCCCGTGCATTCATCCTGCAGGTTCACGGGTGGTGGGTATCTTTTTCTTGTACTGGCTGTCTATCGGCCTCTCGCCTGTCCTTTTTACCTGTCGCACGTGCTTCATTTCTTTAGTTTGAAGTATGCTCACTCTGTGACGTAGCGTGGCATGTTGGCCGCCATCGCTGAGGGAGGTTAGCTCTTCACTCGAGCGGAAGATGTCTCTGGGAGCGCTGCTCCGGTCTTGGTTCTTCACCGTAATCGTCGAAGGTACAGTCGGTATCTTCAATTCCTACAGTCGGCCTGTAGGAGAGGGACATCACTTCTTCTTTTCCGCATCTGTGCCTCTGTCCTCTCGACTGGACAGAGGGCAGAGAGAGTCGTTTGACCCGCTTCTTCGGGGTCACCCACGGGTAGCTGGTAAGCATCAGTTTCGTGGTTTGTTTGTTTTGGTTTGTTGTTGTTAGCCGGCTTATTCTTCTCTTTGCGCAATTTTCTTTTGTTTTCAAAATTGTAAGAGAAATATTGTTTGAGACCTTTTCTCTGGTTAATTCAATCTTTAACCTGGCCATTCTAAATTATATCCAAAATTCTTTCTCCTGTTTATGCATCTGGTGATGCGGTAGTCGGTGGGGATGGGTGAGAACCTGGTGATTCAGGGTTGGTACTTGCTTGGTCTCGCTCGTCCGCCCCTGTCACATTCGCCGGACTCTTATCCTTCGGCCACCGTCTGTTTGTGTGTGCAAGAAGAACGAGTTTTATTTTGCGAGCGTGCGTACGCATGATTTGTCGTTCGGATGCGTGGTTGGAGATTTGTGTTATTTAAAATGTGGCTATAAAATGTGACAATTATGCCATTGAATTATTATTTGCAAATGTGTGGCAGTTATAAAGCGATGGTCGCTGTGTGGTTTATTTCCTAAGAAAGGAAATTGTTAAACGTGAGTGAGAGAAGGGTGAAGATAATTCATATTTGTTTTATAGCCTGTGATTTAATGCAGTCTTTTACCTGCTTCGTGTGAGAAGACGTTAACGAACATTCCTGATTTGATTGGTTTACTGTGTTATGCTCGGGTTCTGTGTTGAGCTGGTGTGTTTAGTAGACCTCCCCTCGCCCATCATGCGAGTGGCTGTTAGGATTTAAACAGCATGGTCAACTGTACTGACGGCGGGGTTCCAGTACCCTTCTTCCTTCCCTCCCTTTCTTTTCTCCTCCCAGCTACGTTTCCCCCCTCCCGGGGGGCTTCACCCGAGTCTGGACTGGTTGGTGCCACGTGCTGGTTGAGGCCAACGCTCTGGTTGGGACCGCGGACTGGTTGGGCCACGCGCTGGTTGAGGCCACGCTCTGGTCGTGACCGCGGACTGGTAGAAAAGCCCGCCGGCTTGACTGGCCGGCCCTGATCCCCGTCCAGGACCTCCAGTAACAACGCCACGTTTCCCCCCCCCCCCCCCCCCCCCCCCCAGGACGCGTTCTTCACTGTCTGCTTGTGCGTGTCAAGGTGTCGGCCTGAACGACTCTTTTCAAGAACCGACCCGGTTCGGAGCACCTAGTGCGACAGGGTGCTCCCAGTAGACTTGAGAGAGGCAGGGGTGTGGAGGCACTCCAGGGGTGTGGAAGGGATGGATGCTGGAAATGTTTATTTATGATTATGTATATCCCCATATGTGTTGAAATGTTGTGATTGTGATTGTGTACGTCGTATGGTGAAATGTTTATTTATAATTGTGCATGTTGTGTGTGTTTGGAATGCTTGATTGTGATTGTGCATGTTGTGTGTGTGTTGGAATGCTTATTTATGACTGTATGTTGGTATGAATAAATGGGGTGTTGTATCGTAATCTTTATTGTGTGGTCTCTTGCGGGGCGTGTGAGGTCAGTCACTCCCTTCACTCCCACCTAGACCGATCCTGTCGGGGCAGACCTCCGGGGGTCGGTCGTGACAATTGTGGGGGCTCGTCCGGGATGTGAAAGGGCTCTGGCTGTCTCCTCTCTCGTTTCGCAGAGTACCTGTTTAGTTTTGTCTGTTTTGTATATTTTTAGTCAGTTTGTCGTGTTTGTTTGTGGGTGGTTGGCTGGGGTGACTCTAGTGTGAAGGGAGTCTCTTGGTGCCTGTAGGAACATCCGGTGTGACTCGGGAGTCGAGGTGAGACCAGGGGAGTCGACCGCGCCCAGACCTCCTTCCGCCGGGTGCCTCACGCAGGTACGGCCGTAAGTCTTGCCTTTCTGTTGCCGCTCAGTCTGCCATTCCTGTTTTGTAGTTAGCCAGTTTTTTTTTTACCGGGTTATTGAGTACAGGGGGTTGTATCGGACTTAGTGTCCCTTTTTTCCTCTCTCCCGGATTCCGTTTGCCAGTTTGTTTTTGTTTTTTCGGCCAGCCCCACCGCACTGTTGCTCGTGCTGTGGAGCGCGGTGTTGCCAGAGTGGGGGCAGCCGGACATAGCTTTTTTTTTTTTCTTTTTTTTCGGGTGAGCCCCACCGCACTGTTGCTCGTGCTGTGGAGCGCGGTGTTGCCAGAGTGGGAGCAGCCGGAACTTGTCCTCACACACACCCACACACACATACACACATATACACACACCCCTAAAAATATTTGTTTTTCAATTGAATCGTCTTTCCCCCGTATTTGAAAACCGTGGGATATTGTCATGGCAACGTCCGTGCTGGTGGTGTGGCGACGCGTGCGTCGAAGAGGAAAGGTATTCAAAATGTAGTCCCTACTATTAGTACCAGTACTTCGACTACAGTGACTTCTACTTATTCCAGTGCTGTAGCAGATAGTCCAGTGAGTACTTTTACTCCCTCTTCGCTAGGGGATCTTCCTGTTGAGACCCCGACTGGCACTTCCGCTCGGAAGCGTCAGAGTATAGCGAAGCAATTGTGGGCTTCTGTTGAGTCGCAGAAACCAAAGCCCTCCTCTCTCCATGCTTCCCCCTCGTAAGGAGTATGCCCCGGGGGACTTTCCTCATGGGAAGGTCGAGACCCAAGGGACGGGTCAGACGGGTCATCCTCCCGTGTCGGGAGTGGTGAATCCTTCCCAGGACATCACCTCTGTCCTTATGTTTCTGGAGCGGCAGCGTAGTGAAGAGGCTGCTAGGCAGGAAGCCCTTCGTAGGGAAGAGGCAAGGCTCCGTAGGGAAGAGCTAGACAGGATGGATGCTCTGCGCAGAGAGGAGACTGACAGACAGGAAATTCCCTGCATAGGGAAAGGCTATTCTCGCGCAGAGAGGAGGCTACTAGGCAGGAAGCTCTGCGTAGGGAAGAGCGCAGAGAGGAGGCTACTAGGCAGGAAGCTCTGCGTAGGGAAGAGCGCAGAGAGGAGCCTACTAGGCAGGAAGCTCTGCGTAGGGAAGAGCGCAGAGAGGAGGCTGTTAGACAGGAAGCACAGCGTAGGGAAGAGGCTGCCCTCCGTCGGGAGGAGTTAGATCACCGTAGGGAAGAGGCTGCCAGACAGGAGGCTCTGCGCAGGGAGGAGATGGAACAACTTCTTTCGCGGCCTCCCGCATCTGTAAATCAGGGGTTGATCGACAGGCAAGTGATAGGTTAGAAGCCCAAAGTTAAAGCTTCCAGAGTTCAGACCTAGTGAGGACATTGATATGTTCTTAGAGCATTTTGACAAGGTTGCTAGTTCATACCAATTGTCTGAGGAACAAAAGGCTATGCACCTTTTTTTCGGGATTATCTGGTGCTGCAAGGAGTGTGTCTCACTCTAAATGAAGGCGCGTCTTATGCAGACATGCAGTTGGCTCTGCGTAAGCGTTTCCACCTTACCCCAGAGACGTACAGGAGGTATTCAGGTCCATGAAGAAGAATAACGACGAGACCTTCGTGCAGTTTGGTGATAGGCTGCGCAAAACGCTAGGTACTGGCGTCAGTTGGCTAAGTTGGAGCTGGAGGATCTGATCCTCATTGAACAGCTCACCAACACTGTGTCCCCAGAGTTGAGGATCCGGATAGGCGAGACAGCACCTCAGGATTTCGCGCTGCGATTCATACCGCTGAGGTGTTTGCCGAAGCTCGCAGAGCTTATGGACATCGCCCAGATACGGAGAGGAAGCCCTCCACAGGATTTAGTGGCAATAAGGCGCCGACCACTGCTAGCGGGTCGAACAAGGCAGACAGTTCATGGGGGACCTCAGCACCCCGGTTTTGTTTTCTTTGTGGTCGCCCCGGCCACATTAGGAAAGATTGCCCTAAAGCCGCCGGTAGTCATGGGGCTAGTCCTTTCCAGCATCCTCGTGCCTCGGCTAACGTGGGGTCCATCCAAGCTTCTAGTGGTACAGAGTGCCCATGTTCCTTTCTGTTGTTGGTTCATCCATGGTCGACACCATCAGGGATTCGGGAGCATCAACACTTTTTGTGGATAAGGATTTAGTTTCCCCTAAGGCCCGGCGGGCGCCAGTTACGATGTGTGCGGGTTGGAGGCTGGTTTTACCTCCACCCGTCCTTCAGTACTCGTTACTATCTCCACCCCCTACTTCTGTGGCGAAGTATGGGCCATCGCGGTGGAGCGACCTCTGTATTCCTTATCATAGGGAATACTATCACCTTCGCAGATGGACGCAGTCAGTCCGTGTCTACGGATCTGCCCGTACAGGCGTGTGTGGGAGTTACCACACGCGCCAGAGCTAAGAAGCAGGAACAGGAATTGCGTCCCGTTCTTCAGCCGATCTCTGACGAGGTTCTGGCCAGGGGCGATCCTGCTACCATGGTCCGTCTTCAGGCCAGGGACTTGGATGTCCAACGCCTGCGACAACTGGTAAAATCGTCCCCGCTCAGTCCTGCCCGACACGCCAAGGTGACTTCAAGCTCCACAAGGGGATCCTCTTTAGGGTTTTCACTCAGGCAGATCGTGTGGCCAAGCAGCTTGTTGTTCCCCAAAGCTTGAGAGAATCTGTTCTCCGGCAGGCCCACGATTCCCCCATGGGAGGTCATATGGGCTCCAAGCGGACTCTCGAGCGAGTCAGACAGGACTTCTTTTGGCCAGGGATGAACTCACAGGTTAGGCAGTACTGCCGCAGTTGCGATGTCTGCCAACGGACAACGCCTAAGGGTCGCTTGAAGCGTGTTCCCCTAGGGTCAGTGCCACGGGTTTGGGGAGCCATTCAGCAAGGTCGGTGTCGACCTGGTGGGACCCATCAATCCACCATCCGATCGCGGTCACCGCTACATTTTGGTAGCGGTAGACTCTGTGACTCGATACCCAGAGCTGCCCCGCTTAGGCCTATCGATACCCCTACTATTGCTGAAGCTCTCCGGCAGATTTGGACGCGCACTGGCGTGCCCAGGAAGAAGTACGGCCGGAAGGTTGTACTGGAGAGCGATCATCATCCTCTCCAGTGCCTGGATCGGATCCGGCCAGTCAGTCGTCGACTCATGAGTTAGGCAGTGGAACTGCAGAGTCATGCTTCACTTTCCGTCATATCAAGGGTTCCTGTAATACGGATGCTGACTATCTTAGCCGAGCTCCGTAGTCAGCACATTGAAAATCAGTCGTGAGGGAACACTTCCCCTCAACCAGGGTCATATCCCCTTTTGGTCTCTGTATCAGGTGTAGTGACAGTTTTCACTTCAGTGATGTTAACGGTAGTGAATCACCAATGGTTCGGATTGTTACTTTCATGGTTGGAAGGTTCGCTTAGTTGTTTGATAAAGTAGTATTATGTATTTCTCGGTGTGATTCTATCGTAGAATGTTTGTATTGGATTTATCGTACTCTGTCGATCACAGAGGGTTGGGTTCGGTCCCATTGTTGTGAATTTGCACATGCGTCAAGGTTCAAAGGAGCACTGTATCTCAGAGAAACAGATGCTTTTAGAAGGGGGTTTGTCACGAGTTTGTCACGAGGCCTACGACGTTTGAAACCCCAAATGGGGTGGCGGAATTATTCATTTGTTTATTGTCGTCGTTGTTGTCGTATATCTGTCCCTTAATGTGCTTGTGGGGTGGTTGCACCTTGGGGTGGTTTAGCTCAGTTAGTTTACTTTCTCTCTCTCTCTCTCTAATTCCACTGCCCGTGCATTCATCCTGCAGGTTCACGGGTGGTGGTATCTTTTTCTTGTACTGGCTGTCTATCGGCCTCTCGCCTGTCTTTTTACCTGTCGCACGTGCTTCATTTCTTTTAGTTTGAAGTATGCTCACTCTGTGACGTAGCGTGGCATGTTGGCCGCCATCGCTGAGGGAGGTTAGCTCTTCACTCGAGCGGAAGATGTCTCTGGGAGCGCCTGCTCCGGTCTTGTTCTTCACCGTATCGTCGAAGGTACAGTCGGTATCTTCAATTCCTACAGTCGGCCTGTAGGAGAGGACATCACTTCTTCTTTTTCCGCATCTGTGCCTCTGTCCTCTCGACTGGACAGAGGGCAGAGAGAGTCGTTTGACCCGCTTCTTCGGGTCACCCATGGGTAGCTGGTAAGCATCAGTTTCGTGGTTTGTTTGTTTTTTGGTTTGTTGTTGTTAGCCGGCTATTCTTCTCTTTTGCGCAATTTTCTTTTGTTTTCAAAATTGTAAAGAAATATTGTTTGAAGACCTTTTCTCTGGTTAATTCAATCTTTAACCTGGCCATTCTAATTATATCCAAACTTCTTTCTCCTGTTTATGCATCTGGTGATGCGGTAGTCGGTGGGGATGGGTGAGAACCTGGTGATTCAGGGTTTGGTACTTGCTTGGTCTCGCTCGTCCGCCCCTGTCACATTCGCCGGACTCTTATCCTTCGGCCACCGTCTGTTTGTGTGGCAAGAAGAACGAGTTTTATTTTGCGAGCGTGCGTACGCATGATTTGTCGTTCGGATGCGTGGTTGGAGATTTGTGTTATTTTAAAATGTGGCTATAAAATGTGACAATTATGCCATTGAATTTTTATTTGCAAATGTGGTGGGAGTTATAAAGCGATGGTCGCTGTGTTGGTTTATTTCCTAAGAAAGGAAATTGTTAAACGTGAGTGAGAGAAGGGTGAAGATAATTCATATTTGTTTTATAGCCTGTTGATTTAATGCAGTCTTTTACCTGCTTCGTGTGAGAAGACGTTAACGAACATTCCTGATTTGATTGGTTTACTGTGTTATGCTCAGGTCTGTGTTGAGCTGGTGTGTTTAGTAGACCTCCCCTCGCCCATCAAGCGAGTGGCTGTTAGGATATTAACAGCATGGGGCAGACTGTACTGACGGCGGGGTTCCAGTACCCTTCTTCCTTCCCTCCCTTTCATTTCTCCTCCCAGCTACGTTTTCCCCCCCCTCCCGGGGGGGTTCAACCCGAGTCTGGACTGGTTGGTGCCACGTGCTGGTTGAGGCCACGCTCTGGTTGGGACCGCGGACTGGTTGGTGCCACGCGCTGGTTGAGGCCACGCTCTGGTCGGGACCGCGGACTGGTAGAAAAGCCCGCCGGCTTGACTGGCCGGCCCTGATCCCCGTCCATGGACCTCCAGTAACAACGCCACGTTCCCCCCCCCCCCCCCCCCAGGACGCGTTCTTCACTGTCTGCTTGTGCGTGTCAAGGGTGTCGGCCTTGAACGACTCTTTTCAAGAACCGACCCGGTTCGGAGCAACCTAGTGCGACAGGGTGCTCCCAGTAGACTTGAGAGAGGCAGGGGTGTGGAGGCACTCCATGGAGTGGGAAGGGATGGATGCTGGAAATGTTTATTTATGATTATGTATAATGCCATATTGTGTTGAAATGTTGTGATTGTGATTGTGTACGTCGTATGTGAAATGTTTATTTATAATTGTGCATGTTGTGTGTGTTGGAATGCTTGATTGTGATTGTGCATGTTGTGTGTGTTGGAATGCTTATTTATGACTGTATGTTGGTATGAAAAAAATGGGGTGTTGTATCTTTATCTTATTGTGTGGTCTCTTGCGGGCGTGTGAGGTCAGTCACTCCCTTCACTCCCACCTAGACCGATCCTTCAGGCAGACCTCCAGGGGTCGGTCGTGACAGCAACTTTAATTTCACAACAGAAAACATAGAAAAATCAAATCTTTGGCATGAATCGAAAAACAATTCTGAATCACTCTCATGTAGAAAGATTTCCACCTTTATTTCCCAACTATGCACTTCAAGTATCTAAGGATCCGAAAAATAGCACCCATATTTGAATTTTCAATGATCCACAAATAATAAACTGACGAAAGGGAGGGACAATATAGAAATTTCGTAGTACTGCTTTTGACTTATACTGTATTCACAAATCACTGTTTGAACGTCCGTATGCTTTCTAGTTATCGTTTTTGGAAAACGTATAATAAATTTAAAGCAAAGTCTTAAGATAGGAACCTATGACTACGCGAGCATTAAAAGGGAAAAAACGGAAAACTTTGTTAAATCAGGACTCTGAACAAAGCTAGAAATGATGACTCCTTGAAAGACACAAAGAAGAGAGAGGAAACCAAGCAAATGGCAGATGAAAGCCTGCAGATAATAGACCAGTGTGGGCTCCCTGGCAAGTACAGGGTCTGGTGTTGCAGTTCACGGTGATCCTGAAGCTTCTGTGGCCTCGACTGATAACGAGATCAGCACCAGCACTGTGGAATCAATGGAGGCCATCATCAACAAATATACAAGGAAATGGTCATGTGATTCACCAGGGCTCACTGAGGTCACAATCTTCTGCCGCCAAGCAAATCTGAAGTCTGTATAAAACTCCATCCTCGAAGAATACAAAGTTGGTAAAGCAAGGTTGCTAACTATGCTTGAGGACTTCGACGACAAAGTTGTGAAATCGGTCCGGCCAAAGCTAAAGATTGGCAGAAAATGGAAAGTTCGGGAGGCATAGACGTGCAAAGGAAAACTTCAAGATCAGGGAAATAACAGGCCACAACCAGACCAACACACAGGGCAGAGATCAACAGAAATGAAATAAAGAAGTTGTGGGTTTGAATCCCGGCAACGCCAGGAAAAAAAGCTGGCAGTAGAAGGGCATCCCAAAGTCATGACCTGGATGTGGCCCGGCCCCCTGAAAGTGCAAGGAGTTCAGGGTCGAAACACTTGTCTGAGGGGACGGGGTTGGGTGTGTGTGTGTGTGTGTGGTGTGTGTGTGTGTGTGTGTGTGTGTGTGTGTGGGGTGTGTGTGTGTGTGTGTGTGTCTCTGAAGACCTTCTGCTTTCAAGCTCTCCCTAGAGTTTATTCCTTAAACGGGACTATGAACAAAACTAGAAACCGTCAATAAAATGAAAGTCGTAATTTTTTTTAAAGTCAGCATCAAACTTCATTGCTGCTTGAGAGGAAGGAGTTGCAAAAAAAGAGAGAAAAACAGAAGACGTAACACCAAGAAAGACTGGAGGACAAGTGAAGCAAAAGGATATCTCCAGGCAGTGATCATTGACTGCTACCTCCCCTGAACAGGAGACGAGGGGAAACAACTCGTTGGATAAGGACACTCGCCCACACAACAACAAAAGAGACAATAGCAACATAAGAAGAAAAGGTAAATCCCCTTTTCAAAAATGATTAGAATTTTACCTGTGGAGGGACCAAATTTTTTTTTTATACACATTATGTAGTTTTCTCTCGCGGCCGCACAATCAATCTGTAACCTCTTCTGTATACAAGTTAGACATCCGCAACACAGCCCCCCCCCCCCCTCCCCCCTGTCTCTCTCTGTGTTTTTGTTGTTGTTTCTATAGTAAATTCTTCTTTTAATTCATAAACATGATAACTTGTGAGTACAAGTCACCACTATCAGGACTCATGCTCACCCACCAGCCTTTAAAAACACAGACAGACACACAGACAGAAAGTCGGATATCCTTTCCTTTACTGCTTATGTATTGAGGTGCTCGACCAAGCAGACCTGCCGAGCAACCACACCATCCTGATGTTGTCTCATCTTCGATGGGCAGGTCATATAGCTCGCCTGCTAGATTATCGGTCACCGAAGAGACTCTCTTACAGTGAGCTGCAACAAGGAAAGCGTTCCCAATATAGGTCAGAAGAAACGCTTCAATTACACTATCAAAACATCCTTGAAAGTGTTTAACATCAACCGTAACACATGGAAACAAACTGTTATGGATCAAGCCAGATTGCGCTTCTCTATCCACAAAGGTGTCAGTTTATATGAAGAAAGGAGGACAGCTTCAGCGCAACAAAAGAGACATGCAAGGAAAGCCCGCACCAGAAGCAAGAGCAGGTCTTCCACATTGCCTGTCCAAGCTGTCACCACTCATTCTGTGCACGCATTGGCTTGATCAGCCGCCTGCGTATCCACAAATCATCCCCCCCCCCCTCAACCCTAAGATGAATGGAGTGGTTCTCGTCGACTCGACGGACGAAGAACAGTTGTATAGTAATAAGAAATGGTTTCCAATTACGAGTTCTGGCAGCAGTAAATACACAGTTTACAACTGTCTTATAATCATTGTCAACAAACGTTCTTCTCTTGAATTGTATATTGAAAGTGTATCACGTATAATGCAGGCATGACCGTTGGATTCCAAAAGTTGATATTTATGTCGTTTCCAAACCTATCCTTCATTTCATAATTATTGTCACATCTTCCAAAAATCCAACTTTGTCACATCAGTTTCGTTTTTCACTTTCATTTCTTCATTATCAATTCCTCAGCATTCTGCATTTCAACAAGCAAATGGTGTGTTGCATCTGCCTCAGCCCTATTGCTTCATTGCTAGCGAAACGGTTCCTGAAAAAAAGACATTACAAAGTTGTCAATTGCAGTTTGTCTTTGACAAACCGATTTATCATATTTTTCATTTTCAATCGCTTGTCCTGCAATTTCACCATGAAACATCAAAACATTATAAGTCATTGTTCTCAACGCCCGCCTGGGCTGCTGCCAATGGGAATTGAGTTTCTGACACTTCCTGTGTTTCAGAAGACTTGTATGTCACCACTACTGCACACACATTGATCCTTCTGTACGAGTCAAGTCCTGCTATTAAGCCTATGAGCCTACCTCTCGAGCGCTGATTATCTGGGATTACAATGACTCACCGCAGGGTCAATTTTCTCTGCAAGGGAGACCACCTGATCATCTTTCCTGGTGAGGCCAGACTTCACATTTAAACCATACAGAAGCACGCAACACAGATGTACAGTTTTTTGGCAACACGTTTGAAGCAACCTTTAACTGATGATGAGTTTGTCATCTTTCTCGATTTGTGCGAGCCATTTCATTAGATATATTTTATTGAAAAACAGATGGGATCCATTCCGAAATTGAAAAAAAATGTTGTTTGTGTTTATGTTCTTTGTCCCTTTAAAAATCTGTTTTCTCTAATTTCAATGTAAGGTAATGTGTATTTACTTATTCACTTATTATTTATTGATTATGATAATTTGTTTAGTCATTCATTTATTAACCTCTTTATCTATTTATTTACACAAAATAGGACATTAAGCGGAATTGTTTTCCTTTTAACTTCCATGCGAGGATCCTAAAATGAAACGGTATTAGTTCCACCACAGATACAGACAAACAGATTACAGGACAAAATTCAATGCATTTCGACCTCTTGGGTCTTCTTCAGGCAAAACCAAACAACATTTAGGACAATGAAAACGAAGAATGAAAAACCACATAACTTCTGATAATTATTCGGCGCAAAATGGCTGTTGGACGAAAATGAGGCCATTAAGAAGGGGATCATGGGAGTTGAAATAGTATTGATGACAATAACAATAATAATAATGGAAACAATGGCAATAATAGTGATAATAATGGCGATGATGAAAACGTAGATAAGAGGAGGGATACTGGTGATTTTTTTTTTTGAATTTGCTTCATTTTCCGCCCTCAGTCACCTCGTTTTGAAACTTCCATGCGTGGTGTCCATGGGATTTTCATGTTCACAGATAGGAACTTGAATGCGATTGTTTTGTTTCTATTTGTGTATTGAGTGATGTCAAGGATGCCAACAATGGGCGATGACTAGTTTGTCACGGCTTGTTTGTCTCCCTTGTTTATATTTTTCCTCTTTCGCGCCCTACATGTCAACAACAAACACATAAACTTTGTAGCTGAACCATTGATCCTGGGGGCACATGAAACCTTGTCAGCCGTTTTGGGGGCGTCACCTAGTCTGCTTAATTTCCCCACTTCTATAGAACAGAGAGAGAGAGAGAGAGAGAGAGAGAGAGAGAGAGAGAGAGAGAGAGAGAGAGAGTAGTTAAAGCATTGTAAACAACACATTTCTTGTTCTTCTTCTTCTTTGTGACTGTTATAAATGTAATGTTGATGTTATAAATGTTGTAAGTGTGGTGAAGAAAACCCACCTGGACTTAAATGATGCTTTGAAACGATAGAGAACATCACCATGAGGCGTCACCACAGTGAGGCGCTACTCCCTCCCCAACCACTACCCCTTCCATCATCCATCCCTGACCCTATATCTTCACACCCACCCCACCACACAATCCTGGGTCTGGGGACAATTTGTCTTGAAGAGCCACAGGCTAAAGGGACGTTGTTATCACTACAGCCGTTAAAAAGTAATGTGTCAACATCCCCGTTTTTAGCTCCTTTCTGTTTAAAATGCACTTCCTCATCGATGTGTTGAAGATTAATGTTGGTCTGTTGAAAGGATGAAGACATCTGCAGCGCTCATCCTAACAGCGTGGGATACTGTGCGCTTGATAGATTCTAAGACATTAATCTCTCTCTCTCTCTCTCTCTCTCTCTCTCTCTCTCTCTCTCTCTCTCTCTCTCTCTCTCTCTCTCACACACACACACACACACACACACACACACACACACACACACACACACACACACACACACGCACGCACGCACGCACGCACGCACGCATGCGCGCGCAACCTTCATTTCTCTTCACCACCTGCTCTTTCTGCATAAGTCGGCCATATATACTGACTTCCATAAAAAACGCGAAAACAAAACAAGCTGAAGGTTGGGGGTGAATTTTATTGGTCACAATTGTACAGAGTGGAAGCGAGAATTCAACGTGATCTGATTCATTACACCGGTAATGTGTGAAAATGTCATCAGCAATATGTCTTTTGTGTGGAAAATCCAAGGTCACGTGACAAACCAGCTTGAAGTCCTAATACCGTGTGTGGCCACCATTTGCGTTGACAACTGCTTGACACCTGCGGCTCATTGAGTGGACCAGGTGGTTGATGCGTCCCCTTGGCACACCAGCCCACACATGGACGATGGCCTGGTGAAGTTGAGCCGCTGTTGCTGGTCGTGGACGCAGGAGGTCCAACCGTCTGCCAAGTTCATCCCAAAAATGTTCTATTGGGTTTAAATCGGGACTAAGGGCTGGCCAGGGCAGCACATTGACGTTGTTATGCTGAAGAAATTGCTGGGTGGCCCTGGCGGTGTGTGGTCTTGCATTGTCCTGTTGGAATGTCCAGTTTGGGTGTTGCGCAAAAAAAGGATCGACATGGGGTCTGAGCACCTGGTTGATGTAGCGCTGTGCATTGACACCCTGTCCGCGACCAGGACCAATGTTCTGAAAGATGACTGGTCCTATGGCGTGGTTAATGCCAATTGCACCACATATCATAACGTTCGGGCCTCCCCAGGGGTTCCGCTCTACCACACAGGAGTCAGCATAGCGTTCACCAGGTCGACGCCATATTCTGACACGACCGTCAGCCATGTCAATACAAAAACGGCTCTCATCTGAGAACAGTATGCGTCCCCACTGCTGCCTGCGCCAGTTGATTCGGGCTTGTGCCCACTGCAGCCTGTCCTGCCAGTGTCTTGGTGTCAGTACCGGACCTCTGTGAGGACTCCTACATGCCAGCCCATTCTCCTGAAGATGCCGCCGCATAGTGTTGAGGCTGATTCGTTGCTGGAGATTCCCAGGCACCTGTCGAGCAGTGTTAGTGGCTGTTTGCCCCCTGTCCCGCAGATGGGTTTGAACAAGATGGCGATCCTCTCTTTGTGTGGTGACCCAAGGACGGCCTGGCCGGGGACGATCATCAGTGGTACCAGTGACTCGCATGCGTGCTGCAGACCATAGATGGTTGAGATGTGGACGTTAAAGATGTTGGCGACCTGCCTGGCATCCACACCAGCCTCCAGATGGCCTAGGGCACGATTGCGTTCGTCTGCTCGTAGTCTTGGCATCTCTGTAGCGCTCAGACGGCAAGTCGTTACCTGAACCTTGTAGCGCGGCTTTATAAAGGCTGCATGCCTGCGTACTTGTCGCTGGTTAACTTTGCTCTGCATGGTGTGCACGTGCCTCACATGCAGCAACCAGTTTGCCATTTTTGTTGACCCTCCAATGCCGGGAATGATGTGTTGCTCACACAATTTTTTCACTGCACGTGAGTCTTGGACCCAAACAAATTGCCACAATGGTTCAATATTGTATATTCACCCCTTTTCACCCGAAAAATAGCCTTTCAAATTTTCGCGTTTTTTATGGAAGTCAGTATACATAC
>CM031596.1:85402590-85455090 GCA_018398815.1 Conus ventricosus | reverse complement strand
AGAATTACGGACTGTGGTGTGTCTCTATTTGACGTCAACAGCACAGACACAGTCAGCCGTGTCTCCCTGATGAGTCCGATCCAGCGGACGAAAGGCCTAGGAGTAGGCGATATGCATATAGATCTGCCTTCAAGAGGGATTGTGATGATTCCCTCATGCAACTGGTGAAGGGTTTTCATATTTATAATAATATATACATTTTCCCATTGTCTTCATCTTCAATTTTTTTTATTTAATTTTCAAATCTTTGCCAAGTCATTTCTATAATGATGGAAGAATTGTTAACCTGCGCTTGTTTTCCCCCACTACTTAATTGTTCAGCATTATATTGTTTGGTCAATCAGTGGGCGATTGCATCTCTTAGGAGATCCAAGTAAAGGTTGTTCTGCACAATTCTTAGCCACTGACAATGCTTGGGTTATTGAACAGCAGAGCTGACCACTCAGACTGTTCAATATCTTTTGATCTTGCATCCTTAAATGGATCCTCAAGCATAGGCTCAAAGATTGCCCCCTACATTTTATACTGTTTGTATAATGCCTTAGTTTTTCAGCAACTTTTTTCCTCTCCTCACTTTCGTTTTGTTTTATATTACTACATTTCGCTGGCTGCTTTGGGGGTGCTGTTGGATTCTTTTTTGAACACCGCAAAATTACGGGCTGTGATGTCTCTCTATTTGACGCCATGAGGACAGACACAATCAACCATGTCTCCCTGATGATTGTTAACCTGCGCTTGTCCCCCCCCCCCCCCTACTTAATTGTTCAACTAAATATATATATATATCAAAAAGAAAGAAGCACAAGAACAACAAGCTGCCGTGGTCATAGTTGAAAATTTTCGGCTTTTTGGCTTTTTTTGCCTTCATCAGCAAATGACCTCCTCTTTGAGTGCCAGCAGGTAAGGTAGTGAGGGAAGAGAGGTAAAGATTTCAATATGAAGTTATAAAACAAATTACGCACTAAAATGATACAGAATTCGACAAACCTGTCACAGATAACAATTTATTGAACGAAAGCTCTGTGTGTGTTCCTCCCATCCTTTCCTTCCCTCTGTCCATTCCTTGATGTTATCCTCCCATCTTTTCTTCTGTCCATTCCTTGATGTTATCCTCACATCTTTTCCTCTTTGTCCATTCCTTGATGTGATCCTCCCATCTTTCCTCTTTGTCCATTCCTTGATGTTATCCTCCATCTTTTCTTCTGTCCATTCCTTGATGTTATCCTCCCATCTTTTCTTCTGTCCATTCCTTGATGTTATTCTCCCATCTTTTCTTCTGTCCATTCCTTGATGTTATCTCCCATCTTTTGTTCTGTCCATTCCTTGATGTTATCCTCCATCTATTTTCTGTCCATTCCTTGATGTTATCCTCCATCTATTCTTCTGTCCATTCCTTGATGTTATCCTCCTCTTTTTGCTCTGTTCATTCCTTGATGTTATCCTCCCATCTTTTGCTCTGTTCATTCCTTGATGTTATCCTCCCATCTTTTCTTCTGTCCATTCCTTGATGTTATCCTCCCGTCTTTTCTTCTGTCCATTCCTTGATGTTATCCTCCCATCTTTTCTTCTGTCCATTCCTTGATGTTATCCTCCCTTCTTTTCTTCTGTCCATTCCTTGATGTTATTCTCCATCTTTTGTTGTGTCCATTCCTTGATGTTATCAACCAATCTTTTCTTCTGTTCATCCCTTGAAATTATTCCCCTCCCCCATCTTTTCTTCTGCCCATTGCTTGACGTTATCCTCCCAACTTCTGCCTGTCGATTTCCTGATGTGATCCTCCCATCTTTTCGTCTCTGTCCATTCCTTGATGTGATCCTCCCATCTTTTCGTCTCTGTCCATTCCTTGATGTGATCCTCCCATCTTTTCGTCTCTGTCCATTTCTTGATGTGATCCTCCCATCTTTTCGTCTCTGTCCATTCCTTGATGTGATCCTCCCATCTTTTCGTCTCTGTGTCACCTTTGCTGTCCTCCTGGCACAGTGTCTCGCATGATGGTCTCTACCAGTCTGCAGGACCTGAC
This sequence comes from Conus ventricosus, assembly GCA_018398815.1. NCBI lineage: Eukaryota > Metazoa > Mollusca > Gastropoda > Neogastropoda > Conidae > Conus > Conus ventricosus. The sequence goes on along the minus strand of CM031596.1, from coordinate 85,453,069 downwards.
CTTGTAACTGGCCGAACCCCTTGATCTTCTCCTTTTGACCATAAGATGTGGGCCATCACAGTGTCCAATGGCTGCTCTCACATTGTGCCGAACATCTTCACTGCAAACACCGAGACAGAAATAAGCTTCTTTCACCTGTCAATTGACATAGGTACTAACTTGAAATCTGGACAACATTATAGGATGGAGGCTGTCTGGGGAAATTCTTGGTACTGCTGAAAATAGCCTGGAATGGCCGTATGTCTGTCTGTGTATATGTAGATCGTTACAATGTCATGTGGGATTTGGGTTGAAATAAAGAACACACACACACACACACACACACACACACACACACACACACACACACACGCACACACACACACACACGCGCGCGCGCGCGCGCGCGCGCGCGCGCGCACGCACTTCTGTTTTTTTCATCTTCACCGAAGTGTTTTCATTGACAAAATAATCATTCCTCAAGCTGTACTGAAATACATAATTTGTGAGAAATCAGTGTCCACAGCATAAAAACAGGAAGAACAACAGTTCTTTCACCCTCCTCTCTCCATACTCTCCCTGCACACACGTATGCATATCTACATGAGCGCACACACACACACACACACACACACACACACACACACACACACACACACACACACACGCGCGGCGCGCGCGCGCGCGCGCGCGCGTGCGTGCACGTACGCACGCACGCACGCACGCACGCACACGCACACACACACACACACACACACACACACACACACACACACACACATACAGAGGTGGTGGGGTTCTAGCTCTTTCCTTGACACAGAAAGACAAATTACCCGACAGTAACTTTCCAATCGGTAATTGAAGCAATTCAGCAAGGGTAAAGTAACTAGACTGCCGCACGAATGGGACACATACGTCACAAAACAGACAACAGCGTACATACATGTGTGTTCCCTACGTTTAGCTGGTCTGGTTACTTTACTTGTGCTCTCAAATTAGTCGACAATAGAATTAAAAAAAAAATTCTAATCAGCAAACCAGTTCAAAGGAAACATTTGAAGGTAAACAACTACAAAACCAGCTCAGTTTGATATCCTGTTTAAAATTTAACAAACAACAACAAACCATTACTTTCTGTCTGCAAACAAAAACGAAGGGAAATCTGTTTCCTACCCTAAATTTTCAACAACAACAACAACAACCCCACCCCCCACCCCGAAAAAAAAGAAAAAAAAAGAAGAAAAAAAAAGAAAGAAGAAAACAAACCACGATTACTTCTGCCTTTGGTGTTACGTTTTCATCCACAACCGCCCGATAGTCTCTCTGTCTGAAAGAGTGCATAGAAACTACTCAACCGGTTTTCAAAAATGAAATGGTGGAAAGATGACACGTAGTTCAAGGACAACCCCGCTGATTGTTAGCACAGATCCATTGAGCTGATCTGAAATGTACGACAAACCCAAGATCTGTTCCGCAACATAATGCAAAAAAACTACCAAACCAGTTTTAAGGAAACATGATGGAAAGAATATAACACCATGGAACGAAGCCATTCAATTTTGGTGCAGATCCATTCTGATGAACCAGCCTAAACGACCAGTCCAGGATCTATTTAGCAATATACCCGTAAAATCTACTCAACTATTTTCAACGATTATTTGTGGACTGATGGGATGTGGCCCTCTGATAACTCATTACATTTTGGTGTGGATCTAAATCAAATGGCGGATCCACGTCGTTTGATCTTGGCTAGTTTTCACTCTTCCAAATGCCCTTTAAATAGACATGTTCTGGATAAAATCAGGCGAAAACAATGCCCGTCTTTTCCATTTTATATAGATTTACCTTTTTTCGGTTTATGCATCAGATAAACTGACCAAAATTGTCAAATGTTTGATTTGTGGTGCATGCCAGAATGACGATCAGGATGTTGACTGTCTGTGTAACTAGTGGCCCAGGAATATCATTCCACACCAATGTTTTGGCATTTTATCTTTCTGATGGAACCGTTAAGCTGACTGATGGGACAAAATTGCTTCGGGCATACCCACCAGTGCCTTTGTTCCATGAAAACGGTGGGGTTACTCTCGGTGAACGCCAGCCCCAATTCGGATAACCTCCCTTGCAGATTTCCAAACATGGTCTATTGGTACATATGGTGGAAACTGACAGCCGTTTCTGAATGAACCCACTGCTCCGGTCACCTAAATTTAAGGTAGTGGGAAAGGTGAAAATGTTGTAATAGGGAGATGAAAGTTGGAGATCATGCAGTTTGACAGTGGGGAGGGCTGTTGTGATGAAGTGTCAAACTTCCTGTTTCCGAAGACATGACAGGTCAGTGGACGTCGATCACTGACTGAGGTGAATGACAGGAGCTGGCTCTGATCTCTCCATGAATCCGATGCAGACACGAGAAGGGGCAACTCCAGTGACACATGTCGAGTCTGTATCTCTACCTGAAGCTTCAAACAGTCAGCCATCATCTACCGTTACAACGGTCCACACAGAGATTTGCCCTCGAACCCCACTCTCTCGAGCAAATCCCGACCATCGTTTATTAACTGAAACTTCGAGAAACATGGCGTAGCATAAGCGATCAAAAGTGCAGAGGACATTCTGGAAAGTTCCAGAGCTATGATAATATATGGCTGATCAAAATGCACGGAGAACGCTAGAAATAATGTTTGGAACCTCTGGATGCTTTGTATTTTCCTGAAGGTTCTTTAGTTATCAAGAAGCTTCTGGAATTACCACGTATTTCTGTTGTCGCCTGTAAATAGGTCTTATGATAATAAACTTCACGCGGAACAATACTTTCAAAGACATCAAGCAAAACCTCAACTATAGTTCACTCAATCAATCAATCGCAGTGACGATTCAGTTCTTCGATTCTTTATTACCACTTCTCTCAACAACTTAATCTGAAAACCGTGTCCTTCGTCACTATGTCCGGTTCAGGGATCTCTAGAATGGCACGTGCTTCATCGTGTTGAAGCTTACCTTCAACGGATGCTGTCGAATAAATAAAATGGCTATTGACAACACTTACCCAAGTACTTTACACACAGTTCAAATTGGTAAAACTACTGTATTATCATTTTGCCACATTTGTTTCTGTTTCAGTATTTTTTACAGTCAAAACTGCCACTCAACATCTTTTAAGAGCTTTCACCACACAGAGAAAAAAAAGTTATGTCTTGAAAAAGAAACAAACAGCAAAGACAGCCGTCTACAGAATGTTCTTCCATTTACAACGTGATAGTGAACCAGTGACAATGAAGTATATCAGACCAGGCTGTAAGCTACAGGCAGCCGCCTGAATCAATTCAGTTTACAAAAAAATGTGTCTGAAAATATGTATGGTGTTATGAAAATAGGTGGAAACGCCATACGGGCAAAGTGACAATGCAGAATGGACTGTTAAGTCTCCGCTCTTTACACAGTCTCTGTGCACAGTCTCCCTACCTATTCAGATTAAAAACAAAGCTGGCGTGTGGTAAATTGTAAGGAGAGACAAAAAGCGTGGACATTTTGGAAGACAAAGACGGATGAAATGTCAAGAAAGGCAGAAAAAACAGTGCAAGGCAGTAACGCACAATAAACATTTCCGAGTGCAGAGTCAAAAAAGAGACAGAAACGAGACATAACTGCAACGGAATTCCTTGAAGGTTGGGGTATATTTCACTCTGAAGAGGTCCTGGCATTCCTACTCCCAGTTCTCCTGCTCAGGAAACTCCAGAAAGAAACGCTTTCCCATCGTTGAAACAAAATCTGTAGAATTCTTAAATATCCTCAAATCGAATACGCGGACAAAAAGAAGCTGTGCGGTATTTACTACCCCACCTCTGACGGTTTTCATCCGCGTTCATTTCTTTGTTTGTTTGTCTGTTAGCACGATCACGCTAAAACTGAGCAGCGATTTCTAACGAAGCCTTGTGGAAAGGTGGAATGAGGCTGAGAGAGGAACCCGTTGTATTCTTGTGTGGATCTGTTATGCAGATTTGGATTCAAGATGGTGAATCCAAGATCGGTTGAGAAACACCTGTGTTGTCAGTCTGTTTGTTAACACGATTTTGCAAAGTCTGGTGCATCGATATTAATGAAACTTCGTAGAAAGATGGATGTGTCCCAGTCCCTCCCAGTCAATGATGGTTAAAGATACATAGTGCAGATGTGACTGTAGGCGGATCCAGGGTCCTTTGGACCTTGGCCCTTCTAGTTCCTGATCACCTTTGCAACATGCGCGAGAAATAGCCCTCAAACAAAGCACTAGGCACTGTGGTGCAGTGGTTAGCGTCACAAGTTCCTACTGAGAGATTAGGGATTCAATTACCATCAGAATCATTTCTTTTTGTCCGGACTGGCTCCTATCCAAGTTGAGTTTGCTATAGGCATTTTCAAGACTGGAACCACACAGCCGAGTTTGATCCACTTCACGGAAGTGTCTCAGACAGTGTTGCTCGAATTTCATGACCAGCACTGCAGGTGTTTGTTATCTCTTGAGCGTGGTTGAATCCAGGATATGTTGTGTCCTGCTGATGCTGGATCAGACTAGGCACCACTGAACACCACTGAAGTAACTGGCAGCATCACAGTGTTTACTCTGGAAGGTTACCTCATGACGACTTGACATTGACTGGTCCCTGTGGATTGCTGGCACCAGGGCTGCGGTCGGACAAGCCAGTGTGGCAGTGGACGGGTAGCCATAATTACCGGCGTGGGTGCATTGACATTGAAACGGCACAGAAGAACAAAATCAGACAAGATTGTGGAGTTTAGAAAACGAAATTAGGAAATATCAAGAGTTCACAGAAGAAAAGAAGAAAGAAACAAACAAACAAGCTCACTTCCTGTCTTCTTTCCCATTCTTATTATAAAAAAAAGAGAGTATCTGTAAAGAAAAACAGCGAGCGGTCTGCTCCGTAATTTGCAAGTTTGCCGTCACCTCAACTCTTGTCTCAGAACTGCGGTGGAAACAAACAGCATTCTTGGCAACTGCTAGTTACCCCCCGCAGTAGGGATGGGGTTGTGGAAACAATTTGCGTCTACTTTCCAAAGTGATTTTTTTTTAATCAGCAATGGGGGTTTGATTCAAAACTTTTTTTTTCTTCCACACTACACTTGACTAACGTCACACTTTTTGTTTTAATACAGTTAAATTCGAGGTCAAACAGTAACTTAATGCTCTGCGTGGAGAAAGAAATCGTCTTTGTCAAAAGCGGTGTCCTTTCTGTGTGTTTTAAGTCCAAAAATGCCATTCGTGTTGAAGTACGGTGAGGAGAAGGAAAAGAAAGATGGTCTGTTGATTTGTTTCCGTTCCTGCGCTGCTCAGTCGTGCAGGCGTTAGGAGATCTGAAAGGTAAGCGAACAGCAAAGCAAGACCCAAGGTAGTGCGTGTCAGGTGGGTTGAGAGATGAAATGACAGCAAATGCAGGCTACAGAATGTGAGCAGATTGAGAGGACTTAATGTTCTTGACTTCCCACACAGGTTTGAATCTGGACAGTGATGTGGTTGTCTTTGATGCTTTTGAGAGGATTTTTAGTTTGATATTGGTGGATCTCAGGTACATGAACTGTTGAGCAGTTTCTTCTAACTATAGACAGATTTATCGGTACAGATGGTAGGCGTTGTGGCTGGCAAAGTTGATGGCCAAAATCAACTTATCCAAAATGCAATATTTCTGTAACATTACTTGCGAACAATAAAAAAGCCAACAAAGAAAATGCCGACATGTAATGGGCACTGTAATAACACATGCATACACAAACTTACGTTGATACATACATACATACATACATACATAGTTACATATTGTACATACGTCAAAATCAGATTTATAACAATTCGTATCCTTGAACATTCTTCCACAACAAGAAGGTTATAATAAATATGACGGCGACGATAACAGTGATGATGATAATGGTTGCCATGATCATCACAAGAGAGAGAGAGAGAGAGAGAGAGAGAGAGAGAGAGAGAGAGAGAGAGAGAGAGAGAGAGAGAGAGAGAGGGGAGAGAGAGAGAGAGAGAGAGAGAGAGAGAGAGAGAGAGAGAGAGAGAGAGAGAGAGAGAGAGACAGAGAGAGACAGAGAGACAGAGAGCTGGAGAGAGAGATGCAGATGGGGTGGAGAACTCTGAACTCAGCGTCTGAAACAAAGAAGCAAACATCATTGCTGGCAGTTCTACGCTAAACCAGTGCAAAGGTGTCGGGTGGGAAGATGGAGGCTAGGTCATTATCTGTTCAGAAAAGCTAACCTCCTAGAGAGAGAGAGAGAGAGAGAGAGAGAGAGAGAGAGAGAGAGAGAGAGAGAGAGAGAGAGAGAGAGAGAGAGAGAGAGAGAGAGAGAGAAGCTGGGGTGCAGGTGGAGGTGGAAAGCGGTTGAGACAACTATCATTGATGGCAGTTGAAAGCTTACTGCGTGCCGAGAATTGGGGTGGGTGGTAGAGTTCAGAAATGCTAACTTCTACTATTGACGCAAGAGAGAATGAGATGTTTGTGTATGTGTGTGTGTGTGTGTGTGTGTGTGTGTGTGTGTGTGTGTGTGTGTGTGTGTGTGTGTGTGCGCGCGCACGAGAGAGAGAGAGAGAGAGAGAGAGAGAGAGAGAGAGGAGAGAGAGAGAGAGAGAGAGAGAGAGAGAGAGAGAGAGAGAGAGAGAAGAAGAAGAAGAAGAAGAAGAAAGAAGAAGAAGCAGAAGAAGAAGACGAAGAAGCAGAAGAAGAGAGGAAGGGGTAATGTGGAAGAAGAGAGGAGGAGGCTGGAAGTAGAGAGTGGGTGAGGTTAGGAGATGGGTGTCAGAAGAAACACTTTTCAAGATAGAATATATGTTATCAAATTAGGTGTCCATCAAAGATCAATGCTAAAGAGATCTCGCACCTCTTCATGACCTGCTTTGAATCTTTGAGCCCAGCATGCGGGCTGACAACGAAGTGGTGGAATGTAATACTCATGCGCCATCATGTTTCCGGGGTAGAAGAGAAGCACTGAGGTTATCTTTCCTTGCTGGCTCTATGAAAGAGGTACATTAGTTGGCGACATTGACTATAACGGCAAAGCTGATGTCTCAACCATTTCTGATAGTTTTGGAGATGTATATTTTGATTGTGGTGGCTGCTGCTGCTGAACTGAGAATTTTACTTTTCATTTGTGGAACTCTTACACTGAAAACTGCGTTGTACAGGTTACTTTTCGAAGATCAATTGGTAACTACACTGCGGAACTAAAGTTAAGGGCCGGTGTCGTATATAATACTGTCGCTCATAAAATCGTGTCGCAGCGACAGTATTTCCCGGGAAATACTGCATTTTATGGACAGCTACAATATTCTATGGGACATTTTTCGTGAAAAGTTGTCGCGCGACATTTTTTCCCAGCAATTATTGTCGCTGCAACAATATTTCACGTGAAATGCTATCGCTGCGATACAATTCCACGGCGACAGTATTATATACGACACCGGCCTCTGATTTCAGCAGCTTTCCGTACGTATTTTTCATGCCAACACCGCGTGACGAAAAAATGGTCAACTTGGGTTTTCCCAAAGCCTTTCCCACTGCTGCACGTGCCTGACCATGTTTTGCAAGAATTGCAGTTCAGCAACACCGTTTTTAGGGGCAGTGAAAAGGTTGTCAAAACACGAGACTTTTCTTGAAACTTTGCTCGAATTTAGCTGAAGAAGCAGTATTGCAGTAGGTTTTTGACATTTTGCACGAGCAAACCATGGCTATACTGAACACTTCTCAACGAAAGTTGCACATGAATGGGTATTTAGGGGCGCGCACCAGAGCTCTGATTGAGCATGCCTCCAAGAACGAAACTGACAACAGTGGATCGAGGACGGGCGCTGGGATGGCTGCAGGACGGCGTTTCCGGCAGAGAAGTTTCCAGACGGCTAGGAGTTAGCCACTCTGTTATTCAGCGGCTCCACCAACGCTTCCAGACTACCGGAAGTACTGATGAGCGACCTCGGTCTGGGCGGCCAAGATGTACAGATGGAAGAGACGATCGCTACCTCCAGGTCTTGGCTCTACGTCACCGAACCATCACCCGCAGGACGTTGATAGGCAACCTCAGGGCCGCTACCAACGTCACCATAAGTCGCATGACGGTGACCCGTCGTCTGCGTGAGGTGCGCCTGCACTCAAGGAGAACTGTCGTCCGTGTGCCCCTCACACCACGTCATCGCCGGGCCAGGATGGCGTTCTGCCAAAACCATCGACGTTGGAACAGACAGCAGTGGGGCAGGGTACTCTTTACAGACGAGTCCCGGTTTACTCTGTCTTCCTGTGATGCCCGCATACGCGCTTGGAGACGTCCAGGTGAACGTTTCATCGACGCCTGTGTCCAGAAACATGACAGGTACGGAGGCGGTTTAGTTATGGTGTGGGCTGGCTTCCATCTGCACGGGAGGACCCCACTGTACCGTATTAGAGGCAATCTTACCGGCGTACGGTACAGGGATGAAATCGTGACGCCTCTGATCCTCCCTACACTGCAAGCCATGGGTGCCGGCGCTATACTCCAAGACGATAACGCGACCCCTCATCGCGCTAGGGTGGTCCAAGATGTTCTGCAGCGTCAGCAGATTGTGAGGATGAACTGGCCAGCCCGATCACCCGACTTGGCGCCCATAGAACACGTCTGGGATATCCTTGGGCGCCGGGTGAGGGACAATCACCCCCCACCTGCTGATGTCGACCAGCTCTTCCGGTTCTTGCAGCAGGAGTGGATGGCAATCTCTCAACAGATGCTCCAGAACCATGTGAACTCAATGCGCTCACGGATCGGTGAATGCCTTGCAGCCCAGGGTGGGCACACCCGTTACTGAACTTGACCAAACTGAAAGAACTTTCTTGCAACTTTTCAAAAGGGGGGTGGGGTAATTCCGACGTTTGCTGCGCGAATGAAATTTCTTTGTTGGTGATTTTGTTTACATGAATCAAAAGGTTACATGTCGTATTAATACATTTCAAGAGTTGAAGGTGTTGCTTTGATTTTTGGGGTTATGAGAGATGATTCTTCTTCTGGCCCTTAACTTTAGTTCGGCAGTATACATGAAAAAGATAAATATTTGAATGAAGTTTTTAATCACAATAGTATTTTGACGTCTTATTTCTTCTTTTTGAGGGGTGGGGGTGGGAGGGGGTGGGGTGGGGGTGAAATAGTATTTTGACGTATTACACGATAAACAGGGGAAGTCGTCTGTGCAGCAACACCAGACACACGCTGGCAAAAACAATGAACCCTTTCCAGCAGTGTTCAAACGCCTGTCACCTCGCCTGGGATGGACATGTATCTTGTCATGATTCCATATGTCCAGTGCTGCAGACCACAGTGGACAATGGACGTCCCAGAGTCAGACGGGAGAAGTCCTCGGTGGACTGCATGGAGGACTGGTCGTTACACAGGACAGCGAGCTGTGCAGGCTCTTGACTGCCCATGATTTTGTGTTTTTGATTTCAGTTTTCATTGGTCTCTCTTTTCTTGGTTGATAATTGGTTGGTTACTTTGCTTGCTGGTAAGTCAGTCATCAGCCAGCCAGCCAGGCAGTCATCCCTCTGGTAACATTGGGGTTTCTTCAGTGTAAATTGTATATATGCTTTCCATAAATTTTGTTCTGGTAGTTTCCTTTATTCTATAACTCTCGGCTCTTTCAGTGTAAATTGTATACCTGTTTTCCAAAACATTTTCGACTGGTAGTTTCCTTTATTCTATAACTCCCTTTTACTCTGCTTTTTTTTTTTTCGTTTTTTAATTAAAATCCAAACCCACAGCACCCTGACGAATGGGCGGGCAAAAGCAAACCTTTTTAATTTAAAGGATATTCTTATAAATGCCGGCCAGGCAACACAATAGAAACGCTGCCATTTCTACACTCTCGCTCTCCCTTTTCCACCACACCTTCCTTCTCCACCCACTCTTCTTCACTCCGGCTAACCTCACTCTCCCTTATCATTTACACAACGTACCAAATCATCCTCCACCCCTCATGTTTTCCTCTGAAAGTCCCTATCTCTTTTTGCAAATACCTTCTGACTCCCCCTTTCCGTTGCCCTTCCCTTCTCCTTCCACTTCCGCTGCCTGACTGACCTCGACAGCCGTGATTTTTTTCCCAGCCCTTCCCGACGAGAGAATGACTGTAATCCGAGGTTCTGGTGCCGGCGTTGTCTTGTCACTCCTGTGCTAGCTCCAGCCAGACCTCTAGTGTATCCCATTCAGCACAGATCAATGACAACGTCAACAACGGCAAAGTGGCAGACAGTCACGCCACGTAATCACTGTTTATTCCCTGACCTTATATCAACAACAAAAGTGATTAGCGAGGGAGGGAAGCCACAGATGGAGAAAGCAGAAGGGGGGGGGGGGGGGGGGCAGGGGGGGGGCGGCGTTGGGAGGGTAGAAAAAAAAAAGAAAAATGGAAAATAAAATAGAATAAATATTCAGAATGTTTGTCCAGTTCTACAAGCCTTTCTCGCCCATCTAAAAAAAAACAACAGATACTAGATATTCCTTTAAGGAATAGATGTCTGCAGTTAATGATATTATTTTAAATTTCCATCACAAGTGGCTTTCTTATCGTCCTCTTGAGAATTCATTGATATGGAATAAAACGAATTCATGAAAAACGTACCTCTCCTTTCTTCCAGTGACTGCATCTACACCTATAGAAAGAAAAATAATGCTGATGTGACTTACAGATCAGAAAGATCAAGTGTTAAACTATTGTTTTGAACTTCGTTTCACCCCAAATTCTTTAGCTTAAATTTGACTGGAATTGTTGATTATCATCTGTCTGTCCGCCTATCTGTCTGTCTGTCTGTTTCTCTCTCTCTCTCTCTCTCTCTCTCTCTCTCTCTCTCTCTCTCTCTCTCTCTCTCTCTCTCTCTCTCTCTCTCTCTCCCTCTATTTTTGCTCTCTCTGTGTGTTTCACTATTCATTATTGTAGTTTCTTACATAGTTCTTTGTACTCTTGAAGTTATTATATTTTTTAATTAAAAGACGTTTATATGGTTTATGAATGTGTGATTGTTTGCTGTTGTGTGCTTGTTTAATGTGCACAACAAATGTTCAACAACAAAAACGACATTCTCTCAAAGTCTGCAAAAACAATTTCAGCTCTGTCCAGGCTAAAACCTGTATTTCCAGGACAAAGAAATCTCCTTGAAACATAAGATCAGGCCCTGGGCACCATGACATGCAAGACACGCACCCCAGCTGTGGAACCAGGAAGAAGAATCCGAGCCACGGGAATGAGGTATTTCTGCAAGGTCATAAACATCAGTTACACTGATTATACCACCCATAAAGAAGTGCGTCAAATAAACAGGCAGCATATCGGACCATATGAAGACCTTTTGACATTAGTTAAGAAAAGAAAACTGCGTTGGTATAGACAGGTAACGAGATCAAACGGTCCTGTTAAAGCAATCAGCTGGGAACTGTTGAAGGAGGGAATTAATAGGAAGACAGATAAAATGATGGTCTAATAATATTGCAGATTGATGGACAGAAAAAAACATTTGCAGGAAGCAACCCCTTGGCACACAACAGACAGAACTTGAGAGCCCTGTTGAGCTGTTCTTCACTGTGGTGCCTCAGTGACTCCCCATGGAGTGAAGGGGGGAGAGGAAGCAGGAGACAAAGATTCTAACCAACGTGGATTTTTTATGTTTGTTGATATCAAAACGTTTTGTTTTTACTTTGTAACTTAGCAGTTCATCATCGTGACTTCATGACCTCTCTCCCCTTTCCTCTCCATTTGTCAATGTATGGCTGATCCGTGAAATACACACATATGTCTACACACTCAAATATGCACACATACAGACAGCTGTACGTAGACACGCAAGCGAGCACGCATGCACAGACAGATAGACAGACAGACAGACACACAAACAGACACACATACAGACACATCCATCTGTCTATCCATCCATCTATCCATCTGCCTACCTGTCTATCTATCCATCTATCCATCTGCCTACCTGTCTATCTATCTATCTATGTATCTGTCTGTCTGTCTGTCTGTCTGTCTGTCTGTTCATCGACGTCACATGGAGAGAGGAGGAGAGAGAGAGAGAGAGAGAGAGAGAGAGAGAGAGAGAGAGAGAGAGAGAGAGAGAGAGAGAGAGAGAGAGAGAGAGAGAGAGAGAGAGAGATGATGACAGTGAGAAAAATTGATGGTAAGGACTGAAAACTATTACTCTGAAGTAGCTCCAAATTCACACATACCATTTGAATTAGTCTTCAGATTGACAACTAACTAAACATGTCGATGATGTGCCTCTATAAGTGACGAAGGCACCAATGAAATGCTGCAAACATCCATTTCCTATTTCAACTCGACGCATTCCACTTCTCGTCTGAGCTCAAAATTTCCACATTCTAGACAATTGCCTTTTACCCTTTTCTTGCATTTTGGATCCCCTTATGCACCAGTTCAACAAACTGATGATGACCCATCATCTTGAGAGCTTGAGAGCGTGCCATAAAAAGACGCACAGCTGAAATGGATGAATTCCTCTCATTTCACCTACACCACGGAATCTGCAGATGCTTCTTAGATTCATGATCCTCTCTGCAAGAAAACCAGTGTATAATGGCTTGGTTTCTTAAATTGTTATTACTAGTTTCAAACGACGTCCAATCTTTCAAGTCACATTTCGTTTTCTGTGTTTATACCGCCTTCTTATTGAGAGGGCGTCTCGCTTATTGTCATCCAAAGCAACAAGTCTCAATAAGGTCATCAGACTTATAACGTTATACAAAGATATCTGGCCGAAGATGGAAGTACCTTAGATTAATACTCGTGTACAAGACAGTCTTATTTGCTCTTGCTTTTCGACAGGTCTATGATCTATCGGCTTGTATAAAAAAAATCAAATGCACATCCCAGCTTGTTAGATTAATACTCGTGTACAAGACAGTCTTATTTGCTCTTGCTTTTCGACAGGTCTATGATCTCTCGGCTTGTATAAAAAAAATCAAATGCACATCCCAGCTTGTCCATTTGGAAAAGTTTTGGAATCTTAGGCTCTGCTGTCTTTCGCTTCCAATTTGCAACCAGGCCTCTAGTCCAGTGTAATACTCTGGGATATGCTTCTATCGATCTATCTGCTGTAATAAGGGTTTCAGTTCTGCAGTGGCACTGAGGCTGACCAGATACATTCCGCTATATTCGAAGTGGTTTGCTCTGTATTCTTGTCTCTTTAGGGGCTACATTTGAGATGGCTGTGAGGCCCAGTCTGCTGTTTGTCTTTGTCTAACACAACACATGGCTCCACAGCATAAGACAACTCAGAACAAAACAAGGAAAGGGCAGAGAGAGAGAGAGAGAGAGAGAGAGAGAGAGAGAGAGAGAGAGCGAGAGAGAGAGAGAGAGAGAGAGAGAGAGAGCGAGGAGAGAGAGAGAGAGAGAGAGAGAGAGAGCGAGAGAGAGAGAGAGTGAGCGAGAGAGAGAGAGAGAGAGAGAGAGAGAGAGAGATAGAGAGAGAGAGAGAGAGAGAGAGAACAACGCATGAGACAACACAATACCGCACAATACAAGACGATACAAGCACATCACGAGTCAACAAGAGCACAACACAGAATATCACAAAACAATACGACAGAGGACTCACTTTACACCTCAACAACACAGTACAACACAATACGACAGAGGACTCCACAGTACAGGTCAACAACACAGTACAAAACAATACGACAGAGGACTCCACAGTACAGGTCAACAACACAGTACAAAACAACACGACAGAGGACTCACAGTACAGGTCAACAACACAGTACAAAACAATACGACAGAGGACTCACTTTACACTCAACAACACAGTACAAACAATGCGACAGAGGACTCACTTTACACCTCAACAACACAGTACAAAACAATGCGACAGAGGACTCACTTTACACCTCAACAACACAGTACAAAACAATGCGACAGAGGACTCACTTTACACCTCACACAACAGTACAAAACAATGCGACAGGAGGACTCACTTTACACCTCAACAACACAGTACAAAACAATGCGACAGAGGACTCACAGTACAGGTCAACAACACAGTACAAAACAATGCGACAGAGGACTCACACAGGTCAACACACAGTACAAACAATGCGACAGAGGACTCACTTTACACCTCAACAAGACAGTACAAAACAATACGACAGAGGACTCACTTTACACCTCAACAACACAGTACAAAACAACACGACAGAGGACTCACAGTACAGGTCAACAACAAGTACAAAACAATGCGACGAGGACTCACTTTACACCTCAACAACACAGTACAAAACAATGCGACAGAGGACTCACTTTACACCTCAACAACACAGTACAAAACAATACGACAGAGGACTCACAGTACAGGTCAGCAACACAGTACAAAACAACACGACAGAGGACTCCACAGTACAGGTCAACAACACAGTACAAAACAATACGACAGAGGACTCACAGTACAGGTCAACAAAACAGTACAAAACAGTACGACAGAGGACTCCACGTACAGGTCAACAACACAGTACACAACAATACGACAGAGGACTCACAGTACATGTCAACAACACAGTACAAAAACAATATGACAGAGGACTCCACAGTACATGTCAACAACACAGTACAAAACAATACGACAGAGGACTCCACACAGGTCAACAACACAGTACAAAAACACGACAGAGGACTCACAGTACATGTCAACAACACAGTACAAAACAATACGACAGAGGACTCACAGTACATGTCAACAACACAGTACAAAAACAATACGACAGAGGACTCCACAGTACAGGTCAAACAACACAGTACAAAACAATACGACAGAGGACTCACTTTAACACTCAACAACAATGTACAAAACAATACGACAGAGGACTCACTTTATCACCTCAACAAACACAGTACAAAACAATACGACAGAGGACTCACGTACAGGTCAACAACACAGTACAAAAACAATACGACAGAGGACTCACGTACAGGTCAACAAAACAGTACAAAACAGTACGACAGAGGACTCACCAGTACAGGTCAACAACACAGTTACAAACAATACGACAGAGGACTCACGTACATGTCAACAACACAGTACAAAACAATACGACAGAGGACTCACAGTACAGGTCAACAACACAGTACAAAACAATACGACAGAGGATCACAGTACAGGTCAACAACACATGTACAACAAAAATACGACAGAGGACTCCACAGTACAGGTCAACAACACAGTACAAAACAATACGCAGAGGACTCACAGTACAGGTCAACAACACAGTACAAACACAATCGACAGAGGACTCCACAGTACAGGTCAACAACACAGTACAAAACAATCGACAGAGGACTCCACAGTACAGGTCAACAACACAGTACAAAACAATACGACAGAGGACTCACAGTTACGGTCACAACACAGTACAAAACAATACGACAGAGGACTCCACAGTACAGGTCAACAACACAGTACAAAACAATGCGCAGAGGACTCACTTTACACCTCAACAACACAGTACAAAACATGCGACAGAGGACTCACTTTACACCTCAACAACACAGTACAAAACAATGCGACAGAGGACTCACTTTACACCTCAACAACACAGTACAAAACAATGCGACAGAGGACTCCACAGTACAGGTCAGCAAACACAGTACAAAACGGCACAAGAAAACCAACACAGGACCGGAAACACACAGAATACAGCACAGCAACAGCACAACACACAACACACAGCACAACACAGCACAAACCCAACACACAGCATAACACAACACAGCACAACACAGCACAACACAGCACAACAAACACAACACACAACACACAGCACACAGCACAACACAACACAGCACAACACAACACACAACACACAGCACAACACAACACGCACAACACAGCACAACACAGCACAACACAACACACGCGAACGGAGACGACAGAGCATAGCAAAACTCAGTATAGCACATGTCAGCACAACACAAAACACGGCCACAACTCCAGCGTCACACATCACAACACACACACACACACACACACACACACACACCCCACACACACACACACACACACACACACACACACACACACACACACGCACGCACGCACGCACGCACGCACGCACGCAACCCACACACACACACACACACACCACACACACACACACATGTTCTCTCTCTCTCTTCTCTCTCTCTCTCTCTCTCTCTCTCTCTCTCTCTCTCCTCTCTCTCTCTCTTCCCGATTTTCCATCTATTGCACTTTTTAAATCTTCCCTAACTTCGGCACCATATCTAAATCTGTTGAAACATCTCACGTTTAGAACATTTTCATTCGTTTCAGGTTAGAATCTCGCCCTTAGACATGCAAGACAACATTTCGGAGAAAATGCTAGTGAACGGAGATGTGATTGTCTACGCAGAAACAGATACATTTTTATTATCTGGTGTCCTACTATCAAGAAATGTGAGAAATACCAGCCGCCGTGGCGAAGTGGTTAGCGTCGCGGACTCCCGGCTGGGAGGTCGCGGGTTCGATTCATCAGAGTCATGTGGGATTTTTCTGCCCCGACCGACTCCTACCCAGAATTGAGTTTGCTACGGGCTCAGTTGGGAAGACTGGGACCACACAGTCGAGTTCCATCCACTTAATGGATCCGTCTCTGAGAGTGTTGCTCAAATTCCCTGACCAACACCGCAGGTGCCTGTGTCTCTCGGGCCTGGTTGACGCCGGGATTTATTAGGAAAGGAAGCGTAGAGTACAGCCTGTCACGCAGTCTCAGACCGAAATGGAAATCCATAGCATCATATTTATCATCCTCATTCTCATCGATCAATACAAAAAAAAAAAAAAAAATTCCGTGGCCCTTCATGCTCTGCTCTCACGGTGACGTAAGTTTCGATGTCCTCTCCATGTCTGTGGCCTTTGTTTGGGTCCGTCGGGGTCACCGGTATCGGCGAGTCCATGGGGGCTGTCGTTGGACGGACGTTGTGGCGCCCTCCGGAGGGAGAGCTCACTCACTCCAGCTCCGCGACTAAGCAATTATTGTCGTCAGTAGAGGGCTTAGTAGGTGGTGTCCTGCGTATGTTAGATCAGAACAGGCGACACTGAACACAACCGAAGTGACTCGGCAGCAGTGAAGTGTCTCCTCCGGTGGGTTGCCTCTTGACGACTTGACAGTGACCGCTCCCTGTGGGTTGCCAGTGCCGGGGCTGCGGCGGGACTAGAGGCTGTGGCTGTGGACGGGGTGTTGGAATGAGCCGCGTGGGTGCACTGCCACTGAGGTGGCACAGAATTTGGGACAGCAAAGAAAAAAAAAAAAGGAAAAGGATAAAATGTGAGAAATGTACACTGCAAAATTCATTGATCATTGCATTAAGTTTCAAACTTTCCTTTCTCTCTGCCATCAGTAATACATAATACAAATGAAACTTGCAACTTGTATCTTCAGGTTAGAAATAGATTAGCCAACAATGATATTCTTGTTTTGGCTGGAGTCAGTCCTATGATCAAATCAACAAAACATGCCAATGTTGGTGGCCCCCTCTCTCTCTCTAGCTGTGTCCCTGTCTCTCTCTCTCTCTCTCTCGCTCACTCTCTCTATCTCTAACTGTCGTGCACACGCACGCACGCACGCACGCACGCACGCACGCACGCACACGCACACACACACACAAACACACACACACACACACACACACACACTGGCAAAGCTCGAAAGACGGCCCTACCGTGTTATCTGATCGTCTGGATAATTGGAATGGCCCAAGATCCATAACATTCAATCATCATTCACCTTTCTCTCACGTCGCTGAATCACGTGCGTCTTTTGATCTCTATCATTCATATAATGTACTCTTATCAGGTAGTTTATTCTGACCTCTATCATTCACATAATGAATGTTCATTATGCTGTGTATTCTGACGTCTTTCATGATGAACGTCCAGCAGGCACATATATCTGTTCTGGTCTGCTCTAAGGTAAACAAAAACGAGTCTGAGAGAACAGCCCGAAAGCAAAACAAGATAATTAGAAGAAGTTTATAGAAATAAAGAAAGAATGAAAGGAACAAAAGCAAACGGAGAAGGAATAAGAACGGTGAAAGAAAAGCAGTAAAGACACACAGAAAAGTGAAAAGGAACATTGACAAAGAAAGAACAAAAGAAGGGAAAAAAGAGAATGAAAGATTAGACAGAAATAGACATGGAAGCAAAGAAGGATTCAGAAAGACAGACAGAAAGAAAGGACGGGTACACAGAAACACAGAAAAAACAACAGAAACGTAGGAGAAACATCTATCGGATCAGGTGGCAGGACATGGTCACAAACGAAGACTTGTGGAGAAGAGCTGGACAAGAGCCCATTGAAGATCAAATTAAGCGCAGGAAGTGGGGCTGGCTTGGCCATACCCTCAGACAACCGGCATCCAGCGTTGTCCGCCATGCCTTGCGATGGAACCCACAGGGAAGACGCAAGAGAGGCCGACCACACACCACTGGAGAAGATCAACGGAGGCGGAGACAACTCGACTGGGCTATTCCTGGGGCCAGTTGCAAGTCACCGCCCGGGACAGGCAGAGATGGAGAAGGCTCGTGGATGACCTATGCTCCACTAGGAGCCAACGGGATTAAGTAGGAGAAATAGAAAAACATGACAGATCAGAAAGAAAGAGACAAAGACAAAAGGTTAATGTAGAAAGTAGTAAGGAAAGATAAGTTAAGACAGGAACCAGGAGAGATGAGAAGAAAGAAAGAAAGAAAGAACTTCAATAAAGAAAGCAGGAAAGAAAGAAAGATTAGGAGAGAAAGTAGGACCGAAAACACACACACACACACACACACACACACACACACACACACACACACACACACACACACACTACAGGTAAATCTGGTTTCTCTTCTTTCTGTTTTGATCTAGGCCTAATAGAATTCTGTTTTCTTTTTTCCTGGTGGTTTACGTCATGTGAATCGTTGACGTCATTATTCCAACCTCCTTTGCTTTAGGTTTTGCTTTCTATTTTGTTCTGTCTTCTGTTTTCTTTCGTCGTCCGGGATGTTGTGGGGCAGTAGGGATCGATTTTGCGATTCAGCGTACGTGGGACAGGTAGGATTATCAGTTTGAGTATGATCGTCCGAAACTGTTGTTGTCATGACAACTCTAGATGCAATCATATTTTCAATCATCTTTTTCTGTTCGTGTATCGTGTTTTCCAGGCTTGACACACGATTACATAGACCGATTATCATATTTTTCATTTCATCGATCACACTTACTGTGTCTGATGTAGAGCTGTGTCGATTTTCCTGGCATCTCCCTTGTCCTCCTCAAGTACGCGCTGGGCAGCTTTGCGCGCTGATCGGATCAGCTTCTTCTTCGTGGCGCTTTTCACGTTGTCAACTCTCTTGGCGCTGTTTTCTTGCTCATTCATGGGTGTTGTAGCTGAACGGCTGCCCATGCTTCTGGATCTCGTCAGCCATGCTTCACGACTCAGTAATGAAAGGAGTGAATGGGAGAAGACTGGGCCGCTCATATGGCTTTGAAACAACGGTTTGCGAAGCGTATAGGACTGAAGACCTTCCTCTGATGCTTTAGAAACTTCCATCCTCTGACGAAAAGCCAGCTGACGCAGTGGTTATCCATTGCGGACTAAATGACATTCAGAGAAGGGATCCTAGACTAGTCAGCAAAATGTTCTCAAAATGTGTCGGAGACTTCGCCACTACTCACCCTGAAGTTAAGGTAATTGTGAGTAAACTCGCACGGGTCAAAGATTTCGAACTCAACACGAAACGAGAGCTTTTTAATGCCTTGACAACAACAGAGCTGTTGAATATCAAAACGTTTCATTTGTCTCACACTCCAACCTGCATCCTAGCAACCAGACACACAGAGACGGCATCCACCCAACACCTAGGGGGTCAAGTGTCCTTGCAGCAAACGTTGGACGGCATGTCAGGGAGCTGTTCTGGGAGAAACCAAAGAAGACTGCCAGACTGCGGAAGCAGAAACACCCCAGAAACTATCAAGACTTCAGAGGTCACCAGCCCTTCCCTGGAACCAGAGGTCCCTGGTGGAACATGTTTGATGTCCTTTGCCCAGAGTGGTTCTAAATCAACAACTGAGAGACATTTAGTGCAGTTTTTGAGGAAATTTTAGTTATGAACTCTGTTCCTCCCACTTAAGCGATACTTTTCTTGTTGTTCTTTCCGTTATCAGAGCATTTTCAAAGTGTATGTGTTTTATCTAAGTGGGCTACAAGTCCACATTAATTTTTTTTTTTAATGGCACCTCTCTCATCCCTCCGCTCAACAGTTCCTTCATTTTCTCGCACATTCATCCCTCAACATAAATCTAGCAAAGTATTTACTTAAAGCAAATTAATAACAAATTCATGTATGTACAAATATATAAGTTGTTATAATAAAGAGTTCAATTCAAAGTATCCTATGACATTTGTCTTGATGTTCTTTGTATTTAAAGGAATGAATGGGAGAATGAGTTGGCACAACTGACAACATGTATTTATGTTGGAATTATATGATCATGCTAGGAGAAAGTATTAGCGAAGAGGTTTTTTTTCTAAATTTTTTCAGTTTTTAAACAAACAAGCACACACGAAAAAAAAGGACATATGTAGCATAATAATTGTTCAAGAACATGGAAGAAGTCAGACACATTAAGAGAACAAACACACAAGTACACCTCCCCCCCCCCCAAAAAAAAAAAAAAGATCGCAGACGCACACACAAACATACATGAATTGTAAGCAGGATATGCATAAACTTACACACACACACACCCTCATTCATGTACAAATGTATAACCTCAAAAACAAGGAAAATACCAAGGGGTGGCAGGGGCGAGAGGTCGAGAGAGAGAGAGAAAAATATTAAGATGGGTAATTACTGCAAGAGAATGGATCATTGGATGGCTAGTTAGTCTTCCGTTCTCAGCTATGTAGCATTATCTAGGTTGGGATACTCAAGTTGGGACTGTGTGCACAGCAGCCAACAAACAAACAAACAAGCAAACAAAAAAAAGTCACAATAAAGCTAGGAAATGATAGAGGAATAGGGAAACCAGGTTTTGTCAAATTGATCTGAATCATAGTTCAGAAAGGCTAAGTATTTTTCCAATTTAAATCTATAGCTTAAGGTTGTAAGGAAAACATGAAGGTCTGGGTGGTTATTTTGTAGTTTACATTTGTAAACATAAAACTTAGCAAACAGCAGAATAAAGTTAAGAACTTTGTCAGTTTCCACATTTTGTTTCACTCCAAACAGAACTAACTCTTTCTCAAGAACCAGATTAGCGCACTGCTGACATTTATCCATTAACAGGTTTTGAAGATTTCTCCAAAACCGCTGCACAATATTGCAGTCGAAAAGCATATGTGTAATAGTCTGTTGTTCATGATCACAAAAGTTACATAATGGTGAATCAACAATTTTGCATTGAAATAGGTATTTCTGGGTTGGCAGCAATCTATGTAAAAGTCGACATTGGAACCATCTAAGCTGGACGTGAGTAGAAACTTTATAACTATGAAGGAATATTTGTTTCCAATTAAGATTTACAAAAAGATTATTCCATTTATCAATAGCAGCAGGAGAGGCATTATTTTCATTTAAAGTTTTTTGTACATATTTGTTGCCTCTTTTAATGCAAAACCAGGCTTTTTGGTCTAACAGTTTATATTGGTTTGTTATGATAATATTAAGTTTTTGGCAATAGTTGCGAATGGCATTCATTATGCCTTCATATAAGAGAAATGTGTTATTATACCTTGATATTTATTTAAAAATTCATGGAAGGTCATCCAATGCCCATTTTCATTAATCAAGTGTTTAATGAAGAAAATGCCATAATTGCACCATTCCTGTATGAAAATAACTTTTTTATCTCTTAAAATTTTAATATTGTAATGAATACACACTGACATGAAATCATGTACTGTAGTCGGACGGCACTTTGCGCACAGTTTCTTGTAGTGTTTCATCACATCATTCCAGAATGGGTTATTGACATCTTGCATAATAACATTAGAAAATTCAGCACCAAAGTTTTCTATATTGTCCAACTTAGGGAACATATTAATGGTAAATTCTCGCCAACCCGACTCATACATTAATCTTCTCAGCCAACTTATCTTCATCGAAGAAATATAATTTTTTACATTTAACATTTTTAATCCACCTTCACAGTACTGCTTTTGAACAACAGATTTTTTTTATTTTACTTTTTTTACCATTCCATAAGAAAGTATGCAATTCTTTTTCTAAAGCAACAATAAAATCCTCTGGGGGGTCTGGTAGGTTAATCAATAAATGAACAATTTTAGAAAATGGCAAAGTTTTAATAACAGTTATTTTTCCAAAGGAGTTATATTTCTTTTTTCCAAAAAGCTAGGACTCTTTTTATTTCAAAAAGTTTATCTTCAAAATTAATTTGTACAATACTATTTATGTTAGTGGAGAATTTGATACCAAGAATTTTGAAAGTACTGGATCCCAAACAAAATTTTTGTCCCTCATAAATCTAATTCCACAATTCTTTCTGCTCCCCAACCAAACTACTTGTGACTTGTCAAAATTGATTTTTAAACCTGAAATTTGTAAAAATTTAGTATGGACAGATACCACCTCATTAAAAGACCTTTCTGAACCATCTAGACATAAACTAGTGTCATCAGCAAATTGTGACAGTAATGTTTCTGTCATGTGACGTAGCCTCACATCAAGGCATGTGACGCTCCATCACATGTAGTTAGTGATATGAATCATTTCCCCATGCCACTACTAAAAAGGAAGGATATTCAGGTGGCTTGACTAGTGTAGCGGGCGTCCCAAAATAATTGTGAGTTATACTCATTCAAGAAACAAGGGTGGTCATTGGGTGAAAGTGACCACTGAGAGATAGTTTAATAAGGGTTGGTAAGGTGCTGGTCATGTGTTTTGAACACTGAGTATGCACTCACTAGAAGGAGGAAGGAAAGAATCAGTTTTTAACCCAGCAGATGGCCTAGAGACTCGAACCTGTCAGGACGTTGGTCCTCTCTGCTGACCAGTCATTACCAGCCCTTCACCCTTAGCCCTTCACCTTTTACTCTTCACCCTTCACCTTTCAACCCGTGAGGTGGTTGAAGATGGCCATGGTGTGGGGAACCACCGGTAGGCAGCCCAGGAATTAAGGACTCCAGGGAGAGGAGCCGGAACTCGTAATCTCTCCAGGGTCAGGAGAAGTCGGGGGAGAGGAGTCGGAACTCGTCATCTCTCCAGGGACAGGAGAAGGCGAGGAAGAGAAGTTGGAAATCCTATCTCCAGTGACGGGAGAAAATCAAGGGGTGATACGATGTCTGTGAGAGACAGAGAACATGAGAATATGAAGTCTGGTGTTTGATGCAGGTGTGGCATCAGTGAGTACTGGAATTATTTATTTCCTGGTCTGGATTTTGTGGGCACAATGTTGTGTGAAGGCCGTGACTTTATGAAGTCTTGCGTGAGTTAGTTGCCTCTCAGCGGAAAAGAGAGCTACATGTATAAAATCCGTTTATAAATTGTTTGATGTGATTTGTAAAGTGTTTTTTTCCCTGAAGGAGAGGGGGAGAAGAAAAACATTCGGTAGTGCGCCTTTTGGTTGATTGGAAAGATTGCGTGTGCGTATGGAGTAAATGCTGTCATGAATGCGTGCGGGCAAAAGTGACAGTGTGACAGTGGTGACCCCGACAAAAGAAAAAAGAACAAAGAAAGATTTCTATTTGTGCCCTCGGGGCCTGGAAAGAAAAAAAGAAGAAAGATTTCTATTTGTACCTTCAGAGGAAGGATTTCTATTTGTACCTTCAGAGGAGGATTTCTATTTGTACCTTCAGAGGAAGGATTTCTATTTGTGCCCTTGGGGCCTGAGAAAAGAAGATTTTGATTTGTACCCTCAAGGGTTTGAGGGAAGAAAAAAGAAAAGAAATTTGTTAATTATTTATTGTGTATAATATTTGCATTTGTTTTTTTTTCTGTTTCTATATGTATTTCGGGTGTTTGACATTTCTTTTGGTTGCTCTACTCGTTAAGGGTTTTTTTTTTTGGTAGGATTTCTTTTTGACCCTTCCCCACCTCAGGACCGATAGCCTCAACCTCCTCTTGCTCGTACCTGGCAGCAAGGGGGCAGGGCGTTGAGGAGTCGCTGTCCTTCCCCTAGAGTATTAGATTTTGTTTTGTCCCCTTCCCCAGGACTGATAGCCCCAACCTCTTCCTGCGTTTAGCAGGGGGGCATGGCGTTGGGGAGTCGGTAGTCCTTCCCTTCTCGTAAATATCTATTTCTTCCCTTTCCTATTGTTTCAGTTTGATTTTTCCCTTGCCCCTCAGAGTGTGGGATTGACTTCACCTCCGTCACGCAAATAGTGTAGGTGGTGGAGTTGATTACCGCTCAATCCAAATAAACATCTTTATCTTTTGATTATTTTTTTTTCTGTGTGTGTTGCGAGATTTTCTTTGCGTTTGGGTTGAATGTACATTTATTTATTGATTGTTAATCATTTTGTATTATTACTGTAGTGTTGTGTATATTGTGCGTGATTTGTTTTTCCCGTCTCCAGTTTCACGGGAGACAGTGACCACTAGGGTGCTGTCTAAGGGTTTCTTTTGCTGTTCTTGATTTCGTCTCACTGTTCCGGTCCTGTGTATCCTTTCATTTCCTTTTCAACCCCTTTTTCAAAATCTCTACCCTTCTTTACAATAAGCGCCTATCTAGTTTTTCTTTCAACATTTTCATCTTTTAGGTAGGATTTCCGCTAGTTTGTGTTTCTTCCCCTCTTTTTAATTGTTTGTGCTTCCATTTGTTTTGTAAATTTATATTCATTTATCGTATAAGGCGATACATTTGTTTTGTAAATTCATTTGGAATTAAGTAAGGAAGAAAGACTGACAACAAGAACATTTAAGAACTTAAACTTTATAAAGAATTTATTTCAGAAAACTTTAGTATTGTGTTTTTTTCCTTTCTTAGGAAAAACCGATTAGCATTGAACTTCCATTTTTTTTTTAAAAATTCCAATTTGATAGCATGTTTGCAAATTATTTTTTGAAAAATACATTCCTTGGATTTCATATCTACCCTGTTTTAGTAAGCTGTTTTCTGTTTATACCGAAAATTGAATTCTTTATTTGTATATATTATAATTACGTTTTTGTGAAACATATAACACCATCATATATCGCCTTATTTTTATTCATACTTAGAAATTGTTTTGTGTTTTATCTGTTGACGGTTCATTATGGATGATTTTGATAAATATGTTCAACAAGCGGAACGCTTGGGTTTTGATGGAGAGAAACTTACTATGTACAACAATGCATAGATAGGGCAGACAGGCTAGAGAGAGAGAAGAAAATAGACTACAGAGGGAAATTGAAGTTGAAGAAAAAAGACTACAGAGGGAAGTTTGAAGAAAGTAGACTACAGAGGGAAGCTGAAGAAAAAAGACTACAGAGGGAAGCTAAATCGGAAGAAAAAAGACTACAGAGGGAATCTGAAATTGAAGAAAAAGACTACAGAGGGAAGCTGAAGAAAAAAGACTACAGAGGGAAGCTGAAGCTGAAGAACGTCAATTTAAGTTGAGACAGTTAGAACTAGAGACTGATGCTGAAATTAAAAGATTACAGGCATCGAGAGAACCCCCACCAGCTCCACCAGTCGGTTCCGCAGCCGCGCCTCAACCAAAAGCGGCATATATTCCAAAGTTACGCCTTTCGAGGAAAAAACGGATGACATTGATAGTTTTCTTTTTCGCTTTGAAAGTCACGCAACGTCTTGTGGTTGGCCAAAGGAAAAGTGGACATTGTATATTGCGTCGTTGTTTAAGGGTAGCGCTTTGACACTGTACCACACACTCGCGGCGAAACAAAATTTAACTTGGGATCAGTTGAAAGAAGAACTCCTCAAGAAATTTCAATGTTCTGCTGATCGTTTTCCGAACGTTTCCGTTCTGTGCGCCCTGACAAAGGAGAATCGTTTCCGTCGTTTCTAATTCGTATGAGTCATTGTTTAGATCGATGGATCGATTTATCAAAGACGAACAAAACTTTTCAATCACTGCGAGATCTCCTTCTTAGAGAACAACTTTTCCAGAGCGTGAGCAAAGATCTGCCACTTTCCTTTAAAGAAAGGCAATTTGAAAACGTTGAGGAAATGTGTCAGATGGCTGATCAATATTGTATCGCTCACCCAGATAAGGGCGTGGCTAGAAAAGGAGAATTTTCCATCTTTGAGTCTCATGCGTCATGTACTATCCCATCAGGACAGGGAAGTTACAGGAAAGGAAATCGTGGGTCATTTCGGAGTCCTCAAGGAGATACATATCCTAGGAACGGACAGGGATCTTTCCGCGGTTCGAGTGACTTTCGTCAGTACCAGTACTCACCGCCGGAAAAACCGTTGCTTCTCAGCAAACGTTCGAGGTCGTGGACAACGACCACCACGTAGACCTTTTGGGCCAGTTTCGTGGACAGAACCGAAGTTCACAAAATCAGTCAGCTGCCGATCAGACAATGCGATGTTTCTATTGCGATTGCAAGTTCCATTTGAAAAAGAACTGCCCTTTCAAACCTAATGATTCAAAACCCGCATTAGTCTCACTGATTGTGAAGAAGGCCTTGTTTTGGCACCACATCAAGCTGTTGATGGACTGGTGTTAGAAAACGGAGCCATCAATGGATTGCAGGCTTCGGTTTTGCGAGACACTGGGTGCACCACTGCTGGGGTACGAAAATCTTTCGTGCTTCAAAACCAGTATCTCAACACTGTCCAAAAGTGTAGGTCGTTTGGAGGCAAGATTGAAACGTTTCCGCTGGCGAAAATTTCAGTAGATACACCGTACTACTCCGGATTTCTTACCGCCTGTGTTATTGATAACCCAGTCTGCGACTTGATCTTGGGCAATTTGCAGGTGTCGCTACAGTACATGGTGGTGCGGGAGGATCGTTCATTCCTTGTTTTGTGAGTACCAGGTCAGACATCATAGAGCAGGGAAAGGCTACAAAGCCGCTAAAAATCTCAAAACTGGATGAACTCCAGATTACCCGGATGATCTAAAAGAAATGCAGGGAAAAGACGAGACGCTGACGACAATACTTTCTGCTGCTAAACAGACTGTAACTGACATACCAACGGACAAACCAACATACATACTGGACTCTGACATTCTCTACAGGTGTGTACCTGGACAGGACAACAAACAAGTTGTCGTTCCAAAACCACTTAGAGAGACAGTACTACACACGGCTCATGATGCATTGTTCGCTGGTCACTGTGGAATCAAAAGAACATTAAAGAGAGTTCTTGATTCTTTTTATTGGCCAGGTGTCACAAAGGAAGTTACAGAATACTGCCGCTCATGTGACATCTGCCAAAAGACATCTCAGAAAGGTCGCGTCCCATGTGCACCTTTGCACAAAATGCCTCTCATTTCGTCCCATTTCGGAAGGTAGCTATTGATCTTGTTGGGCCTTTACCACTGTCTTCTTCCGGATATCGCTATATCTTAACTTTGGTGGATACAGCGACAAGGTATCAGAGGCGATTCCACTGAAGAAAATTGATACAGTGTCTGTCGCTGAAGCTCTACTTGCGATTTTTTCCAGAGTGGGTCTTCCAGACGAATTCTCTCGGATTGTGGAACGCAAATCATTTCCGATCTCATGAGAGAAATTTACAGACTGTTGTCAATCTCTTCCATTTCAACAATGCCATATCATCCCCAATCTAATGGTATGGTTGAACGTTTCAATGGAACGTTAAAGTCCATGTTGAGAAAGGTTGCAAGGCAAGAACCCATGAATGGGATCGTTTCATACCGGCTTTGCTTTTCGCATACAGGGAAATGCCGAACGAAACGCTGGGATTCTCACCATTTGAGCTTCTTTTCGGACACTCACAAAGGGGTCCTTTGGATCTACTGATGACACATGGACGAAAAAGACGGACATACCTGACAGTAAAACTGTTTACCAATACGTTTATGAACTGCATAATCGTTTGAAGGATGCATGTGAGCTTGCTCAACAGTCAGCTGATAGAAAAACAGATGTGTACAAGGTCTTTGCAGACAGAAAAGCAAAGGCACGTTCCTTCAGTGTAGGGGATAAAGTCCTTGTACTACTTACTGATGAACATAACAAGCTTCGTGTTATGTGGAAGGGTCCTTTTCAGGTGGTCGAAAAACTTTCTGCAGTTAATTATAAGATCAAAATGGCAAACGCTGAGAAGGTATTCCATGTGAACAGGTTGAAGAAGTATGTTGAACATACAAAATGTTGCCATCAACCAGTCAGTTGAATGGATATGTCCTATGTCAGAAATGATGTCAACATGACAGACATTATCAGTGATGATTTTGTACCCAATGTAACGTACAGGGACAGGTCAAAGGTTGTGAAAACAGCAAATGTAGGAGTGTTAACATCTACCAGTGCAGATGATGTTGTACCCCTTCCTACTCTGTCTATCAAAGGTGAAAACCTATGATGATGTGGTTCTGTCGAATGATTTGTCTGCAAGTCAAACAGAACAGCTCAAAGACATTTTGAAAGACTTTCAGGATGTGTTGACAGATACCCCAGGTACAGTGACTGGTATTGAACCCCATGGTATTCAGTTAACTACTGAAATACCAGTGCGAACTAGACCATACCCCCTTCCGTTTGCAAAAAAAAGAGGTTGTTGAGAGAGAGTGCTTGGCTATTGTATGGGCATGTGAGGAATTCGCCAGGTTCTTGACTGGACGAAAGTTTCGGTTACAGACTGACCACAGGCCATTGACTTTCTTGCAATCGTCAAAAACTAAGAACAGCAGATTGTTAAGGTGGTCTTTGGCATTGCAGGAATTCCAATTTACCATTGAACCAGTGCCTGGAACACAAAATGTCATGGCAGATTTATTGTCACGTGTATGAATATTCATGGACAAATGTAACTGTATTCAAGGAAAAGACTATTCCTGTTTTTTGTCTTTCTTGATGATTACGGTGTGCTCACATTTGACAATGCATGGTATGCTACTGACTATTTAAATCAAGTGGTATTTATGCTTAATTTGCTTGTTGAAGTGATTATATGTTTTACAAGCGAAAACTACTTGATGTTGATGTATTGCATATCTATTCTTTGCTTTATTCTTTCGTAACAATGAAAAGTCATCATGTACTATTTATGTCTAACTTGCTTGTGAAGATGAATATATATGTATGTGTGATGAGCAAATAACTCTTTAAAATGTATATACACATGTTTGATTGTGCAGTGAGACAAACCTATTGTTTTCATTAGTTCATTGTCAACAATGGAAAATATGTTTCACTTTTCAATGGACTATAACATTACATGTGGGGAAAAAAAACTATGTTTAAACTATGTTTATTTTGTTTACATGTCTCTTGAGAAACATTTATACTTAGAAATGTTCTCGTTTTCATGAGGGTTTTGAAACATGATGTGAGACAAAGATCAAGGAAAAAAATGTGCTTCATATCGTAATATATAAACACAATTTGTGCTTTGAATTGTTAATATCCCTAATTGTTTTATCCGTGTAATTTGTGAAATGTATTTTGTGAGATATGGTGATCAATCATGAATGTTTTTTTTATAGAAAGACTGAACGTTTGAAATATGCTATTTATGGTGGATCATGATGATTGATTCTATACGTTGATTATTAATTTGAATCATGTGTGATGGTTACACATTTTGAGATTCATGACTGAAGATGTGTTTTAAGTGAAGTTGTATATCCTTTAAAAAAAATTTTCTGGAGAACATTTTTTCATCCCAGGATGGGGGGTGTCATGTGACGTAGCCTCACATCAAGGCATGTGACGCTCCATCACATGTAGTTAGTGATATGAATCATTTCCCCATGCCACTACTAAAAGGAAGGATATTCAGGTGGCTTGACTAGTGTAGCGGGCGTCCCCAAAATAATTGTGAGTTATACTCATTCAAGAAACAAGGGTGGTCATTGGGTGAAAGTGACCACTGAGAGATAGTTTAATAAGGGTTGGTAAGGTGCTGGTCATGTGTTTTGAACACTGAGTATGCACTCACTAGAAGGAGGAAGGAAAGAATCAGTTTTAACCCAGCAGATGGCCTAGAGACTCGAACCTGTCAGGACGTTGGTCCTCTCTGCTGACCAGTCATTACCAGCCCTTCACCCTTAGCCCTTCACCTTTTACTCTTCACCCTTCACCTTTCAACCCGTGAGGTGGTTGAAGATGGCCATGGTGTGGGGAACACACTGGTAGGCAGCCCCAGGAATTAAGGACTCCAGGGAGAGGAGCCGGAACTCGTAATCTCTCCAGGGTCAGGAGAAGTCGAGGGAGAGGAGTCGGAACTCGTCATCTCTCCAGGGACAGGAGAAGGCGAGGAAGAGAAGTTGGAAATCCTATCTCCAGTGACGGGAGAAAATCAAAGGGTGATACGATGTCTGTGAGAGACAGAGAAACATGAGAATATGAAGTCTGGTGTTTGATGCAGGTGTGGCATCAGTGAGTACTGGAATTATTTATTTCCTGGTCTGGATTTTGTGGGCCAATGTTGTGTGAAGGCCGTGACTTTATGAAGTCTTGCGTGAGTTAGTTGCCTCTCAGCGGAAAGAGAGCTACATGTATAAAATCCGTTTATAAATTGTTTGATGTGATTTAGTAAAGTGTTTTTCCCTGAAGGAGAGGGGGAGAAGAAAAACATTCGGTAGTGCGCCTTTTGGTTGATTGGAAAGATTGCGTGTGCGTATGGAGTAAATGCTGTCATGAATGCGTGCGGGCAAAAGTGACAGTGTGACAGTTTCCTTGTTAACAACTTTAATTCCTTTAATATGCTCATTAGAGCGAATCATTAATGACAGAACCTCAGCACAAATTAGGTATAGATAAGGGGATGATGGGTCCCCCTGTCTCACCCCTCTCTCAATCGGAAACCATGGGGAGTACTGACCATTTACAGAAATACAAGTAGAAATTTGTGAATAAAATGTTCTTATCCAATTAATTAAGTCGGGTCCAAACTTGAAAAATGTAAGGCAGTTATGTAAGAATGACCATGAGACGCTATCGAACGCCTTCTCAAAGTCAACTAAAAAGAGCATCCCTGGAATATTTTCCTTATCAGTGTACAATAACATGTCATACATCAACCTTATATTCTCTCCAATAAATCTGCCCTTCAAAAAACCTCTTTGACTCTCATGTATAATGTTTGGAAGAACACTTTTCAATCGATTGGCAACACAAGCAGAAGCTATCTTATATGTGGTGTTCACAAAGAGATGGGGCGCCAGTTTTTCACAAATCTTTTCGGCTTCCCTTCCTTGGGGATACATATTATGGTTCCCTGTCGCTGGGTAGTGGATAATTGGCCTTTAGCAAAACCTTCATTAATTGAACGTACAAGGAAAATTCCAAAATCTGCAAAGAAAAACTTATAAAATTCAACGGTAAACCCATCGGGCCCAGGGCTCTTAAAATTTTTCATCTGTTTCAGAGCAGCAGCTGCCTCTTCTAGTGTAATCAACCCCTCTAAAGAGGGGCTCTCCTCCTCGGATAACACTGGAGCATCTGGAAGCTCTTCAGAAATATTCATATTAGTTACATCTCTAAAGCTGTATAATTGTTCGTAAAAATTTTTTGTCTCAAGGAAGATAGTTTTTTGTTCAGAAATGACTGAACCATCCTCTTTTTTCCAAAAACGGGATAGATTTATCAAGAAAATTTCGATTTTCAAGATTGCAAAAATATTTATTCACTTTTTCCCCTTGACTTAGCCAGCGAACTCCTGAGCGCATTGTCATACCTTCAAGTCTGTGATTCCTGATCTCTTGCAGTTCTGTTTTTAGATTTTCCAAATGAGGAATAGTTTCTTCTTGTAAATTCTGTTCGATGTTTTTTATTTTTGTTTCTAGGTCATGTTCTCTTTGAGTATCCATTTTTTTCTTATAAGTACTATAAGAAATTGTTTTGCCTCTTATTTCAAGCATTAATGTCTCAAAAAAGAGCTGATCTGCAATTTGAAAAGAGAGGTTTTCATTACTAATTTTATGCATATTATCTAAGTTGTATACAGGTAATGCATACTGTTTCTTGATATCGCATATCAGCTCTCTAATTTCTGAAACATATTTTGACAGTGAGTTCATTTCCCCCCCTTAACTATTCCCCCCCTCTCCTGTTTTGTTCGTCATTTTTAAGTCAGAAAGCAATTGTATTTAGCTTGCTTTCGCACCCCTGCCTGTTTTCATGATGTCATCTATGAAAGTTATGCAATGGAATGTTAGATCTGTTTCCACAAATTTGCAATATCTAATTCAACATCTGGCGAATAACATGTACCAAGCACTTATTTTACAATCGCTCAACGTGAAAAAGAACAAACTGCCCAAACTACCAGGTTATTATTATCCACCTGTATATGAGCAAGTTGAGGATGCTTCCAAAATCAGAGCAGCTATATATATTAAAGAAGGGATAGATTACAAAGTACGCCCTCCCCCTGCACCAAATAATACTCACGGTTTACATTTGTGTGCGGCTCAAGTAAAATTTAATGAAAATCATACAATATACGTATTTCTGCGTACTTACCTAAAGGACCCAATGAATTTAACACAGAATGGTTACATACTCTTCAAGATAAAGAAAAGTGGCTGATAGCAGGGGATTTTAACGCTCATTCCCCATTCTGGGATAAAGATTGTGCATCAGTTACTAGTAACCGCTTTGTTGAAAATATCGTTGATTCTTGTTTATATATGCTTAACGATGGCCGCATCACTAGAATTCCGGACATCTCAACACACAGGGCATCAGCAATTGATTTAACTTTGGTATCTCCTTTCCTAGCCCCAGAATGTAGCTAGGATACCTTTAACGATACTTTGGGTAGCGATCATCTTCCCATTATTATAACATTTAATGAAATGACAGAGTCTTATGAATCTCACGTAGACAAAATTCCAAAATATAATTATAAACTTGCTGACTGGGAGAAATTCAAAAATAGTCTGGATGCTTGTCATACTGAAAGTGTTGATACTGATAACATAGACCAATTATATTCATACTTTACTTGTGCCATTCTTAGAGCTGCTGATGTAGCAATTCCAAAGTTCCATGAAGTCAAATCAAACAAACATTCAGGAAATATCTGGTGGACACCAGCCTGTGATGCAACCGTAAATAAGAAGAAATCAATGTTTATGATATATCTAAAAGACAAATCACCAGAGAATCTAATTGCTAAAAGAAAAGCAAATCATCATAGCAATATGGTAATAGCGCAGGCGAAAAGGCAATACTGGTCCTCTTTCTGTACAAATGAAATTTCAAACCATACAGATCTCCAAAAAGTTTGGAAAAAGTTTCATGAAATGAAAAAAGGTGTAAATTTGCCATCTTGTCCTATAAGACTGAAGAACAAAGAATTTCCATCAAACTCAGAAAAGGCAGAATTATTCGCTGATATGTTTTCAGACTCTATGCGTCTAGAAGGTCTGGCCCATAAAAATAAAACATATAGAACTGAAGAAGAAGGAAAAGATGAATACAAAGATCCAGTTAGTGACAACAGTCACTTCATCAATGCTCCAATTACTTTTGATGAAGTCAAAGATGCACTTATATCTCTTCCCAATAAGAAAGCATCTGTAGGATTAGATATAGTTTCTAATGATATGCTTAAACACTTGCCAGATAACTTTGTTTTATTGTTGCATAAATTGTTTCAGAAATGTTGGGTTGAGGGTGTTATGCCAGAACACTGGAAACAGTCTGTCATTGTTCCTATTCTAAAGTATGGTAAAACTCCAGTGGACAAACATAGTTACAGGCCAATTGCTCTAACCTCACATACATGTAAACTTCTGGAGAGGATTAGTTTAAGAAGATAGGTTCATTATTGTGAAGTAAATAAAATCATTCCCATTGACCAAGCAGGTTTCCGGAAAGGCAGGCCTGCAATCGATAATTTGGTGAAACTTACAACAAACATAAAACAACAGTTTGCGAGAAGAAAAAAACGTTATTGCAACTTTCTTTGATATCAAGAAAGCCTATGACCAAGTCTGGCATGCCAAGCTTCTTTATAAACTTAAACAGACTGGTTTATCGGGTCATCTATACCATTTTATTAAATGCTTTTTGAGTAAAAGAAGTATACAAGTTAGAGTAGGGAATTCATATTCAAATTTTAGATCTCTTCACATGGGCTTGCCACAAGGTTCCGTAATTGCACCTCTGTTATTTAATATCTTGATGAACGATTTGCCATCACATTTGTCAAAACATGTAGCATTAGTACAATATGCAGATGATATCTGTATGTGGATGAATATTATTATGAAAAGAAATACATCTAAAAGGGCATTAAACTATATCAAGAAGCTATATCAAAGGGAACTTGATAAAATAAACAATTACATGGTCACAAATGGTCTTGCATTATCTTCAGAAAAGACTCATATGATGCTTTTCAATAATGGTAGTAATCCTGCTGAGCTACCTATGTTTAAAATTGAAAACGAAACAATTCAGTACAAGGATTCGATAAAATTTTTGGGTTTGTTTCTTACAACAAAGCTAACGTGGAACGCTCATATCAACCATATTGTGACTAAAGCAAGAAAATGCTTAAATTTTTTTAAAGTTATAAGCAAACAATACTGGGGACAAGACAGCAAAATTTTGAAACATCTTAGCACAACATTAATTCGATCAAAATTATCCTATGGACAAGAAATATTTTTTAGTGCTCCAAATTATTTACTTAAGAAACTTCAAAGTATCGATTGCAAAGATACAGGCTTGCTCTTGGTGTACCCTTTCACGCATCTACCCTCGGAACTTATAAAGAAATTGGAGAATTGCCTTTGGATGAATATCGAAATCTTGCATGTGCAAAGTACGTTCTTAGGACCTCAGCACCTGACAACTTTGTCTCGGAAGAAGTACAAATAAAATCAGAAATAAATTATCCTAAACGGGCCAGACAGATATCTTCATTAAAGCCAATTGGCTCATATGTATCTGACTTACTTAAAGAGTCGGAAATAAATCCACAGTGTATTGATGCACAGCAAGTAGTTTCTCCTTACCCTAACTGGGAGATGAATAAACCACATTTTGCTATCAACTACACTGATGTGAAGAAGAATGAGAATCTAAATATTATGCAAAGTGAAGTCCGATTTTACCTAGAAAATAAATACCCAAATCATTTAAAGGTATACACAGATGGCTCACTCTTAGATGATCACCGTGCTGGTTCAGGTTTTGTTATACCAGCTTTAAGAAAAGAAAAGTCATACTTCATTCGTAAAAATCGATCAATATTTACCGCCGAACTCGTTGCTATACTTATGGCTCTTAATTACATAGTTGATCTTCCGTTGAACATTCTTTCAAATTTTATTCTGCGTCGATTCTCAGTCCGTACTGTATGCTTTACGTTCATTTGATTACAAGAAAAATCCAAAATTATCAAAGAAATCAATCAAATGATTAACATTTTATGTTTAAAGGGAACCAATATCACCTTTTGCTGGGTTCCTTCACATGTTGGATTATATTCAAACGATTGTGCTGACAGAGCCGCAAAAAAAGGTGCAAGGCAAGACAGG
The DNA here is from genome assembly GCA_018398815.1 of Conus ventricosus. Classification (NCBI taxonomy): domain Eukaryota; kingdom Metazoa; phylum Mollusca; class Gastropoda; order Neogastropoda; family Conidae; genus Conus; species Conus ventricosus. Next base: position 85,417,437 of record CM031596.1, on the reverse strand, counting down.
GAATCAATAGAAAAAAACATCCCATTATCCGTTACAGAAGGGTATCATTTACTAGAGCAAGCATCGTGGAACAAAGTTTCAAAATCTCTCCATAGGAAGGAGAAATTCTCTGGTCTCTTACTGAATTCGGTTAGTTTAACAAACAAAATAGCTGTGAATTATAGCAATAGTTTCAAATTTAGACACATTACTTCGCTGTCTTATAGGATAAAGCTTAATGCCTTCAAAACAAAATTCAGCAAGAATGTTAAATGTCTGTGCGGTGAACAAATTTCAAACCAACACATTCTTCTGGAATGCCAGAGATTGAGACATATTTTACCAGCTATTTCTGAAAGTTCTCTTGACAGTATTCTTGAGAATTTTAGTTTGTTGTTTGATTTTGCGAAGTGTTTACTATGCAGTCCTATGGGACATTTGTTATAGTTTGTGTTATGATTCAAAATAGTTATTTAAAGTTGGCTTTCCCATTACCTTTCTTTTTTTTTTTGGCAAAGATTGTAAAGATGCATTTTTGTTTTTGTTTTTTATATATGATTGCAAGATGACCCACCCACCCACCTCCTCCTCATGCTCCCCCCTCCCAAATCCTTTCCCTTCGTCTAATATCACTTAATGTGGAAAGACGTTAAATTGAAGACAACAACAACAACAACAACAACAACAACACACACACACACACACACACACACACACACACACACACACACACACACACGCACACACACACACAGCCCGGTTTCTCTCTCTCTCTCTCTCTCTCTCCCCCCCCTCTCTCTCTCTCTCTCTCTCTCTCTCTCTCTCCTCCCTCCCTCCCTCCCTCTCTCTCTGTCTCTCTCTCCCCTCTCTCTCTCTCTCTCTCTCTCTCTCTCTCCTTCTCTCTCTCTCTCTCTCTCTCTCTCTCTCTCTCACCCCTTCCGGGGAAATGAGTGCGTTTACTGTTGAAACAAAGGTTCGAGGTTGTTTTTTTTGCTTTTTTTTTTAATCGACGCCTGAACTTTTGGTAAGGCAAGCAAAGAGAAGGGAAAAGTGACACCAGTTGCTTAAGTATTGTTACTGACAGAAACGTCACTGACCATATCTTTTCTATTTATTGTAAATTGTCGATAACGAGAGAGAGAGTGGGGGGAGAGAGAGAGGGGCAACAGACAGACAGACAGAGAGAGAGAGAGAGAGAGAGAGAGAGAGAGAGAGAGAGAGAGAGAGAGAGACAGACAGACAGACAGATAGACAGACAGACAGACAGACAGACGAATAAACACGAGACACAACGAGAGAGTTAGGTGGGTCGCAGGGCCCACGTGTCAAACTCAATGAAACAGTTTAGAACACGAAGCACAGTTCCTTCTTGTACCTCTTCATGGGAGGGAGCGAAACAAAAATGAAAGTTAAGGCTCCAGTTTCTATGGAAGGATACTCGCTTCGAAATGAAAGGAAACCATAGAATGATGTGTTCATTTGTATACATCAAGGACATGTCAATAATCAGTTACATGCTTTCACTGCTGCCGTTGGTTGAAATGAGTTTTAGCCAGAAAAGGCGATGAGCAAAGCTGTTCAAGGTTTTCTTTCGTCTTCATTGTCGTGTCAACATTGTTTTGAACTGCAAACGATTGTAGCTACTATCATTTTTTCCCCTTTCTGTCCTTCTCGTTTATTTCGTTTCTTACGAACCGACTTTCCTTCGTTCTTTCTGTTATTCTTTCTGTCTTTCTTTTTATGTCTTGACTTTGTTTCTTTCTTTTTTTTATTCGTTCTTCATTCCCTTCTTTCCTTCTATCTTTCTTTCTTCCACCTGCCCCCCCCCCCCCCCCCCCCCCTTTCGCATATTCTATCTTACTTGTGTTTCTTCCCTTTTCTTCTTTCTTTCTTTTTTTCTGTGTTGTTTCTTCCGTATTGTTTCTTTTTCTCTTTGTTTCTTATCTTTTTTTTATTTGTATACTTTCCTTTTCTCTCTTCTTTTTTTCATCGTTTTGTTCAATTTACTCTTTAGTCTTTTGCGTTCTCTCTTTTTTCGTTTCTGCCTTTTTGTCATTTTCCCCTTGTTCTTTCCTTCTTCTCTGCTGTATTCTTTTCATTCTTCTTTCCTTCTTTTTTGCTTTGTCCCTGTTTTGTGTCTCATTCTCTGTCGTTATTTATGTCTGAGTGAAAACTTTATTAGGTTGGTCAGATGGGGGTGGGGGTAGGGTGCGGGGAGGATGGATGGGGAAGGGGTATCGGGTGGGGAGAGGATAGAGATCGAGGGGGAAGGGAAGGGAAAAATAGGTGGAAAGGAGAAGGGATAATCCATAAGGCAAATCAAAACAAGAAAGTTTATTTTTTAAAAACCTTACGCAACATGAAGAAAGGATGTTATACGTCACACATAACTAGTCCCCAGTCACAGAAAACTTTCCTTGGAAAATTCAGATGATTCCATTCCACACATAATTTAGGCTGCACATATTTCATACTGGTCAGCTCAGCAATGTATATAACGAATTAGACAGAATAGATTAATTCAAATGACAGGCAAACAAGAAAAATGAAACAATCAGAACATCAAGAGCAAAAAGCATAGCGTATTATCTTAAAACAAAATTTGGCGCTCAGATGAAAATAATCCATGCAGCTGACAATCATAGTACACTAGATTTTGTTGTTGTTGTCGTCTGTTGACGTGAACACTGCACCATAAAGAGCCGAGAGGTTATCAGCGTTGGCAAGGAAATGAACGTGAATGTGATCATATTGGTGGAACATCAGCGATGCAGCCAGCTGCTGTTCTTGATCACCAGTTTCACCGTCAACACTAACCAGTTTACCTGCATAGATAGCGTGTGACACACTCTCTTGAAATGTCTGTTTAAGCTATTGCTTATGTGTATGTTTGTCGAGAAGAGAGAGAGAGAGAGAGAGAGAGAGAGAGAGAGAGAGAGAGAGAGTGCGCGCGCGCACGTGTGTGTGTGTGTGTGTGTGTGTGTGTGTGTGTGTGTGTTGTGTGTGTGTGTGTGTGGTGTGTGTGTGTGTGGCGTGTGTGCATGTGTGCGCGCGCGCGCGCGCGCGCGTGTGTGTGTGTGTGTGTGTGTGTGTGTGGTGTGTGTGTGTGTGTGCGTGCGTGTGTTCTTCATGCTGATCTCAGTTGGGACATCCTTTCCATGAACAACCGGCTCATTCAAGAGATCAGACCCTCAAGAGAACTATAATATGCCGCTTCTGGCTCACCCGCTCTCACCCGGCCTTGGCCGGTCTCGAGCGGGCGAATCCAAAAGCGGCATATTATAGTTCTCTGATAAGCAAGACTTTAATAACCAAAAAAATAACAACCCTACAAACATACATACTGTGTAGGGTTGATCGTTTTCAATAACATCATTTTCATCTTTAACTGCTCTTTAAAGTCTTTTTAAAACCAAGTTATATTTTTGGCATAAAATACACACCCGACACAATGCAATGAAAACAACAACCGCCGCACATACTGACATTTGGCGCATGACGATAACCTCTCTCCTGAAACAGTAGCGCGCGTCAACAAGACAAACACTAGGCAAAGCTGGCCGGATTTTCCACACACCTGCAGAGACCCGTCAATAGGCCGTCACCTGATCACTTAATTACAGTGTACTTGAGCCCAGCGAGATAAAACCAGCCTGCCGACAGTACGCTGTAGTGACATCACAGACACGCTTTGCGGCCTGCTCGACATTGACTTGGTTCGCTCAGCTGACTCGCTGGGACCGCGCAAGCTGTGCCGTTGTAAACAATTCTACATACTTCACTCTCTTCAATTCCACTGGGCACGGGGGTTGGTGGGCGCTCACCGGCTAGGTTAACCTGACCTTATTCTCCTCAAAGTACACTGGGCAATGCGTAGTAACGAGTACAACCTGCAATCATGTGGCCCCGCGTGCCAGCCGCCTGCCGCGCGAGCTGCATAAACTAGCCCGTGTTTTTCACAGCTTGTGACAGTCTTATTGAGTACGCCTGAGCTGAATGTTTGTTGTGATCTATGGCTAGTGTGATTGATGTAGACGAAGCATTATGCAGCTATCAAAAGAACTACATATTGGTGATGATGAAGAATGTATGTAACCAAAAAATAACGACCCTACAAACATGCATACTGTGTTGGGTTGTCCGTTTTCAATACTAATTTACAAAACTTTTCAGATTTTAGTTTTTGCTTAATCCTGTGTTTTTCTTGATCATTCTCAATAACATCATTTTCACGCAAACATTCATCAAATGAGTCTCTGTCTTTCATGTGAAATAAAACTACAGTCTTTAATTGTTCTCTAAAGTCTTTTAAAACCGAGTTATATTTTTGACATAAAATCCACACACTTATCCCAGCATGTCTTCCACTGAAAGCCAGTTTTGACAAAGTGTTTCTCTTTTTAACTATGTCTCTTTCTGCCGAACAGTCATCTATAATAAATAGTGTCTGCATTCCTTCAAACAATTTATTAAACTGTCTAAACACTCACTCAGTTTATTGCTAGGATCAACTAAATATATGTCATCATCTGTCCATATAAACCTTCTATCATGATATGCTTTGTTCCATTTAAGTGTTGGGCAGAAAATCACAATATGATCAAAATTATAACGATAAACTGTTTGTAACAGGTTGAGGATAAATATTGTTTTCCCACAACCAGTTTGTTCCACAAATTAATGAGCAATGAGGAGTTTTTGTTATAAAGTTTAACTGCTCCATAGTTTTATAACAGGATTTAATCTAATCCAGTTATTATATTTATCATACTCTCTGTCAAAACTTGTTCAGTATAATAAAACCCTATGAGGCCTAAATGTGTAAGATTAATCCAATTCAGTTCTGTAAGATTGTTTCTATTTAAGTCAACATTGATTTTGTTGCTTGTTGTTATGATCTTAATATCCTCACCATTGTGAAGAACGACGATGGTAACGTTAAAGACGTTTAACGTCTAAGTTTTGCCAGCTAATATTAATTCCTTTTATAAGGTCGTCACTAACGCCCACAACCCCATCCCTCTCCACATCTTTAAAGACAGAAATTTCAAATATCATTGTGAACGTGTCTCCTAATTTTCTGCTTGGAAAGAACTGTAATTTTGTAGAAGCTTTTTTTAAAACTGTTTCTTTTCTGTGGAGGATGTACTGTTTTTTCCCATACGTGTTATTTCAATTTCTTTCCGGCTATTGTCGTCCGGCATAAGACTTACATGTAAAGGCCAGAGTTGAATGCTTTTCTGAAACTTTTTTGACGGCTAAAAAATGTAAATGGGCTTATGAATTCAAATTTTATTTCCCATTCTAAATATGGTTCTAAGTGCCATTTGAGGTCAGGTTTTCGAACTATTTTATATTCATACTGGCCAGCATTATTTGCTTCTAGATTGCGCAGTTGTTCTAGTTTAGGAAACTTTTTGCTGTCGCCAACCTCTTTACGTTAATAATCACCATCTTTAGTGTACTAAAAACCAAACAAATAGCCTATCCACCATTCTGTTCAAAGTCCGCGCATCGTCTGCAAGTCTTCTATTACTAAAGTTAATACCCCACACAGGCGCTAATGAACTCCGTGGTTCTTCTGGCCCAACGCGACATTTTAGTCAGCTATAATTTAATTTCCAAAACAATGTGCAGGTTATCACATTTCACGATTACTATTTTTGTCTTGCAAATTTATTATAATAAATGATCGACCCTTCCACAAACAAATCTTTTAAAACTGTACAATTAGGAAAATGTTATAATTTCAAAATCGCAATATGCACTTTCCCTGCCGGAAGAGCTCTTAAACAGTGAGGCCTTCCATCATATAAGTTTTCATCAGTGCTCCAGCACATCCAACTGAACATAGAGTAATGAATTAATGCAAGATCGAGCGGATTTTCCCCGCCCTCATAAGTAGTTTGTGCGTGGTGTAACTCTAAATCTATGATTGCAGCCGCAAAGCCTAACATTTTAGCTAGCTCTTCATCAAAATAGTAACCAGCTTTTCTTCTTCAGGCTTGAATGTTAACAATGTATTTATGATTTGCATTGTTAAGGTTTGAAGTAATGGTCGAAGTTACTCAATGCATCATTTAAGTGAGGCAAAACCCGTAATAACCATCATGTATTGTTAACAGGCTAACTTTTGGCCCTGATTTTGTCAACTTTTAGAATCGTAAATATATTCAGGATCAGTTATATTAAACCAAACAACTTTGTAAAATATTTCATGAAGTTCGACCATTCTGGTTCCGCAATCGTTCTTAACAGCAAGTTCTAAAAACGAATTGGCGGTCTTGGGTTTGTATTGTTACCAACAATTTTTAAACGAAATTAAAAAGAGTGCATTCAAATAAATACTGGCGCAAAATATTACTGTTGGCCCGCACTAACAATCATAAAAATCTAACAACCTGACACCCTTTGACATATCAGTGACCCAGACTGACACCTTTCGAGTAAAGGTAGTACATGCATTGGACAAAATATCTTCACCCCCCTAATAAAAAAGACTACATCGCGCAAGTGTGGTTCGTTCATCCGATGGCAGTTTTAAATCGAACCATTAAACTTTGCTGTGTTTTGTGCATTCAACTGGGTGTGGATGTCGTATGCCTGATCAATTAACTCATCCTAGAATCCTTTGGTGAGGTCAGTATAAAGATTTCATTTCTATTACACCTTCAGACGTATTTTGACTGAACTGCAAGCGCCATTACAAATGACAAACCGTTTTTAATCCATTTAGCAACAGAATAACATAAGGCTTTTGAAAGGATCTGTAACGAATTCACTAGTTAATGTTAAAGGAAGACATTAGACCAAAGGTTGGATTCATTAATCATGGCTTAGGCCCCCTTATTTTGGGGGCGTGCAACAGTAAATGTATAAACTATGCATGGACTCCTCCTTACACATCTATCTCTTCAGGCACTAGCGCTGTTCACTACTCGGGTCCATAGACAAGAGCAGAAACAGCATGGCCAACATTTATCATAGACACTTCATAAGGGGCCTAACTAAAGCAGAATAGAACGAATACCCGACTCTGTTCGTACTTACGATTGGTGTTTGCTAGTTCGCAAGCACAGACAAGGTCGAGCATAACCGATCCATCTACTGGTTTGACGCACAAAAACAATACTAAGCAAAATTTAGAGGACCGCTATTAATTCTACAGTTTGATTTACCTCAATATTAAAAGGTACCAACAAAGTTTTGGCAATTCGCAAGATCGAAAATAGACGTAGCTGTTGGCACTGTTTTATACATGCTGCTCTGACCTCAGACTCCAGATAGGCGCAATAAGTAAAATACAATAATGAAAACCTTGTGGCAACGGGCAATGACAGAAGTTGGGGAAAAACGAAATTAAATTCTGAGCCAGTTAATATTGGCAAGCAGTAAAACAAACAACCCAAGAATAAGTCATCCAATCCCCGAGGCCAAAGGCCCATAGAACCGTTTGAAGTAAAAAAAAATAAATGACCATGGAACTATGAAAAACAGCACATGTTCTTGATAACTGCCTAGGATTACTTGGGTCTTTATCTTACTAAAAAATAACCCAACTATTTTTAAAGATAACTAATGGCCATAAGTGCTCAGCCCATAAAGCCAACACTTGCCTGCAGTAGAACAAAAGCCAGCTCACAACACCCCTAATATACCTGGAAAAGCATCCACGCATTACCGGCTAATTTTTTTTTAATAAACTCGCAAGATAACAATAGTTTTTTTACCCATGATTAATCAGGTGGAGGCGATGGCGATGGAGGCACTGACACTTGAACCACCGCCCCTGTAATAGCCAAAACCAGTGTACTTATTGCAAATCCTAAGGCAGTTACGAGTATAAACACATGCTAATGAGACGCCTTGCACTCTAAAACAATGTTCTTATTCGTTTCTTTGCTAGTGTTGTGTCTTCAAATAAAATTCTATTGGATAGTTTCTCTTATTCTGCTCCCTTGAGAATTTGCCAATTGTTCACGTTAGTAGACAACGCTTCTATCTTGCTGATCTCACTGTTCAAGATCTTTTAGTCTTTGGTTAATCTTTCTTTTAATATCATGCCCTAAGTTGGCGTCCATCAGCCTCAATACGAGTTTTCTTTTCTCTTTATATATGCTCAACAATTTCACCCATTTTGCTAAATTGTTTTTAATTCGCCTCTGATGCATCTCAAAGCAAGAATCAAGGGCCGAGCAAAAATCCGCATAGCAATGGGGAATCATTAAATTGTTTTTAATGCTGTTTCTTCGAAAAACTGGATTCTGCTTCTAGTATTTCGTCTGCTGTTTGACTAAATCTTTAAGTTCATGCTTTGCATTTGGTTAGCTGTTTGGAAGTTCTTGCAGTGTGTTTTGAAGTTTAGCAACTGCATCCAATCTAAATTTTGGTTTAGCAATGCAAGCATTTTGGGGTACGCTTGAGAGGAGACATTGTCTAATTGAACCCACGCTAAAACTTATAGGGACCTCGTTTAGTTGTAACTGAACGCGTTGTCCTTGGTCGTTTCTTACAAACAAATGGCCATCATCATCTCGTTTCAAAATCATTATGGTCCTAAAACTTCGGGAGGTTCAAGACCAAAATTTTGGTACAATGAACTAACATGACTTTCTGTTAATTCATCACGCCGCATTGAGAGCCCCGAGCGAAGGGGGGGTGTGCACCAAAGGGTCATTTCACTCATGTCGTCTCCAGATCTAAAACATCATAATCATCTTCACCTTCAAAACCTGTGACATGATATCTTTAATAATAAACTTTAATTTTGTATTATAACCACCAAAAACATAGGCTCGATTCATGACATCCAAACCTCATGAAGATTGAAAAGAGACCCTTTGGGGCGTGAAGGTGAAATAAGCGAATATTACTGTTCCAAATAATCCATCTACTATGATGCGGATTAAAAAACAAATTCTTACTGTCAAATTTCCAGACCTAAGGAGCGGATGAAGTGATGTGAAGCCAGGCTCCATGCGCGTCTTAACTTTCAAAATAGAACTACACATCAGAAACAGACCCCAACAGACAGTTGTTCCAGAATTTGGTGACGGGGCAAACGTTAAGAAAATTTACAATAAAACTTGAGGGTCAAGAAATATCCTTCTATACACAAAGCAGACATAAATTTTTAAAACCTCTTCTGATCTAAGCTAACCGGCGAGCGGAAAGAGCTGAACTTTCGTTTCAAGGAAATCGTGAAAAATGAAGAAGCACTAAAACATCGAATAGGCGCCGCAGAAGCTAAAGACGCAAAGTTTGTAGCTGTAATATGCGAATGACAAACGCTTTTTTATACCCTAGATTTTGAGTTGTTAAAGCGCATGCCCCATACTTTCAAGGAAGCATAAAAAGACCGATTGTACATAAGAACAACTTTTAATGACTACAACGTGTTATTAGATCAACAGACACCAAGCAAAGTACAGCATTTCTGACAACTCCGTTAGATTTGACGTTGTTAGCAACACCTAATTTTAGCAAGGCTGATTGAGCAAAATAACATCAAACTTAGCATATATCTAACGATAGAGTGGATTCTTCATTCTAAAAATCCAAAAATCAGGCAGACACTATAGGAATTTTAGTTTTAGTGCCACAGCAAGATCGCTTAAAGGTATTTTAATTGCTGTGTGAAGATCAAGGAACCATTCAAAGACAAACTGAAAATTTTGTTATCCTAAAATAAACAAAAGTGGCAATGTACAATTGAGGGTAGTCCTAACCAAATCTACGCTAGCGGCTTAAAACCTAATCAGCATTTTGATGAAATAAGAAACAGTTTGGAGGCGGGAGGTGTAGAAATCCAACAGTTGACCTTGTGTCTAAAGATCTACATCCTCACGAGTTAAGACATTGATCATTATTAAACAACGAAAATACGGTTATATATGGAATGACCTAAGGATCAAAACGGAGATAATCAGTTACATGGAAGCGTGATAACATGATCAGAGACATAATATACATTCAAATTGAATACAGAAAAAAGAGGTCGATAACCACTAACTGTAAATTTGTTTTTAATATATGATGCTCCGCTGAATATTCAAGATAACAGATTAGAAAATATACAATACATAAATTATATTTATTTAAAAAAGCATGTCTGTATTCACGTTTATCCAAATGTTACGCTACAGCGCCATAGTCGCCAAGAGAAGAGATAGCCCCCGGCAAAAAAACCTTCAGATACCAAACAATTACACAAATGCAACAAAAATTAGAGCAGGACCAATCAAAATACAGCAAAGCCCAACGCAGGTATTCGGCTGCCTTTAATGCTGTTACCTATGATTAATACTGGAGCATCGACTAAAATGCTCTATCAGCAGAACGAGTGTTGGACTCTTAGCAACAGGCATAGGCGCAACCCGCAGTCTTTAACCTCTAGGCGTTTGTCTTATAGCTCTTGGCCTGGAGTTCATTTGCTGTAGGTGCTGCTAGCAAAAAAATAAAAACAAAACCTCCAAAACAACACAGCTATGGTTCAACTAATAACAGCTAAACTTGTTCTTCAAACTGATAATAAATAAATGCCCTACTGACTCAAACATCACGGAGAAGAATTTAGTCGTTTACAGGCCGATATTGATGACTACAAAAGACAAAAAGTTGATCTTAATCACAGAAAGGCGAGACACAATTTTTCTCACCCGCCAGACCCCGAGCAAACGAAAAGGAATGCTTAAAAAATGTAAACTGAAAACATTAAAACTCTGTTCTAAAACAGCTCACCTTAAAAACGCCAAAGTGTGTTTAATACTTAGTTTATGAGTCTAAACCAACAAGGACCGTTCGATATTGGATTAATTATTTTTTTTTAAATTAAATAAAATATTTTGAAGTTAGAAAAGAAACTCAGCATGGATAAATTATAGAAGGACCAGACAATTTTTTGAAGCAATGCAGAAAAAATGATATCAAGAGCACATGAATTAATGATCTAGAATACATTGAACCAGCAAGCGTACTGGCAAGTGTTGCTCATGCCTATTTACTCAAGTTATCCGGGTAAACTAACAATAACCCCCAGTTAATGTAATGTTTAGCTTTTTAATCGACTAAAGTAACAATAAATGAAGAAAACCTAGAAGTCTGGGGTCTCACCTACACAAGCAACTATAATTCTTTGTAATAATGACATAACACCCTGTTTGGGCAACGAACTTCTACACAGTTTGATGGGCCGCAGAAGAAGCCAAAAAGAGAGGCCAGGTTGGACAGAGGGCGAAGTCCTAAGAGATCAGATACAACAGGCTACGTATGCGCCGATAGTAGGCAGGTCTTACATTCCACTACCTCCAGCATTTAGTTGCAAAAAAGCAGTTTTAAAAACAAAAAGAATTAACCAGAGACAACAAATGTTTATGAGGGTGGTGATTTCCATGCAAGTGCAATACACGATCCGCAAAAACGCAAGAGAGTGGACTAACTATCACCCTTACATCAATGAATCTTACTTTAGTGGAATATCCTTCCTGTTAGCGTGATCAAATTGGACGTTGAAGAACCAAACAAACCAATAACTGTTAATGGTCTACACATGGGTGATGAGAAACAAATCTACACACCGAATTAAAGTGTCCAAGAAACAGCCCAACTATTGGCGAGCCAACAAAAATCATGTTGACTTACTACTAAGTTTACACCGCTACCCATTACAACCATTTGATACGACAATGATAGATTATTGCGGCATACTTCAAAGTCAAAACCATAAACAAGAATTCTGCAGAAAAAGTTTAAAACAAGACTTCATCTGCTCCAAGTCCGCAGCGAACATAAGAAAACCATGTATTGGCCCAGTTTGACTGATAAAACAGAACTAATTACGGGCCCCCACCCGATCTAAAGTTAGTTTTAACAACTGGAAAAAACTGCAAAATTCTTCCATATGTTAGTTTAGCGACAGCAGACTTACGGAATCACTCATGACCTTATAAGGCCACGCACACCAAAACTTCGAAAAACAGTCATACTGAGTAATCATCAGATTTGTTCATTTGCTTTCCAATATAGTTAGTTCCGGATGGCGCACATTCAGCACCATAATAATACCAGAGGCCCACATGCGGCTAAAGATTTTTTACAGCGGCATATGCAGCAAGTGCGAATGACTGTTTCTAATAATCAGAATTTATCTGAATCATAATGACGCCTGAAAGACCAACAACAGTATGACACAGCCACACATTGTTGATTATGTGGATTTAGAACTCAGTGAAGAAGCAACAAATCCGACAGTAAGAGACAATGACCACATTAGAGGAAAGTTCAGGGAGCACAGGCGCACAACAACTGCAATCTTCAACTAAAGTATTAACAAAGACATGGAAGTCTGCCCTAAATTCTTTCATAACTTGCGATTACGACTCTCATCATAATAAATGCGAGCAGTAAACGACGCCTTCAGGTGTCATGCATTGCACAGTCATCAGTAAAGTACATGTGTTTCACTTTAAATAACTAACATGTCTATTCTCTACTAAGACTCTATGCAACACAAGATGGGATCAATAGAGTACACTAGCTATGTCCTTAAAATCCTGCCCAATAACGGAAGAATATTTTTGACCCAACACTCAGATAGAAAGGGGCGTTATAATCCTTAATGATATACATGACATATGGGGAAAGGTTTGATGGAAGATACACTTCCTCCTAAAGGCGCGATCTTTTCATGTTCTCATAGGACAGGACATTAGTGGATTCTGATTAACCAGCATGCACAAGATGCGATGCAGAATTAGAGTGTAAAAACGATGGGAGACTATTCATGACTCCTACTTGATGGACTGATACAAGTTGTTGGCGGATATTTTTGAAAATTACAGAAAGACCTGCATTAAAAATTATACCAGGATCCTGCGCATTACATTTCTGCGCCCGGGATGAGTTGGGACGCTTCTTAAAGTTTACTACAGAACAGATTGATTTATGACCTGACCAACAAGTGAATCAGATGATTTGAAAACGGATTGCGTGTTAGTGAATAGTATGGCGTCGCATCATTACTACTGTAAGGCAAACGACACAATACCCATGGACGACTATGATACCAAGTACAAAGGTCTAACAATCCTCATGTATTTAGACGCAAACATCCTGTTATGATGGGGCAAATGGCGCAATCACTTTCCATTACGCAACTTTAAAATGTACACAGAAGACAATCCCGAAAAACCTTCAAAGGTATTAAAGTGGTGGGGCAGTTTTACGTCGATCAACAGCGTGGATACATTCTAGAAGATTGACTTTAGAATATCCTTCATGAACACCATGACTGCATAATGACTAACCATTAGCAGACAGAAAGCCTAAAGATGATCTCAAGAGTACCGCTAAACTTGTGCCTATCTTCGGGCAAAAAAAATTATTCTTCATTACAGACTTCTGCAAATTTTATTCAAAGACACGTATGAAGTTGAACAGCTGTTCATCGTAGAAAATGCTTTTGCTCAAGAACAGTTCAAGAAACCATACATCATGAAGAACACGAACTCAGAACTAAAACCCTGATGCTTATTCAGAAAAGACTTTTTCAAGCAGATAACACCGCTGATTCCGGAAAGACTAAGGAGAATCCGCACAAGCGCAAGATGACAGATTAGTCACGCACCAGAGAAAACGAAGCATGAACTGGACTTCAAAACAAATTCTCAGGACTTTAGAAGATTGCCTGATCAGCTTTTGGCATAACGATGAAAAAAAAGAAAGTCAAATTAGGACACACTGTATTTAATGGGTTATACTGCCTAGAATTATCAAAGCTTTTAATGTTAGAATTTATCTTTTATGACTACTTTTTAAATAAACCCTCGTAATCCAGAGTCATAGTACTTTTACAACACAGATAACATACAGTTTTTGTTATAGATATCCTTACTGAAGACATCTATAAAGACATGTAATTAGAAGTAGCTAAGAAGCGAGTGGATGGAATGACACATCCCATTACCCTAAAGAGTCGCCTTTGGCATTCAATACTAACATGAAGGTTTTAGGAAAAGATGAAGGAAGAATTATCTGGAAAGGTGATTAAGGAGTATTTTGGGTTTAAGGTCGAAAATGTACATATTTCGAGTCCAGGAGAAAACCTTAAGAAAGCAAAGGGAATATTCCCGCAGTTTTGGTGCAGTCAAACATATCGCAATGACAAACTAAAAAGAAGCATTGTTTTGACAATAAGACTTTCATCATGACAACGTAAAACTGGCGGATCTAATCTACATGAGATCAACACAACTTTCGTATCAAAGAAGTCATTAGATAGAACAAACACAAAAACAGGTGTTTTGTTAATCCAGAGTTTTCATATGCAATAGGGGCACTGGAGGGCCAGGAGGGACCGCAATAAGACAATGGTTATTTATATTTTTCACTACTTTATCTATAAGATCAATCATAGCATCCTCCAAATCATTTAAAAATCTTTCTTCATTTGCTTGATGCGTTCGAATTTATTTTTTATTATTTATCAAGATATTCTTTATTCCCAATTGGGTTTTGAGTAGTAGTGTGATCTGATGAAATTATGAATGCATTGATAAACTTCATAAATTTCCCCTAATAGCAAATACACGTAAGAAAAGATTCCCGTATCATTTCGCAAGTCTCTTTCCCATTACATTCTTGTTTCATTACTGCAAACAACCTATCGAGCTTCCATTTTTAAACTCAAATATATTTACGTAAAGTAATTAAAGCGAACTGTGTCTGGTAGGATTATCTGCAGTTCTTCTTTTCCACAAAAGATCTTTGAGGAGCCGGTGTTTTGTGTCGATGTCAGTTTCGTCGTAACTAATACACGTCGGATATCATTTTTTACAATTCTTTTTATTTCGTACGGGTCAACACACCAAA
>CM031596.1:85399843-85402490 GCA_018398815.1 Conus ventricosus | reverse complement strand
TTGGTGTGTGTGTGTGTGTGTGTTGTGGTGTGTGTTTTTTTTTCCTTATTTCCTCCTAAGCCCAGACAGACAAACGACCAGTCTAAGCTATTTTCAGCCGAATCAAGAATTTCGCCAGACAGCCTCCATCCTGCGACGGCACCTGACCTGTTCTCCGGACTGCACCATGTCTACGTCACCGGACAAGTGGAAGACGCTCATGTCTTCACAAAGCAGACAGATGAGCGGTAGGGCCAATGATAGGATCCAGCGGACTGGTGATCATGATGCAAGGCACTGTACCTGGGCAGGAGATGTGACAGACACTCAGAAGAACAGACGGAGAGAGCTTGTCAGGGCAGTACCTGGCAGGAGATGTGACAGACACTCAGAAGAACAGACGGAGGAGCTTGTCAGAAAGCCATTAATGACTTCCTCATACAGCCTACTACTGGCTGCGGGTGAAGTAAGACAATGGCAGTGGTCGATGTTGTATTGTATGCTGTTGTTGGTGTGCGTCACTTTGTGTGTGCGCGTGTGTGTGTGCGCGCGCGCGCGCGTGTGTGTGTGTGTGTGTGCGTGCGCGCGTTAGTGTTATTGTGTTATGTGTGTTGTGTTGTTTTGTACTGCAGTGTGTTCTGTTGTATTCTCAAGCTTTCTTATGGTGGTGTATTGTAATGCACTGCATCGCACTATATTTCCACTGACCTATTCCGCACTGTACTGTACGTTTTGTACTAAGTTGTTCTGTATTATTTTGCATTGCATTGTGCTGAAATGCACTGTATTTTACTGTACTGTATTGTTTTGTGTTGTGTCGTGTCGTAGCGTATTGTTTGTATGTTTGTTTTTCATCTGGATCCTTCGACGTCCAATTTTTCCCACATGATGTGTCCCGTCCACACACACGTTTTATGTATCAAGACACATCAAACGACCAGGAATCTGGCACACGTCCTGACACTCCCTTTTCGTCGGAAAATACCATAGGTTACCACGGAGAGTGCGCCCGCGTGGGGAGTGATTGGAGGGGAATCAATACACACTGACGGACTAAAAGATGTGAGACCCTGTATCACTGAATAGGCAACAATCACTGATCATAGACTATACGTAACACAATCATATTTATTCCATTGTGAAATAGTGTGTCTGAGCGGCGCGAGATCCGCGGTGACAAGTGCACGACCCAATCCACTACTGTCTATTGCGATAACGTCTTCAGCTGCCGGAGATAGGAACCCCAATAAAACGTGATCACTTGCATCAAACGGCAGTTCCAGCATTCGTTCTTCAGGATTCTGACAAATTTTCCACAGATCAACAACACTGTGAGGTTACTGTTATTAATCGAAATCTGTCTCCTTAGTGATATATTCTCAAAGAACGTCACAAATTTCTAATTACATGCATGTTGAAATTTTGTATTTTTGATATCTTGTTTGAGAAAAGAAACCTTGAACATAACTCTTTCAGTCTGTGCCAACGATTACTTCCCCTGCCCTTTTGGTTTTTCAAACAGCACATGTTTTCATGTCACCATGGGTTCTTGAACGTGCGCTAAAAGTGTGCAGCGCGCGCCTTCTCGTATCGGCTAAACACTACCACTCAGGCTACCACTAAAGGACTAGATGGAAAGGGCGTGAGGAAAAACGGGCTCCTGCACGAGTCAAACCACGGACTTGGCATTCTCTTCCTTCCCAGGTGAGTGCAACACCCAGTGGACCACGTCTCCACCTTTAGGAGCGGGAGCCACATCAGGGTCGAACTCTGTCCGTGAAAAGTCAGAGATCATAATGAGACAGTGAACTGACTGACGCTTTGACGACTTGGACTCGCGAATGTTTGCTTCTATGACAGAGAATGAGATGAGCAAAGCCGTATCCAAACTCTCCTCAATTCGTGTGTGTGTGTGTGTGTGTGTGTGTGTGTTTGCGTTTGTCAGTACAACCATGAGTTAATCTCACAATAAATTGGTTTCAGTCAATCAGTGTTTGCGTGAGTGAGTGAGCTAGCGTGCGTGCGTCTGTGCGCACGTGTGTGTGTGTGTGTGTGTGTGTGTGTGTGCGTGCGTGCGTGCGTGCGTGCGTGCGTGCGTGCGTGTGCGTGCGTGTGTGCGTACGTGCGTGCGTGTGCGTGTGTGTGTGTGTGTGTGTGTGTGTGTGTGGACGTGTGGGTGTGTGTGTGTGGGGGAGTGGTGTCGTCAGATTAACTTCAAAGGTTTTATGCCATCCTTTTACATATTAAGTTTGATAAAATGCAGCTCACTTTTTTTTTAAAGGAACACCTAAGCAAAGGGCTGGCGCCAACATGTGCAAAAGATTTCTGCGTTTTCTTTTCAGATATTTGTTAGGGTCAACCTGGAACAAAACACTTGTGTTGCTTCTGGAGTGAGAGCCCCCCCCCCCCCCCCCCCCTCCCCCCTTCCCGCCCTCTCTTCCCTGTCACCGACCGCCCTTCCATCCCCGACGGGTTAAGCTTTCTTCCCGCTTCATGGACGTACAGTCCTTCCTTGATCTGTGTGTTAGCGTGTGTATGTGCATGTCAGTGCGTGCGCAAGCGCGCGCGCGTGTGTATATGAATGTGTACGTGGTTGTGCGTGCATGAGTGTCAATGGTGTGTGTGTGTGTGTGTGTGTGTGTGTGTGTGTGTGTGTGTGTGTGTGTGT
>CM031596.1:85384843-85389843 GCA_018398815.1 Conus ventricosus | reverse complement strand
ACACACACACACACACACACACACACACACACAACACACACACACACACACACACAAACAAATACGCGTGTGCGCGCATGCATGCAATCATGTACGCATGCACGCATGCAAACACACACACCCACACACACACACACACACACACACACTGAGGAATCAGAATCCTTGGAGTGTTCCGCGTTTCTCACTACGTCATGTGACACTTGAACGCTATGTAAACAGGGTAAGGATGAGGTAAGGTGGGGTGGGCTGGGGGAGGGAGCAGGGGTAGGAGGAGAAGAAAAGGAGAATGGGGACAGGGACAAGTCTCCATTATTTGGAATGCACGTGATTTTCGGAATCTAGCGCTCTTGTCCGGTCTCACCACCTCACGCCCACACTACCCATTCCCCACCTCGCCTTCTTTGTTCGCATTCTTCCTCTTTGCCGCGCTACATGTCAACAACAACACATAAACTTTGCAGCTGAGCTATTGATCCTGGGGACACGTGAAACCTTGTCAGCCGTGTTGGGGGCGTCAGCTAGTCTGTTTCTATAGAACTCTCAGAGAGAGAGAGAGAGGCATGTAAATAAGACATTGATTATTCGACAAAATAGCAGCGACGCAAAGTATCCTTGTTACTTGTTTTTCAACGAGAATAAAAAAAAAAAGAAACTGAGCTCACTTCAGCAGCAGGAAACTGATGTAAACAAAACCTGGCTTCGGACTTTTACTTGATAAGTTGGTTGGCTGGATGGTTGGTTGTTGTTGGTGTGGTGTAACTTTTAAAATAACCGAGGCCGTTTGTCTGTTTTAATAACAAGGTTAAGTTGTCCCATTGGCTGCAACCACCACTGCGCATCATGTCACACACACATCTAGAATTATAAACAAAGCTTGCTCTTATGTCTTAGATTGAAGAAATAGGGGGAGATAAGCATTCATATCTGCAGTGGTAGGTGATTCTGCCTAACTAACAGTATGTGCTTGAGTGGGTGAATGGGGAAAGATAAAATAAATGCTTCTCAAAATGAGCCTTCAGCAAGCTTATAGTCTCCAAGGGGAGACACTCTCCAATAGGGAGGGAAACTCACTAACATATAACTCCTGGTCATATACCGATATTTCGAAACTTGGTGGTTTCTCCTCGGTGACCGCGGAAAGTGGTAATTTGACTCCTCTGCCTTTCAGTTTTAAAAAGAATGGAATCCCAGAAAAGGCTGGTGTGCAATACCGTAGTATGTTTGTTGAGTTTTCAAAAAACCAACCAAAGGTGCCACATAAGAAAATGATGAAAGAGCAAAACAAGCTACATTTTCTTGTGAAAAGTAGAAAATAAATAAAGATATCCTCTTACGACACAAGTGCTGAGGGCCAGTTCTTGGAATGAATCCGCAAGGGACTAAAATACATCAAACTAATAAATTCCAAGGACAAGCACCGGGCACCGCTCCAGCAACCCACAGAGCAGCCCGGCGCCGCAATGACTGCAAGAAACACTGAATTATAAACAAAGCCCGCTCCCACGTCCTAGATTGAAGAAACAGGGGAGACAAGCATTCACACCTGCAGTGGCAGTGACTCCGCCCAACCAACAGCACGCGCCTGAGTGGGTGAATGGGGAAAGATAAAATAAATGCTTCTCAAAACGAACCTTCAGCAAGCTTACACCCTCCAACAGGGAGGGAAACTCACCAACGCACAACTCTTGGTCACACACCGACACCTCGAAACCCGGTGGCCCCTCCCCAGCGACCGCGGAAAGTGGCAACTTGACTCCTCCGCCCCCTCAGCCTCAAAAAGAATGCAATCCCAGAAAAGGCTGTGTGCAACACCGCAGCATGTTTGTTGAGTTTTCAAAAAACCAACCAAAGGTGCCACCTAAGAAGCAAAAGAAAATCATGAAAGAGCAAAACAAGCTACATTTTCTTGTGAAAAGTAGAAAATATATAAAGATATCCTCTTAAGACACAAGTGCTGAGGGCCAGTTCTTGGAATGAATCCGCAAGGGACTAAAATACAACAAACTAATAAATTCCATTTTTTTGAAAACTCAACAAACACACCACGGCACCGCACACCAGCCCCCTCCGGATTGCACCCCTTCCAAAACTGAAAAGGCAGAGGAGCCAAACCACCACTTTCCGCGGCCTCTGAGGAGAAACCACCAAGCCCCGAAACATCGGTACATGACCAGAAGCCACATGTTAGTGAGCTTCCCCCCCCCCCCCCCCCCACACCGGAGGGCGTCTCCCCCCCGGAGACCACAAGC
This sequence comes from Conus ventricosus, assembly GCA_018398815.1. Classification (NCBI taxonomy): domain Eukaryota; kingdom Metazoa; phylum Mollusca; class Gastropoda; order Neogastropoda; family Conidae; genus Conus; species Conus ventricosus. The sequence goes on along the minus strand of CM031596.1, from coordinate 85,387,591 downwards.
CCGCTGAAGGTCCATTCCGAGAAGCACCCACTCCATCCCTCCCCACTCACCCACCCAAGCACACACCGTCAGCCAGGCAGAATCACCCACCACTGCAGACACGAATGCTCATCCCCCCCCCCCCCCATATATATATATATATATATATATATAATATATATATATATATATATATATAATATATATATATATATATATATATATAAGTAGATAGGAACCTAAAAGTTGTGAAAATGACTCGTTTGTCACTCGATAACTTTTGTTAACAATACCAAGGGAGCAATGCCAGTAACTGCTTTGAGCAGTAAGATGTCTGTCTTCTAGTCTTGAATTAAGGCGGAAGACATCAAATGTTTTGAAATCATTAGCAGGCATAAGCTGAATTTTAAAAGTACTGCTTAGCGTTTAGAGCATGTATGTGTAAGTTGGCGTGAGGTTCTTAGACCATAGCACTGACAGAATACCATATTGTTGAGGCGTAATGTGTGAAATATTGAATATGTGTTTAGAAAACAATGTTCATGAGCAGAAGGAAGTGTTCCCTTTTTATAGCTAAACTACCTTTTGAAATGTTTGCTTGAAAAGTAGGGAGCGTAACATGATCTGACCGGGATGAATTATCATCATGTATATTCTCTTATACTGTTTGTGATCTAGCTTGACTTTTTGCTCACGAAAGAACAGTAGAACGTAAACTGTTAACAAGTTTTGGCGTTTCTGTTATGGTCATACATAAAGCATTTAGTTTTGGCGTTTCTGTTATGGTTATACACAAAAGCATGTCGTTTTAAGAACATGTTGATATATATCGTAAACTCCTGTTCGATGAATTTATATGTTAATGTCATCCTGTTGAGTAGATGTAAGTATTCTTGCATGACAGTCGCTGACTAGATAGTAGTACACTCACAGAGCTGTTGGTTTGGACTAAATAACTGTCATCTGCAACCACATCACAAACCGTTTTTCTGGACGAGAATGAATCGCTAACATATGAAAAATAGTGAAGGATTAAGAACAAACACTTGAGGCACACACACCATATTTCTCTGCCATGAAATCGAATTTGGAGACAGCCATGAATTAATTGTTTTCTTCTTGATAGCGACGAAAATAAGAGTTCAACAGTGCTTTTGACGAAGCCATAAAGAAGAGGAAGCGTCTGATTGAAAAAAAAAGTTAAAAACGTCAAACATGTGTACTATATAAATTAAAAAATCTATACCTGTTCATTCATTTCTTTTAGTATTTAGCAGCCACGTATGGATCAACTGCATCAGCTAATGGCTGTCAGTTCGACAGGGATTAAGAAATGAATAGAGGATTGCTTTCAACAGGGCCATGATAGAATTTTGTTTAAAAGATGAAAATGGTCTATAGAGTTAAAAATCGTGTGCTAGATTAAAACAAAACCAACTATACTTGTTAATGGAGTGTTATTAATATTTTGCAGCCATTGAGGTGATCATTTGCACCAGTGTTGTGTGAGAAAGGAGCCTTCCATACTCTAAGCTACTCTGGATAATTAAAATCGGATTTATCAAGGAGAAGGAGTTGCTGTTTTCTTTCATATTTTTCTCATTTTTTAATGGTTCTTACGCAATTCACATTCTATTTAGTGTATATAGTTTCAAAGACTCGTAGAATCGTGTACTTTGAACAATGGCATCCCTTTTACTTGCCCAAAACATATTGTCAATGCATAGATTAGAAAAGTAAGCTAAGGGATACATTACAGGCGCTGACATGTTTATAATGTTGCTTAGTAATCGTTGCTTGCGTTGTGCAAAAGCTGCTTAAACTTTCAGTTACTATAGAAAGACAACACTTTGAAATTAACATTTCCACATGTACAATACTCTGTCAATGATTTTAGGGTCGTTATTTTTCATTTGCTATTGGATTTTCTGCTATGTTTATGAAGAAAAAAAGAACTGTGGTTGAGGAAATGTCTTCCGCACTCATTTGTGATCTTGAATGTTCTTTGTTCGTCTTTATTTTCCCCATTGAATTCCAAATAGGTCCTGACTGACATTGTTTTCCATTTTAAATCCTGAAAGTATTCATCTTCAACTTTTCGCTCCATTCATGTCACGAGGTTTCTGTATGATGAAGATCGAGGTTTGTACTTTTCAGAAAGTCACACACAGTGCATTTCCTGATCAGTTTCTTTTGTGATGCGAGAAGATTTAATCTGATGTTTGCCTCGACTTGTTCAGTCTTGAAAAGGGGAGAGGGGAAGAAGAGAGGAAGGCAGATTTGACGTGACACAGAAGGCGAGGGGGGTGGGGGAGCAGATAGTATTCACTTAAATGCAAACCATTGAGTCATGATGCTATGAAATGCAAACATATACCGTGAAAGACAAACAGATTGACAGAGATCGACAGATGGACAGACAGGCTGACAAAAGAGAGAGAGAAGAGAGAGAGAGAGAGAGAGAGAGAGAGAGAGAGAGAAGAGAGAGGAGAGAGAGAGAGAGAGAGAGAGACTGACCACCCAAGACTGATAGTTGCCTCGGAAACAGCGAGAGGTGTGTCTCCAAATAGCCAGACTGTCCACTTGGCCGCATGCATCGTGTCGTAATGGCCACACTGACGTTTTCTCTTATCTTTGATGACTCTGTCTGTCTGTCTATCTGTCTGTCTGTCTATCTGTCTGTCCGTCTCTCTGTCTCTCTGCGGGTGTGTGTTGGTGTGTGGTTTTTGGTGTGGTGGTGTGTGTGTGTGTGTGTGTGGTGTGTTTGGG
>CM031596.1:85376444-85384743 GCA_018398815.1 Conus ventricosus | reverse complement strand
TTGCGCGGTGGCTCCCAGCGAGTCAGCTGAGCGAACCAAGTCAATGTCAAAGGCCAAAGCTGTCTGTGATTCATACAGTGTACTGTCGGCAGCTGGTTTTATCTCGCTGGCTCAAGTACACTGTAATTAAGTGATCAGGTGACGGCCTATTGACGGGTCTCTGCAGGTGTGTGGAAAATCCGGCCAGCTTTGCCTAGTGTTTGTCTTGTTGACGCGCGCTACTGTTTCAGGAGAGAGGTTATCGTCATGCGCCAAATGTCAGTATGTGCGGCGGTTGTTGTTTTCATTGCATTGTGTCGGGTGTGTATTTTATGCCAAAAATATAACTTGGTTTTAAAAAGACTTTAAAGAGCAGTTAAAGATGAAAATGATGTTATTGAAAACGATCAACCCTACACAGTATGTATGTTTGTAGGGTTGTTATTTTTTTGGTTATTAAAGTCTTGCTTATCAGAGAACTATAATATGCCGCTTTTGGATTCGCCCGCTCGAGACCGGCCAAGGCCGGGTGAGAGCGGGTGAGCCAGAAGCGGCATATTATAGTTCTCTCCTCATGAGGGACGGAAGCGATCATTGAGAATCATCCTAACACAGACAGTTTAATCTCTCCCCCTCCCACCCTAGATCCCCACCCACCACCCCTACCATTCAACCCCTGTGCCACAGTCTCCCTGCCCTTTCCTTCTTTTTATCCTGTTCATTGCACCATTCTGGGTTGAACGGCTCTAAATACAGATCCCTTGCATGTTGTTTATTGAAGAACAGCTTTGTTTATTAACAGTTTATGTCCAGTAATTTTCTTTTACTCATAAAGATCAGCTGTATGTTTACCTGTGAGGATGAAGGCGGATATCCTTGTTTATAAAACGTTGCTTTTTGTCATGCTATGAACTGCACACACACGCATTTATGTGGTTAAGATTTCCTTTTGATGCCCGGTCGCCCTTTGCTCCTCCCCTTCCCTCTCATCTCCCTCTATGCCAGACGACAAAACCTGTGACATTTCATAAATCTTTGTACAGGACTTTGTCCAAATATTTTGATAGTTTAGGACTGAACCAATTTGGGTTGTGGGTTGTGGAGAGAGGATGATGGAGAACCAGTGGGTGAGTGGGGTGGGTTGGTGGGTGGGTAGAAACATCTATCTGATTCACATAAGCCAACCTTTAACAAACACACAGCATATAACTGTGCTGTAGTGTCGAATGGCACGCATGCCGACCATAGTTTTTCATTCTTTTTTAAAATAGCAGAAATGATTGTACACTATTGTGTCCTTTTCTGACAAAATAAGGGCCGGAGATGGGTGGGGGAGGGTGTGGTCTTGCGGCATATCAAATGCAGCTTGTCAAATTCGGATGAATACTTCCTTAGACTTTGTGTTTATGTGTAGCTGTATTCTTCTAACTGCAAGAGTTTAAACCGGTATTCTCTTCGTCGCAGAGCGGAACTGACATGTCCTGGATATCTCTCTTGCTGAAGACTAAATCATCAGATCTATATATAGCTACATTCAAAAACTTCTTCAAAGCAAGAAGATCAACAAATCTACAATAATCAGCCAACTATCTTAACCCCACAGTTGAGAAACATCAAAATAGGTTGTATCTTTATAAAATCAGATGTTGAAGAAACAATACTAGTAAAGTATTATTCAACGAGGACAATCTTTTCATGATAACATTTGATGAAGTACTGGCTCTGCTCAAAAGATTTTTAGAAGCGGAAAGAAAATTGGAATGTGTAATACAACATATTCTCAAATGTTTGTAACCCTTCACCATTGACACGGTAACTGCATCACACGTCTATCTTTCTCTGGCAGCCAAGTCTCCATCTTTACCAAATAAAGCGACACTGCTTTCAGTCACATTCATTTTCCACCGGAGTGATGCATCAGCCCTTTGCAAATTGATTAATCCATCTTGTGATCCAAAAACACTTTCTGAAAACAATGTAACATTGTCTGCCAAGGAAGAATGAACGGTTCAAACGAATCCTATAGATCAGCGGGTTTATGCCATTTACTCTTTTTTTTTATCCAAGAGGCGTTCACTTACGAAAAAAAGAAATGGGAGAAAAAGTATAGGGCTGTGCATGTCGTCCTGTTTTACAGCAGATGTATGATCAATAAATTATGATGTTTGGCACCGTACATAACTCTGCGCTCTTTGTGGCACATACCTCTGGTGCACTTTGGGGTTTTATGTTTTGTACCGTTCTTTATTGACAGCAGCCAAGGCTAATTGTGAAGTCAAATAATTCACACACACACACACACACACACACACACACACACACACACACACACACACACACACACACACACATAACACACACTCACCACACACACACACACACACACACACACACACACACACACACACACACACACACACACACACACACACACACACACACGCACGCACACACACACACACACACACACACACACACACTCACACACACACACACACACACACACACACACACACACACAAGAGAGAGAGAGAGAGAGAGAGAGAGAGAGAGAGAGAGAGAGCACACAGAGGGAGAGAGAGACAAAGACAGAGAGACAGAGACAGAGAGACAGAGAAAGACTGAGAGAGAGAGAGAGGAGAGAGAGAGAGAGAGAGAAGAGAGAGAGAGCACACAGAGGGAGAGAGAGACAAAGACAGAGAGACAGAGACAGAGAGACAGAGAAAGACTGATAGAGAGAGAGAGAGAGAGAGAGAGAGAGAGAGAGAGAGAGAGAGAGAGAGAGAGAGAGCGAGAGAGAGCAGCGATTAGAGTGGTCGGGAGACAGTATGAAGAAGGTGGGGGGGGGGGGGGGCGGGGGGGGGGGGGGCGGGAGGTTGGTAGGGAGAGAGGTCGATGAGAGTGGGCAGAGGAAGGGGCCAGGCTATGGAGGAGGGGCATGTAAGAGGCCGCCGTTTTCAAAGTGCAGTGTGCATTATCACAGTGTGCTTTATCACGATATGCCATTCATCAATGATCGAACATTTCACAGATCTCCGCATCATTTTATGATCTCCTTTGAACTTCTGAACTCCGCATTTGTATTGACCATGCAGAAAGCAGCTGAATGAAATACCTTTGCGCCATTTTGCTTCACAGGTCAAAGTGAGATGCTGAGGTTTCATCTTTTCCGGCCAACTCTCCTAAACCGGTAAGCTTACATCAGTTGATTTTGTCAAGCGTCACACCACATTTGTGTTGGTCATCTTTAACATTTAGGAGATGTCTCTCTTGCCTGTAGACGTAATTTTTGACGTTAAAGTTCTATTTTGGTATTGCTCTCAGCATGATTAGTCTTTTCAGGCGAGAAGAGGTGGAGGATGACGTCAGGGAAAGGATAGGCCTGTCCTTAACCAGACGTCAGAGGGGAAAAACGCAACAGATGGAGGGAGACTGCCCGGGAGTCCTCAGTGAAGCCTCACCAACGGAGAGGCACTTTTGTGGCTCTTGTTAATTTGTGGCGCCTGTTCCATTTTCGGCAACTGCCCAAATAGCCCTATGGTGCCATATCAGTGCCAGAAGGAAGATAATCAATATCTCGCACGAAAATTTGTAATTCACATCCAAACTACAACTGTAGTTGTCTGGTCAGATTATCATAATAATTCCTGGCTATCTTTAAAATAGCTATACCTTCGACCTCAGATAGCTTATTCCGAAATGTATAAGTGTTATTTTTCCAGTCGTGACCTTTTTTCTTGTGCCTTTCAAATGCTGTGGCTGAATGCCTTTGATGGCGGCATGGTCGGTTTTTATCTTTTTTGTTCAGCATAAATTTTACCACATCTGTTTCTCTATCTACTTGATATATATATATAATCTCTAACAATCTCACCTATCTACCTATATCATTCAAAGAGATGAAAACATCCTGAAAAAATGAGCGTGCACTGTAATCACGTCAAACGATAAACTGATCCTGTGAAAAAAACTACACACACGCACACAACTCTAGCAAGGTAGCTGAGATTTCCTCATGATACAATAATCAACTGGCCATGCAAGCAAACAACCAACTAACTATCCATTCATTCCCCTAGCCAACCGATGGAGCAGCAGCGAGCCAACAAACTAACTCTGAAGCAGACAAGCGAACAAAGGACCACATCATCTCATAATCCAGAGAGAAACACGTGGATGGCCATACAGGTTAGTAACCTAGATCTTTTAATGCGCACAAAGGAGTTAGCAATAATTTGAAGTGAAAAGTGACAGTGATGGAAGGGAAGGGGGTGGGAAAGACACAATATTAAAGGCTTTCATGGTGGCTAATGAAGTTCATTCAAATGCTCCTTTGTAAAATGAACCCGGTAGGGCTGTGTCAGGTTTACTCGACTTTCAACAGATGCATGTGTTTCATTAGAAGGCATGGCAGTGGTATTCATGATAATCTACCCTAATTAAGGCACTAACTCAAAAAGTAAAGACGTATGAGTCAATGAAGAAGAAACGCAAATCACGAGTGAGTGAACGAGCAACTGAAGAAACGAATTAGGCACTAAACCAACCAGCAGCCAACCAACAAGCCATACAAGCAGGCAAGCTGATCAGCAGCCAACTAGCTAGCCAGCCTAATCACCAAGCAACTGACTGACGAACCAAACGGTTGTCTGTCTGTCTAATTGACTGACTGACTAGTATGCTGGTTCGTTCATTTGTTTCATTATCGTCGGTATGGTCTAGCCAACCACACAAAGCCTGCTCAGGACTGACAACATTTAGGAAAAAAAAAGAACTCCTGTCCTGCAAAAATAACAACAAACAGTTATTTAGATACTACAAATACGCTAAATGTGTGGCATTTTACCTGCGCTATGGATATGTTTAAAGTTGATAAAACTTAACTAAAGTGAAGCTACCAAGCGTTACCCTTAATTACCATCCAAGTTTTAAAGAACTAAAAACAAAAGCATGAAAATGCCACAAAACTACATAAACAGGCTGCATAGGCAGAATGGACTGATTTTGTTTCTCGACAGTGTATACACTTTCACGTACGAAGTCGCTGGATAACAATAAAAAAAAAGCTGGCAGGATTTGATAGAAAATGATGTAAAGACTTTCTACTGCAGCAAAGAAAGATTACTGGGTCGCAAAGGCAAAATAATGATGGATAAAACTGTATTTGAAAAAAAAACAGAGTAAAAGAGAGTGATAGAGTAAAGGAAATTACTGGCACTGAATTTTTGAAACGCGCGAGAGCAATTCATACAGAAAGAGCCCCCAAGCATCCCCACGAGAATGCCTTCCTGATAGACAGAGTGACTAGTTAACTTATTAACTGGCTAATTATGCGACCAAGTACCAACCCAGAAAATAATGATAGGAATTGAAAACGAGACAGCATTCTATTCCACAGCACGTTCACGAGTGTGCCGGTGCATCCACTCTCTTCGAGCGACAGCACAATATTATAGACCCGGCAACGAATACTATTATTCTTGCATCCCTGCTCTCCCCCTCCTCTAGCACCTCCTCCCACGCTTCCCTCTCTGCCCTTGCCATCATCTACCTCCACCTTCCCTTTGACTGTTCACACACTATAACAAATCATCATCCTTCTCTTGTTCCTCCCCTCTTTCATCTCCCTCTCCCTCTTACCCATCCTCACACTCTCCTTTGCCGCTTTCCCTTGTCCTTCCACTTCTGCTGCCCCAGACGACTGACCACGACAGCCGTGATTTTTTTTTTTTCCCGATGACAGAATAACCCAGGTTCTGGTGCCGGCGTTGTCTTGTCACCCCTGTGTTAGCTCCAGCCAGACCTCTAGTGTATCCCATTCAGCACAGATCACTGATAACGTCAACAGCAGAAATGTGGCAGTCAGTCACGCCACATGATCATTGTTTACTTCCTGACCTTATATCAACAGAAAGAATGAAAGAGAGGGAGGCGGACAGATTGCGGGGGAAATGGAGGGGAGAAGAAAATGCAGAGTGATGAAGATGAAGGTAATAAAGAAAACGTTCAGGGAAAAAAAAAACAACTTCTTCAGACAAATTCCATATTCATCCCTCTTCACTTTATCCCTTCATCCCTCTCCCCCACACCATTCCCTTCCTCCATATTCTAATGCTTCCCTGTGTTTATAGAAGATCGACCTGCTGATTGTTTTTATGTTTTCTGCACCTCTGTTAAAAAATTACAAAATGACGTTATGTCTATGCAGAAAAGATCTTCAGCTCATATTTGAAATAGTCATCCTTAGAGCCGTCAAGCTGGGGAAGAAAAGGCAAAATATGCCTGTAAATAAAGAGACAACATTTTTCCTTAAAAGACGCAAATCTCAATTCAGTGGATGAAAGATACAGATTCATCTTCATGAAGACCAAATGACTTATTTCACTATTCTTTCTGCATTTTCCATTCTGTTTCCCCTTCTCTCTTATTCTGTAAGTGTGTGGAGGGGGGGGGGGGGGAGGGAGGGGGGGGGGTGGAGGGGCATAGGTACAGGAGGAGGATGTATTCCACCTCTCCTTTTCTCTCTTACTTTGTATTTATGTGTATGCATGTGTGCATGCATGTATATACATGCACAGGTGTGTGTGTGCGCGCACGTGTGTGTGTGTGTGTGTGTGTGTGTGTGTGTGTGTGTGTGTGTGTGTGGTGTGTGTGTGTGTGTGTGTGTGTGTGTGTGTGTATGTGTGTGTGTGTGTGTGTGTGTGTGTGTGTGTGTGTGTGTGTGTGTGTGTGTGTGTGTGTGTGAGAGAGAGAGAGAGAGAGTGAGAGTGAGAGAGAGAGATCGAGAGAGAGATACAGAGATCTGCTAAACTGTGTAGGTAGGATAATTTGATATAACCTCTAAAGATGTTGTGACTTTGTCTCCATTATATATCAGGACTGATGTCTGTTTGTTGATATGTATACTTTCTGTGATCATTTTGTGACTTAGTTGTTCAATTTTGTGCGTTCATGACTTTATCCTAACTCCATTTCCCAAGCAACAGCTTAAACACACACACACACACACACACACACACACACACACACACACACACACACACACACACACACCACACACACACACACACACGCGCGCGCGCGCACACACACACACACACGCACACCCACCAATTATGTATCTATCTATCTATCTATCTATCTATCTATCTATCTATCTATCTATCTATCTATCTATCTATCTATCTATGTGTCTGTCTGTCTATCTGTTTGTCTGTCTGTCTATCTGTCTATCTAATTTTTTATCGATAAACCTTCTCTCTCTCTCTCTCTCTCTCTCTCTCTCTCTCTCTCTCTCTCTCTCTCTCTCTGTATATATATATATATATATATATATATATATAATATATATATATATATATATATATATATATATAATATATGCATGTCTGTTTGTCTATTTCTCTATCTCTAAGGGTCTCCAGCCGAAAAAAAAGCTGACCTTTCTCAACAGCAAGCAAGCAGGATCCAGTAGCGTCTGATGAGGTCATCACAGAGCGAAATAACTGTCAATGGCTGGTCCTGCTGTCCTCCACGTATGGGGAACAGTGAACCTTAAAGAGCCCTCACGAACAAAGAATTACTCCTCATGTCTCCTACCTTTAGCCAGAAGGGTTGTTTTTTTGTTTGTTTTTGTTTGTTTGTTATAAAGTTATGTATTTTAGTTGGGACAGATTTAGATGGCTACTCCATTCCCTTTCTGGAAGTTGAAGATACCTGGTCTGAGGTATCATTATATTTTCTAACTACACATGCATACAATGAATGGTCGTAGAAAGACCTTTTGAACAGAAGGAAGAGAAGGGAAGGTGGCTAAAAGGGGCAAGTGGAGTAAGAAAATGGGAAATGAAAAAATAGGGCATTGAAATGTAAAATATTAATTCTTTTTCAAGCAGCTTTTTTTTGGACCACTAACGTCAGACAGAGCCATTTGTAATGCCTGCCTGGAGTCGACTTTCGTCTGTTGAATCAGATTCATCAGTGGAATCCGGCTGCTTGTTCGGCCCTCCTTAGAATCAAATAGAGGCATAATTCGTCTACCCTTGTTGTGTTCTCATCAGCAAGGGCTCAAGAATCAAGTTCAACAGCATTCCAAAGCAGCCAGTCAAGGGTAAGTACTCAAAATGAAAGACAGTACTGTGAAGAAATCCGTTGGTTGAAAAATACATGCAGTAGGTACAGACTGAAATTCTAAGATCCTATGCTTAGGGATCCAGTTACGAATGCAAGGGTTGCCAAAAAGTGTCAACAATTAGAGTAGTCAGCTCTTCTGTCTAGTGACACAGGCATTATCAGTTATACCAGTGTTGTGATGGGCTAA
>CM031596.1:85366444-85371444 GCA_018398815.1 Conus ventricosus | reverse complement strand
TCTCTCTCTCTCTCTCTCTCTCTCTCTCTCTCTCTCTCTCTCTCTCTCTTTTTTTTTTTTGCCACTTTAAAAAGATTTTTTTGATGATGTTAAATTTGAACAAAATTTTGCTGCTTTTGATGCTAGAGTCTATAATCATCGACATGATAAAAAGACTTTAGAAAAAATGACTAGCACACACACACACACACACACACACACACACACACACACACACACACACACACACACACACACGCGCGCGCGCGCGCGCGCGCGCGTGAAAGCACACAATTAACAGAAACTGGGGACACAATATATGTTGAAACAACCCTTGGCATCCGCACAATGGTTTGCTGACTAACTGAGTTACTAGCTAATGAACCAATCAACCACCCAGGAAAAGAAGTGAAGGAATTCTAAACAAACTATTCTTCTATTCCACATCACATGAATCAATGTGCGGGTGTACACAAACCCTCTTTAAACGAAACCATATTATTAAAGCGCTGACAAGCAGCAACAAAATAAGAATTCTATTATTCTTGCACCCTCACTCTGCCCTTCTTTATTCCTCTCCCTCTCACCTGTGTCCTCAATACCGACACCCTCCCTCCGCCATCCCATCATTCACACACCACACCAAATCATCCTCCTCCCCCTCCCTCTTCTTTCTCCCCCTTCCCCTCCCAACCTTTCTATTTTTTCTCACAAAGACCCTGCCTCTTCTCACACATACATCCTGCCTCTCCCCCTCCTTTCGCCTTCCCATCTCCTTCCAACCTCCGCTGCCCCAGACGACTGACCGCAGCAGCCGTGATATTTTTCAGCCCTTCCTGATGAGAGAATGACTGTAATCCGAGGTTCTGGTGCCGGCGTTGTCTTGTCACTCCTGTGCTAGCTCCAGCCAGACCTCTAGTGTATCCCATTCAGCACAGACCACTGATAACGTCAGCAGCAGCAAAGTGGCAGTCAGTCACGCCACATGATCACTGTTTACTCCCTGACCTTATATCAAGAGAAAGAATGAAATGGGAGGGAGGGGTGTAGGATGTATGGGAAGGGGAAGGGGAGAAGAAAATGCACAATGATAAAGATGAAAGGAAGAGAAATAAAGAAAGTGCACAGAAAAAAACTTATTCAGACTAATCAATATTCATCTAACCTTGCTTCCTCCCTCTGCCCCTTCCCCCTTTCCTTTCCTCCCACGCTTAATCCTTTTCTATGGTTTTACAAAATCGACCAGCTTATCGTGTTTTTTTTTTTATTTATTCAACCTATACGTTATGTCTGTGCAGAAAAGATCTTGAGCTTATATCTAAAATAAAGACACAGTATTTTTTTCCCCTTAAAACTGTTCATAATTCTATTTTGACAAAAGCTTGCGTTCTTTTTCTTTCTTTTGTGTGTGTGTTGTAAATTCTATACCAATACTCGGAAACACTTGAAATATTAAGGTAGGAATAGATGCGTGTTGTTTGCATCAGAGAAAAAAAATAGCACAATATCTGTTAACATGTTTTTGATTTGTGCAAACAAATTCGTAATCTAATTCATTGTTACAGAATTTCTTTTCTTTCCTTTTTCTTTCTTTCATTTTCTTTTCTTGATTTCTTTATTTTTTGTAAATAAGAACTCCTTTTATCTGTCCAAAACATGTCTGCATATTTGTTTTAGGTAAGGCTGTCACAGCTTTAAAATTCATCCAAAAACTGATTCATTAATTGGCCTCAATGTTTGTATGTTTTTACATTTTTACCTTTTGATTTTTAGACAAATTCTAATTTATCGCTGTATTTAAATTCTTACTTCCCCCTTCCCTGAGTTTGTGTTTATTTGTTTGTTTGTTCGTTTCTTTGTTTTTGTTTGTTTTTCGTTGTTTGTTTTGAGGCACCTTCATATATTCGGGAAGATCTGAATATTTGAGAATTTAGTTTTTTCTTTTTTCTTTTCTTTTTGCTGTCTCAACCTCTTTAAAAAAAGAAAGAAAATGAAAGAAGGGAAGGGGAGCTGCAAGATGAGTAGTGGAGACAGAAATGGGGATATAAAAAAGAGGGTGTTAGAATGTAAAAAACTAAATCCTTCAAGGAGTGAGTGGAGACAGAAATGGGGATATAAAAAGAGGGTGTTAGAATGTAAAAAACTAAATCCTTCAAGGAGTGAGTGGAGACAGAAATGGGGATATAAAAAAGAGGGTGTTAGAATGTAAAAAACTAAATCCTTCAAGGAGTGAGTGGAGACAGAAATGGGGATATAAAAAAGAGGGTGTTAGAATGTAAAAAACTAAATCCTTCAAGGAGTGAGTGGAGACAGAAATGGGGATATAAAAAGAGGGTGTTAGAATGTAAAAAACTAAATCCTTCAAGGAGTGAGTGGAGACAGAAATGGGAATATAAAAAAGAGGGTGTTAGAATGTAAAAAACTAAATCCTTCAAGGAGTGAGTGGAGACAGAAATGGGGATATAAAAAAGAGGGTGTTAGAATGTAAAAAACTAAATCCTTCAAGGAGTGAGTGGAGACAGAAATGGGGATATAAAAAGAGGGTGTTAGAATGTAAAAAAACTAAATCCTTCAAGGAGTGAGTGGAGACAGAAATGGGGATAAAAAAGAGTGTAATTAAAAATAAATCTAAGAGTGAGACAGAAATGGATAAAAAGAGGGTGTTAGAATGTAAAAAACTAAATCCTTCAAGGAGTGAGTGGAGACAGAAATGGGGATATAAAAAAGAGGGTGTTAGAATGTAAAAAACTAAATCCTTCAAGGAGTGAGTGGAGACAGAAATGGGGATATAAAAAAGAGGGTGTTAGAATGTAAAAAGCTAAATCCTTCAAGGAGTGAGTGGAGACAGAAATGGGGATATAAAAAAGAGGGTGTTAGAATGTAAAAAACTAAATCCTTCACCAGCAGGTCGTTTGGACCATCAAGGTATGTTGTGAACGCAGAACCATTTGTTACGCCTGTCCAGAGTCGACTTTCGTCTGCTGTGTCAGATTCATCAGCTGATTGTGTGGGTCCTCCTTGAATTCAAATAGAGACATAATTCCTAGACCTTTGTTATACTCTCACACACCAAGGGCTCAAGAACAATGTAAACGTCATCCCACGGCAGGCAGGGAAGCGTAAACAAGCAGGATAAACGACAGTACTAAATGAAAATAAACTGCATGAAAAATACGATCAGTAAGCACACAGAGTGACAAATGCACAGAGAAATCTTCGAGCTTGTGCTGGGAACTCCAAATAAGGATACAAGGGAGATCAAAAGGTGTCAACAGTCAGCGTGGTCAGCTGTACTATTTAAGACCTCAGTCATTGTTGGTCGCACCCGTCTTAGAGCTGCTGAGAACTGTGCAGAAGAACCTTTACTCAGATATCCTTACAGATGCCATCAGTCGCTGGAACACAAATGCAGGCTAAAAAGTCCAATGACATTGAAACAACAACTTTGCACAGATGAAAAAAGGTGTTTCTGTGAGGTAAGAGGGTGGTGGTGGAGGGGCTGGGGGTTGGGGGTGAAGGGAGGAGTGGGAGGTCAGTGGGCGTAAGAAAGTGGGGCTGAAAAAGAGGGCCTCAGAATGTAAATAGTGAATACTTTATTAGCAGCATATGGGGACCATCAAAGCCCGTCTGGTAAACAGAACCATTCACATCGCCTGTCAAGAGTCGACTTTCGTCTGCTGAATGGGACTAATCAGTGGGACTAGCTGCGTTGGTCTTCCCTCGGAATCAAATGGCGACATACTACCTATAATTGTGTACATGAAAAGGAGAGAGAGAGAGAGAGAGAGAGAGAGAGAGAGAGAGAGAGACAGACAGACAGACAGACAGACAGAGATGTTTACATAATGAACGTTCATTCGAAGAGTATGCTGATTTTATCATTGATGTAACGAGCGTCCATTATGCAGTCTTCAGAGTTTAATGATACACAAAATGAATGTTCAATGAATAACGTATTCTGACTTCTGTTATGCACGGTGAACGTTTACTGGAGAGTGTCGTCAGACTTCTGTTGACTCATTTTATGAACGTTCATCAGGCACTTATTTCTGGCTGTTCTAAAAAAAAAGAAACAAATTTTGAAACAAGCAGCCAAAAGAAAAAAAATAAAGAATTTTTTTTTTAGAAATGAAGAAAAGTAATACAAAATGAAGAAAAAGAAGAAGAAGAAGAACGAGAGATAAGAAGAAATTAAATAAAAAGCACAGAAAATTAAAAAGGAACATGGGGAAAATAAGGAAAAAAAAGAAGGGAAAAGAGGCAGATTCGAACGAAAGAGACAAGGAACCGAAGGAAGATTTCGAAAAAGGCACAACAGATTTACACATTTGTTCACGGCACACACACACACACCCACCCACCCACCCACCCACCCACACACACACACACACACACACACACACACACACACACACACACACACACACACACACACATACACACACTCACACACACACACACACACACACACACACACACACACACACACACACACACACACACACACACACACGCACGCACGCACGCATGCACGCACGCACGCACGCACGCACGCACGCACGCACGCACGTACGCACATACACACATATACACACATACACACACACTGTTGTGTTTTTCTCTTCGGAGACAGAAAATTTAATCAGATCCTAATAAACACTGCTTTTTCTGTTTGCTACTAATGTTATGTTGCAAGAAGTGACGACGCTGGAATTAGTTTAATTGCCATGTCTTAATTAACCTGATCATCTGTGCCCCACAAAACCTCTTGTTTTCATATGGCAATAAAATATGGTCTTGTTCTTGTTGTTCTTCACACACACACACACACACACACACACACACACACACACACACACATACACACACACACACACACACACACACACACACACACACACACACACACACACACACACACACACACACACACACACACACACACACCACACATGCACCATCTCTCCTTCCCATCCTATTTCTCTCTATAAACAAATGAACACAGACACACACACACACAC
>CM031596.1:85353944-85361444 GCA_018398815.1 Conus ventricosus | reverse complement strand
TACAAGAATAAAGCATATAGTTCATTTGTTATGCAAGAGTTAGAGGGCTGAAGAAGTGCAACCTGTTCCATTAAACGCACACACAACACACACACACACACACACACACACACACACACACACACACACACACACACACACACACGCGCGCGCGCGCGCGCGCCGCGCGCACACGCACGCTAGCACGCATGCACACACAGACACAGACACAGACACACACACACACACACACACACACACACACACACCACACACACACACACACACACGCGCGCGCGCGCGCGCGCGCACGCATGCACAGAGAGAGAGAGAGAGAGAGAGAGAGAGAGAGAGAGAGAGAGAGAGAGAGAGAGAGAGAGAGAGAGAGAGAGAGAGAGAATCTTTTCTAATGATCAGCAGAGGGAGATAAGTTGGCGGCCATAACAGTAAATAACCCAGATCCGTTCATGCTTAAAGAAGAGTTAGCAAAGATAAATGTTTAAAAAACAGATACAGTGATAGAGAGGAAGGGAATGGGATACAATACTGAAGCCTTTACTGGCAGCTTGTGGAGTCCATTCAGTGCTCCCATGTAAAGACAACAGACAAGGCTGTGCCAGCCTTAAAACCAATTCGAGTTTTGACAACTGCGTGAGTTTCATTGGAAGACCTAGTAATGATATTCGTGGTCGTCCACTCTTAATAATGCGCCACTTGAGTAATATAAGAAGGTATGAATAAACTATCAAACAAATTGAGCAATGAGTGATTTGAACGAGAAACAATTTACTGTTTAACTAGTAACCAGCCCACCAGTCAAACAAGCAAGCAACCAGGTAAGCAACCAACCAGCCAGCCAGCCAACCAGTCAACCAACCAGCCAACTGACCAACCCAGTCAACTGTCTATCCATCTGACTGAATGGCCGGTTAGTTCTTGTTGTTGTTTGTCTGTTTCCTTATTTGGTCGTCAGTACGGCCAAGCTGACCACACAGGGATTGTTCAGGTCTGTCACTGCTCAGGGAACAGAAGTCTGTCCAGCAGAAAACAACAACAAACAACCAACTATCTACATAACGTAGAGTTAAAGTTCAGAGCGTGATGATTGATCTTTTCATAGATGACTGGCTGAAAAAACTAACTGGAGCTGATGGCACCTGGCAGTCCCCATTTTCATCTCCCCCAAGTTCTTTTTAAAAAAAAAGTAAACGAAAAGAAAAAATCAATGATAGAAATAGCCATCCAGAAATACACGAACAGGCCATATGGGCGGAAAGGGCGGCTACAGTCCACTCTGGACAACATGCATACTTTCACCATCTAGTCACCAGGTCATAACAAAAAAATCGGCCACGATATAAAGTCTGAAAAAAGAGAATGTATGAAAACTGTCTACATAAACGCAGGTGAGTGGACAACAAAGACAGAAAGACAGTGGATGACAGTAAAGCAAGATATTTATTAAAGGAAAACAAAAACAAAAACAAAAACAAAACAAAACAAAACGAAAAAAGAAGAAATCGGAAGCAGAGTGACAGACATTAAAGGAAACTCCTTGCACAGAATTTACAGAAAATGGGAGGGGGTGGGGGGGGGGGTACAATGCATATTGAAAGAGCCCATGGCATCCCACAAGGGCAGCTGCCTGGTTGACTGACACACTGACTAATTGGCAACCTAACTAGCTGACCAACCAACCAACCAACCAACCAACCAAGGAAAAAAAACCCTGCAGCAATTCAAAACAAACCATGGTTCTGTTCCACAGCACGTATCCTCTTCAAGTGAGAGGGTATTAGTATAGGTTATTGACCAGGCGATGAAACAAGCATACTTTTATTCATGCATCCCCACACCGTCCTTCTCTCTCCCTAGCCCTCTCACCTGTGTCCTCATTACTGACACCCTTTCTCTCCCACCCACTCCTTCACACACTGTTCCAATTCATCCTCGCCCTCCCTCTCCTTTCTCCCCTTTCCAAATCCCCTCCCTCCTATCTTTTTTGCACAGAGACCCTATCTTTTCGTGCTGATACACTCTGACTCCCCCTTTGCATTGCCCCCCCCCCCCCCCCCCCCTTCCCTTCTCCTTCCACTTCCGCTGCCCCAGACGACTGACCTCGACAGCCATGATTTCTTTCAGCCCTCCCGATGAGAGAATGACTGTAATCCGAGGTTCTGGTGCCGGCGTTGTCTTGTCACTCCTGTGTTAGCTCCAGCCAGACCTCTTGTGTATCCCATTCAGCACAGATCACTGATAACGTCAACAACAGCAAAGTGGCAGACAGTCACGCCACGTGCTCACTGTTTACTCACTGACCTTATATCAACAGAACGATTTTTTTTTTAATGGGAGGTTAGAGGAATGGGAGCACTGGAAGGGGAGGGAGAAGAAAATACAAAGCAAAGAAGAGGGATCGACAGAAGATAAAACTTACTCAGATAAGAAAAAAAAGTTTCTTATGCTCGTTTGTATTCTTCATGTATGAATCCTCATGAAATGACACAGAGTCTGTGCACATGAATTTCTTGAGTTTAAGTTCTGTCTCATTAGAATACATGTAGCTTACTTTGTACAAAATATCTATAAGAAATAACAATTTCTTGATTCAGTTTGGTTTGTGTGGTAGAAAACGCTTACTGTTATGTTTTTCTCCTCTGTTAAAAATTAACATGTACATTTAGCTTGGCTGGACTGGTTCGGCAGGACACATTTTCAGAGAGTGGGGATGAAGGTGGGATGAATAGGTCACGTGACATAGTTGAGTGTTTAACCATCCGCCATATTATGACACTGTGGCTCGTTAGAAGGCACACATAGGCTTTAAACCTCTCAATTCAGTCCTCTAATCTTCAGATGTTCATGCTATCTTCTCACAGTCTGGCAAAAGGCAGCCTTTATCTTGGTTGGATATTTGAAATCTGAGTCACCCTTAAAACCATCCAACCAAGAAAAGATAGGTAAGGTAAATGTATGCATGTGTAAAGAAACAGTAAACCCTTTTTCTTTTACACCCCCCCCCCCCCCCCCCCCCCTTCCCCGATTTCTGACTCTTCAGCAGAGGTTATTTTTTTGGACAAACCGTGATTTGAATATAATTATACTCTCCAAAAAAGAAACTTGACACCGGTATTTAATTTTTTTATTGCCAAAATCGGATTTGATTCAAACAACAAATTATGACCCATGCACTAATTGATTACCAATGGACACGTGTTGAATACATTTAACTCTGTTGACTGAAAAGTAAACCAATCAGACAGTGGAAAAGACAGCAGGGTACACGAAATGTCAGTATCTGGTATGACCGCCATTGGCGTCAATCACTGCCTGGCATCGGGGACCCATCGACGCAATCAGGTTTGCAATCACACGTTGTGGAATGGTGTGCCACTCGTGCTGGAGTGCCTCAAGAAGCTCTGGAGTGTCTGTGGTGGTGGGTTCCTCTGGCGCACGCGTCGATCCAGGACATCCCACAAATGTTCAATTGGATTCAGATCTGGGGAACAGGCAGGCCATGGCAGAGTTTGGACATTGCTGGCATGCAGGAAATCAAGACAGACTCGAGCAACATGCGGGCGAGCATTGTCGTGCTGGAAAATTCCTCCATTGGTGTTCATGTGTGGGACAACATGAGGCTGTAGGATCTCATCCCTGTATCTGGCTCCTGTTAGATTCCCTGCCACATGCACGAGATCAGTCCTGCCATTGTGCCGTATTCCTTCCCACACCATGACACTACTACCACCAAAATGGTCCACTTGCTGAATGCAGTTAGGGACAAAACGCTCTCCTTGACGTCGGTAAATTCGTGCACGCCCATCAACCCGTCTAAGGAGGAACTGTGACTCATCAGTGAACAAAACTGTTCTCCATCGTGCACGTGGCCACCCTACTCTGTATCGGCACCACTGAAGACGTGGTGCCATGTGACCTGCGTTCAGAATATTCCGTCGAACTGGTCGTCGAGCAAAAGGCCGGCCTCCCTGAGACGATTGCGAACTGTTTGATAAGAAATTCTTCGATGTCCCAGAATTTCGAGCGCCGTGGATGTTGCCGTTGTAGTGCGGTCTCGAAGGTGGCGCACACGGATGTAACGATCCTGAGCAGCAGTAGTGACCCTGGGTCGACCTGACCTCGGCCTGTCCCTCACACTGTGAGCGATGTTGTAACGGGTCCATAATGCAGCAATGGTCTGTCTGGACACACCAAAGTGCCTTGCCACGCCTTGCTGAGTGGCCCCTGATTGCAATCGTCCAATTGCGTTATTGCGTTGAGCATCAGACAACCTTGGCATTCTTCTTTTGCCGGCAGTAGTGTTATGTGCATTGTTTGACCCATGGTTGCTTTGGATTTTTATACCCAACGGAAAAGCGTGTCAGAATGCCGAGTTACAGCTCACCACTGTGCACGTGAAAGGCAAAATGGGCAAAATTAGGAATTGATTGTAACATCAGCCAGACGGACATTAGGATGTTCAAAGCACGTGAGTTTGCAGGTTTAGCAAGTGCAGTGGTTGCTTTACAAAATACTGATATGACAATTTCACTACATCCCTTATTTTCACAACAAATCCAAATTACAATAGTGTCATTCTTTTTTTTGGAGAATATATATATATATATATATATATATATATATAATATATATATAATATATATATATTATGAACAATATAAAAGTGTTCTTTAAAAATCTGAAGGTGCATCAACCCCTTGGGGAGCAACATCTGTTAAAAATACTTTTAAAAAATGAAGTATTAAAATCAACAAGCTTGTTTCGAACCTCTCGCTCTCCTCAGGATATTCTTTTGGGGCACGCTATCTGTCTTTTATAGCGTGCGGGACCTGATTCCATTTCTGCACGTGTGAGTCGCTGCACGTGTGGTCTGTGGTTCTTGTTGGGGTCTGTTCAGGTGGAGTGCGCTAACAAAGATTTCCATTTGTGCCTGCAATTGTTTACTATTTCTACTTTTGTATTCAAGGTTGCTAGGTGTGGTTTACATAATATTAACCATTTTTCTGTGGAGCATAGATTGCATCTTTTTGAAATATTGTTGTATGATGTTGCTCTTTTTATGATTTTCCATGATAATGTTGTAGACTATTTTTTTATCTTTGAGTCTCCAAATGTATTTACTCAGCTCTGTTTGATTTTTGTATTTTTCATTTTTGAATGACTGTTTGTGGTTTGCGTATCTGGTTTTAAAAGTGTTTTCTGTGATCCCTATATATGTTTCTTTTTCATTTTCTGAAGTTACCGTAGCTTGGTATACAATGTTGCTGTGAAGGCATTTGTTGCTTAGGGGCACTGTTCTTTTTTTAGTGCAGTTGCAAGATGCCCTTTCAGCACCCTTCTCTTTTATGTTGCTTTTCATTTTGTTAGATGAATCAATTATGTTTTTAAGGTTAGGCATACATGAGTATGATAATTTGATGGCGTTTTTGTTGAATATTTTGGACAGTTTGTGTTCTTTTGGAAATGATGTTGCCAAGATTTTAAAGAATTCTTTTCCTACATTTGTTTTTACTCGTATGGTGGGTTGTACCATATGATCTTTCTTTTCCTATTTTTCTTATTTCTGTTCGTGTTATTGTCTGGACTGTATTGTAGTTTGTAATTGTAACCACTTTTTTGTAATGCTTCTTGATATTCTGTTGCTGCATCATTGAATGCGTTTTCATTGCATGACAGGTTGGATAGTCTCTTGTTTATACCATTGGGTATTGTTTTTAGTATGGATGGTGGGTGGTTGCTTTTGATATTTACCCAATGGTATAAACAAGAGACTATCCAACCTGTCATGCAATGAAAACGCATTCAATGATGCAGCAACAGAATTATGGTATGATTCTTTTAAGTTAAAACTGTCTCAGATGTGAGCTAGTTGCTGGCTCTCCTAAAGCAGACCATAAATGGTAGTAAAAGAGGACTAGAAAGAGTGCTGTAAGGAAATAAGGTGCTATATAAAAAAACATAATATGAAAAGTAATAAGTACAGACGTAAATCTTCGAGCCTATACCTGAGGATTCATTCAAGGATACAAGAAAGGCCAAAAGGTGTCACAAATCAAGTGGTCAGCTGACTTTTTAATAACTTAAGCGTTGTTAGTCACAGACGTGCTGAAAACAGCTGAGGGTTGTGCAGAATAACCTTTACTTGGATATCCTAAGAGAAGCAATCTCCCACTGCTTGACCAAACAACAATATGTTGAACATCTCTCTCTCTCTCTCTCCTCTCTCTCTCTCTCTCTCTCACACACACACACACACCACACACACACACACACACACACACACACACACAACACACACACACACACACACACACACACACATATATAGATAGATAAATAGATAGATAGATAGATAGATAGATAGATAGATAGATACATAGATACATAGATAGGTAGATAGACAGATAGATATAGACATAGATAACAGAGATAAAAGCAAATACATAATTTAAACAAACCAATGTGTGATTCAGCTTCTCTGCCTTCTAAATCCACATCATCTTTATCACAAACAAGAGAACTGTTGACTCTTAAGGACGAAAGGGCAGAGACGAACTATTACCAAGTTAAGTACTGCCATTATCATTTCATGCAATGCATGTAATAGCGTCCTCTTATTGGTGCATACAATGATAGGAATACGTACGCCTGAGTTCTGAAAGGAAAGAACTCTGATCTCATGACAACACCTTTTTTCAAATGTCCTACTTCTCATCGTTAGATGTATAGATGTATTGGATCCTCTATAGAACACACCACTCTTCTTTTTTGTCGTGTAGATCATTCCATTTCTATTTTCTGAGGTCCCATGCTTTGCAAGATGGGTAGGAAAGGTGTCCTCTTGTCTTCTTAATGTGGTGAAAGGCTTGGGGAGAAAAGAGTGAAGTTTCACATGCGTAGCTCCACGCTTGTGGTGGGGCCCGCTGTCCGAATCCGTCGGCTGCGGATCGATGGCATCCTTCAGATCTTCCATGTACTTAAAATGTACTGCTTCTTGGAGTTTCCAAGGAAGACCGCCCTTCTGCTGCGATAACCATCGTCAGAACTTAGACCTTAGAGGAGGGGAAGGGAAGGGTGCTGCGGGGCTTTAGGGGGAGGGAGGACGGAGAAAGGGGATGCAAGAGGGTTAGGGAAGAAAGGAACAGGCAGAAGGCAATGAGTGGTGATGGGGTAAGGATAGTTTGTGGGTGTGTGTGTGTGTGTGTGTGTGTGTGTGTGCGTGTGTGCGTGGTGTGCGTGTGTGTGTGCGTGCGTGTGTGTGTGGTGTGTGTGTGTGTGTGTGTGTGTGTGGGGTGTGTGTGTGTGTGTGTGTGTGTGTGTGTGTGTGTGTGTGTGTGTGTTAGAGACAGAGAGAGAGAGAGAGAGAGAGAGAGAGAGAGAGAGAGAGAGAGAGAGAGAGATTGTATATGCGCGTGTGTGCATGCATGCTTGTGTTCGCACATGGTATGCGTTGCATTATCAAGCCATTGACATGCACAGTAATCAAGAAAAGAACAGAAAGAT
>CM031596.1:85336444-85348944 GCA_018398815.1 Conus ventricosus | reverse complement strand
AGAGAGAGAGAGAGAGAGAGAGTTGTGTGAGACGTAGATCTCCCGCGTCATGCTCAATAAGAGAACTTAGAACAAAAAGCACCGCTCCTTACTGTATCTCTTCGTGGGAGGGGTGAACACAGAAAACTAAGCCTCCGCTTTTTATGGAAAAATGCATCGCATCGAAAATGATTAAAAAAAAAAACCCTAGTGGAATAATACACCCAATTGTAAGTATCAAGAACATTGCAGTGCCCATCTATTTGCTGTTACTGCGGCCATCATGTTAGTGCGATGAGTTTTATAGCCAGTAAGGTCTGATGAGCAAAGTTGTCAAGTTTCGTCTTTTTCGTGAGCACTGTCCTGTCTGTATTGTTTAGCACTAAAAAATGATATTTGCTGAACAATTAAGTGGTGGGGAAAACAAGTGCAGGTTAACAATTCTTCCATGATTGTAGTAATGACTTGGCAAAGATTTGAAATTAATTCCATCTGTTTTTCTTGTCGTGTTACCTATCTGCCTGTCTGTGTGTTTTACTTTTCCTTCTTCCTTTCTTTTCTCTTTCCATCCTTCTTTTTTATTTTTCTTTCTTCCTAGTTTCTTTCATGTTTAAATCTTTCTTCGTTTGTGTTTCTTTTTCTCTCTTTCTTTCGTCTCTTTCGTCTTTTTTTTTTTTGTCTTTCTCTCTTCCTTCATCCACTTCTTTCTTTTTAACTGTTATCCTTTTCTTTCTGTCTTCTTTTTCTTTTCTTTTTTTTCCGTTTCATTCGTTCTTCTTTGCGCTGTTGTTTTCGGTTTCATTCTGTCTTCTTTTACGTACTTTTATTCTACTGTTCTCTTCCGCTTTTTCTTCCTGGCCTTTCGTGTTGACTTGACTTGTTGACTCATTTTCTCTTGTAACTCATCTCTTGACTCAAAGCTTTTCCAAGGGAGGGGAAACGGTAGTGGAGGGGCAAGAGGGGGGGGGGGGGGGAGTGAGGTGGGTGATGCGGTGGACGGGGTAGGGGGTGGGGAGAAGAAAACGGGACGGGAGGAAGGTATTGGGTAAACCCAAAGACAAGACTTGACAAAGAAGGTTTATTTAAGAAGAAAACACGTGGGTACATGAAAGCACACAAAACTGTTCATGACAAATTCTAAAGAATTATTCTTAGTGAGTCCGCCAAAAAACAAGGATAAACAAGTTATAAGACAAAACACGACGCGTTTCGACCTTTTAGGTCTTCTTCAGGCAAAACAAACAATGTTCAGGACAGTGAAAACGGAAGAACGAGCATCGCTGTTGGTACTTGTTTGGTTATCTTAGATAAGTGACTGCTCGTTCTTCGTTTTCATTCTCCTGAACGTTGTTTATCTTGCCTGAAGAAGACCTAAGCGGTCAAAGCGTGTCGTGTTTTGTCTTGTAACTTGTTTATCCTTGTTTTTGACAGACTCACTAAAAATTATTCTTAAAATTCGTTTTAATTTCCGCCTGCAGTCCTCTCATTTTAAAACTAACTTTGCATGACAAATTCAGGTCATGATATTCTGCACAGACTTCAGACCAGTCGGCTTAGCAACGTATACAGTGCATTAGGTGGAACAAATGGCTTTATACGAAAATTAAACAGCATAATGAAATAACCCGAAATATAGGAGAAAATAGCGTGTTTGCTTTGAAACAAAAGTCAGGGCTTTCGAGTGACAAATTCTCCCAACTGATTTGATAAGAAGAATCAAAATGATCCATACAGGTAACTCTCAGAGTACTTTGAATTTTGGGAGTTACGCTACGTTTTGACGTGAGCAGTGCACCATACGTGGCAGCTTTGGCAGGTAAGTGAAAGTGCAGTGGTAGTGGGACAGTGGTAGTGGTAGTGAAACATCGCTGGGGCAGTCAGCTGTTGTTCTTGATCATCAGTTTCACCGTCAACACTGACCAGATCTGAGACTGCTAAACTGCACAGATAACGTGTAACAGTATCATTTTGAAAGTCTGTCATAATCGATGGGTGTGTGTGGTGTGTGTGTGTGTGTGTGGTTGTGTGTGTGTGTGTGTGTGTGTGTGTGGTGTGTGTGTGTTGTGTGTGTGTGGTGTGTTGAGTCGACAGAGAAAGAGAGAGAGAGAGAGAGAGGGGGGGGGAGAGGAGAGGGAGAGAGACGTTTATGAGTACACCAAAAATTGGCCAACAACCTCACATGTCTACTATATGGTCGTTTTCCTTTTCAAACGAACGGAAATGAAGAATGGATCCAGTTTTAAACAATTTATTAACGACAATGCCTATAAGCAAATAAACGGGTAGCACAAATAAGCGATGTTAAAGCATGAAATGTATGTGGTTGTGTTTACAAAATTGTCTGCCTGTGTTGTACATTATACATGTATGTAGCCTGTGAGTTTGAAGACTCAGCTGCTAAGCTTGCTGGATTTAAAAATCTTAGGCCCTGAAGATTGTTGTCCGTAAGAACAAGGCAAAAAAGACATAGACCAGGAGCATAAAATACAAAACTACCGGCAAAACACCACAAGGCTTTCCGTTTTGAGTGCATCTGACATTAATGAATGTCTTGATTTCTTCCCTGTACAAGCACATCAAAATCACGCCACTCTAGCTCACCTTCAGTTCAAACTATCACGTCTAATTGTGCATCATCAGGCTATATACTATAGAAGAAACTTGCATTGATTGTTTAAAACAAATCAGAAATGCACCAAAGAAGAAACTTGCATTAATCATTTAAGATATACATGTAATTAACACTTTCATTCCACCTTCGTTCATGAATATGCACAGCATATCTAAAAAGAATCAGAATAAGCCTACAGATAGAGGAGAGAGACACCATCGCATACATACGCGAGAACTGACACGTGTACGACACGAGCAGCAAAGTATATGATAACAACTCAAGGTGAACGATCCATTATAACTCCACTGCCTGTTCATAAGGTGAACAGATCGAGGTGAAGCTGTCATATCCTTTTGCGCTCTGGGTTTCCTGAACAGCAAGTGTTCAACTCCAAGGGTGGCACACACCAGGTCTTGCTCAACAATTCTTTGACCCTCAAAGGCAAATAGTTCTTCTCCTGTTTCAGGCTAAACGACATGCAACAGAAAACTTCAAGTCCATCGGACGAAATATCAACAGGATGAAGATGTCCTTCAGAAAGATTCCAATGCACCTCAGTCCGTCGAAGAGACAAAATACTCTAACGGATGGAATAACAGCTACGGGACAACTAAGTGGCTGTCACTGCCAACTGGTGCCAAGTGCTGCATGCGCAGGCTCCGACCAGCCTTTGCTGAGCGTGGCACACACATGCAAGGAAAAAGGGGGGTAAACAGAGCAAAAAGCAAAAACCCTAGCGTTCCTCAGGAACTACTCACGACATATTACCATTTATAGAATGTACGACGTTGTCCGCTGATTTTGTCCGCATACCAAAGTTGCAAATGAGTTTACGTTTGTTCGTGACAGCAGTGATTTCGTTTCCAGCATTACCTTCATGCCAGCAACCGATCAGAGTCTGAGCGGCAAGCTTAGCGTTGTTATATCTTCGTTTTGATACCAGACTTTGCACTCTTTTGGTTTTGTCTGCCAGGTTTCATGCTAATGTGACGGCGAAAACATACCTGTCTAACTGCAGCAAGGTGATTACCGCTTCTGTCAGCAGCCGCTGCTGTGGTGCAGAAAGTTGTCAGATTTAGTCAGCCGGTCAAGTGACATGAGTCGAAACTGTCATAACTTTTTTCTTCTTTTCTTATTTTTGCTGCTTATAATTGCTGTTTATTTCCAAGAGGTAGTCCCTGTCAAACTCAACCGATCAGATACATTCTTGTACCGCTGAACTGCTTTTTCAAAAACTGAAGTGTATATATATATAATATATATATATATATATATATATATATATATATATATATATATATATATATATATATATATATGTGTGTGTGTGTGTGTGTGTGTGTGTGTGTGTGTGTGTGTGTGTGTGTGTGTGTACGTATGTATGCATGTATGTATGTATGTATGTATATAGCCTTTATATGTATTCATTTTTGCTATTTAGTTTATACGTATGTAATATTCCTTTAATCTTTTAGCTACATACATGGTGGAAAGAGCAAAAGAAAAAAGAAAAAAGAAAAAAAAGGAATAAAGATGTTGAAATAAATCCAAATCCCATGAGCTCTTATCGCTATTGTTAATTACGTTGTATTGGATGACATTCAAGTTTGATGCAACAAGATTACATCAACGAAACACATAGGTGCATTCCTTTGTTTAGTCAAGAGTAATGCCAGCCAGGGAGAACAGCCTGTTCCGTTTTACATGCACACGCGCGCGCGCGCGCCCCGCACGCACGCACGCACGCACGCACACCACACACACACACACACACACGCACGCACGCACGCACGCACGCACACACACACACACACACACGAAGAGAGAGAGAGAGAGAGAGAGAGAGAGAGAGAGGAGAGAGAGAGAGAGAGAGAGAGAGAGAGAGAGAGAGAAGTGGCAATAATTTCAACAACTTGGGGAGAAGCGGGTATGTCTGAGGAAGACTCAAGCCGTGTTCAATGAGACAACATGTGCTCACTAACTAAGATTTCATTGCTTACGCTGACCACCTTCTTCGCAATATTCATACAGGTTTACAGTGTCTTCATGTCTTGAGCACACGTAAACAAGTAAAGTTTTGTGCGTATGGATTAAAGTAGGTGTAGGTTAAAAAAAAAGACTTAGTCTTTATCACCATCATCTATCACCCCTTATTGTTCACTCTAAAGCCCCCTCCCTCACCTCCTGCCACGTGCACCTCCCCCTCCCCACCGCCATCCCACTGATTCCTTTTCATGCTTGTCTCCCGGGGTCCTCAAAAACTGATTCGTTCTTCAAATGGGCATTTGAGAAAACAGGAGCGGATTGTAATTGACTTACGCTTTTAGGAGACATTATTTTGAAAATGTCAATTAAAAAAGTCAATTGTTTGCTGCAGTACATTACTGTCACGCTACACATTGTCAGTTCTTCTTTTCCATTCAGCCTACTCTTATTCTTGCCGTCAGGGTTTGTGGAAAACAAACTAAAGAGTCAGTACGTTTGTGTGTGGTCTTTAAGATATGTGAACACAATACACTGTGGATTTATGCGCTCTTTATGACGTACTAGCTGCCTCCTTCCCGCTTCTCCTGTTCCACTGTCCTTCCCACTCCCCGTCCCGTCGTTGCCTTAGACCTGCTTCACATCGCTTGGGAGAGAGAGAGAGAGAGAGAGAGAGAGAGAGAGAGAGAGAGAGAGAGAGAGAGAGAGGGGGGGGGTCAGACAGACAGACTGACAGACCTCTGGACAGAACCGGGGATATTCAGAACTATAGTCTAACGCTGTTGTAACGGAGAAATTCCGGCTGACTGCACGCACGGTATTTTTCATCCATGTGAACGCCAACGGCGACATTAACAGTGAGAATGTGTTCTGTGCCCTCCTTGCGTTTCTCCGACTTGCCATTAGTACCAAACACGAAAGGTGTTCCCAGGATTCACTGAAAGATGAATCCCGTCAGAACAAACCCAGTCACGACCGGAAATCCTGAAAAGACTACGGGTAATGAAAAAAGTGGATTTCAATGAGTCTGTGGAAGGAAATTCTTCCCTTATCATTACATGAAGATCCACAGGACAAAGACGTGTTGTGTGAAAAGTCTGATGCATGACCAGCAGCGCTCTGTGCTAAACGGTAACATGTCGGAAAACCAAGGCCAGAATTTAAACACAGCGCCAAGGTCATCCACGCGGACCATTCAGACGAGGAATCTACACAAACTCTCATGTCAAATCCAGTAACTAAACTTGCCACCTGCAAGTGCAAAAGAAGAAGAAGAAGAAAAAAAAAGGTCCACCAATTGGTGCACAGATAGGAAAGATGACACTGAAGCACGGAGTAGCAACATTGGAGACATTGTCTGTGGAACCTTTAGGGATGCCTGTGGAGTGAACCAACCAAAGGTGAAAAACACCTCCTCCACAAGAATCCAGACGCTAACATAACATGAACAGCACCTGGAGGAGAAACAGGAATCTCTAGAAACAGATGAAAGCTGCCATCAAGTGCATGGAAGCAGGTTTACTGGATGGAATGGATGGTTTGGTGTGCACAACAGACTTTGCAGAATGAGAAAAACGTCCCGAGATTATTAGGAAGAGTGACATGAGACCAGATGTTATATTCCGCCCAAATGTTATATTCCGCCCAGATGTTATATTCCGCCCAAACTTGAAGAGTATGTCAGTCTGGTCAGCAGCTTGACAGAATCTGGATTCCAGAGAAAAAAAAACTCATCGTGGAGTTTGGAGCGAGGGTGTGTGTGTGACCTCATTAGCCTATGATCTCACGAAACAACTCGGGATTTCTGGTAAGAAGGGGACGAAAACCTTATGGCAACGCAGCTGGAAAGAGTTCCAGCTGATTCTAGTCGATTAGGAACGAAACTTCATAAGGTTTAAATTTCCCAATTTAGAACAGGTGCGCGATAGCGATGTGAGTGAGACATTCATGCAGATAGGTACGCTTTGGGATGCCAACCACCCAGAAGATGCCGGTTCAGATCCAGGCCAGGCTAGGAAAACAATTTCCGACAGCAAAAGGGCATCTTGGGGTTCATCACCTGGATGCAGCCCGCTTCCCCTCAGAGTGGGAAGAGTTCAGGGCCGAAGCGCTGGTCTGAGGTAGGACTCCTTTGCAGACCTTTTGCTGACAAACTCTCTCCAGAGTTTCTTTCCTACTTATCGCTTGTTACAGGCCCCCATGTGTCGAGTGAGAATGAAAAAAGGCCGTGTGTGTGTGGTGTGTGTGTGTGTGTGTGTGTGTGTGTGTTGTGTGTGTGTGGTGTGTGTGTGTGTGTGTGTGACACATAGAACTGTAAACAAGTCAAGTGGTTCATTTTCTCGCGCGGAATTACGACTACGTTTTACAGGCTCTGTCAAATAAAATCCATGTTAAATCGATTTCTCTGACACAGTTACCTGACCTACGGATCGGAGAGTGAGAATACCGATCGATTTCTGGACCAGTCAAAAACCTTTACTAAGAATACTGCTTGGGGTAGAAACAATGGCTTTACTTTATGGGGACAGATTTTCTTTCTGATGGCTAATGCCTACAGGTAATGTTCTTGTGTGTATGGAACATGAAACAAATTTTAAACGAAAAGAAGCTGAATCAGAAAAAGGCTCTTTAAACTTTGTTTTCATAACATGTATGTGGAGTTACGCAATTGTTTGAACAGTATCAGCTTTCTTGCAATTGAAATATAAAATCAGCGAACTGCATGTTTCAAAGATGTTGATGAGACAGGATCAGCAATATTCGGTTTTCGCTAGTTGGAGTCTCATTGCCGACAGTGAAGGCATTTGTCTCTACCTGTTCATCTAACTGGCTCTGTGTCTGCCTCACCTTCTTGGGCCGGTGTCGTATATAATACTGTCGCCGTGGAATTGTATCGCAGCGATAGCATTTCACGTGAAATATTGTTGCAGCGACAATAATTGCTGGGAAAAAATGTCGCGCGACAACTTTTCACGAAAAATGTCCCATAGAATATTGTAGCTGTCCATAAAATCCAGTATTTCCCGGGAAATACTGTCGCTGTGACACGATTTTATGAGCGACAGTATTATATACGACACCGGCTGTCTGCTGACCACACGTTCCTGCTCGTGGTGTCAAACTGTTAAGTGTGAAGCACACACACGCTGGTCTGCTCGCTTGCCTGGGCTTCGGGCAGGCAGTTGGACGCCCCCGTTAAGCGGTGGATAACAAGAAGCTGGCTTACGCTAAGACAAGGATTTACCGTCACTTCACGTTTTCATTGTGCATTTGAAAGCTTGATATGAAACATAAAAGTATGCTGCTTGTGTTCACATCTCACTCGCAAAGTTTGTTCCACAGTGGCTCCCATGTTCTTCTTTATTAACTTTTCAGGTCTTCCAAATGACATGGCAACGGCCAGTTGCTTTGTTATTTCTGTTTGATTCATTCAGTTGCTTGCTTCTGTCTTTTTTATTTAACAATTATTTTTTCTATAGCAGTAGTAGTAGTCATAGTAGTCTTGATAATCAGAGTAGTAACATAGTGGTGATGTCGATAATGACGACGATTATGATCATTATGATAATTACCATGATGATCATGTTTTGTTGTTGTTATTATTGTGATGATTATGCTTTGCTGTCGTTATCATTGTCTTATTACCTCTTGTAGTCCTTATTTGTAATCTGTGATTCTGTTTTGAAATAATTGATGATTTTTTTTTTTTTTAAAGGAGCTGACTTACGTTCTTACCTTGGAGGCAGCCTATCCAGCTGAACAATTCTCTCCCTTGGACTGGTGAGTTACCTGTGTGAAATAACGGACTCCGACAAAGGCAAATTGTGGGAAAGCAAGCTGAGACGCGGATCTTCCTCTTATCACGTCTTTGCATATGTTGAACTGTGTTAATGGTAAAAAAAAATCATTTTTGTATCTTTGAACCCGTTCAACTGTATCAGTGGTAAAAATCATTTTTGTATCTTTGCATCTGTCGAATTGTCTCAGGGGCAAAAAAAAAAAAAAAAAAATTTCTGTATCTTTGCCTGTGTTGAACTCTCTCAGTAGCGTTTTTAGCTCCCATTCTTTCCTGGGGGTTGAGGAAACGCTGGTTTCCTCTCTCTGTTCATGTTCTTAGTTTGTCTGTTTGTTTTGCTTTTATTTTCCTTATTCATTTGTTCTCTCACTTATTGATTTGTTAGCTTTAACCTTGGTGCACCATGGCCTCATTTATTTTTGTCGGTGTTTGTGTCAGGGAGCATTGGCTTATCCTCACTCAGTGATGCTTCCTTGGTGAAGCTGGAGGTAACACTGGTCCCGCACATGTATAAACAAATGAGTCTGCGGCATCAGATTCAGTGGTGTGGTGTTGCGTGTGTGTGTGTGTGTGTGTGTGTGTGTGTGTGTGTGTGTGTTGTGTGTGTCTGTGTGTCTGTGTGTGTCTGTGTGTGTCTGTGTGTGTGTCTGTGTTCTCTTTGTTTTCGTTCTTCCCAAAGGTCACCGACTGATTAATTTCTGGAAGCTCATTAATAATTTACGCACATTATTTTTTCCTTTAAGTGTATCTGTGATTCTTCATCCTTATTAACGTCATTCAGATGAATTTCTCGTTCGATCCTCATAGCAGTCTGTTTTCTATTGCTGTTGTGTTTTACTTTGTTTTGCTTTGTTTATATGTTTGAATAAGAGAATCGAATGCAGAAACTGACGTTTGTCATTTTAGCATGAGATATAACTATGTACATATGTACACACACACACACACACACACACACACACACACACACACACACACACACGCGCGCGCACACACACACACACACACACACCACACACACACCACACACACACACACACAACACAACACAACACAACACAACACAACACAACACACACACACACACACACACACACCACACACACACACACACACTCGCGCACGCACGCGCGCACGCACACACACACACACACACACACACACACACACACACACACACACACACACACACACACACACACACACACACACGACCGTGCGCGCGCTCCTACGCACTCACCACGACATCATAGTGTGATTGAATGTTTTGGCATGGATGCTAAATAAATGTAAAATGCGCAAGTTGTATAGATTCACTGTACAAAAATGTACGCATCTTAGGATGCAGTTGTGCAGTGTTCATATTTCAGAAGTGGGATAAGATGGTCGAATTGGCAGGCATAGAATGCTCACGTATACAGCTTCATCGTAGAATGTATACATCGCAAGGCCTCAAGATGGTAGGGGAGAGGAGGGCGGGAGGTGGGGGGGGGGGGGGGGGTCTAGTTACTCGCACGCATTATGATCACCACTGTACCTCCCCATTCCCCATTCCCTGCCCCGTTTCCTCCTTCTCTCTCTCTGTCTTTGTCTGTCTGTCTGTCTGACTGACTGACTGTATCTGTATCTCTGTCTCTCTGTCTCTCTGTCTCTGTCTGTCTGTCTCTCTTTCCTCATTAAAAAGATTCTTCGTTTCTCTCTCTCTCTCTCTCTCTCTCTCTCTCTCTCCTTGTTCGCACACGCACCGGTGCGCTGCAAAAAGGAGAAATCGGGGCGGTGATAAAAGAAACTTCAAAAGACCGTTCAGCGATCGTAGCGACAAGGTTTCAGGCGCCAGCATCCTTTGACTTCGGAGACCCCTGCACCACCCCGCACCCGCACAGCCCCAGTCCCAGCTCCCACCTTAACTCCCTCTTCCGACCTCTATTCTTTCAACACCCTTCCCAACCTCAATATCCTAAAACCTTCGCGTCCTTCAATCTGATTAACACCAGCACACAGACATAAATACTCTCTCTCTCTCTCTCTCTCTCTCTCTCTCTCTTCCTCTCAATCTGATTAACACCTACACAGGGATGCAAATATAATCTCTCTCTCTCTCTCTCTCTCTCTCTCTCTCTCTCTCTCTCTCTCTCTTCACGCACGCACGCACCCCACACACACACACACACACACACACACACACCACACACACACACACACACACACACACACACACACACACACACACACACACACACAAGCACATGATACGCGTAACGGACCCCGCAAAAAGCAACGACAACCAAATACATACATGCTATAAAAACGTCACACAACAGCCTAATGACGGCGCCAAACACAACCAAAAGAACAATAAAGACACTTTGCTCTCTCGCCCACTCATCTGCTTCTCTCCGCTCTCTCTCTCTTCTCTCTCTCCTCTCTCTCTCTCTCTCTCTCTCTCTCTCTCTCCCCTCTCTCTCACGCGTCTACACGCGCACATTCGCAAATGTACAGACAACTAAAATGCACGTGCACGTGAATACACACACACACGCGCGAGCACTCGAGCGACACACGCTCGCACGCACGCGCGACATACGCACGCACGCATGCACGCACGCACACACGCACGCACGCACGCACGCACGCACACACACACACACACACACATACACACACACACCCCAAACACAAGCACGTGGATGTGTATACAAGCAGAACTATCATGAAGAGATGCAGTGAAAACATGATCAGTGACAAGAAATAATGTAAAGACATCAACAACAACAATGTAAAGACATCAACAACAACTCTAATTACGGTGCAACAACAACAGCAACAACAACAAAACAACAGCAAAGCCACTTCAGAACCTCTCCTTCTGCTCTCTCTCTCTCTCTCTCTCTCTCTCTCTCTCTCTCTCTTCTCTCCCCTCTCCTCTCTCTCTCTCTGTTCTTTTCTCTGTCCCACTGCTCTCCTCTCTCCCTCCCTCTCTTCTTCGTCGTTTGTCTCTCTCTCTATCTCTTCTCCTTCTCTCCCCCCTCTCTCTCTCTCGTCGCTATCTCTCTCTCTCTCTCTCTCTCTCTCTCTCTTCTCTCTTCTCTTCTCTCTATTCTCTCTCTTCTCTCGTCTCCTCTCTTCTCTGTCTCTGTCTCTTCTCTGTCTCTCTGTCTTTTGTCTGTTTCTCTTTATCTTCCTCTCGATGTCTGTCTGTGGTCGGTCGGCTCTCTGTCTCTGTCTCTGTCTTCTGTCTGTCTGTCTCTGTCTGTCTGTCTTCTCTTTTCTTTCTCTCTCTTTCTTCTGTTTTCCTGTGTCTGTATGTCTGTCTCGTCTGTCTGTCTGTTCTGTCTGTCTGTTTTTCTTCTTCGTTCTTCTGTTCTCTTGTCTGTCTGTCTGTCTTCTGTCTGTCTTTCTGTCTGTCTGTCTCTGTCTCGTCTCGTGTCGTCGCGTCTCGTCTTCTTCTCTCTCTCTCTCTTCTCTCTCTCTCTCTCTCTCTTCTCTCTCCTCTCTCTCTCTCTCTCTTTCAGTCAAAGTCAGGAGCCAATATCAGTGACGTGGTGAAAGCCACTCCCAACCCCTGGACGTGATAAGACTTCAGGTGCAGGCTGCAGTCGTCCCCCCCCCCCCCCCCCCCCACTCCTTCACTTCCGATTCCCCCTGCTTCCTTTCCTCCCCTTCTCCGCCCCCCTCCCTCCCTCACCTCTGCCCTCACTGCACCCAGTAACTCAGTCGTTACAACACAAACACTTCACAGCAATAGTAACACAAACTGCAAGTTGGTGTTCTTTCGGTGATACACAAACACTTCACAGCAACAGTAACACAAACTGCAAGTTGGTGTTCTTTCGGTGATACACAAACACTTCACAGCAACAGTAACACAAACTGCAAGTTGGTGTTCTTTCGGTGATACACACATTCATAGCAACAGTAACACAAACTGCAAGTTGGTGTTCTTTCGGTGATACACATACACTTCATAGCTACAGTAACACAAACTGCAAGTTGGTGTTCTTTCGGTGATACACATACACGCGCACGAGCTGGTGTTTTTAGAGAGAAGGAAGAAAATGGAGAGAGAGAGAGAGAGAGAGAGAGAGAGAGAGAGAGAGAGAGAGAGAGAGGAGAGAGAGACAGACAGAC
>CM031596.1:85328944-85333944 GCA_018398815.1 Conus ventricosus | reverse complement strand
ATCTTCATGATTGAAAAAATTATTTTTTACTGCGTTTTGTTAGCCATTTGGTATCATTATTTCTCATTTCTCATAGTATTATTATCATCATTATCACAACTATCGTAATCGTCATCACTGTTAACATTATTACAGTTGTTGTTGCTGCTATTGTTGTTATGAACACTAACATCATGATCATTTAGCATTCGTTCATTCTACCTCCCATGTTGGGAACGACTCCTCTTGTAGCGCCATCCGATGTCTTCCCCTCCCCCTTCTGTTCCCC
Source organism: Conus ventricosus (assembly GCA_018398815.1). Lineage (NCBI taxonomy): Eukaryota > Metazoa > Mollusca > Gastropoda > Neogastropoda > Conidae > Conus > Conus ventricosus. The sequence continues at coordinate 85,333,676 of CM031596.1, read as the reverse complement.
TTCCCCGCTGCCTTCCCCCACCCTCCTCCAACCTCTCTTCAGCCTGCCCCTCAATCACACTGTTCGCAGGCGGCTACTTTCAGGTCAATACTGAAGTCTGATGGTGAACACTCCGACAACCTGTCATTCTCTTGTCCACGACTTTTCACGTAGCATTGAATAGATTTTTCCTGCTGGAACTTGTTTTGTTTGTATATTTGTTTGTTTGTTTGTTTGTTTTCTGGGGGAGTCTTCTTTCGTGGCATCGTAAGTCTGGTTGAAACTGTGCCTGTCAGTACAAGGATGACTCTGTTTAACTGTCATAATTATTGCTGTGAAGGTATTGTCCATGTTCCTGTGCTGACAGGTACCTCTTTATCTATCCCTCTCTGTCTGTCTATCTGTCTGTCTGTCTGTCTCTCTCTCTCTCTCTCTCTCTCTCTCTCACCGAATCTAGGGGCATGCGCAAGATGGCGGAACTGTAAACATTGCCTACAGCCAGCTGCAGCATTTTGTGAAATATTGATAGCCAGTAGAAAGTTGAATTGATATTTAGTGACAGAACAGGTGTGGGAAGGTGAGCGGATAAGGAAGTCACGTTAAAATGATCGACCTGACCTTGTGGAGGGCCAGAATGGCCATTTTTGGGGTGTCGTGAACTCAGCGAGAAATGCAGTGCGTGCAAAACAGGTGGGTGGCAGTGCTTCGCTTGTTGTGTCACTCCGTGACTGTGTAACTGCGTATCTCCTGTGCCGGTTTGGGGTGTTGCTGGTCTGGAGTCTGAAAACTAACATTGAGCTGATGCTGGAATTAAGAAATGTGCTGTTTGGATGAAGGAAACAGTGACAGTGGGACCATGCCGTGTGTCAGTGAACTGGGTCATGGCAGTGTCAGTGGCGGAGTACACACCACACAACAGTCACCGGCCTACAGGTTCCAGCACTTGTAGCAGCGTGTGTGATCAACGTGGTGTTCTCAGCCAGGAGACTGCTGCTAAGTGGTGACATTGAACAGAACCCCGGACCTACTGACAAACAACGCCATTCCGACACAACAGAAATGGGTGCCACCGCCAGTTCTCTTCCTGCTGACGCACTCAGCAAAATTCTCAGCGCTATTTCCGACTTAAAAGAAGAAATCACTCAGCAACGTGAACAGCAACATGAACAGAACGAGTCCATTAAAAGTGATCTTGTTGATATAAAATCGCAGTTAAACAGTGTCAATGAAAAATGTGAAAAATAAACAGACGGTGTGACAGACTTGAGAATGACAATCAACGACTGTCAGATACTGTGTCATCACTAACCAGAGACATGGATGAATTATTTACAGAGACGACAGGGCAGGGGGAGGAGACAAACACCTTGAAAACATCGGTCAGTGATTTGAAGGGAGAAGTTGAAAAGATGTCAGAAGAAATCGACCGATTGGAGGGATTCTCTAGAAGAGACAATTTAAGAATATATGGCCTCCCACAACAAAACCCCAGAGAAGACTACGACACGTGTGCCAGGATCGTGTGTGACACACTGAACTCTGTGGACAGGACCAGGACATGGACACCACAGGAACACATTGACAGAGCACACAGAGTAGGACAGCCACGGGAAGGACAGACACAAACAATGATCGTTAAATTCGCACACTGGAGGACAAAATGTTTATTATCAGAGATCGTCAGCTTCGTTCTGAACTGGATAAGATTGGTGTCAGAGTAGCGAACGATCTGACGAGGAGACAGACAGAGACTGTGGCCAGAGCAGAGAATGAGGGAAAGTCAGCGTATTTTGTGCGAGGGAAATTTATTATTGGTGCTAAAAGACCCGATCCTCGTAGTTATGCTGAGGTGACATCCAGATCTGCAGTGCCTGAAGTCAACAATTCGCACATGCAGAATGTAAACACAGGCGGCAGACCATCAGCCAATGACAGACGAGACTCCGTGTTTGACGGCAATGACGTCAGTCAGCGGGTGACCGAGCGCAGGAACAGCAGCCAACCAGCGGCGCAGCCTCTTCACCTGCTGCTAAAAATAACTCCTCGCACAGCGGCACAAGTGGCAACGCGCGGCGGGTGACAACACAACAGAGGGGAATGCACGGGTATCTTAGGGGCTCAGCGTCTCGTGTCAGGTCTCCCCTTCACAGCGGCGGTAGCCATAGAGGCAGCCCCAGTGCCAGCACCAGTGCCAGCTCCAGTGCCAGCGCTAGAACCTTACGTTCAACGACTAAATAGCATGAGGCGAACCATCAAGCTTCGGAATTGAACTTTTTTGAATTACAATGTTGAAAATCTATTAAACAAATTGCATGAATGTTCTTTTATGAATTATATTAATTCCTTTGATGTTGTCTGTCTGACAGAAACCTTTGTTGGTGCAAGCTTCGATTATGAAACCATTTTTCCAGAGTTTACAAAATATTTTGCTCCAGCTAAAAAATTTACAGTGCACCGGAGAAACTCTGGAGAGTGTTAGTGATGGTTAAGAAACATTTGGAACCATTGTAAAACAACTAAGGTCGACTGCAGTAATGTTATTGTACTAAAGATGGATAGTAGACTGTTCAACACTGGAAAAGATGTTATTTATGTGGGTTGCTATGTGGTGCCAGAAGGAGGCCCAGCATACAACCATATGCAGGTAAAGGACGGAGTTGTTGCTCTTGAAGAAGCTCTGTCAGAGGTATTACGTGATGACGGTGTTTGTCTCATGATATGTGGAGACCTCAATGTCAGAACGGGACGCAAACAACCAAGGCAGGAAAACGTGCTTATTTATCAGGCACTTAACCCGGTGTGGAGCGATGAAAATGATGACGATGATAATGATGATGATGATGATGTATGATGATGATGATGATGAGATGATGATGACGATGATTTAGAATTTCATAAAAGTCGTTGTTCAAAAGACCAGTCGATTAACAGTTTTGGGAGATCATTGTTAGATTGTGTTATTTGTTTGATCTGTTTATATTGAATGGTTTGTGTTGATGACAAAGAAGGGGAATTCACTTTTATTTCCCCACATGGTTGTAATGTGATTGATTATTTTTTGGTCTCTTCTGAGCTGAAGGGATCTTGCAACATGAAAGTTGGGGACAGACTGTTTTCTTGGCACTTGCCTGTAGAAATGAAATTACAGAATGGGTTTAGCGAAACCAAAAAAGACAGGTCAGCACTGCAGAGTAATGAAGAAAAGATTGTATGGATTGATGAAAATGAACATTTGTTTAAAAATGAATTAGAATCAAATGATTTTAGAAACATTATGGAAAGAATTACTCAAAATTGTCATAACATTGATTTATGTATTGAACTTTTTGTGAATGCTTTGTGTGGTGCCGCAGCGTGCATGGTGAGAAAGGTTTATAACGTAAGGAAAAAGTGTGATGACTGGTTTGACATGGAATGTCGACAAAAACAACGTCTGGTCAAAAATCTGCTTCAGAGATACAGGAGAGCTAAAACCGAGCCATATAAGACAGAGCGTAAAGGTGAGTACGTCAAAGAAAGAGTACAGTACAGTAATCTGAGGAAAAAGAAAAAGGAAGAATTTGATGAGATTAGATTACAAAGATTAAAAGAGTCAGCCAATGATCCAAAGCGTTTCTGGTCAGCAGTAAGACAGGTGAACAGAAAGACAACGATAAATAATGATATTTACATCTCAGCAATGGTATAATCATTTCTTTAATGTCTTTAACCATTCTAGTAACACAGCGGAAGGTAATGGAGTACAAAGACAAGAATTAGAAACAGAAATGACGGAAACATACGAGCCTTATTCAACGAACCGATTACTAGACAAGAAGTGATTGACGGCATAAAACATTTGAAGGGTGGGAAGAGTGCGGGGCCAGATAAAATTGTAGGGAAATGCTAAAGAGTTCTAATAATTTAGTAATTGATGTTCTAGTATTGATATTTAATAACTTGTTTCGGAGCGGGTCGTTTCCGGTTGAATGGGCTAAATCGATCATCGTCCCTATCCACAAAAAGGGAGATGTAAACACTCCTGACAACTACCGAGGTGTAGCACTGACAAGTGTTGTCAGCAAAGTTTACACACACATTTTAAATGTGAGATTAAAACGTTGGGCAGACTGGGAAGAGAAAATCGTGGAGGAGCAGGCAGGATTTAGATCTGGATACAGTACAACTGATCATATATTTACGTTGTGTGCCCTTGTACAAAAATACATGTTTAAAAATACAAAATTGTTTGTCGCTTTTGTTGATTTCAGAAAAGCTTTTGATTCTGTAAACAGAAATATATTATGGAATGTTCTTAGAAAAAACGGAGTCAACGGAAAGTTATATATGGCATTACGTGGAATGTACGACTCGGTCTTGGCATGTGTGCGTGAGAAATGTGTTTATTCTGATTTTTTCAATTGCCCACGTGGAGTCAAACAAGGCTGTCTTTTAAGCCCACAGTTGTTTTCTTTTTTATCAATGAGCTTGCTTTAGAACTCTCAAGAAATGGTAAACATGGTATTCAGATTATCCCAGGTGCTGTGGAGATTTTTATGATGCTGTTTGCCGATGATGTAATTCTGTTGTCTAGTACAGCAATAGGATTGCAAAACCAATTGAATGTTTTGAAACGGGAAGCTGATAAACTACAGTTGACAGTAAACCTTGCTAAAACCAACTATTGTGTTTCGGAAAGGTGGCTATTTAGCTAAGAATTAAGTTTGGTGGTATGGTAATTCTGAGGTTAAAGTAACCAATTCGTACAAATATT
>CM031596.1:85306444-85323944 GCA_018398815.1 Conus ventricosus | reverse complement strand
TGTTGATTTAATGCAGTCTTTTACCTGCTTCGTGTGAGAAGACTTTAACAAACATTCCTGATTTGATTGGTTTACTGTGTTATGCTCAGGTCTGTGTTGAGCTGGTGTTGTTAGTAGACCTCCCCTCGCCCATCATGCGAGTGGCTGTTAGGATTTAACAGCATGGGTCAGATTGTACTGACGGCGGGGTTCCAGTACCCTTCTTCCTTCCCTCCCTTTCTTCTCTCCTCCCAGCTACCTTTCCCCCCCTCCCGGGGCTTCACCCGGAGCCTGGACTGGTTGGTGCCACGCGCTGGTTGGGGTCACGCTCTGGTTGGGACCGCAGACTGGTTGGTGCCACGCTCTGGTTGGGGCCACGCTCTGGTTGGGGCCACGCTCTGGTTGGGACCGCGGACTGGTTGAGGCCACGTGCTGGTTGAGGCCACGCTCTGGTTGGGACCGCGGACTGGTTGGTGCCACGCGCTGGTTGAGGCCACGCTCTGGTCGGGACCGCGGACTGGTAGAAAAGCCCGCCGGCTTGACTGGCCGGCCCTGATCCCCGTCCAGGACCTCCAGTAACAACGCCACGTTTCCCCCCCCCCCCCCCCCCCCCCCCCCCCCAGGACGCGCTCTTCACTGTCTGCTTGTGCGTGTCAAGGGTGTCGGCCTTGAACGACTCTCTTCAAGAACCGACCCGGTTTGGAGCACCTAGTGCGACAGGGTGCTCCTAGTAGACTTTGGAGAGCAGGGGTGTGGAGGCACTCCATGGTGTGGGAAGGGATGGATGCTGGAAATGTTTATTTATAATTGTGTATATGTCATATGTGTTGAAATGCTGTGATTGTGATTGTGTACGTCGTATGGTGAAATGTTTATTTATAATTGTGCATGTTGTGTGTGTTGGAATGCTGATTGTGATTGTGCATGTTGTGTGTGTTGGAATGCTTATTTATGACTGTATGTTGGTGTGAATAAATGGGTGTTGTATCGTAATCTTTATTGTGTGGTCTCTTGCGGGGCGTGTGAGGTCAGTCACTCCCTTCACTCCCACCTAGACCGATCCTGTCAGGGCAGACCTCCAGGGGTCGGTCGTGACAATTGTGGGGGCTCGTCCAGGATGTGAAGGGCTCTGACTGTCTCTCTCGTTTCGCGGAGTACCTGTTTAGTTTTGTCTGTTTTGTATATGTTTAGTCAGTTTGTCGTGTTTGTTCGTGGGTGGTTGGCTGGGTGACTCTAGCGTGAAGGGAGTTTTTTTGTGGCCTGAGGGAACATCCGGTGTGACTCGGGAGTCGAGGTGAGACCAGGGGAGTCGACCGCGACCAGACCTCCTCCTTCCGCCGGTGCCTTACGCAGGTACGGCCGTAAGTCTTGCCTTTCTGTTGCCGCTCAGTCTGCCATTCCTGTTTTGTAGTTAGCCAGTTTTTTTTTTGTTTTTTTTTTTACCGGGTTATTGAGTACAGGGGTTGTATCGGACGTTAGTGTCTTTTTTTTTCCTCTCTCCGGATTCCGTTTGCCAGTTTGTTTGTTTTTCCGGCCAGCCCCACCGCACTGTTGCTCGTGCTGTGGAGCGCGGTGTTGCCAGAGTGGGGGCAGCCGGACATAGTTTTTTTTTTTTTTTTTTTTTTTTTTGTGGCCCCACCGCACTGTTGCTCGTGCTGTGGAGCGCGGTGTTGCCAGAGTGGGAGCAGCCGGAACTTGTCCGTACACACACACACACACACACATACACACATATACACACACCCCTAAAATATTTGTTTTTCAATTGGAATCGTCTTTCCCCCGTATTTGAAAACCGTAGGATATTGTTGTCATGGCAACGTCCGGTGCTGGTGGTGTGGCGACGCGTGCGTCGAAGAAGAAAGGTATTCAAAATGTAGCCCCTACTATTAGTACCAGTACTTCGACTACAGTAACTTCTACTTATTCCAGTGCTGTAGCAGATAGTCCAGTGAGTACTTTTACTACTCTTCGCTAGGGGATCTTCCTGTCGAGACCCCGACTGGCACTTCCGCTCGGAAGCGTCAGAGCATAGCGAAGCAACTATGGGCTTCTGTGAGTCGCAGAAACCAAAGCCCTCTCTTCTCCATGCTTCCCCTCGTAAGGAGTATGCCCCGGGAGACTTTCCTCATGGTAAGGTCGAGACCCAAGGACGGGTCAGACGGGTCATCCCCCCGTGTCGGGAGTGGTGAACCCCGCCCAGGACATCACCTCCGTCCTGATGTTTCTGGAGCGACAGCGACGGGAGGATGAGGCCCTACGTAAGGAAGAGGTTTCTAGGCAGGAAGCTCTGCGTAGGGAAGAGACTGCTAGACAGGAGGCCCAGCGTAGGGAAGAGGCTGCTAGACAGGAGGCCCAGCGTAGGGAAGAGGCTGCTAGGCAGGAAGCCCTTCGTAGGGAAGAGGCAAGGCTCCGTAGGGAAGAGCTAGATAGGATGGAGGCTCTGCGCAGAGAGGAGACTGACAGACAGGAAATTCTGCATAGGGAAGAGGCTATTCTGCGCAGAGAGGAGGCTGCCAGACGGGAGGCTCAGCGTAGGGAAGAGGCTGCCCTCCGTAGGGAAGAACTAGACAGGATGGAGGCTCTGCGTAGGGAGGAGATGGAACAACTTCTTTCGCGGGCTCCCGCATCTGTAAATCAGGGGTTAATCACCAGGCAGGTGATAGAGTTAGAGGCCCAAAGTTAAAGCTTCCAGAGTTCAGACCTAGTGAGGACATTGATATGTTCTTAGAGCATTTTGACAAGGTTGCTAGTTTCATACCAATTGTCTGAGGAACAAAAGGCTATGCACCTTTTTTCTGGATTATCTGGTGCTGCAAGGGAGTGTGTGCTCACTCTAAATGAAGGCGCGTCTTATGCAGACATGCAGTTGGCTCTGCGTAAGCGTTTCCACCTTACCCCAGAGACGTACAGGAGGAAGTTCAGGTCCATGAAGAAGAATAACGACGAGACCTTCGTGCAGTTTGGTGATAGGCTGCGCAAAACGCTAGGGTACTGGCGTCAGTTGGCTAAGTTGAGCTGGAGGATCTGATCCTCATTGAACAGCTCACCAACACTGTGTCCCAGAGTTGAGGATCCGGATAGGCGAGACAGCACCTCAGGATTTCGCGGCTGCGATTCATACCGCTGAGGTGTTTGCTGAAGCTCGCAGGGCTTATGGGCATCGCCCAGATACGGAGAGGAAGCCCTCCACAGGATTTAGTGGCAATAAGGCGCCGACAACCGCTAGCGAGGTGAACAAGGCAGGCAGTTCATCGGGGATTTCAGCACCCCGGTTTTGTTTTCTTTGTGGTCGTCCTGGCCACATCAGGAAAGATTGCCCTAGAGCCGCTGGTAGTCATGGAGTCCTTTCCAGCATCCTCGCGCCTCGGCTAACGTGGGGTCCATCCAAGCTTCTGGTGGTACAGAGTGTCCAGTGTTCTTTCTGTTGTTGGTTCCTCCTTGGTCGACACCATCAGGGATTCAGGAGCATCAACACTCTTTGTGGATAAGGATTTAGTTTCCCCCAAGCCCGGCGGGCGCCAGTTACGATGTGTGCGGGTTGGAGGCTGGTTTTACCTCCACCCGTCCTTCAGTACTCGTTTCTATCTCCACCCCCTACTTCTGTGGCGAAGTATGGGCCATCGCGGTGGAGCGACCTCTGTATTCCCTTATCATAGGAATACTATCACCTTCGCAGACGGACGCAGTCAGTCCGTGTCTACGGATCTGCCCGTACAGGCGTGTGTGGGAGTCACCACACGCGCCAAAGCTAAGAAGCAGGAACAGGAATTGCGTCCCGTTCTTCAGCCGATCTCTGACGAGGTTCTTGCTAGGCCGATCCTGCTTCCATTGTTCGTCTTCAGGCCAGGGACTTGGATGTCCAACGCCTGCGACAACTGGTAGATCGTCCCGCTCAGTCTGCCCAACACGCCAAGGTGAGCTTCAAGCTCCACAAGGGGATCCTCTTTAGGGTTTTCACTCGGGCAGATCGTGTGGCCAAGCAGCTAGTCGTCCCCCAAAGCTTGAGGGAATCTGTTCTCCCGGCAGGCCCATGATTCACCTATGGCAGGTCATATGGCTCAAAGCGGACTCTCGAGCGAGTTAGACAGGATTTCTTCTGGCCAGGGATGAACTCACAGGTTAGGCAGTACTGTCGCAGTTGCGATGTCTGCCAACGGACAACACCTAAGGGGCGCTTGAGGCGTGTTCCCCTAGGGTCAGTGCCACTGGTTGGGGAACCATTCAGCAAGGTCGGTGTCGACCTGGTGGGACCCATTAAGCCACCATCCGATCGCGGTCACCGCTACATCTTGGTAGTGGTGGACTACGCGACTCGGTACCCAGAGGCTGCCCCGCTTAGGACTATCGATACCCCTACTATTGCTGAGGCTTCTCCGGCAGATTTGGACACGCACTGGCGTGCCCAAGAAGAAGTACGGCCGGAAGTTTGTACTGGAGAGCGATCATCATCCTCTCCAGTGCTTGGACCGGATCCGGCCAGTCAGTCGTCGACTCATGAGTTAGGCAGTGGAACTGCAGAGTCAGGCGTTCACTTTCCGTCATATCAAGGGTTCCTGTAATACGGATGCTGACTATCTTAGCCGAGCTCCGTAGTCAGCACATTGGAAAATCAGTCAGAGGGACACTTCCTCTCAACCAGGGTCATATCCCCTTTTGGTCTCTGTATCAGGTGTAGTGACAGTTTTCACTTCAGTGATGTTAACGGTAGTGAATCACCAATGGTTCGGATTGTTACTTTCATGGTTGGAAGGTTCGCTTAGTTGTTTGATAAATGTAGTATTATGTATTTCTCGGTGTGATTCTATCGTAGAATGTTTGTATTGGATTTATCGTACTCTGTCGATCACAGAGAGTTTGGGTTCGGTCCCATTGTTGTGAATTTGCACATGCGTCAAGGTTCAAAGGAGCACTGTATCTCAGAGAAACAGATGCTTTTAGAAGGGGGTTTGTCACGAGTTTGTCACGAGGCCTACGACGTTTGACCCAACTGGGGTGGCGGAATTATTCATTTGTTTATTGTCGTTGCTGTTGTCGTGTATCCGTCCCTTAATGTGGCTTGTGGGGTGGTTGCACCTTTGGTGTGGTTTAGTTCAGGTTAGGTTTACTTTCTCTCTCTCTCTCTCTCTCTAATTCCACTGCCCGTGCATTCATCCTGCAGGTTCACGGGTGTGGGTATCTTTTTCTTGTACTGGCTGTCTATCGGCCTCTCGCCTGTCTTTTTACCTGTCGCACGTGCTTCATTTCTTTTAGTTTGAAGTATGCTCACTCTGTGACGTAGCGTGGCATGTTGGCCGCCATCGCTGAGGGAGGTTAGCTCTTGACTCGAGCGGAAGATGTCTCTGGGAGCGCCTGCTCCGGTCTTGGTTCTTCACCGTATCGTCGAAGGTACAGTCGGTATCTTCAATTCCTACAGTCGGCCTGTAGGAGAGGGACATCACTTCTTCTTTTTCCGCACCTGTGCCTCTGTCCTCTCGACTGGACAGAGGGCAGAGAGAGTCGTTTGACCCGCCTCTTCGGGTCACCCACGGGTAGCTGGTAAGCATCAGTTTCGTGGTTTGTTTGTTTTGGTTTGTTGTTGTTAGCCGGCTTATTCTTCTCTTTTGCGCAATTTTCTTTTGTTTGCAAAATTGTAAGAGAAATATTGTTTGAGACCTTTTCTCTGGTTAATTCAATCTTTAACCTGGCCATTCTAAATTATATCCAAAATTCTTTCTCGTGTTTATGCATCTGGTGATGCGGTAGTCGGTGGGGATGGGAGAGAACCTGGTGATTCAGGGTTGGTACTTGCTTGGTCTCGCTCGTCCGCCCTGTCACATTCACCGGACTCTTATCCTTCGGCCACCGTCTGTTTGTGTGTGCAAGGAGAACGAGTTTTATGTTGCGAGCGTGCGTACGCATGATTTGTCGTTCGGATGCGTGGTTAGAGATTTGTGAAATGTGGCTATAAAATGTGACAATTATGCCATTGAATTATTATTTGCAAATGTGGTGGCAGTTATAAAGCGATGGTCGCTGTGTTGGTTTATTTCCTAAGAAAGGAAATTGTTAAATGTGAGTGAGAAGAGTGAAGATAATTCATATTGGTTTTATAGCCTGTTGATTTAATGCAGTCTTTTACCTGCTTCGTGTGAGAAGACTTTAACAAACATTCCTGATTGATTGGTTTACTGTGTTATGCTCAGGTCTGTGTTGAGCTGGTGTTGTTAGTAGACCTCCCCTCGCCCATCATGCGAGTGGCTGTTAGGATTTAACAGCATGGGTCAGATTGTACTGACGGGGGGTTCCAGTACCCTTCTTCCTTCCCTCCCTTTCTTCTCTCCTCCCAGCTACCTTTCCCCCCCTCCCGGGGGCTTCACCCGGAGCCTGGACTGGTTGGTGCCACGCGCTGGTTGGGGTCACGCTCTGGTTGGGACCGCAGACTGGTTGGTGCCACGCTCTGGTTGGGGCCACGCTCTGGTTGGGACCGCGGACTGGTTGGTGCCACGTGCGGTTGAGGCCACGCTCTGGTTGGGACCGCGGACTGGTTGGTGCCACGCGCTGGTTGAGGCCACGCTCTGGTCGGGACCGCGGACTGGTAGAAAAGCCCGCCGGCTTGACTGGGCCGGCCCTGATCCCGTCCAGGACCTCCAGTAACAACGCCACGTTTCCCCCCCCCCCCCCCCCACCCAGGACGCGCTCTTCACTGTCTGCTTGTGCGTGTCAAGGGTGTCGGCCTTGAACGACTCTCTTCAAGAACCGACCCGGTTTGGAGCACCTAGTGCGACAGGGTGCTCCTAGTAGACTTTGGAGAGGCAGGGGTGTGGAGGCACTCCATGGTGTGGGAAGGGATGGATGCTGGAAATGTTTATTTATAATTGTGTATATGTCATATGTGTTGAAATGCTGTGATTGTGATTGTGTACGTCGTATGGTGAAATGTTTATTTATAATTGTGCATGTTGTGTGTGTTGGAATGCTTGATTGTGATTGTGCATGTTTGTGTGTTGGAATGCTTATTTATGACTGTATGTTGGTGTGAATAAATGGGGTGTTGTATCGTAATCTTTATTGTGTGGTCTCTTGGGGGCGTGTGAGGTCAGTCACTCCCTTCACTCCCACCTAGACCGATCCTGTCAGGGCAGACCTCCAGGGTCGGTCGTGACAGTCCGCAAGACAGTCATTTTTGCAATGAAGCAGAACAATATGAGAGCTCAGAATGGGGCTGCTTATACTTCAGAATTGAAATAATTAACGTGCATCAACAATTTCATGGTGATGTTTTCTTTTTACAGGATTGGAAAGGACTTTGTGGTGGTGAATGTCAGTGGCCCAAACAAAGACGATCCGATTTTCAACAATGCGCTCGAACAGACCGTTTAGAAGATACAGAAACGGCAACATAATTGTGGCACGTGACTGGAACATTGCACAGACCCCAACACTAATTGTACCAGTTACGGTAGAAACAAGGAACCAGACAAAAGAAAAAGAGCATCTGGGACTGGCAGACGTCTGGCAGACAGTAGGCTCCCTACTCTGCGATGGAGATGCTATACTCTGCACACACACACAAAAAAAAAATGCGGCACCGCAGAATCAAAGCAGACTGAGGTTCTCCTTGGTAGCTGACGGACTGCCAGACTTTCTCTTGGTGTCTGACTAGCTGTTCAAGAACTTTGAAAATGTGACACTGTCCCAGGCCAACGCTCATATCATTCAATAGTTCTACTACATATGTAATTGTGTGGGAAAAGGAAAAAAAAACAACTTACATCTAGTTTTTTTTTCTGGCTAAACAACAAACTGACGATGGATGAAATCAAGAAAGAATATTCTGATTGCAGCAGATCACTATAACAAAAAGGCAGGAGCGGAAAAGGAAAAAATCCAATGAAAATAGGAGGTAAACCTATTGGTTACGCGAGGGTGAAAAACAACAACAACGAAACGCTGAAGCTCAGCCGAAGAAAGATATGTATACACTTAAAAAGATGGATTATAAAACAGATGACGACGTACACAAGCTACACGCGAAGAATCAACACCTTCGAAAAAAAAATTGTAGAAAGCTAAAATGGAGGAAGGAAGGTAAATTCAAAAGATGGCAAGCTTGATGGATTACTGGTGGTGTAAAAATTCACAACTATTTCGATAATATTGGAGAAAAGACTAAATCAGTGGACAAACCATGACTAAATATGGTGATATAATTGTCGGCGCTGTAGAAATCCTAAGAAAAGTGATGACTTTCTACCAACATGTATATGAAAATAGAAACGTCGAAGATTGTGAAACAAAATGACCAATTAAAACAACCCGAAGTTATCACACAAACCAGAAAACAACTGACCGACAGAAAAATCAAAGAAAGTCCAACTATAGAATAAAAGTTAGAAAAAGCCCAGATAAAGATATATTTACTATTGCATTCTTCAGATTCTTTTCAAATCAGTTTGGGACGTTCATTGTGATATCTCTAATCAAACCGATGTAAAACAGAGAACTGTCTTCAACTCAAAAGGAAGGTTTATTACTTTCATCCTTAATGGCGATAAGGCAAAAGAACTAAGAAACAAAGTAGCATCCTATATCTCTTCAGACAAACAAAACAGGATCTATATGTGTTTCTTTCCAACAGAAAAAAAATGTGGAAAACATTTTAAGATTTAAAGCATAGATACAAAGTCTTAAGAAAGCTGGCTTGAACATAACTGATATTCGTTATAATTAATGCTTTCAAGCTTTTAATAGATCGGGAAATGCAATCCAACGTATCTTAAATGGACTACCAATGCAATGGAAATGAACCCTTTCGACAAATTACCATGCGTATTGCAGGTCAATGTGTGCATCAAACTCTACAGATATTCGCCTTGTCGGCCCTATGCATTTAGAACCTATCAATCATTTTGTCATTGTACCACGCCATACATTTTATATGAGTTTCTCGATGAACCTGTGTTTTACAAAGAAAACAGGATTGTTGGAATACCTTTACTAAAGTAAGCAAAATGGCAGAAAAGGGATGTACTTTATGGAAAGCTTATGAAAGAAAACGGTGCATTATGTCACACGAAGAATTGCTGTTGAGACACACTTATCTGGCAGTTTTATTATTTACAATGGCTGGGTTTCCTCAATAGGTCAGTAGGCCTGTGTAACAAAAACACGAATAACCATAAATGGCAAGGTTAATTCAAGGCATTTTTAATCCGTTCAAGATAACTAAGTGGAAATAAAGGAGTGAAAGAGTACTATGAAAATTTTACTGGAGACAATAATGAACATTAATGTTATTCAAAGTGGTTTGAGAAAATAACATTTTCATTTCGCTGAATACTTTTTCCCCATAAGATTCATAAGATTCAGGATATAAAATTGAAATGGCTGCAGATCAGAATCATTCCCACCAAGATACCACAAACGTTGTTGTTAATTCAATGGGTCCAGCAAATAGCACACGATGTTTGTTGTGTGATGAATACAGGGACTCCATTGACCATTTTCTAAGGAACTGTAAATATGTACAAATGTTTTGGATTTTTTTTTAGATTATGAAACAGAAAGTGTGAACATATCCACAACATTATTTCACGTCATTTGAACGTTTCTGGCGTGGAAGGACATTTAGAAACTGATTATGCGTTTGCTTTCACTATCACGTTTGCCAAAATGTCTATTTATCAGTGTAAACTCGAAAATCTCACCCGACAGCAATTTTCTTTCTTCATAAAGAGCAAAGCGCAAAATCTAAGGTTAAATAATACATTATTAATCTAAAATACAAATCATGACATTTTTATAATAGTTGAAATGTATAAGACCTATCATTCCCTGCATAAACTGACAGAGTTTCTGGATGCAACATTTGTTTTACTTCGATATACACTCTTTTCTCACCAACAACTGTCATAGTTATGTTGGTTTTTTTCTGTGTTTTTTGTTATATAGAGGGAAAAGGGAACCAAAAAAAACTTGTAAATAAAGGGGGGAAAAGTTATCTTTCCAAACTAGTGCTGTATACACCTAGTTGATGTAAATGATATACATGCTCAGCATATACCAACGTGTACGTGCGTGCATACATGCGTACGAGCGTGCGTGCGTGCGTTCATGAGTGCATATTTAGTGTCCAGTGGGAGAAAAATAAGCATATGTTGTGTGTTCATGTGTATACATACGTATGCATTTATTATTTGCAAATATTTTCAAACGGACACAAATGTGGCTATAAACCATATGCCAATATGAATTGAATCGAACTACAGAAATGTTTATGCATGTAAACTAAATTACTACCACCACTACTATCGCCAGTATTCATACAGCGCCTGTCATCATAGATCAAGTTCTAAGCACTTTAAGTCCACACCCTCTGTACGTGAGTTCATATAATATTTGTCAACATTCAGTTAGAGCGCATGTGTGATTGATTAAAACATTACGTGTGATTAAAAAGAATGGTTTCAAATTTCTCTCTCTCTCTCCTCTCTCTCTCTCTCTCTCTCTCTCTCTCTCTCTCTCTCTGGAAGTGTGTGTGTACGTGCATGCGCGCGCGCGTGTGTGTATGTGTGTGTGTGTGTGTGTGTGTGTGTGTGTGTGTGTGTGTGTGTGTGTGAGCGCGCGCGTGTGTAATTGCATGACCTTCTGTATGTGATTCTGTGTGTGTGTGTGTGAAGGTGACAACCCTGATATGGCCCTCTCTCTCGCTCTCTCTCTCTCTCTCTCTCTCTCTCTCTCTCTCTCTCTCTCTCTCTTCCAAGAGAAGTGTCAACCCTTGGTTGATATGGAGAGAGAAGGAGGATTATGTGGCGGATTTAGTATCAAACGATCTGAGCTTGTTCCTGAGCAAGCAATAAACTCCTGATTACAGGCCATGACAGACTCCATCAACCGAGCACCTGCATGTTTAGGGTCGATTTTCACCGCTTTGATGTAACAAAAAACCATTTGTTCTCTCCCTCTCTCTCTCTCTCTCTCTCTCTCCTCTTCTCTCTCTCTCTCTCTCTCTCTCTCTCTCTCTTTCCCTCTCTCTCTCTCTCTCTCTCTCTTTCCCTCTCTCTCTCTCTCTCTCTCTCTCTCTCTCTCTCTCTCCTCTCTCTCTCTCTCTCTCTCTCTCTCTCAGTGTGTGTGTGTCTGTGTGTGTGTGTGATCATTGTATAAAGCTGTCAGCTTTAGCTTCCTCAACAAATTGCATTGGTGATGATAAGCGCTGCCTCGAGGCATAATTAGTGCGTGTGTGTGTGTGTGTGTGGTGTGTGTGTTTCTTTTTTTTATATAGGTATCTGTTCCAGAAATCTCAGTGGGTTTTTTTCCTTTTAAATCAGTACCTCCCGTGCCGTCATTCAAACTACCTCTTGGGTGATCCTTTCAGTTCGATATGCGACTGCTCCCTATCTTCACAGGATTTGTCTCGTTATCTTGTTAAATTTGTTTTTGTGCAGGTCGATCGATGATGTTATGGTCTAATTAGTCAAAGCCGCGGCGGGAGGCAGGCTAATTAATTTTAAGCAATGGCAAATTTCCTCTGACTCCCCGCGCGACTTCTTCAGGGTTTCCTTTCTGGGCAGGATCAAATGTTCTAATTATATACCTTGATCTGTTGGACCGGATGAAGTGTGTTAAAGATTGCACCGAAACGTTATTAATGATGCCAGATATTCTTTTTTGTCTTCTCATCTTTTTATCCCCCTTAATAGCACTATGCCCTCGCCAGTCATTCTTGCTCTTTTCAACACAGCCATACCCAAATTCGTCCTATTGCAGCTCAAGCACCAGGATTCCAAGGGGAGCAGCCGCATGGCAACCCACCAGAAGAGACACTGCACGGCTGCCGAGTCACTTCAGTGGGGGCTGGTTCTGCTTCGACACCACCTGTTACACCCCATCTTGACAAGAATTACTTAAACGCACAGCTATTGCGAGCGAGTGTGCTCCTCCAGAGGATGGCATCACGTCTATCCAGCGACAGCGCCCGTGAACGTGCTGAATGATACGAACTCACCGAGAACGTGGATGGGGAGAGGAATGGAAATTAAGGTCACCACGAGAACAGGGGATGATGGGCAACAAAACTGGATTTTTGGACAGCTTTCTTTCCTTTCCTTTGTTTCTGTCTTTTCTTTCTTTCTTTCTGTCTATCCTTTCGTGTTTATTCTTTAGAGTGGGGTGGGGGTGGGATGAATTAGGTTGTGACAAAGATGATGCTAAACCAGTGGTGTTCCATTCAGATCTTTTGGCAGAGCTGCACTCCACGCTTCCTCTCGTTGTATATCCCAGGTCCACAGCCTTCTGAGAAGTCTATCCCAGGTCCACAGCCCTCTGAGAAGTCTATCCCAGGTCCACAGCCCTCTGAGAAGTCGGTCCAGAAAGCTGAACCACACTCCCAGAGATACATCTATTAAGTAGTTCCAGCACTGACCTATGAATTCATAATATGATTGACTCTGGGTGGTAGCCAGTCTGGGTAGAAAAATCCCATCCCTAAATGCTCCTGAAGGGATTTGAACCGACGACCTACCAGCCGCGTCCCGCGACGCTATCCACTGGGCCACAGCGGCTGGCCATAAGGATGTCAGATCTTTCCGTGGCGAGCCGCTTGTCGGGGCTGTACTGTTACTTGATTTGTTTCTGGTTTCTAACATCAGCAGGTTTCGAATAGTTTTAAATGATAAGAAAGACAGATCGGTTGGTTCGCTTGTATTTCCCACCGGCATACACTGGACAGTATATCTACTGGCACGCAGGTGATTTATTCTGGTGCAGAGAGCCATCTCACTCGCCTTATGTTTTCTTTTTCTTTTTTTGTCTTTTGTTTTCATCGATCGGTTGTGTTAGATTAGCGTGTTGTTTGCACGCTATTGCGGAGTATGCAGGAAATTCATAGGCAGTATTGTCGTCCAGGGGCGAATGCAGCATTAATGGAGGAGGGGGGTTCCGAACTGAGGTTGGGGTGCAGTAACCTAGCGGCAGATTTATGTTAAATCGGGAGCGGAGGGAGGGGGGGGGGGGGGGCGATACAAAGGACAAACTGGGAAGGAGGGAAAAGAAAGGCACAGATGTCGTACTTTTTAGGGAGACAAGGCGCTGATTTGTAAACGCGGGGGGGGGGGGGGGGGGGGGGGGATGGAAGGACGGGGCTTGTGGGATGCAACAAATTTTCTATATAAAAAAAGAAAAGAAAAAAAAAAGGGGGGGGGGGGTAGGGTGTAGGCTTTCCACCCTAGTCAATAACGTCAACTGTAGTTCCTTCTGGCAGATCAAAGAATTTGTCATTTCTTGTCGGGGAGGGGGGAGGGGGGTGTTTATGGAACCCCAAACACCCCCAGTCTCCAGCTGTTCTCACACACGCTGTTGGCCATCCGGGTTCACTGTGGCATCCTGTCTCACTGTCTCTTCGTAGTCAGAACCATGTGCTTTATCTCCAGGATGATCCTTTGCTTTTCGCTAATGTTCTTGAAGATCAATTCCTTAAGCTCCATTTTAACTTCGCCCTCTCACTGATCATTCTCGGAGGAAATTGATGTTTTATATTTGTTGGACATTTGTGCGTTTTTATCATAAGATTATATGGCTTGTGGCGTGCTTTGTGGCAGATGTTTTATAAATTGCTCTGCAGACTGCCAAATCTCTGCACTTTTGTTTTTCCTGGGGGGGGGGGGGGGGGGGGGGGGGGGGGGGAGGGTGGTGCCGCTAGTATTGATAGAAGAAGAAGAAGATGCTGCTGCTGCTAATGATGATGAGGAGGAGGAGAAGGAGGAGGAGGAGGAGGATGATGATGATGATGATGATGATGATGATGATGATGATGATGATGATGATGATGATGATGATGATGATGATGATGGGATGACGTGTCACCCAAAAGATCAACACACACCACACACACACACGCGCGCGCGCGCACGCACGCACACACACACGCACGTACACACACACACACACACACACACACACACACACACACACACACACACAACACACACAGTGAACCCGGTTGGCAATAAACGTGTGTGTGAGAACAGGGCTGGACAGGGGATGTTGGGGTTCCAGAACCCCCCCCCCGCCTTAAAAGAAATGATAGGCAGACAAACAGACAGACAGACAAACAGACAGACAGACAAACAGATAGATAGATAGATAGATAGATAGATAGATAGATAGATAGATAGATAGATAGATAGATAGATAAGTAGATAGATAGATAGACGGGTAGATAGATAGACGGGTAGATAGATAGACGGAGTGAGAGAGAGAGAGAGAGAGAGAGAGAGAGAGAGAGAGAGAGAGAGAGAGAGAGAGAGAGAGAGAGAGAGAGATTCAAAGAAAGAAAGAAAGAGCAAGCCGGCTAACCTTTTCCCCATATTTCGACCTGCGTCTACAGTCTTCATTGTGAAAGGTTGATCTTATGATCAACTGATACGATGGAGGTAAGAAAACACAAGACAACTAATAATTGGCCTGTTTCTTTCAATGACCTGAATTTTATGCAGACAACATCAATATTGTCTGTATAGATATAGGCCATAGACGAAGTCTTGTCTATGTACGTACTGCCTTTCCTATTGGATACCAATATTCCAAGGTACATTTTGAGCTGGAAGAACCTTATTTACTGATTTATTTGTTTTCATTTTCTGCCATTTCCGAGGTAGATCTGTATGTGCAGGAAGTGTACGCAATGTTGCGATCACGCTTTTGCTATTATCCATTTGTTAGAACAATGACCTTTATTCTCTCAGCATCTGAAGATGGCGGTGGGAGAAAATGTCACAGTGTTGCTGTTGCGTGCCGATGTGATCCAACAGACGAGTCGATCTCCATAGGTTTGCGATCAGTCCAAGCTTTTGTTTGAGCATATCGAGTCGCCGACGTGTACTCCATTTACAAAACTTTTTCCAGAAGCGCCACGCCCTCTTAACCATCATTCATGATGATCGAGCTTCCTCCCTCTCTCTCTCTCTCTCTCTCTCTCTCTCTCTCTCTCTCTCTCTCTCTTCGTCCGTCTGTCTGCCCGTCTCTCTTTCGGACTCCAGCCGTGATATGGCCCTGTGAGGTTGGATAGGCTATGGGCAAAATGATTTTAATTCTCTCTCTCTCTCTCTCTCTCTCTCTCTCTCTCTCTCTCTCTCTCTCTCTCTCTCTCTCTCTCTCTCTTTGGGACCCCGGGTCTGCTGTTTCCCATGTCTGTGTTTCGTTCAGTTATATGTTTCCCCAGTCTGTAGCCCGCCAGATCCATGTTTTCCAAATCTATTTCTCCCAGGTTTGTGACCCAGATTTAGGTTAGAGGTCAAGAGATTAAGAATAAGCTATAAGCCAGCACAAGCTCAAGAGCTAACCCACTGAATGATCTAGACCAGTTCATAGGCTGACTTAGCCCAGGTTACAGAGATTGTGACACAATAAGTCGAAGTGAACTACAACTAGATTAAATCCAACTGACACAAATGGGTCATGGAGACCCAGATTGACGCTAACGTTCAAGTGACCCAGGACTGGTCATGGTGACTCACAGCATGTTGAATTGTCCAGTGACCAGAACGAGTCAGAATTACTCAGATGAAGGATAAATATCAAGGGATCAAAATGGGATTGTATGACCCCAGTCGGATTGAAGTTTGGGTGACAAAGAACTGGTTGGGGTAAACCAGGTCAAAATTGAATGTAGAATGGTTATGATAACTGAGATCGGAGGGAGGGGAAGGGAGGTGGATAGAAGGGGGGGGGGGGGCGAAGGGAAATAGGGGAGACTGGATTATGAGAGTGCGGTTGGTGTGTGGGAGCGTGTTACGTGGGGATGAGGGCGGGGGTAATGTGCATGAGATTTTTTGACAGTTTGTTTTCATTAATTGATGGCGCGATAACGGGTATGGATGGGGATTTGTTAGGAAGGAGTATGACAGGGACAGTCTGGAGACAGTGACAGTGAAGGCTTCATTGACTAATTCAACACAAGTTTTCATGAAGTTTGTTTTCACACGATAAAAAAAGGAGACTAAGTTGATAACCCCAGTTTGCCTTATAAATCCCATCGACAGACAAATCGGGCTGTTTGGGAAAATCGGAAACCCGATTTGTCCATTTGGACTAAGTCGGTCTGTGGACAAATCTGACTGTAACAGACAGAGAATGTCAGCTCAGCACAAGACCTTTTACAACGTGTTGCAAACAGATGAAAATGAAAATTTTGATTTTAGCAACCAAGAGAAAGAGAGAGAGAGGGGAGGGAAGGGAGAGCGAGTGAGAGAGAGAGAGAGAGAGAGAGAGACAGAAGAAGAGAAGAAGAAGAAGAAAAAGAAGAAGAAGAAGAAGAATATTGTTCTCCATGCTGATAGGTTTGTTTGCTTTTTGGCCTGAAACGCAAAATGAGAGTTGGCTGAAAATGTCACCAAGGTCTGGCATTGTTGATTGATCAGTCGATGTCAAGAAGAGTTTGTCTGACGCAGTCAAAAAAACATTCGGCATCATTTTCCCATATTTGATTTTGTTTGTTAGCTTGTCTCGCTGTTTTTTTTTTTTTAATCTACAAATGTGTAATGACAAAGAGTAAGTAATGTGTTATACACATCATTTTGTCTATGAAAGAGCTCAAGGTTATATGCATCTTGGTAGAACATTGTCGTCTCTCTATCCCTACCTCCTACGTGCGCCCCCCGCCCCCCCCATCCCCCAACCCCAACCTCTTCATCTCTTCCCCGCCCTACACAAATAAAAAACAACTAAGAACGAAAGAAAAACGTATGATAATGTATTTTATGAAATAATCCTAGATTTTAGTTGTTTGTTTTCAGAGGAAAATGTAAGCGGGATGCCATCTGTTACTAGACTGTCATGTCATGTTCACAGTAATGGGTTAATTATGATGCAAACTCATTTCAGCTTTATTGTAGTAGATACTTTAAATCATTAATAGTTAGTTGTGACTTGATATTTTGTTATGCTAGTTTTGATAAATATCTGGCAAAGTAAACTAAAAGTACGAAGTCTGTTCTTTATTTTGCCACGTTCATAAAGTTTCATATTGAGTTGACCACATTAATTACACCACAAACTCATCTAATATTTACACTATTATACTAAAAAAAAACGTCATATTAATAATATAATGTTATATATTGAAATCAGTATTTTAAAAACATTCTGGACGGAGAAAAAAAAAACGAATTAAAATTACTGGACCGACAAACGCATGGAAACAAGTTTCAAAACAGACACAACGTGCTTCGACCTGCTGGTCTTCTTCAGGCAGGGCAAACAGCTTTGAAACACAGAAACAAGGAATTACTCAGCTCTGCCCTATCTCAGTGACAGTGTGCTCTTTGACAAAACGCGAAAGCATTGTGTGTGTTCTGTCAGTGGTTTTCTTTTCCCCTTCCGTGTGGCGGTCCAATAAGCTGCAACTTTACCTTTGTTCTTTGTTTCAGTAACAGGCTGCAGTCGTCCCACTTTGAAACTGACGGAACAAAAGCAAACAAAGGAACAAATAAACATTTTTTTTTTAGAAAGTGTGTTTCTTATTAAAACTTTTCTCCTTTTTTTC
>CM031596.1:85294552-85299552 GCA_018398815.1 Conus ventricosus | reverse complement strand
AGAGAAACATAATAATTAATAAAATGGTTTAAGCAACGTTTGCAAAAGTCACAAGCACTACAAGTTCCATGCTACCGGCAGCTGTGTTTAAATGAAAAAAAATTCTTCATAGGTAAACGGCTAAAAATGAAGTTTGATAAGGATTATCATAACATTCTAACACAGATAGGCTTGATCAATAAGTAAACGACTAAAAATGAAATAAAAGAATGACTGGTATGAAATTTTAAAATAGACAGGCTAGATCATAGAGTAAATAAAAATATATAAATTAATATGAACACAGCATTAAAGATAAGCAGATTGTCAACTTCCGCGTCCTCTCCTCGCATTGCACTTGCAATGTTTCGTTACTGGACTGTTTTGTTGTTGCTGGGTTTTCTCTTCACCCATCCCAAGCACTCTGTTCCTTTCAGACAAACGTGATGGAGCTGGTGGCTTTTAGACGGCTTCTGCCCGAAGACAAATCTGCATCCCCACTCTGCGCCATCGGGGGCTTTTTATTTGCCGCGGGGCTGTTTTTCTTCAGCTCAATGTACATCCGGTTCCTGTCATGTTGTCTTCTGGGAACCGTTCTGCGGCTGCGAGTTTGGTCTGTGACTCCGGAACCGTTGGCTCCAGAGGCATACTTGGTCGTTCGCAAGCGAGTGCTGCTTCCTAGGTCTCTCAAAGACAGGCTGGACTTGCCTCTAGGGGACAGTTTCTTCAGGCAATTGCAGAAGGAGAAAGCCTCTTGGAATACGTAGACAAGGTCAGTCTGGAAAGAAAACCCGTTGAAACAAAGTCCATTACTAGAATTACTGCAGCCATTGAATCTCTTCGTTTCATAAAACGAGTTTGTTTGTTTCATGTTAAGCATATGAAGTCGTAGGGATAAGGAATAAAGAATGAGAGATGGGGGAAAAATGAACCTTGTGACGTCATATCCGCTAGCGACAGGTTGTGTTGGTCCTTAGCTCTCCCGACTTTTTTTAAAGTTCTACCCCGCCCAAAATATCCAATATCCTCAATTTTTTCGGTAGTTTGTACCTAAAGATTCCTTTTCAACGCTGATGAAGTGTTTATGCCTGGCACCTCAAGTTTTTCGTGGTGGGAGAGGGTTTCTACTGCTGGTGAGCGGAATGTCAAGTTCCAAGATGGCGGCGCCCGTTGGGACATCGTCATGTTCACCCCCAAAGCTTTTTGTTTTCCTTCTGATATACAATTGCACTGCGTCAATCATCCGTGAGAGGGTATGTACAAACTCTAATTGACTCCCGTACCCATTTTTGAACTGTGGATTGGAAATTCAACCGCTGATTGATGACTTGAATCTGCTGCAGCAGTACAGGAACACTGAACTTTCCCACAATCCAGACTACGCGACCTGCACGGTTGTTTGGCTCCGCCAGAGACCTTGGATTGCAAAACGTCAACATCTTGTCATGAATAGAAACTCGACACACAAAATGATCCTACTTCTGATTAGCGGGATTGAACCAAACCCTGGCCCAGAAGACCTAGATTTCCCTGCACTGTATGCTCCAAAGCATGCAATAAAATGACAGTGGCGTGTGACCATTGTGACAAATGGACTCACAAGAACTGCGTAGACATGTCCACAGCGTCCTTCGAGCGACTGGGAGACAGCGAGGAACAATGGTTTTGCCCCAATTGCTGTAGCATCAACAACTCAAAGTTGTACACCATTCCAGACGACAAGGCTGACACAACACAGCCTACTAGTCCGATCCCCACAGCCCCAGTAGGTTGTACATCGTTTGGTCAGCTATCATCCATTCCATCAGGTATTTCCTCAACTGAGCTGTCAACATCTGTTGATGAAGATGTAACAAACCAAACCGACATTAGCACAGCACCCCAAACATCGGAGTTTGGCAGAACGTCATCGCCGAAAGCACACCAGCATGAGAACCTCAAGCAACGTAAGAACAAGCGACAACTACGAGCACTGAATATTAACTTCTACGGAGCAAGGAAGAAATGCAGAGATCTAGAAGCCCTGATAGATGCTAGTGATCCAGACATTGTAATAGGGATTGAAACATGGCTAAACGATGAAGTTAGCACAGCAGAGTTTTCCCCTCCTACATGGGCTTCGACGTCCACAGAAGAGACCGCCCCACCAAAGACTCAAGAGGGGGACTGTTGGTAGCAGCAAAGAAAGACCTAGAACTTAGTAAAGTGAAAAGTTAAAAAAAAAAGAACTTCTCAGTGGGACTATTAAAATCAGGGACCAGAGAAAGATGACAGTAGCAGCCTATTATCGACCACCTAAGAGAGTAGACGAAGAGTACTTGACCGCTACAAAAGAAGAAATTACGAGTCTGAAGGAGTCAAAGAACAGTGTGACTTCAACTTGCCAGACATAAACTGGACAACGCTAGGCATCCAAGGGCACAGATACCCAGAACGCGTAAACCAGACCTTCCTGGACATCATGGTGGACAACAACTTAGAGCAGCAAGTTGATTACACCACCCACAGAGGAGGAAACATCCTGGACCTCATCATGACTTCACACCCTACTTTCAAAACCAGACGCAAACCCCTACCACCGCTTGGAAACAGCGATCATGATGTCATCCTTTATGACACAGCACTAGCTCCCCACCGTCCCAGACCACCTCGCCGCAAGATTTACTTGTGGAAGAAAAGCAACATTGAGGGGATCAAAGAAGACGTTCGCGAGTTTGCCCAGTCTTTCAAGCCTGACCCCACAGTACCAGACGCCACTGAACATGCCTGGAAGGAGATCAAAGATAAGATGACGCAGACGATGGAAGCGCGGGTCCCAACAAAGACTACGTCAGCCAGACATACAAACCCATGGATTAACACCGACATACGCCGGGCTATCCGCAGAAAACAGCTAGCGCACAAGAAAGCGAAGAAGACGCGTACGGGAAAGAAGAGAGACTTAGACAGATACAAGAGACTGCAGGCCCAGACACGTTATATTATTAAACAGGCAAGCAAGAAATATATAGAAGTTGTATGCAATGACTTCAGGTCCAATTCCAAGAAGTTTTGGGCATATGTCAAAAGCAAGCGACAGGACACAGAGGGCGTCTCTCCCTGAAAAACAAAGATGGGTACTTGAAAAGCGACAGCCTAGACAAAGCAGAGATCCTCAACGATCAACTCAAGTCCGTCTTCACAGAGGAAGACACCACCACCATTCCATCCAAAGGACCAATCCCGTACCCAGATATGCCACCAATTACAGTCAGCGTGCAGGAGTCCGTAAACTTCTTCAGAATCTCCGCCCTGACAAGGCAACAGGTCCGGACGCACTCCCAGCTTTTATACTGAAGACAGCAGCAGAGGAAATTGCGCCAGCTCTGACGACTATGTTCCAGTTGTCCTTGGATACCAACCAGGTACCGGCGGACTGGAAGCAGACCTACATAGTGCCCATCTTCAAGAAGGGTGACCGCCAGCTACCAGAGAACTACAGACCAGTTTTCCCCTCACTTCCATTACGTGCAAGGTCCTGGAACATATTCTGCACAGCAGCTTCATGACCCACTTCGACCAACCTCAGATACTAAGCGATGCGCAGCATGGTTTCAGAAAACAAAGGTCATGTGAGACACAGCTGATTTCAACCATCCACGACATTGCCAGAAACTTATCCGGGGGAAATCCGGTGGATGTAGTGTTGCTCGATTTTTCTAAGGCCTTTGGTAAGGTACCGCATCGTTGCCTACTGAGCAAACTGCATTACTATGGAGTGAGGAACGACACACTCGGCTGGATCCAGGCGTTCCTCACCGGCAGAAGCCAGCAAGTTGCCCTCGAAGGTACACACTCGTCCCTGCTGCAGTACTATCTGGAGTCCCTCAAGGCACAGTACTGGGGCAGCTGCTATTTTTAGCATATATTAACGACCAGCCAGATGTAGTCAAGGCTTCACACACCAGGTTGTTCGCAGATGACAGTCTCCTCTACAGGAAGATCTGCAGTCGCCAGGACCAAGTCTTGCTACAAGCCGACCTCACTCACTTGGGAGACCGGGAGAACACTTGGCAAATGAGCTTCAATGCAAGCAAGTGCAACACCATCCGAGTCTCTCCAAGTAGACACAAGCGAATTATACAGACAGACTATACCCTTCACAGACAAACTCTGGATACGGTGATCTCCAGTAAGTACCTAGGCGTGACCATGGCGGATGAACTTTCCTGGACCCGACACGTGGAAACAGTGGCAGCCAAATGGAACGTGGGCTTTCTCAGAAGAAACTTCAGGGACTGCACCCAAGAGATCAAAGCTGCCACGTACACCACCATGGTCAGACCTACACTGGAATACAGCTCCACCGTAAGGGATCCAAGCCTACAGCAAGACACCCAATTCCTGGAGAAGATTCAGAGGAGAGCAGTGAGATACGCCTGTAACAATTTCCACGACAGGACACCAGGCGCCGTGACACGGCTGCTTAAACACCTCAAGTGGACTGCCTCGAAGAGCGTCGGCACCATAACAGGCTTACGATGCTCTACCGTATTCACAACTGGCTGGTAGACCTCAACCCACCACATTCTACCACCCTTCAGACAAACGGACTAGAGGCACACAGAAAATCCACCAGAAGCGGGTTACCCATCCAGTTCTGTACCACTCCCTTCTTTCCCTGCACTATCAGGAGTGGAACCAATTACCAACCACCACCACGTCAGCACCCACACTGAAGGCGTTCAGGAGCCGCTGAGCTGCAGTCCCCACTACCTGCAGCCACCCCCAGTCTCTCCCTGAACCCTCCATCAACCCATGTACATGGTTTTAAATCAATTCGTTAAACCAACTGAGGCTGAGATACAGCAAAGCGACAACGCCACAAACGCAGAGCCTCTACGCCTAAAAGGCCCGGCTCTATTTTGGGAAGAAGAAGAAGAACCTGTATGTTCATTGTATTCATAAAGACAATGAAAATACTGGACTCAGAAATCACAATATTCAATGTGAAAACTATTGGTCAAGATATAACACCTAAC
>CM031596.1:85262052-85289552 GCA_018398815.1 Conus ventricosus | reverse complement strand
GAATACAAATATTTGGGAATCATTTTCCACAAGAATGGAAGCCTATTGAAAGCACAGGAACACTTAAGTAAACAAGCGAGCAAAGCATTACATACTCTACACAGGACCTTTAGAAAACAAAATTTAATATGAATGCAATAGTCAAATTATATGATGCGTTAATGACTCCAATATCAATCTACGGGGCAGAAGTATGGTTCCCCTACCAAACCAAGCAACTGATTCCTTTGAATTAAAAAAGCTATTTGATGACTGCCTGACAAGTAAATTTGCACACGAAAAAATACATATGAAATTTTGTAAACAAATTCTTAGAGTTAACAAAAAATTAATGGTTCTTCTGTGTTAGGAGAATTAGGCAATTTCCAGTGAGTTTTAAAATATATGTCAAACAATATCATATTGGCTACACATTCTCGATTTGTCAGAAATTCTCTTGCCCATAAAATGTATAAATGCATGCATTACCAAGTGGACAAAAATGATCCTTGGTTGACATTTGTTAAAGATATATTGATTAATATAAATATGGGCCATGTTTGGACAAATCAATTTACGTTCAGTATACGGAGACTAAAAGTTGTAATATCAGAAAAGTTAGAAAATGAATATATTCGATATTGGAAAGAAAAAAAAAAAACAGCTCATCAAACTTAATTTTTACAACACCATTGCAAAAGAATAGGAAACAGAAAATTATTTAATCACTGTTACAGACCCGAGGCACAGACAAGCGTTAACAAGACTTCGGATCAGCGCCCATGATTTAAGAACAGAAAAAGGACGATATCTGTATATGTCTAGAGATCAAAGACTTTGCAATCGTTGTAATGTATTGGAAGACGAAGTTCATTTTCTTGATCACTGTGAAAAGTTTGATGCCAACAGAAATATTCAATGAAGGGCATACAATGTCTTAATACTAATGCTTCAAATATTGCTCAGTCATTATTAGGGAAATTTGTGTATGATTGTTTTGCTCTTCTATGATAACCATACTGTGTCTCATAAACCCTGAGGTTTCATGACAATAACATTTATTCTATTCTATTCTATTCTATTCTATTCTATTCTATTCTATTCTATTCTATTCTATTCTATTCTATTCTATTCTATTCACACACACACACACACACACACACACACACACACACACACACACACACACACACACACACACACACACACCGGCGTAAAGAAACCATTCTGGATCCCCCCTCCACCCCCACTCCACCACCACCGCCACCACCACCCAAGAAAAAAAGGAAAAGAAAAAAAAAAGCCCAACAGCAGCTAACTCAGCAAAAACGGTTGGTTTCACAGTAGGGTGCACAGTAATCCTGTCTTTGATCTTGTAAACCAAAATGCTCAGATAAGCGTGTCATCGGCAGATCTTGCCAAGTGCCGATTACGGGGGCAGAAGAACATCAGGGCGCTATAGGGCTGAGGGTCAAAGCTTCGATGGGAAAGAAAAAAAAGACGTAAAGCAATGAGAGAAAAAAAGGAGGGCAGGAGGGTGGGGGAAAAGAAAGGAAGAAGATGTTGAGATGCAGTTAAGATTTACACCCTTCAGACACCACTGGAACTAGCTGCAGCGTCTTCAATGCCAAGACATGGAAGGGAAGGAGGGAGAGGAAAGGCGTAGGATGGGGGAGATGAGGGGGAGGTAACGGAGGCCGGGAAAGCATGAGCCATACTCTTAGAAGGAAGTGAGCGGGCAAGGGGTAAAAAAAGAATAAGAAAGATGAAAAGGTGGCGAGAGGGAGAACAGAAAAAAGGAAGAAAATAAAGAGAATATACAATAAGAAGTAAGGGCATAAGAATATATAAAAAATAATAAATGGAAGCAAAGAAATCAATGCTGAGATAGTACGCCAGTAAAAAGGCACTAAAGGTTAAAATACAAGAATCAAGGAAGGAAGGGTAATAAAATGTGGAAGCAATGAAACAGAGACAACTGGAAAGGGTGGAAACACGAGAGAGAGAGAGAGAGAGAGGAAGAGGGGGAGCGAGAGAGAGAGAGGAGAGAGAGAGAAGGAGAGGGGGAGAGAGAGAGAGAAGAGAGAGAGGAGAGAGGAAAAAACCGTGTTCGTTGTTGCTTGTTATTTTTTAAGTTCTGTGGCGAAGGAACATTATACATATGAGGCTTTGTGAACAGCGTCTTCAAAGGCTCTCATTTTTTTCCAGTTAATATGCGAATAATCCAAAGAAAAATGAGAAGGAAGGAAAACAAAATGAAGAAAAGACAAGAAAAAAAGAGACTCCCAAACAGAAAGAAGATGGACGCACCAGCCTAGTAAGGCGTTACTGTATCTGCAAACGTTTGACATAGCTTCTAGACAACAGAGCT
The DNA here is from genome assembly GCA_018398815.1 of Conus ventricosus. Taxonomy (NCBI): domain Eukaryota; kingdom Metazoa; phylum Mollusca; class Gastropoda; order Neogastropoda; family Conidae; genus Conus; species Conus ventricosus. The sequence continues at coordinate 85,287,202 of CM031596.1, read as the reverse complement.
AACGAATTGCGAAAGTACCGCGTGCACACTCATGGAAGCCACATACAGACAAACACCTAGTCGTAAATGTAAAGTTCAGTTTACTCTGAAATTTTGGGATAGACCATCTGTATCACTTCACGGAATAAGACTCCTTTTGTGACAAATTGTGCATATACTCGAAAGCCTAACAATATGCTATAGGTCATCCCTCAGAGCTCTACAAGAATCATTTTTTTTTTTTTTTTATTTTCAACATTTTGCGCTCATTGTAAAACGCTACCATTAGTTACTAAAAAGGTCCAGTCGTGTTTTTTCCGTAAACATGGTTGACTCTTTTTTCAATGCTTACCTACCTAATATCTATGTTTCACTGAAACTATTCTTGAAGCTGAAGAATTCATGCCTTCTGTGAGGATAGGTATATATCAGCTTGATGGAGCAAAACTGTCACTTCTTTATACTACCACTACATAAACTCCGTTTATTATCAGTCCACATCATCACCGAAAACATGTTACTACTTGCTAGAAAACGGTGGCTGTATATCATAACAAAACGTCAACCTCCAATGTAACGGAGCGCAAGTACCATTACATTCGCGTTAATGAACTTTGGTTTGAGTCCTGCTTGCCAAGTAAACAGTATACATTTACCAGGTGAAATTCCGAGTTTGATTGTGGAAGCGTCGCGCAAGCGTTGAAATAAGGCGGTGATTACGTTAACCCTAGTAACGAAAATAACACAAAGTCCGATATTTATACTTAGGGTTAGTTATCAATAAAAATCAGGGCTTGACAAAGTTTCGTACAGTAATAGAAAAATAAAGCTACCTATGCATGGGAACATGTATTGTTAGAAAGACGATTTGATTTATATTTCGAGTGGTGTGTTGTGTGTGTGTGGGGTTGGGGGGGGGGTGTGTGAGTGGAGTGGTGTGTGTGTGTGTGTGTGTGTGTGTGTGTGTGTTGTGTGTGTGGTTTGTGTGTGTGTGTGTGGTGGTGAGTGTGTGTGTGTTGTGTGTGTGTGTTACATTTTTGGGGTTTTTTTGTTTATTTTTTTATATCCAAATAACAAGCAGTAGGTAAACTCTTGCTCTCACGATGAAATAATACATGCATGTAACTCCAACGGTTGCTGTCGAACCAGAACAGTAAATAACAAACAAGTATGTAACTCTGAGTTCCCAGACGATCCTCTACGTGTTTGTTATTTACAGTTCAATGTTCTGCACACCAATCGTTTGGAGCTATGTGCCTGTGATTATTACCTCGAGGGAGCAAGAGTTACCCTACATGCTTGTTATTTATAACATTCCCTGCCTCATTTGATATTTCCCCCTTTGTTACAATTAAATCACTATTACATTTAAAGCTACAAGGAGGCTGCCTGAAAAGCTACAAGTCGTCTGAACGGAAATGTGAACTCAACTGCTGCCAAAGCACACAGATCCAAAGTTTTTAGAAATATATAAATAAGACAATAATCTCCAACTGCTGCCGAGAAAACAGGCCTGATTTTTGTGGACAAGGGTTAGAGCCCACCTTCTCCAGTACGTACGATAACAATATGTTACTATGACTCAGAAAACGTTTTGTTTGTTTGTTTCTTGCTTTTCTCAAACATTCACATCAACTTTTTCCAACATTCACATCAACTTTTTCAAACATTCACATCAACTTTTTCAAACATTCACATCAACTTATTCAAACATTTCACAGCAATTTTTCAAACAAGCACATACATTCTTTTTTACTTTAATTTTGGTCTTTGTCCCATCCATTTCACTTTAAAAACAGAGGTAACTTGCTGAAGTCAATTGTATGAGTCAAGGACGCCAGTCATGAAGGCAGCTACATTTACTGTTACAAATCTTAAACGTATTGTAAAGAACTCCGCCAGACAACACAGGACAAACGAATCCAAACAAAACACGACGCGATTCCGACCTCTAGAAACTTCTTCAGGCAGATACTCAACACTCAGGACAACAAAAATGAAGAACGAGCAAAACACCTACATTCGTCCAATTCGCGCGAGATGGGCGTGAATAAAAACAGCCCGTTATGAAGGCAGGGCAATGCGAGTTAAGTAGTAATGATGACAATGAGAATACTGATGGCAATAAAGGTAACGATGATGATGACATGATGATGGTAAAGATATTTGAAAATGTAATGAATGATAAGATTACCACCACTTACAGTGATATATGCAATATCAGACTGTAGTATGGGACAAAGGAAGGGTAGTCGAACCGCATTGGATTGTCGTGGCAACAGGTTTACGGCGATGAAGATGGTGATGATGACACGAATGATGGTAATAACAATAATAACACTGGTTATTAATATGATGAATAACAGTAATATTAAGGTAATGGTAAACAAAAAGTAAAATAAAAGTAAATGATGTTTCAACATGATATCAAAATACACAATATCAATAAATAGCAATGACACTATTCTACTAATACCGAAATAACCAGGGAAAAGAAGGAATGAAAAAGAGGAGGCGGGGAAGGGGGGAGGACAGGAAGAACCAAAGAGAAAAAAGGAGAGGTGAACATGTGGGAAAGGAGGCAACGAATACTATATTAGTAGTTATCATAGCTATATTAATAGTTTTTGATAATAATCATGATAGTAACCACATGAGTACTAATGGTGATGATATAGGAGGCGGAAAAGTGTGGTAGGCTGGAAATGGTTACCGTCGTGAAAACAATGATTATTCTTTTCTAGAAAATGAAGTTAGCGTTAGGTCAAAGCAAGAATTGTTTTCTGAAAATAAAGTGGCTGACGTATTCCTCGAATCTGTTGAACGTTTACACTTTTTCTCAGTACCTATAAAAAGAAACATGTCTCGATTAGTTGTATACAATGGCCTGAATTTTTTTTCATGCCTTTCTGTTCTGCATTATTGTGGTGACAGGGATGAGCGCTTTCGTCAGTTTTTATCGCGAATATAATCGAACACAGGAAAGGTTAGAGGTTATTCTTACAGATTTACAACAAAATATGAATACGTGTGCGAAGTATGCACGGACTGAAGAAAGCTACAAGTTTTGTTTGTTTGTTTATTTGATGTTTGTTTTTTGTTGTTTTGTTTCTTCGGGAGAGCTGTACAGCCTTCATGACTTGGTAAACTGTAATTTTTTTTTTTTTTACAAATGGCTACACACGTTCTCTTTTTTTCAAATTTCTTACTTGTTGAAGATCACATTACATACGTTACCTTTTGTGCTCTTATGTTCAGAGGATGTTTTTTTTAAGATGACCATGAGATCTTTTTCTTCAGGGCTGGTTAAAAATGCCGTTCAGAAAATAATCTCTTTTAATCGGCTGTCTTTTATTCAACCAGCCTATGTTTTGGATGAAAAGTGCAGTTTCCCACTGGTGTCCATTCTTTGCCTAGCTTTTCTTATTTCAAGTTTATATTTCTTACTGTTCGTTCTTTCATCTGTTGGTTATTTCAGTTCGGTTTCCTGGTACTGAACTCTCCCGTCACTAAAGCTCTCGATGTGAAAGAACCAATATGATCTGTTCACTTCGCAGTTTGTCCTGCTCATTCATAGAGAGAAAAAGTGTTGCGCTGTCATAAGATGTCATAATGTCATACACAGCCCCCTAAAATCTATCTGGGACATCACTTGTGATTCTTTTAAAAATAGCGGATATCAAAGCCTGAATTCATAAAAGGAAAATTAAACAACTGTTACACCTGTCAAATCACTGAGAAATCAGTTGGTCTTCAAAAAAAAAACCCACACGGGAAAAAAAAAAATGCGGGAATTTTTTTTCTAAATCATTTGAAAGTGGGGGGTTTGCTGAAGGCAAAAAAAAAAAAAAGGAAAATTTTAAAGACTTTCCAACTAATTTTGAAGGGTATGTGGGGCAAAAATGCTATCCAAAAAATCAAACCACAAAAAAGCCTTTAGTCCCACGGGGGAAAGGGTTTCCCCCCTTGAAACCCCCCCCCCCCCCCCTAAAAAATTTGTCACATGTTTTTTTTGGTGCTTTAGAGTGTATAGTTTCCGAAAAACCCCATGTTAACAAAATTTTTTTCTTGGGACGCCTTTTCCCTTCCCGGGGTTTAAATTTTGGGGAAGGGGGTCCCCATGTCGGGTGCGCCGTCCCTTTTCGTGGGGTCCAAAACCCGTTCCATAATTTTTGGTGATCACCTGTGTTTTGGGGGATTTAGGCTACGAAAATTTTTCTTTAGGGTTTTTTTTACAGTAATGCCTTCTGCACGTAGGAAATTAATCAAACGATAATTTATGAAATAAGGGACCCCCGTAAAAGTACGGGGTGTCCCACCGTAATCACGCGTTCCCGAACTTAAATTTCCCAAGTGTTTTCAAAAAAACCATCTCTCCCCCGAAAACTGTGAAATTTTATTAGAAAAAAAGTACCCCACAGTATCAAAGAAAAAATCTTTTGTTTCTTTTAAAGTTTATCCCAACACCCCCGGGACCTATGCTGACCCCTCTTTTCCCGGGGGTTATTTTCCCTTTCCCCCCTATCGGCTTCGACGCAAATTTAATTTTCTTTAAAAATTCATTTTTTGGATTTTTTATTGAAAAAAAAGGGTTTTTTTCCCCCTTTCCAAGTATGAGAAACATTTGTGTGGGGGGGGGGGGGGGCGGGGGGGACACGCGTGCGTGGGGGGCGCGCGCGCGGCCGCGGGGCCGGGTTGTGGTTTTGGGAGGGATGATTGTTCTCAAAAGGGCCTGGCATTGGAAGGTATTCGGTTTATGGCGACAGGGCCAGACGGTACAAAAATCAACAAACCAATTTCCGGGTTATTTGAGTCGCTTCCCTCGGCAACAAGTGAAAGCGCTCATCTATACGTAGGTATGACACTTCTTCTTCTGCAGCCCTCTGTTTTTGGGCAAAAGAGGTTTTAAACCAGAATGCTTCGTAAACCAGCGGAAAAGCCCCCTTTTGCAGTTAGGCCTGGACCGTTGGGGGAGGTAAAGGAAAATTTTAAAAAATTTAAAAGTTCAAACCTCCACTGGTTTCTTCTCGGGGAAATTAAAAACCCGGATGTCAAAATCGGGAAATTTCCAGCGTGGGCTGGCTTAAATTTCACAGTGTGGGCGAACCCAAAAAAGGGAAGACAAATTTTAACTACACCCTTACCCCATAAACCCAAATCACCGAGTCAAGACGGCCGGAATGTTTGGATTTGCAGAGAAGGCCAGGAGGGTTTTTTGGGACAAGAGAAAGTTATCACTCCCTTTTGGATTGGGGTTTGTATAAAGCCTCCCCGACCCGTGGGGAACCCCAACCGACCGGTACAAAAAAATTATTATCCCGGATCGGTGTTTCCCCACCCTTGCCTGTGCAAAACCTAAAGGGGTGTTTGGGGGAAAAAAGCTGAAGGGTTCTGGGTTCGGAGATACCCTTCTGAAGGCTTTTTGATCGCTTTGGTTCTGGGCCCAAGGGTTTGCTGTCTGGCAAACCATGAACAACATTTTCTGCCTTTAAGACAATGCTTGAATCTAGAACGCTTGCTGCTGGAAAAGGGATCTTGAAATCAGAGATGAAAACACTCATTTCCGGGCACTGTCAGAAGACAGCATGATCAAACTCCCGCAGCCTCATGTTTTTCCCCCCAAGAGACGCTGCTGACTTTTAGCAAGATGAAGCTATCTTCATTTCCTGGCAGAGTACGAAAATTTTAAACCCCGAGTCAGAAAAAGGGGCCTTTTGGGCCAACTGCAAAATTTGGTTTTCGTACATCGATCATTATGGCCCGGCCCAGCGCTCCTTTAGGCGGCAAAACAACGACTTTTTTTCTGTACGCACAAACCCATGTCCCCAAAGCCAGACCCTTCAGGGTTTTGGTGGACAAAACAGCACGCTAACCCCGACCTTTTTTCCTTTCTTTGGGAAAAAATTTACTTTGTACATCCCCGGACCAAGGGGATGCTGCAAGAGGTCTTTTAGCGTGGCAAGGTCCCCTTTATTTCCCAGCAATCCCCTGTGCACGGACAAGACCATGGAAAAAAAACGTTCATGAAGCACGCCCCCAAAAACAGAGGGGGCGGTGGGGGGTGGCGCTGGGGTTCAAGTGAATGCTGTCGAACCAGGGAGGCCTCCAAAAATTTTTTTAGGACAACCATTTAGAGGGCAAAGTATCTTGATCCGACCCTGGCTGGGCATGGCACAAGGGGATGAGGGGTGGCAGTAGATATCGAGGGGCCTTTCGTTTCTGAGAAAACTGAAAAGCGAAAACAACGTCAAGAAGACTCAGGATGCAGCAAAAGTTTCACGACCCTTTCTGTGAGGAAGCCCCCGGGCAAAATCATCCCCTGTCATCTGGGCATCTTCCCCGCCCCGGGATTCGCATGAGGGGCTTTAGGGGAGAAAAGGCTGGGGAACGCCGGGAAGGGGCGTTATCACGCGAGGGGGCGGGTGGCAAATGGCAAATTTTTTTTGAACCGGCAGGCGGCTAAACCTAAAAAAGAGGGGATCCATGAAAAAAAACCGTCCACATGAAAACTTTTCCAAAAAGAAGGTTTGTGGAATACAAACAACAAAGGGAACCTTGCCTTTCAAGTTTCCTTTGAAAAGGGACCGGAAACAAAGGGGTTCAACCCAAACTGAAAAAAGTTGATGACATACCAACTTACCCTTTTACCTTTTCAGTATTTCCCCGGTGACAAATTTTTTTTCCAAAAAACCCACAAAGCAAAAGGGGTTTTAACTACCTCCCCCAAAAAATGGAAGATGCCGCTCTACCTCCCCATGACGCGACGCTTTGGTTTTTTGACGAGGGGAAGTAGTGTTTCACTGTTTTGCAACAGCCTTTTCCCTTCCCAAATTTTAGGGAGATTTAGCCAGAAGATATCTAACATGGTGCCAAAGGGGAAAGGGCGTGGTGTTCCAAAATACAGACTTACAAAACGGACGAATCAAAGCAATGAAAAGGAAAAAAAAGGGGAAAGGATGGCGTTTTTATCATCATGAAAGGAGGGAAAACACCAAACGTCCTGCAACTGGAAAACGTTTTTGTCAAACGACGAAAACAAGGGAACAGCTCAGCCGAGTATTACTCGACGTTTGGAGCAAAGATGAGAATGGCCCAAAATTTAAGGACCGAAAAGTCATGCTGATTTGTGAGGGGGAAAACCTTCCTGCTTTCAACGGCGATGAGCTGACGACAACGGACGCCAACCGAACGGGTTAAAATCCACACAAGGGAAAAGCGGATTCCCCAAATTGTCCCCACTGTGCGGAAAGCCCGAACAGAAAGGATACAGCTTCGTCCCGTCCCAAAAAGGGCCCGCTCGGGGCATTTTTTTTCATTTTCCTGCACTTCCCTTTGCGCGGGAAGGACGTGGTGATTCTGGTTTTTACCCCAGGAAGGGGAACATACAAAAGGTCATCAACGTCCCCTGCATTTGCTACAGCTACGGGCAAAAGCCCCTGCACCGCCCCCTGGGTCTTTATGCTTACACCGGCTCGACACAACAAGTGCCCTTCAAGGGGATTGGAAAATTCAACCCATCAAAGTTCTTTTGCAGAATCCAAGATTTGTTGAAAAAAATTGTCCGCCTTGGAGGTACATGGGCCACGCTGAAGAAGTCAAAGCCGATCTTGAGACCTTCACCTTTTGGGGGATGTACGGCAGACATTTCTTCACCGGTGCTAAAAGACTTCCGACCAACCCAACCCGCTCAAGGAGAGATGTGGAGTGAGCCATGAACGCAAAACCCCAACGTTGACATGGCAAGATGCCTCCGGGGCAAACAAACCCTTTAAGAGCACATCAAAAAGGGGGCCAAATATCAAGTTGTCATTTGGAAAAAGGGCTCCAAAAACCCTGTCTGGGTTCCCCGCGCAAGCAATGCACATGGATGGATTGACGTTGATGGCACCTTGGAACCAGTGTGGTCCTCAGAAGAGAAGGGCGTCATCCTGCCCGCAGATATGGTTGACTTCCTTGTGGATTTTCCAGACTCTGACGACGACGAAGAAGAAGCTGTCATATCCTACGTATCAGAAGAGTCGCTTTCTACTTGTGCCGAGGGAAAGCGACTCAGAATGAATGATATTGTGGTTGATTTAAATACAGTCTGGCAGATGTCCCATGAAACAGAATGCCTTCCAGTGCAGCATCTGAGAACAATCATCATCATCAACAGACACACACACACACACACACACACACACACACACACACACACACACACACACACACACACACACACACACACACACACACACACCGCACACACACACATACGCGCTCACACTTGGAAAGTGCAAATTAACTTTATTTTCAATAAAAAGTCCAATATGAATTTTTAAATAATTAAATTTGCGTCGAAGCCAGATAGGGGGTAGGGGGAGATAAACCCGGCAACAGAGGGCGTCAGCATAGGCCCATGGTGATGTGGCATAGCTCAAAAGAATTACAAGAGACTGTTCTTGATACTGTGGTGTACTTTGTTCTTAATAAGTTGCACAGTTTTCGGGAGAGATAGTTTATTGCAAACACTTTGGCAAATTTACAGTTCGCAACGCGTGATATACGGTGGATACACACGTAGCTTTACTGCGGTCACCTTATTGCATATATTATCGTTCTGATTATTGCCTATCGTGCAGAAGGCATTACTGTCAACAAATACATAAAGAAAATTATCGTAGCTTAAATAACAAAGACACAGGTGATCACCAAACTTATGGAACGTTTCGGACCGACGAAAAGCAGCGGCGGCACCTGAGATGGGTACCCTTCAAAATTAAGCCAGAAGGGACCGTGCGTCCCAAGATTTTTTATGTTAACATGGTTTTTCGTGATCTATACACTCTAAAGCACCAAAAAATGCATGTGAAAAATTTATTGGGGGGGGGGGGGGGGTGCAAGGGGGGCCGTTTCTCGGGACGGAGTATTCCCCAGGCTGCTATTTGACAAATGGGGGTTTTTGACAAAGATTTTGGGTGAACGTATTTTGCTTTTCAAACAAATTTTGACTAATTGAAATAACGAACAATTGGGGTTTAAATGAGTTTTTTGCACGCCCCATCTGTAAACGAACGCTGCATATGACCCCGAATCCCCTTGCAGAAATGCCAACACAGAACACACAGAACAAAAAAGGGAGACCCCCCAAAAAAAGTGTTCCAAGCTCCCAGTACCCCGCACTTGAATTTGTATCAAAACAACAATGGAAGAACAAACAAACAAAAATTTAAACATTCCTTTCAAACTTGGATTGCCTTTTTGATCAACTTAAGATAAACGAGCAAGTTTTTTACTTGTTCGTTAGTTACTGCTAATGCTTCCTGCCCATGTAAGATTTACCAATTTCCGTCAAAAAGAAGTTACAGCATTTGCTTTGTTATCTGTGTTGTGTTTAATATTCAAGATGAAAAAGACGAATATTTTATTTTTTAAAAAAATAGAAAAATTTAAAAAGCAGGGGTTCAGGAAGAAAAGCAAAAAGGTTTTTTTCAAAATCTTACACAACACACCACACCACACACACACACACACACCACACCACAACCACACACACATATAATATTATTAAAAATATATATATTATATATATTTATAAAAATATATATAATAATTGTTCAGCTTATTATATATATATAATTATATATAATATATATATATAAATAGAGAAGAGAGAGAGAGAGAGAAAAAAGAGAGAGAGGGGAGAGAGGGGGAAAATCGTAAATTTAAAAAAGCCCCAAAATAATTTTTTTAGTGCTCAACCCCCCCTTTGGGGAAACAAATTAAAAAAAATTAAAAGAGGAGTCTTAAAAAATATCTCAAATTTTTTTTCAAGCGTGTTGCGCTGTCATCAGGATGGCTTTTGGTTTGGCCCCCGCCGTGTTATTGCGTGGGGCTCCCCTTGCGGTTTTTTTGCACGTGGGGGTTTGGCGAGGTTTTTTGGGGCTTTCAGGTTTTTGTTTTGGGGGTGTGTTACTAACACGATTTCCATTTTGCCTGCAGTTGTTACTTTTTCGTTTTGGTGTTTAAAGTTGCTAAGTAGGGTTTGCATAGTATTAACCATTTTTTGTTAAACATGGGTTGCCCCTTTTTTGAAACATTGCGTATGGGGCTCTTTTTATATTTTCCAGGATATATTGTAGTTTTGTTTGCGTCTTAATTTTCCCCAGATATATTTGCTAGTTCTTTTTGGTTTTTTTTATTTTTTCTTTTTTTAAATGACTTTTTTGGGGTTTGCATATCTGGTTTTAAAGGGGTTTTTTCAGTGTCCCAAATGTATGTTTCTTTTTCATTTTCTGATGTCACAGTAGCCGGGGTTTATACAATGTTTTTGTAAAGAAAATTTTTTTTTTTATGGGCACTGCTCCTTTCTGGTGCAATGCAAGATTTCCTTTCTTCCCCTTCTTTGCTGTGTTGATTTTTTTTTTGTTGGATGCGCAAATTGGGTTTTTTTTTAAGGTTGGGCTCGGGAGTACGATGTTTGCGTGTTTTTTTTAAATATTTTGGACAGTTTGTGTTCTTTGGGAATGAAGTTGTTGGATTTTGAAGAATTCTTTCCCTATGTTTGTTTTGATTTCCCTGTATGGGGGTTATCCCAAAAGATTTTTCTTTTCCTGTTTTTCTTGCTTTTGTTTGGTTTTTGTCTGGGTTGTATTGTAATTTGTAATTGTTGCACTGACCAACAACCCAAGAACCACAAAAATAAGAAGAAAGAACTATCAAAATTTTCCAAAACCACAACAAAAGATTCCCATTGAGCAAAAAAAAAGGGGAGTGTTTATTTGGGACATAACACTGGATTCAACAACAATATATAAACCATACAAAAAACCCAACGATACACCTCTTTATGTACACACCAAAAAAACCCACCCCCATCTATATTAAAGACCTCCCCATGGCAAAAACAAGAGACTATAAAACCCTGTCATGAAATGAGAGATGTTCAACAATGCAGGGGTAAAATTACCAGGCGGCACTACAAACAAGTGGATAAAATTTTACAAATTACAATACAACCCAGCAAAAACACAAAAAAAAGCAAGAAAAAAGGAAAAGAAAAATCAATGGTAAAACCCCCCCCTACGGGGGGAAAACTAAAAACAAACATGGGGAAAGAATTTTTAAAAAATCCTAAAACTTCTTTCCCCAAAAAAAACACAAACTGCCCAAAAATTTTTAACAAAAAACACTGTCAAACTATCGAAATCAGTACCCCAACCCTTTAAAAAAAACCTAATTGACGCACCCAAAAAATGAAATCAACCAGCAAAAAAGGGGTGAAAAAAGGGAAAAATCTTGCAATTGCCCAGAAAGGAGCAGTGCCCACTAAACAATAAAATGTCTTCACAAAAACAGTTTTCCGGCTACTGTGACATCAGAAAATGAAAAAAAAACTACGGGATCAGGGAAAACCATTAAAAACCGATATGAAAACCAAAAAACAGTCATTTAAAAAAGAAAAATATAAAAACCAAACAGAATGAGCAAATATTCTGGAAATTTAAAAGACGCAAAAAAAACCCAAATATACCCGGGAAAAATCAAAAAAAGGCACACCATACAGCAATTTTTTAAAAAGGTGACCTATGTTTAACTAAAAAAATTTTAAATCTATGCAAAACCTACTTAGCAACTTTAAAACCCAAACAGAAAAAAGGGAAAAAAGCAGGCATAAATGGGGAAAAAGTTGTTATGAACACACCCCAAAACAAAAACTGAAAGCCCCCAAAAAACACGGAGCCAACCCGCACGTGCAAACAACCCCAAACCGGGGGGCCCCCACGCTTATAAAATCCCGGGGGTGGGCAAACCCCAAAACCTCCTGATGACAGCGCAAAACGTTGAAACAAATTGTAGATAGTTTTAAGACTCCTCTTTTAAAATTGTTTTATATTTTATATATATATAATATATATATTATATTATTATATATATATATTAAAAATTTTATAATATATAATATTATATCTGTGTGTGGTGTGTGTGTGTGGTGGTGTGTGGTGGGTGTGGTTGTGTGTGTGAGAGAGAGAGGGTATACTATATCATCACTTTTTATCTATTGTCTAAGTCTCTCTTCCCCTCTCCTTCTCTCTCTCTCCCCTCTTTCTCTCTCTCTTTCTCATTTTTAAAATATTATATAACATTATTTTATATAAATATTAGTATTTTATATTATATAAAGTGTGTGTGTGGTGTGCGTGTGTGTGTGTGTGGGGTGTGTGGCGCGGGCGCGGCGCGCGCGCCGCGCCGCGTGCGTGCGTCGTGCGTGGGGCGTGCTGCGTGCGTGCGGCGGGGGGTGCGGGGCGTGCGTGCGTGGGGTGCGTGCGTGCGTGCGTGCGTGCGTGCGTGCGTGCGTGGTGTGTGTTGTGTGGTGGTGTGGTGTGCGTGATCGCGCGTGTATTTTAATATATATTTCGAACAATTTACAGCGGAGGAAACCCAAAAGGGTGCTGCAATTCCTCCATCATTTTATTAAGACTTTTTTCAAAAGATTCAAAAAAAAATGGGAGGGGAAAAAACGGGGCCGGGGCGGGGAAGAAAAAAGAGAAATGGGAAGGGGAACTAGATTATCTTTTAAAACCCCTTTATAGAAGATACGGGGACCATGGGAAACCATCCCGCAGCAGATCCATTCATTTTACCCGTCTGAGACCTTTCGTTCGGATTCGGCTCGTCAGGAGACACGATTTTATTTTCCTGTGCTCCTTGGCAGAAATGGGGATATACGACAATCTATAATTTTTGTGGTATTATAAACCAAAGGGCTCAAAAACATAATCCAACGCACGCGAAGCAGCCGGAAGGGTAAAAGGTAAAAAGGGCGTGCTTTAAAGGAACTGACTTGCGGAAAACTAAAACATTATGTAAACGGTATTAAAAGTAGCAGAAAATCTTTTAGCCTTTGCTTCAAGATCCCTTTAAGGGGGGGAAGGGATCTAAAAGGTTGTCAACGAGAGGTGTGCTTCTTTTTAAGAACCCTAGTCAGCACAAAATGCTGACAGACTAAAAATTGTGGGGAGAACACCTTTACTTGATCTCCAAGAGATGCAGTCTCCCGCGGTTGACCCAAAAAATAATATCTTGAACAGTTTTAGTGGGGGGGAGAAAAAAGTGCAGGCTGACAATTTTTTCCGTCATCTATATTAATGACTTGCCAAAGATTCAACATGAAATGGGGGAAAAAGAGGGTCGGTGGGGTGGGGGGAGGGGGGGGGGGACAAAGAAAAAGGGGGAATGAAAAAAAAAGGGGAATAGATTGTATTTTTTAAAAAAAAATCTTTCACTGGCAGAAGATGGGAAACCATGGTAGTCCATCTTGAGCATAACATTCATATTGTTGCTCCGAGGGCCCTTTTGTCGCTGATTCGAATGTCAGGGGGACACGGTGAGTGTCTTGCTCCCGCATCGATGGGGATATACCCAGTTTATGATTTTTGTGAATCCCCATAACCCAAAGGGGTCGAAAAAAGAAACCAACAGCACCGCAAAGCAGCCAGTGAAGGGTGTAAAATTAAAACGAAAAGAAAATTGCTACAAGGAAATAACTTGCTGAAAAACTAAATCATTATGTAAACGAGAGAGAGAGGGGAGAGCGAGAGACAGAGAGAGAGAGGGAGAGAGAGAGAGGAGAGAGGAAGAGACGACGAGAGGAGAGATGTCATTATATTGTCATTTTCCTTTCTAAAATACTATATGCTATATAGTTAAAGTGCTTCGAGAAATCAATAGTATTTGGACAGTAATCAATTAGTGACAACGCACCAATAAAATCAGTGACCACAATACTCATTTATCATGAATAATTACAATCATTAATAAAACCAAGAGTTAACATGTCTCTCATTTATCATTACCCGGGTTTAAAAAAATCAGTCGATAGGGAGCGACTATGTATTTTATCTTAATAGTTATGAGCTGCTGTGAATGTGTGATTAGTTTTTCCCTTAAATTCTGCATTTCAGTGGCATCGGAAATAAAATATATATATATATTATATATATATATATATATATTATAATTATATATTATATATATATATATATATGTGTGTGTGTGTGTGTGTGTGTGTGTGTGTGTGTGTGTGTGTTTTGTGCGTGCGTGCGTGCGTGCGTGCGTGCGTGCGTGGTGTGTGTGTGTGTAAATACATATATAATATATATATTTATATATATATATATATATATATAATATATATATATATATATATATATATATATATATATATATATATATATACATATATATTTTTATATATATATTATTGTATCGGTCGGCTGGGCTATAAGCAACATTATCTTATCTTATGTATATGTATATGTACATGTATATGGAAGAGAGAGAGAGAGAGAGGAGAGAGAGAGAGAGATGAGAGAGAGAGAGAGAGAGAGAAGAGAGAGAGAGAGAGAGAGAGAGAGAAGATTTAGCAGAGACAAAAGGAAAAAGCTTTGGGGGGAAGAGCAGAAGATTTTGGGAAAGAAAAAAAAAAAAAAGAACTTGACAGGCGGAAAAAGGGGAGATTTGGGGGAAAGAAGAAAAATTGCAAGAGAGAGAGAGAGAAAAACTTGGGGGAAAAAACAGAACTTGGACAAAAAAAAGGGAAAAAAAAAGAGATACGGGAATGGAAAAAAATAAAATAGAAAGAAAAAAAAAAGCAGACCTTTGAAAGAGAGAGTGAGAGAAAAAAACAACATTGGAAGAGACGTGCCAATATTTTGGAAGAAAAAAAAAAGACTTTGTAAATAAAGGAAATAAGCGATTGATACCCGAAAGACTGTGGAGTAACGAAAGCAAGAGATTTGAAAACATATAAAAATTGAAAGAAAAAAAAAACTTGAAAAGAAAAAGTTCTTTTCAACAGAAAGAAAAATGCTCCCTGAAAGGACAGAAATAGAGGCTGTAGAAGAAAAAAAAAAAAACAACAAAAAGAGCATACTTTGGAAAACGAGACGAAACAACAACAACAACAAAACAAGACAATAACAAAACATTTCGAAAGAATAAAAAAAAAAGAAAAAAAAAGAAAAGAGAGACTCTTGGGAAAAAAGAAAAAAAAAAAAAGGAGACATTAAAGAGAAGTGAAAGACAGACTTTGGCCGTAAAAAAAAAAAAAAAGGGCTCGGGAAAAGAGAAAAGAAAGACACTGAAAGAAAAAGAGGCAACAGACTTGAGAAGAGAAAGCAAAACAGAGACTTCAGAAGAGGAAGAAGACAATAAAGACATCGGAAGAGAAAGAAAAAGTTCTTGGATGACAGAGTATAAAAAGACTTTGGTGAAATAGAAGAAAAGACTTTGGAAGAGAAAGAAGATGAGAGCACCGGCCGAATATGTCGTTCCCAAATCTGAGAACGCTCGGTGTTCGGTTCTTAGCGCTAACTGTCGAAGCACCCACGGAGATACTATCTTTATGTGCACGTGGCCCGCCCGTCTCCCCACCCCACCCCTTTCGCCTGAAAAAAAAAATCTTTTCCTCAACCTCTAACACTGGCACGCTTTCATTTCTCTCTCTCTCTCTCGCTCTCTCTCTCTCTCTCTCTCTCTCTCTCTCTCTCCTCTCTCTCTCTCTCTCTCTCACACACACACACACACACACACACACACACACACACACACCACACCCACACACGCACGCACGCACGCACGCACGCACGCACGCACGCACGCACGCACCACACACACACACACACACACACACACACCACACACACACACACACACCACAAACGCGCGAGCGCACTCTTGTTTAATTCCACACGCACACATGCGCGCGCATGCGGGGTGTCCAAAAGAGAGATAGAAAGGTTTTTGTACACTTTCTTTTTTTTTAAACTGAACCATTTCTGCTATTCACGCTAAAACACACACACACACACACACACACACACACACACAAACACACACACCACACACACACACACACACACACACCCCACACACAGAGAGAGAGGAGAGAGAGAGAGAGGAGAGTAGAGAAGAGAGGGGAGAAGAGGGGAGAGAGAGAGAGAGAGAGAGATATACTTTCATACATACAACATACATACATACATACATACATACATACATACATACATATATAAAACACATACATACATAAACACATACATATTAGATTGATAGGAAAACGCTTAGGAAGAGCTTGCAGCAGAAGATCTTCAGACAAGTGTTTCGACCCCGAACTCCTTGCCCTTAAGGTGCCGGGCCGCATCCAGGTCATGCTCCCAGATGCCCTTCTACTGCTGGACTGATATCACAACTTTGTTTCCGGAGGCCTCAAGCATGGTTTGTAACCTTGCTTTACCCATTTGTATTGCTCGAGAATGGATTTTTAGAGGGGCGTCAGCTTTGCTTGGCCGCAATAGAGTGCGACGTCCCGTGAGACTGGTGGGCAATAGCCCTTGCTTTTATACTTGTTTGATTTTGGCCCCATTGATTCCACAGTGCTAGTGCCTTTTCGCATATCAGAAGAGGCCACAGAAGCTTCGGGTACCAAGAACTGCAAACACTAGACCTTGTACTTGCCAGGGAGCCCACAATGGTCTATTATCTGCAGGCTTTTTTTGCCATTTTATTGGTTTCCTCTCCCCTCTTTGTGTGGGGTTCTAGGAGCCACCATACCACCTCCCAAGGCTCATGACTGGTTTTATGTTTCAGTTGGAAATGGCTTGGTTTGGGTTGGTTGAACGTAATGGTTTTTGTTATTCTTCCTTTCCGCAGGGAGAATCCTCGTGATTTCTTTGGCTTGAAATTAATCCTGGATGACGCAACTAATGTGTCTAACTTCTTCAGTGTTTTGCATGTTTTGTATGAGTTGGTGGAAAGCACTGTGTCATCCATAAAGTCTTCAGAGAGGGCATTTAATATTAATTCCTGAGATCTGCCGGACCTGCACAGTTCGTGGCAGCTTTCAAGATTACCTCCATTGTCAACACGAACAGCACTGGAGAAATTGCACAACCCGTTGCTATACCAATTTCCAGATTGATCCAGCCTGTTGTTTATTCTTTTGTGGGAACCTCATTGAGAAGCCATGGAAGTACTTCCCCACCATTTCTCTGATGTTCTTTGGGGCATGATACATCGCCAGGGCCAGTTGAATCAACTTATGTGGAACTGATCCATATGCATTTGCCAGATCGAGCCACACCACGTCGAGATCGTCTTGTTTCTCTATCCTAACTCTTTAGATTGCTTCCCAAATCATAGTGGAATGTTCAACACAGCACAGAGACGCCTGGGATACCTCCTTTCTGGAATGACAAATCCACGTTCTCATTTATTGTCGGGTATTTAGTCAGGCTAGCTGCCATGACAAGAGAAAATGATTTCCCCGGACATTCAGAAGTGATACTCGACTTGTGCCCTTCAGAATTTATACCCCATCAGCTATCATTCATTGGTCGTCGATCTTCAAGTTGCTTCATGCTGACCTCACAATTTTATAGAGACACTCAAGAACGTTTGGACATTCATTATACAGCAGATACATATTCCATTTAGCCCAGGCGAAAAAGGTGACACTGGCTTTCTTAAAGGGGTTCTCACCCTTTTTTTACAAATCTATTTTGACCAAATACCGGTTTTGGTATGTGGTCGTATTGCGAAACCCAGCCCCGAATCAGCCCGCCTGCGCTCTCATCTTGCAGTGAGAGGCAGCATTTCCTGCGGATTGGGAAAGCGAGAGGTTTTGAAACAGGAACAAGAGCCTCGGTTTTGATAAAAGCGGGGTTTCCCGATTGATGACGTAGAAAAGCCAAGTCGCTCTTCGTGTTCGGCCCTGCAGTGAGAAGGGGCGAATGTGTGCTGAGTCTGGTTGCGGATTTCATCAGGAAATAAGCAAAGAGTAAGCGTTCATGCTTTTTCAGGTGCCTCCAGCCTTTAGTTTAGGCGATTGTGGATGAATTTTGTCACCACAACGTGGAAAGATTTTGTTCTTCGGACAGTTATCATGGCATTTGCGGTCGTCACTTCGAAGAGCACAGTTTCCAAGACCAACACACCTCAAAAGTAAAGGTGAGGCTGGAATTAGGGTCCGAAGACAGCTGAAAGAGGATGCTGTCCCAAAACTATTATAACAGAAAAATGTATTAAAGCACTCTCTGTTTCATTCGCTAGCTGCAAGTGCAAGCCTTAAACGCAAAACAGTGACACGGATTCTGTCAGGAGCAAGAGAGCTAAACTCAGAGACGTAAGAAGGTAAGGTTTGTGGAATGGGTGGTTGATTCTTTTTGTTTCATTTCATTCTCAGTGTAAATTTGGGTTTTGTAAAGATAGTTGTTGGTTTGTTGAGTGTTCCACAAACTGAAACATACTTGTTACTGTCATGTGCAGTCCAGTCAGTCACCACTGCCTGCTGCCACTGAAAACTGTTGCTTTTGTGATTGCCCCCCCCCCCCCCCCCCCCCCCCCCCCCCCCCCTGCTGTTACTGTCTCCACAGAACTGAAGTTACGATTCTTATTAACAAGAAATTGTCCATGTCCACAAATAACAGCTTGTTGGACTCCAGTGAATAATAGTTTGGGTTTTTATTTTTTCAGACATTGCTGAACACCAGGCACCCCTGCAAGTTCAAGTTTCCGCTCAACAACCATATGCTTTAGTAAGTGAATTATTTATCAGTATTTGGACCAGGATGGTGACTTAGTGTGCATTTTAAGATATATTGCAGGTGTGTGTATGTCTGTATGCTATAAACTGCCCTGTGAGTAAGAATAATGAGCTTAGATCTGCAGCTTAGATCTGATGTACGGCACGTCACGCATCAGTTTATAAAATAACAGCCAGAATCTTTGATTGCAATTATATTGTAAAAGACCCTCAGATTCTAAGTCATCGGGAACTTCAGAATTTAAGTGGAGAGAGTGAGACTGAAAATGGGAATCTAAAAAAAAGGGTGTGTGTGGTTGGGGAGGGGGGAGGGCTGAAAGTGAACAACTATTGAAAAGATTTCTACAGCAGGGAAGAGAATTAGTGTGATGATGCAGTAGCTGACAAACTCCTGTTCAAAGGAAAAGGCATTATCTGAAAGATCTAAACAACTGAAGGCAAATGTGTTTTCACATAATCATTTTAAAGTTATTTACAGACTACGGTAATGTGTGTGTGTATGTGAACAGATGTATGTATGTGCATGTGTATATCATGTACTATCTGTGTCGTGTGTATGTGTGTACATGTACATAATATGGTCAACCTGTAAATGTCGAACTGCCTGGAAAGAAACACAAGCGTCTGATGGCGAGGGCGGTGGTACTGTACAAGGAGCTGTAGGTTCGAAACTGATACGGCTGAACTCCATACACTTCAGTGAAAATTTCACGTTCGATGTCCTCTTCGTTGGAACTTGACTCGTAGCTGGGAGCATCTGCCATTATCGCCGGAAAATAGTTGAGGTTTTACGTCCTCATAGCGAAAGCTTTTAGGGACATGTCTTTCATTCACGGTAGTCTTGGCAGTCAGTACGTCACTTGCGGAATCCCCGACTCTCGTCTCTTTCCGTACTGTGCTCGCAATCTCCGTGGCGAGTACGATTTGGCTACTTGCACGTCCCGAAACACGGATAGAAGTGAGTTCCAGAAGAAAAGTAACACGTACATCGAAACACGCTCGATCGTACTTTTGAACAACCCAAACATGCTATTTATGGGTGAGGACCCCCTTTAACCACTTTCTTTCCCGAATCAAGTGTTGGTGGTTTGTCATTGAATTTTTTTCTCTGGCACTGCAGGTTGCAACCAAGCACTGGATTTCAAGTGGTACTTCTCTCTGAGGGTCAGACTGTTTTCCTGAGATGCTGCTCCAGAGTTTCTTTGTCCACTCTGAGTGTCCTTTTTGGCGGCTCGAATAGTTTCCTGGCAAACTGAAAGGGGTATTTGAAGAAGCAATCTTGGGTTTTCTTCTTTTTGCTCCTCCTCCTTCTTGCTGATTTTGCTTCGCTGAGAGCACTGTGTTGCGCTTTCAGGTTTTTCCAGAGCTTCACCAACCCTTTCTTTGCAACTTCTGAGGCAGCCTTCATTTGTTGAGATTCTTCTTTTTTGTCGGATGTTAATCATCTCTCGCTGGCGTCTGGATTTCTGACGAGGTATATTCAATTTTGGTAGTTTCTCTCCATATGCGTCCTTTCTCTCTCTCTCTCTCTCTCTCTCTCTCTCTCTCTCTCTCTCTCTCTCTCTCTCTCTCTCTCTCTCTCTCTCTCTCTCTCTCAGATTTATTTGCTGATGACACGACCCTCCAAACAAATGGTGGTGATATACGAACAATAGAAAACTTTCTCCAGGAAAGTCTAAATGATGTGTCAGACTGGTATATTTCAAACTCAATGGTCATTACACCAAGCCAAAAACATAATCTATGATTATGACCACTCGCCAAAGCATCAATTGCCTCGTCTTTCCCTAAAACTTTAGTTGAATGGTACATCTTTTGAACAGTAAATGAGCATCGTGTTTTAGTGGTAACAATAGAGAAAGAATTGAAATGGCAGTTTCATCTCCCTGATTTATGCAAACCATCTTAAAAGACCATTTCCTGTTATCTCAGTTAAAGCGCTATATTAGCACTATTGCATTTAAACTTTTCTTCAGCGCACACAATAATGTCGTATATCAATTATGCTTCAACAATATGGGATGAGACTGATAATGGCCACAAATGAACTGAAGTCTCTCCATAGATATGTAACAAAGCTACTGCTTCCAGCCGTACCTTTAGTAACAGATGAAAAACTAGAAGCACTGAAGATACTTCCGTTGAGTTCAGCAAGGCATCATCTATGTTTAAGATTTCAACAGATACCATGCCATGTTATATCAATTTCTATTTTACAAGGCTGAACAATTCTTCTGGCTCGAAGAAATTCTTCTCCCTTAGCTACGCATTGATCAATACAAGACAAACATAGCTTATTCTGGATTATCGTGTGGAGCTCACTTCCACCGAGTTTACAAATTGAATATGTTAAATCATTTCAAGAAACATATACACAAACATTTTATGTATCAAAGGTTTGATTAATTGTTAAAATCATTAACGTTCATTTGCAAAAGTCTTCTGTAAACCCTACATATTTGAATACACCGTCTGAACACGTAACCTACTCCATGAAACCGCTCATACCCACTCCCATTCTCTCTCCCATCCCTCTTCCCCCTCCCCCTACCTTCTGCCCCCCCCCCCCTTTCTCTCTCCTCTCTCTCTCTCTCTCTCTCTCTCTCTCTCTCTCCTCTCTCTCTCCGTTTTTGCTTTCTGTTTTGTTCCTTTTTTGTTCTTTCTGTTTGATATCACCATTTGTCATTATTACATTTATGAATAGCCTGTCACCGTGGAATTACATTAGAGTGTTGTTATATTGAATTGCCAGTATGAATGATATGTGTTGAAATAATGTATGCATGACAAGGACAGATTGTAAGACTAGCCTTGGCCATAAAAACCTTCATACTTGAGTATTAAGATCAATCAATTAATTAACAACCAGTCTTCTTGTCGTCTGTCTGTCTGCCTGCTCTGTGCTGCCTGCCTCCTGCTGCTGCCTGCCTGCTGCCTGCTGCTGTCTGTCTGTCTGTCTGTCTGTCTGTCTGTCTCTCTCTCTCTCTCCTCTCTCTCTCTCTCTCTCTCTCTCTCTCTCTCTCTTACTGCTTTATTTTTAATTGATGCTTAATATAAGTCTCACGTACCCTATAGGCATCAGCATTGTCAAAAGTTAGAGCCAGGGTATTGTGTCAGGATTTAATTTCTCCGCCCTTCCCTTCCCTTCTTCTTCTTCTTCTTCTTTCTTCTTCTTCTTCTTCTCTCTCTCTCTCTCTCTCTCTCTCTCTCTCTCTCTCTCTCTCTCTCTCTCTCTCTCTTCTCTCTCCTCTCAACGCACGCACGCACGCACGCACGCTGCGCGCGTGCACACACACACACACACACACACCACACACACACACACACACACACACACACACACACACACACACACACAAAACACACACACACACACACACACAACACACACACACACACACACACACACACTGACTCAATTGTGCGATTTATTGTTCTTGTCTATCTTCACTATGAAATTGTAGACTGGCTGAAGGTTAGTGACTATCCACGACCCGTGGACGAGCTTACAGGGAACATGGAAAGAGGGAAAGTGACTAACGTCTTGTGATGGATTTCTCCAAATCCTTTGACAAGGTCAGCCATTTCCTCCTGATCACCAGCTAAGGCATTTTTGGATGACTGGTCCAATTAACACATGGATCAAAACTTCCTTGCAGACAGGTAGCAAAGGGTGGCTGAGGTTGGTGTCACATCTGAGTCCATTTCCATGGAATTGGAGTTACCCAGGGCTTAGTTTTGGGGCCTGCCCTATTCACCCTTTACATTAATAACCTCCCAAACAACTATCCTCAACTACTCGTCTTTTTGCCGATGACACCTCTTCCACAGAACAGTGGACTTTATAAGACCATGAGAACCTCCATGACCTCAACCAAATGGCTAGCTGGGAGACGAAAGGGGAAGTAGCATTCCACTCTGACAGGTGTTTGACACTTCATGTCACAAAAAAAAATGACAATGGATAGGAAAGGTAAATGCCTGAGAGTTGCTCTCTCAGTGACCTTACCTGAGACACCCACATTAGCAATATACCAAGAAAGCAGTAAAAACCCTTGGCTTTCTCTGCCGAAACTTAACAGTGGGTTCTGTTAGTATTAGGAGAAAGCATACAAAGCTTTGGTATAACCCACACTGGAGTATGGGGCGCCTGTCTGGGACTCCTACTCTGCAGAGTGGAAAAGGTGCAGAGTCTACAAAGTGGTCAGCCAGCACCGCCAAACATCCAGCGTGGAAGGTATGTTCGGACAGCTGCACTGGACTCCACATAGAGACAGGAAGCGCGCAGCAAGACTGGAATCTTCTTCAAGTACCCCTCAACATACGCACCACGCACGCACGCACGCACGCACGCACGCACGCACGCACGACCACGCACCACGCACACACACACACACACACACACACACACACACACACACACACACACGCATGCACGCACGCAAGCTACCAGCCCTCCAATAAGATCAACTCGATAATACCACTGGAACAGTGGAGTGTCTTCTTCCTTTCCCATAAAACAGCGACAGGGAGAATTCTTCCTTTTCATGGACCATCAATGAGTGGAACTGCCTTCCATCTGAAGCCATATCATCTTTCTCAGGGGAAGGCTTCAAAGCCCTGATTTAGTGTCACTCCCCACCCCCGCCTCCGCATCCCCTCTTATTTTCATACCACCTACCCCCATTCGGCCCTACTTCATTCATTCCCCCTCCTTTCCTCCATTTGCCAGACCTTGCGGTTTATCGCTGATCCTCTGGCCAGTCCTGAAAAAAAAACAGAAACCTCGAGTATCTTCCATGACGTCGTTGCCCTCGAAACAATGAGGACGAAGACAGACGTCACCAGAAAGAAGAAGAAAAAGGAGGAGCAGATTTTTTTTCTCAAATGGAAAGCATTAGCTCCAAATCCACTTGAGGCTGCACGCTTTTAATTCTCACTGGCGAACGACTGTGGCCTGATGCCACTGCACACATGGTGCGAAGTGGGGGATTCTGGCTTTGGTCGGGACCAAAAGACTTTTCGGGCTCGGGCGTCCTTGCCAATCATTGTGTTCTCTTACTAATGGTTCTCGAGTTCTCCCTACTGGCCATCAAACTTTGCTGCACTTCTTGCACAAAATCATAAGTCCAGCCATCTTTCTTGTCTTTGGGCTTGGCGTATGTGTTCAGCCACACAAAATAATTGACGAAGCCTTTTCCTGTTCTAAAAAGCCGACAGAACCCCTAATGGTGACTGACATTGATTTTACTAGGAGGTGACGTACAAGAATTTGATCTAAAACAACTGTAGTTTGAATCCATCTGACAAATAAATGGATCCCGTCCGTTAATTAGCTCAGAACAAATCCTTAAGCTATCTCATACCGGGAAATGGTGTTGCTTAATCAAAATTACGGCTTAAACAGCGTCACAACCCAATTTTCACAAAATGCAGTCACTTGCACCAGTGCCAAAATTTCGCTACTAGGCACAAGCACCAGACGTACAGGTCCATTAAAACGCTGAATATGTTACAGCTCGGCGTCAGAAAAACAACAACTTTGTTTTATGCCAATTTAAAAAATGAAAACATCTAAGAACAAATAATTGTACGTTTGACCTTCTGTACACACACTCTCACCTATTCGAGCAAGCCAGCAGCTGCACGAGCACATCTTTGTTGGCTGTTTTCGACTGTGAGAGACTGTGCCCGTTTTCAGCGAACTTGAACAATTTGACAGCCGCTCGAATGTGACTAGAGTCCGTCCTATGTAACGCTATTTCTATGGGAATCATGGAACGACATAAAAGTTATCTTAAAAGGCAAGAACAAAGACAGTTTATGAAAAGCTTTCGAAACTGAAAGGAAAAAAAATTGGGAAGAGAACGGAGATTAGAATCATATCAAAGCATCAGCGAAATGAATGAAAACATTTTCAAATAGAAAAGTCTCCAGGTAGAATCATGAAAGCCTCTCATTTTGCATTTTATTGCTTGCAGAAACATTAATTAAGCACGCAACAATGAACATGCCTGTTGCGAGAATAACCAATTCAACACTTTCCATCCTCAGCGCACGTTTAGGGACTATGGTTCCAAACGGGCTGAAGAGCGCCAGTAATCTTTTCTCTCCCTTTTCCCCATCTGCACCCCTCACCTCTCATCTACTCCTTCCATCCACTCTTCCCTTCTTCCCTCTCCCATCGCATCCCACCCTCCCCGCCCCTTCTTCTTCTTCTTCTTTCCTTCCCTCCCCTCCACCCCTCTCCAAATGTACGCACGCACGCGTGCACGCATATGCGCACACACACACACACACACACACACACACACACACACACACACACACACACACACACACACACACACTCACATACACAAAAGCACGCACGCACGCACACACACGCACATGCACACATATACACACGCGCACGCGCGTGCACCACACACACACACACACACACACCACACACACACAACACACACACACCGCACGCACGCACGCACGCACGCACGCACACACACACACACACACACACACACACACACACACACACACACACACACACACACACACACATCACCACTCACCCAAATGCTGATAAGC
>CM031596.1:85249552-85254552 GCA_018398815.1 Conus ventricosus | reverse complement strand
CGAACTTGGACAACTTAACTGCCACTCGAATGTGACTGAAGCCGTCTTATGAAATGCTATTTCCACGGAAAGCAGGGAACGGTGAAAAAAAAGATACTTTAAAAGAGAAAGAAAACAGAGAGAAAAAAAACTGGCCTAGAAAGAAAAGAAAAACTTTGGAAGAAAACAGTGATAAGAGTCACATGGTAAACAAAGAATTGACTGATAACATTTTCTAATAGAAAAAAGTCTTCTGGTGGAATCATGAAAGCCTCATTTGAAGACATGCAGAAACATTAATTAAGCACGCAACAATGAACATGCCTGTTGTGAGAATAAACACTTCAACACTTTTGACACTCAGCTCACGTTTAGGCACTATGGCTCCAAATGGGTTGAAGAGCCGCCAGCAATCTTTTCTCTCCCCTTTTCCCCATCTCCGCCCTTCACCTCTCATCTATTCCTCTCATTCATACTTCTCTTCTTCCCTCTCCCACCCCCCACCCCTCCACCACTACTTCTTATTGTTCTTTGTTCCTTCCCTCCCCTCTTCCCCTTCACACACACACACACACACACACACACACACACACACACACACACACACACACACACACACGTATGCATACGCACGCGCGAGCACGCACACACACACACACACACACACACACACACACACACACACACACACACACACACACACACACACACACACACACACACACACACACACACACACACACACACACGCGCGCGCGTGCACATCAACCCTACCGAAACTGATGATGATAATCTTTCTTTTTCTTTTTCGTCGTCAGCGCCATGGGGAATCATTGGGACACCACACCGAAAAACACTTCAACACGTTCCTCCTGGTCTGTCGCTTTTGCGTCTCTGCCAATGTTTTTTCCTGTCCATTGTGCAATGTTGTCAGTCCATCGGTTTGGGTTGGTTCTGTCTTCTCCTCTGACTCCCTCCTTCCACAGTTCCCTGGGGCATTGTTTTAGCGAGGCCATTGGATCTTGTCACATGGCCATACCAATGTAGTTTTCTGTTTTTAATTGATGTCAGTAGATCTTCATATGGTACGGTATGCTGTGTGGTGGTTTGAAGCGGTTTTTTTCCTGGTTGGTATCTTAGGTTTAGTATCTTGCAGTAACATCTCATGTCCATGGCTTTGATTCTTCTGTTCAGATTCCCTGCCTGTCACAGCCTATGTCTCGCATGCATTGAATGTAGAATGTATCAGCGCACGCATGAGCCTGATAATCGCATTTCATGGAGACGCGCTTGTCCTTCCATACAGGTACTAGTCCAGGCAGCGCTGAGCCTGTCCTTCATGCCCTTGAGAGGATTTCTGGTTGGGATCTCTCATTGCTAATAATGGATCCAAGGTGAGTGAACTGTTGAAGAATTTCTTGCTTCTGTCCATAGACATTTAGATCAGTAGTGACGGCATTGTTGCGGCTTTTCAACAAAAAAACAGTCCTGAAACGTATCACGACTGATGTTTATAAAGATCATGTCGGCTTAGTCAGCACAAGAGAAAGAACCATCATGATCTGTCAGTCTGCACATGACATCAATGGTCTGGCAGGCGTTGAACAAGGATTCGTCAACCTTCATCAAAGACTGGATGACACACCAACAAGATTTGGCGAGAAAATCAGCGTCGAGAAGACCAAGTAGATATTTTTCTATACTTCCGCGAGCCTCCATGAAGACATTCCTGTGGAAAAAACCTGTAGCTGCATACTAAACTGTCGTCCTGCTGCTGAGTATTTGTGCCCAAGTATTAGCCACCAATAGTACTGAAAAAAGAGCAATTAACAGGTAAAGACTGACGATTCTTTCTTCCAACTGCAACTAAGTTTACAGACTTCGGCCAATCAAACAAAGACGAAGTTTATGCAACCTGATTTCTAATTCAGTTTTCTTCTGTTCCAGATCTACTTCCCTTCGATAAAAAAAACCCCAAGATGATTACCTCTTTTAAGGACTAGAACTAAAACAAAATATAACACACAAAAAACCCGATTCTGCTTGGAATTATGTTTAGCCATTACTGTTTTCCCCCCTCCCCTGGCATCCAAAATTGTAGCGACCTCTGATTGTTAGACAAAAACGTCGCGTACGTGCAGACACTGTACGAAACCAGCTGCCTCATTGATCCTATTATCTTTACAAGATTAGAGTTTGTTTGTTTGCTTGGTAGTTCGTTTGTTTTCAATGATCTGGAGCATACGGGCACCAGCGTTTTCCTCTGTATCTAACACTAGTTGTCAACTATCGAAACATCCATCATTCAGATGTAAGCTGGCATACATCAGTAGAACTGAGTCAGCCAGATATTGCTTTGTTTAATTCGCAAACTGCCATTCGTCACGAAGGAACCCATAACTATGACAGTTATGGCTATTAGAAATGATGGAAAACAAAGTGCCATAGAGTGCTCCGGAACTTCCAACCTAGTCAGCGCCGGAAGTGCCGAGAGGGGACAGGCTTTTGTCCCATGAGATGTATTCTTTTGCCATTGCTTGTACCACGCTCACCCCGTTTCTATTTCACAAACTAGTTATTTGTCAATAAACGTTCTGCAAAATAAGGCGCCACACCCCAGGGTTACGTTCATGTTCGGAATTCAGAAGAAAGTTGAAACAGCAGGTACACTGTTTTAATGTCCGCACATTGTAACACTCCCCACCCACCCTCCCACCCCACTCTCTCTCTCTCTTCTCTCTCTCTCTCTCTCTCTCTCTCTCTCTCTCTCTCTCTGTCTCTCTCTCCAGAATTTTCTGCGTGTCTGTCTCTGTCTGCCTGCCTACCCCTGTGTGTGTGTGTGTGTGTGTGTGTGTGTGTGTGTGTGTGTGTGTGTGTGTGTGTGTGTGTGTGTGTGTGTGTCGCACGGGTGTGTGTGTGTGTGTGTGTTTGTGTGTGTGTGAGTGTGTGTTGTGTGTGTATGCGTGTGTGTATGTGTGTGTGTCCTTCTCTCTCTCTCTCTCTCTCTCTCTCTCTCTCTCTCTCTCTCTCTCTCTCTCTCTCTTTCTCTCTCTCTCACTCACTCACTTGTATGCACGCACACACACACACACACACACACACACACACACACACACACACACACACACACGCACACGCACACGCACATGCGCGTGTGCGCTGACACACACACATGCGCGGACGCGCGCGCATGCATACACGCACACGCACTCACAGTGGCATTCAAACATGGGTAATGATCTTCTCACGGGTACAACTTTTGTGGATTTTGCGAACGCTTTTCATGTTACTGACAATGATTTTTCTCTTATTAAAAGTAACTCTGTGTGGTTTATTACTTGAATCTGTGTAATTTTTTTTGATCTTTCGGGTCAAAAAATTTTTTTTAAGATTCGGGAATTGTGCCCCTTTCTGCCTAAAAAACTTTGATTTTCCTTCAAATAAAAATTGAAAGATTTTAAAAAAGAAAAAAGTTTTTTTGATTTTTTGGGTTTTTTTTCAGAGGGGAGAGAGAAGAGGGGAGAGGGGGAAAAGAGGGGAGAGGGGAGAGAGAGGAGGGGGGAGAGAAAAAGAGAAAAGGGGGGCAACACACATCCCACCAACATTTCAGTCGAATCTAAGGAATTTGTAGCAAGGATTTGAAATTCTACCGGGCCCAAAAGGCCGTTTCCCCAGACCTCTAAAGCCCTAGGCTGGAGGTTGTTGAAGCAGTGTTTGCCTTAAAAGTTTTTTTTTGTGTGATGACCCAAGATAATGCTTAACCCTTTAAAAGGGAAAGGGAAATTTCAAAAAAAAGGGATATCGGGGAATTCCCGAATTCAAAAAAAAAACCAATTTAGCTAAAAAAGACGTGGCTACTTTGCCCACGAAAATTTGGGGGGAGAAGCTAAAGAATTGCAAGTCTAGCAATGCAAAAAACAAAAAAAACAAATTTTAATTTGTTTTGTGGTTCAATACAGGAGTCTGGAAAAACAACCCCATAAAAAAAAATTTCCCTGTACTTTCGATAACACACCCCAAAACACACACACACACACCACACCACACACACAAAACCACACCACACACCAACGTGCGCGCGCTCGAATCAAAACACGCCCCAACACACCCCAACCAAACACACACACACACAACAACCACACCACACACCACACACACCCCACTCTGAGAGAGAGAAGAGAGGAGAGAAAAGGGGGAGAGAGAGAGAGAGAGAGAGGGGAGGGGACAGACAACAGACGGGAAGACAGAAAACCCGACAGACAGCAGACGGGAGACAAAAGAGGAAAGCCCACAGTTTCCCCTTTTAAAATTTGGTTTTTTTAAAACACATTTTTTCCTTTAAATTTTTTTTTTTTCGTGTCTTCAGAAATCGGGGGTGCTTTAAAAGCTTTAATGCCATTGTCAGCATTTTTTTTCCCCTTTGGTGGGGATTTTAGGGGAGTGTGGTATCTCCTTTCGTTTTTCAGTGTTTTCTGGGGGTCCAAAGAGATAAAAGGAAAAACTATAGGGGGGGAAAAAGAAAATTGACACAGGACTCGGTTTTACAGGGTTGGGTTTTTTGCAATGCTTTGGCCAGGGCCCTTTTTCCTAAGAAGGACGGATATGAATTTTTAAATAAATATTTATATTTATATAATATATATTTTATATTTTTTAAAATTTTTTATAGAAATATATTTATATATATAAAATTTATTTTTAATATAAATAAAAAATTATATAAAATATATTTATATATATAAATCAATAAAAAAATTCCGGGATAAATACCGAGCACCTTTCCAGCAACTTACAGAGAAAGTTTGATTTTTGCAAGGGACTGCAAGAAATTTTTCATTAAAAAAAAGCTTGCTTTAGGGTTTAGATTGGGAATTGGGGGATTGTCTCCCCCTTGGAGACTAAAAGGGCTTGCTAAAGGCTCTTTTTTGGAAAAAGCTTTTATATTTTTTTTCCCCCCTTTCCCCCCACTCAGCACGTACTTTTTAGTTGGGGCAGAATTTTTCCCCAAACTGCAGATATAA
>CM031596.1:85239552-85247052 GCA_018398815.1 Conus ventricosus | reverse complement strand
GAAGTCCCAACTTTTCAACATTGTTGCTACAAAAAATTATAACGTTTTCAGTTTGTTATCCTCTGACCATAACAGGATGGTATCTCTTCTGGCTAAGTACGTTGCAGAGGCATCTAATGTCAGGAAAAAGAAATGTTCGGTAAACAACTACTAGTTTGAGGTTGTTGTTTTTTCTTCATGTACCTTACACAGCTTGATGACCCTATTTACAATGTTTTCGCTTTCTTCACTATCATGAATGACAGTGAATAGACGTTCATGACTCATTTGGTCCGGCAGAAATGATTTATTTCACAGAATATGTGTTGCCTTGTTTCTGGCGCTTGTATAAATGATTATGTTATTAAGAAAATTACACAGTCATTTTGAATGATGAAAAAGTACGTAATTTTCCCTTTCTACTACATGGTTTCGAGTCCTAACATTAATATTAGCGTTATCAGTTATAAAGTTTCGTTTATTTGCATTACTTTTTTTCGGCGTGCAAGTATTAATGTACACCCCCTTGACTTAAAGGCTATATACAGGCCATTGTCAATAAAAAACGTATCTGAAGCGTCTCACACACACACACACACACACCACACACACACACACACACACACACACACACACACACACACACACACACACACACACACGCGCGCGCGCGCGCGCGCGCACACATACATACATTTGCATGCTCCTTAATCGCTTCTCTGTCTCTCCACAACAGTTTTGTCAACAGCTTTTTCTGAGTAGTTCCGACGCAATCTTCCCTATTTTTGTTTGTGTTTGTTTCGCTTTTCTTCTCCCATCCACTATTGTTTTTTTTTTCTCACGTCGTAGAGCCAGCACTCGCTCAGCCTGCCACTTTTATGCGTTTTACCCTTTGGTTTTCCCGCTCTCAGACATTTATTCTTCTTACACAAAGCCTACACACATACGTTCATGACATTCCCACCGTCTTACGGTATTGTGTTCCAACCCCAGAGAAAGCATCGAAAACAGAAAATATATGGTATGGGTGTCATCTTGAAAGACTTTAATCTTGTGTACTTGTATGTACATGTGCTATACCTCTGAATATCTTTGCTGGTCGTGTAATGCTTTACAGGATAGAAGACTCGTTCAATCATCTCATCATCATCATCATCATCATCATCATCATCATCATCATCATCATCATCATCATCATCATTATTGTTGTTGTTGCAGCTGCTGCTGCTGTTAGCCTGTTATAATTCTTAGTATTATGAATAATATCATTATCATCACCATCATTGTTATCATTGTTGTTGTTGTTGTTGTTGTTAATGAGAGTACCTATATTGCGCCTTTCCTCGGTTAGAGACCAAGCTCTAACCGTTGCCTTACATTCCACGCTTTGCTTTACACAGCGGGTTACCTACCTGGGTAGTGCCAACAGAAGAGCTGCCTGCTAGCGCCACATTCAGTCGTTCCCCGTCTCATTCCATCACTATCAGTCATCCTGTTTTCTTTCCTTCTCTATGATTCTTCCGATGTTTCCCACAGTGTACAGGCTATGTATAACGTGTCATCTATAGGCTACCAACAGCCAGACTGGCCTGCTCTTCCGAAAATTGGATGTTACTTCAGTGCGAGATACTATGCAGAACCTCGTTTTATAGTCTCATTCGAAGGACTTTTCGGGAACAAATGTTACCTCCGAGGAACATCCGCCCCCAACCCCCCCCCCTTCCCTCCCCAACCCCCGTGCCAAAACGGTCTGGCGGTAATTTGAACTGGCGACCCCAGGATCATTATGATTACGAGTGCGGCGCTCTACTAGCTGCGCTATTCCGGCTCCCATTATGACAACGAGTTTAGTTGCCACCAGCGTAGATTCCATAGAGATTGTCTACATCAGGGGATGTCTCCTTGTTTGTTCTGTGTGTTCTATCTGTTATTTCTGCTTGGTGATTTGGTACATGGTGTTGTAAGCAGTACTCGTTTGGAGTTGTGAGCGTGTAGTTATTTCATCATGGGAGCAAGAGTTACCCTCCTTTTTCGTCATGTTCTTCAGCTTAGCGTATCAATAGTACGAGCACAGTGCTTGTAAGATGAATGAGTGTAAACCAGTGATAGAATGTTAATTTTGTTTAAAGAGATCTGAATAGCTTTCGTCCGCGTTTGATGTTTTTCTTGACAAAGCCTATCACAGATTTCCACTTGACAAAGATGTGTGGAAAAATCGCAACAGCTGACGTACTAATTTATGTTACTGTTTTTTTGTCCACTTTTAACAGTTACCGAGTATTAAAAATCGTCAACTTACGATTATAGACGAAACTAATGCTGAATATGGATCTGTCAAAATACATTAGTGTAAAGATGTCTCTTTCGCTGACTTGACGTTTTTTGTATTTTCAGACTTGGCATGTCAACTTGTATTATACTTCCGTTTTTGACACGCTTGCCGTCCGGGTTGGTCTCCGAGGACGGCTGCGCTATATACACTATGACTTGATCTCGCCTGACTTGCTGACTAGGTTTTTTTTGTTTGTTTGTTTGAACTAATAGCGTTTATTTATAAATTGTATGAAAAGATTCTGAAGTTATAGAATTAGAAATGGCTAGGCGCAGTGGGTAGCACGCCGGCCACACACACACACACACACACACACACACACACACACACACACACACACACACACACACACACGTGCGCGCGCGCGCGCGCGCGCGTTTGCGCACGCGATGCACGTAAACGCACAAGTAATCTCGCACGCACGCATGTACGCGCACAAATACACACATACACACATCCGTGTGCGCAAGCACACACACCCGTGCGACACACACACACACACACACACACACACACACACACACACACACACACACACACACACACACGCACACACGCACACACACACACACACACACACACACACACACACACACGGCGCGCCGCGCGCGCGCACGCACTCACTCACTCACGCAAGGGTGGTTCCCTGACCACCATCACCTGATCCCTCCACTGACCTTCCTCTTGGCCTGCAGTTGCTGTGTGTCCCTGACGTGGTGAGCGTTGCCCGGAGGGGCCCTCGTCCACAACACCTTGCCCACCACGCCATAGGCCAGCGCCACAATACTGAGCGGAACTATGTAGGTCACCACTAGCATCAGTAAAGTGAAGGTCCGCCTGGCACTCTGAGACCCCCAGTCCTCATCGCACGTGACCGCCCCATCGGGCCATTCATTGGCTCGCCCACCACCCACTGCACAGAGGACAGGGCCACGGCGCAGGTCCAGATCGCCGTCAGCACGTACTTGGCACGTGCCGTCATGACCCGCGAGTGCAACGGGAAGACGACGACCAGCAAGCGGTCGGCGCTGATGGCCATGTTGGTGAAGACGCTGGCTGAGACGGACAGGTGCTGCATGACCAGCACGAAGGGACACATGGGCTTGGTGAAGATCCAGGTGCCCAGCATGACGAAGGTGAAGGTGAAAGGCATGCAGAAGAGCGCCATGATGAGGTCCGCCACAGCCAGGTTGATGAGGAAGGGCGGATGCCCGTGCGGCAACTGACGACCTCGCACGAAGACCGTGATGACCAGCACGTTGCCCAGCACGGAGAGGACGATGGTGAGGCTGTAGAGCACGATCAGCCCCGCCATGGCCCCCTCCGATATCACCCCGCTCCCTCGCCACTCACTGTCGTTG
The DNA here is from genome assembly GCA_018398815.1 of Conus ventricosus. Lineage (NCBI taxonomy): Eukaryota > Metazoa > Mollusca > Gastropoda > Neogastropoda > Conidae > Conus > Conus ventricosus. The sequence continues at coordinate 85,243,380 of CM031596.1, read as the reverse complement.
TGATCGTGGGAGGACAGATTGGAGCCGCCGCTTGCATTGAGAGAATCCAGGCTGTCGTTGAGTGGAAAGTGGATCATGCTGGTATCTTGAATGTATCTGAACTCTTTCAGCTGAGAACTGTCCACATCCAGCATTTTTTCATCCAATAATGGTTCATCTTATCACAAAGGACCCCGTGTGGAACTGAGGACAGACGGTTGGATTCGCCTAAGAACTGTAAGCGGAAACTGGGATGTAGGCCTGTAGCAACGAATCATAAAATGAAGGAGATTCATGCATTGTAATCAGCTCTAATTGTGACTGGGTGCGGATGACATGTGATAGTATTACAACAATGAGGTGGCCTCAATGAAAGCAATACAGAACACTCTCGGTGATTAACTGGCCACAAGTGCAGATAGTCATCTTTGCAGTTCAAGTTACTCGAGCGGCAGCACGTCTGGATAAACCGAGTCCTCCGTTCCTTCCTATAGAGGAGCAGCATTTTTCCCTTGATGCCTCAGTGAGGGCGTTAATCAGCCAGGAAGATCTAGGGCATCTCGCTCACCGGTCATAGGCCACCACGCGGGTCTCCTGGACAACTATACTCCCCATGATGTCTTTCTTCTCCAAGGCACCACTACAGCCACCTGGTAAAAAGGCAATCAAGTCCACAACAAGTTAAACTGTTTGGTTATTACACCTGTTTTCATACCTATGTTTTCTGTGTGTGTGTGTGTGTGTGTGTGTGTGTTGTGTGTGTGTGTGTGTGTGTGTGTGGGTTGTGTGTGTGTGTGTGTGTGCGCGCGCGCGCGCCTTTATGTGTGTATGTGCGTACGCGCGCGTCGTTCTTTTTATCTGTATTGTTTTCGTTGTTATTTATTTGTTTGGTTTGTTGTTGCTGTTGTTTTTGCACATTATTGATCACATATTAAAAGAAAGTTAGCCAACATAGACGACTGTAGGTTTTGTGGAAGACAACCGTAATTTGTCTCTCTCTCTCTCTCTCTCTCTCTCTCTCTCTCTCTCTCTCTTCTCTCTCTCTCTCTCTCTCTCTCTTCTCTCTCTCTCTCTCTCTCTCTCGTCATAGTCAGTCCTCACCAGTCAATATAATGTTAACATTGTAAATGGAGAGGATGTAGTTTAAGAAACTACCCAACAAATTACAACATTGCCCCGTGTCAATAAGTCAGAAATTCTAAACTAATTTTCATCAGTATATATGCCTCGGAGGTAGGTGATGGTGGTAGTGGTGGTGAAATTTCTGTTGTCATTCTTTTCTTTTTTTTTTTAAAACAATATCAAGCGAATTTATCCATGTCACACCAACACCACAACAAGAAAAAGAGACTTTTGCACGTGACTCTTTCCAGTTTTGGGCACGGAAGATACAATGTCACCAGTATATTTTAACAGATTATTCCAGACACTCTACGAAGAAGCGGACACACCAGAAACAAACAAATCGTCAGAAAAAATAGAAGAAAAAGCAGTTATGCTGATTCTGTCTGATTTTCCCAAAACAAATGTTACCAAACTGATTTTTAGATGATAAGAAACAATTTTTTTTTCAATTTCTCGTGACTTTTTTTTAAACTTGTGATTTATCAACGGAATGAGATTAATCCTCTATGGAATTCACGTCACAATCTTTACAGTCTTCTCTGTAGTGCCAGTCTTCTCTTCTCTGGTAGTGCCAACTTTCAAGCTGAGTTGCAAGCATGGTCTAAAACTACCTGATCGCATACTGAATTTTTTTCGGGGGGTGGGGATGGGTTGGGGGAGGGGCTTTAAGGTAATTTTCTCTCTAAAAGAATTAGAAGTATGATAAAAAAATAAAATAAAATAAAAACTTCTGTCTTTTAAAGGCGCCATCTATTTTTGAAAATACTGCTTGTTTTGAGACCCTCGAACACATATCTAGACAGAAAGTCTTAACCGAAGAATGACTAAAACACCCATACACAGTGATATACAATGTTATTTAGTGCCATTCAAATATAAATTCATACACGGACATGTACTCACAGAATTTCATGGCAATAATGCTAAACTACATATGATTTGCAAAAACTCTTTTTCGATCTGTCTATGTAATAGTTAATGTGGAATGTTACCATAATAAATTTAAATGTCAAAACTCTTTTTTAAAGCAACAACAACAACAACAACAACAACAACAACAACAAAGCAACAAAAACCTAATCCACAACAAAGAAAGATATTTTCAGTCCATCGGTTGTTTTGTGTGTATTTCCCTCTCCCTCTCTCTCCCCCAACAATGCCATGTAGAACTTTTTGAGCAAGGCATTAGATCCTATTCCTGACCAGTCCAACGTGGCTCCCTTTTTTCTTTCTTCCTTTTTATTTTTTAAACAATTGTCAAAAAATCTTCATATGGTCGGACGTGCTGCTTAATGGTTTGACGAATGATCAACATATCTGATGTTTAGTATGATGCAGTTACACTTCATTTCCATGGCTGGGAGTCTTCTTTCCAGATTCGCTGTAAGAGGATTTCTGGTTTAAAAAATCTCTCAATGCTGATAATGGATCCCAGGTAAACGAACTGCGAAATATTTCCAGCTTCTGGCCATGGACAGGTATCTCAGTATCGATGGTGTTGTGTCTGGCTATCAACCTGGCTTCCTCAGGGCTGTTTTCCATGCCGTGTGTCGTAATGTTTCATTCAGTCTTTTAACGAGTTTGACCAGTTCGTGACCACTGCATACCGAGCCATCGGCGTCATAGACAATTCAAAGGTCCGTGATGGTGTTCCTCAAGTGCTGATTGCGCAGACGTGATCTTCAAGTCAATAATAATAATAATAATAATAATAATAAGGACAATTTCTATAGCGCCCATCCTAACAACGTAGGCTATAGGGCACTTTACAAGTTTTAACAACATCTGAAAATATATGCAGGACGCACACACACACACACACACACACACACACACACACACACGCACGCACACACCACACACACACACACACGCTCACTCACTCACTCACTCACTCACTCACTCACACACACACACACACCGAACACACACACACACACACACACACACACACATATATATACTGGGACATAATGTCGCATACATTATATAACACGGTGACAGCGCATTCGTACACGAGCAAAGTGTACAAATGACATGTAGTAACTTAGTAATGTTTCAGGTGGTATTCTGCAACTGTCGTTTGAACAGATATGTTTTAAGTGCAGACTTGAAAGTCGGGAAGGAAGGGGCATTATGTAGATGGAAAGGCAGTGAATTCCAGAGTATTGCCGCAAAAAATGAGAATGCTCTAGAACCGTGTTTTTATGAGGAAATTCGAAAAATTCGGTAATTAGATGAAGAACGGAGGGGACGTGTAGGAATATGAATTTCGAATCGATTAGAGAGATAGGTAGGCGCTTCACACAGGACACGCCGACTTATACTGAATTCTGTGCACGATTTTGAGCCAGTGTAATTCCTTCAAGAGATATGAAGTATGATGCTGTTTTGACACCTTGAAGATAAGGCGAGCGGTTGAATTTTGAACACGTTGTAGTGGCTGGAGTAAAGCTTCGGGTACACCAAGGAGAAGAGCGTTACTATGATGTAGTCTTGACAGAATGCAGGAAGACACCAACGTCTTCATGACCTGTTATGTAAGGAAAGGTCTGACAGAGCTGATGCGACGGAGTTCAAGAAAGGATGCTTGGCAGATTTTGTCTATGTGGTGTTTCAGGATGAGATCAGAGTCGAGATAGAAGCCAAGCTCACGAACAAATGGCGTACTGCTGAACAATTAAATAGTGGGAGAAAACAAGTGCAGGTTAACAATTCTTCAGT
>CM031596.1:85227052-85229552 GCA_018398815.1 Conus ventricosus | reverse complement strand
AATCCTTATAGATCAGCCTTGACAAAATAATCCTTACAGAACAGTCTCGACAGAATAATCCTTACAGAACAGCCTTGACAGAATAATCCTTACAGAACAGCCTTGACAGTATAATCCTTACAGAACAGCCTTGACAGGATAATCTTTACAGAACAGTCTTGACAAAATAATCCTTGACAGAACAGCCTTGACAGTATAATCCTTACAGAACAGCCTTGACAGTATAATCCTTACAGAACAGCATTGACAGAATAATCCTTACAGAACAGTCTCGACATAATAATCCTAACAGAACAGCCTTGACAGGATAATCCTAACAAACAGTTTTGACAGAATAATCCTAACAGAGCAGCCTTGACAGGATAATCCTTACAGAACAGCCTTGACAAAATAATCCTTACAGAACAGCCTTGACAGTATAATCCTTACAGAACAGCCTTGACAGGATAATCCTTACTGAACAGCCTTGACAGAATAATCCTTGCAGAACAGCCTTGACAGAATAATCCTTACAAAACAGCCTTGACAAAATAATGCTTACAGAGCAGCTTTGACAGAATAATCCTTACAGAACAGCCTGGACAGAATAATCCTTACAGAACAGCCTGGAGAGAATAATGCTTAGAGAACAACTTTGACAAATAATCCTTACATAACAGCCTTGACAGAATAATCCTTACAGAACAAATTTTAAATGTTGGTGATAGCGCACCGCAAAAAAAAAAATAGACAAACGAATCACAAGACAAAACACGACGCGTTTCGACCTCTTAGGTCTTCTTCAGGCAAGATACGAAACACTCAGGACAACGAAAATGAACGGGCAATCGCTTATTTTCATCCACTTCAGCGCAAGATAGGCTTTGAATGATTCAACATTTACAGAATAATCCTTACAGAATAGCCTTGTCAGAATAATCCCTACAGAACAGCTTTAACAGAATAATCCTTACAGATATAACCTTTATAGAATACGCCTTGCAGAACAGCATTAAAATAATAATCCTTCAGAACAGCCTTAACATAATAATCTTTACAATAATAATAATAATGTTAATTCATATAGCGCCTATTCTCTAAAGATTAGGGCTCTAAGCGCTATACATAACCAACCCCCCCCCCCCCGCCCCCCCCCCCCCCCCCCCCCCCCCCCCCCCCCCCCCCCCCCCCCCCCCCCCCCCCTCACCACAACACACCTATGCGCACCCGGGCAGGAGCGCACGTGTACACGTGCTCACGCATGACCACACACCCACGCTCACAGACACCCACACGCACGCACGCACTCACATCAACACAGCCTGCACGTACAAGCGACACAACCACCAGGCACTCACGCGTGCACGCAAAAACCCACTCAGACATCGGAAGTGGATTGGGAAATTAGGGGAGGGGGGGGGGGGGGGGGGGGGGGGTTACGACTGATGAAAAAAATTGTTTTAACGGCAGATTTGAAAGAAGAGGGTGAAGGTAGGTGTCTGACACTGATGGGAAGTGTATTCCAGACAGTTGGTCCTTGGAAGGAGAGAGAATGTTGACCAAAAGATTTTGTTCTGACAGAAGGAATGCGCAAGAGGCGACTGTCGGCAGAGGAACGAAGTTGACGGGATGGGGTGTAGATGTGGAGGATGTCGGAAAGATATTTTGGTCCAGTACCAGAAACAGAAGAGAAACAGATAGAACCCAGCTTGTAGTCAATTCGCCTCTGAATTGGAAGCCAGTGGAGGGACTGCAACAGAGGAGCGACATGTTACGTTTAGACGCTTTGCAAACAAGCCTGGCAGCGCTATTCTGAACCTTCTGCAGTTTATTGAGTAGGTACTTTGGTGAGCCAGCCAAGAGACTGTTGCAGTAGTCCAGCCTTGAATGAACTTGGGAACAAACCAGAGTTTTTGTGGCTTCAGTGGAAAGGAAGTGTCTGATTGAACTGATCTTACGTATTTCCAGATATGCTGCCTTACAAACATTAGACACTTGGTGCTTGAAAGAAAGGGTGGAACAAAAGCCATACCGAGGTTACAAGCCTGGGATGAGAGTTGAATATCAGAACTTCTGATACTGATGGAAGAAGGAAGGGAAGGATGACCTTGGAGTTTGGGAGGAGCAAGGAGAAGAACTTCAGTTTTGTCGTCATTCAGCTGCAACTTATTCAAAGTCATCCATTTCTTTAAATCTTGTGAACAGCTTTTAATATCACAGACAACGTCCTTGAGTTCAGATACAGTGCTTGACTTGTGCATCTGAGTGTCATCAGCAAAACTCTCATGCAGCAATGAGTGCTGATCGATTCTGACACAGGTCTGACATACAGAGCAAACAGAACTGGCCCAAGGACGGAACCTTGTGGTACCCACAGATTAGAGGTGTAGGAGATGGAGAAAGACCACTGACAACAATTCTCTGGGAACGATCACTGAGATAGGACCTAACCCACGCAAGAACAGTGTCCTGAATGCCAAATAGGTTTGGAGTCTAGAAAGGAGATTGTTCTTACCGAACA
>CM031596.1:85194552-85224552 GCA_018398815.1 Conus ventricosus | reverse complement strand
TTCTGTTATGTGACATAACCCACTTCGATGCAAACAAGATACAGGGCCTGAGGTCAGAAAGGAAAATCTGCACGTAATAAGAAGGCGCTCGGCAGGGAGTGCTCAGACCCCTGCCAATATTGAACGGATCCACTGTTGACCCGGATCTGCACCATGGAACTGCGCGAAAAAATGTAATGGATTCGTCTTTGGACCACACCTCATGTTTCCACTGAGTTTCGTTAAAATTTGATACACCAGTTTGTGGGTAAACTTGCTGACAGACAGACAAACAAACAAGGAAATGAAGAGGCCGGTGAATAACATCTCCATGGCGCAGACGATCATGTTCTGCTGTTAGCCTATTATTTCTTCCTCTCCCCAAGTCACCATAACGGTAACTTTATGTGACTGAAACTGATTCTCTGAACGCGTTTTACCCACTCCGATAGCAAGATGGTCACCGTATGGAAGCGTAGAACTCAAAGACGAGGGCAGTGGGAATAGTGTTGTTGAACCATGTCAGAATCTGGTAGTACCGGTACCACTGTAATGGCTTATGTTTTCATTCTAGGGGACACATTACGAAAGCTCATATGCTAAATCTATTGGAAAAACGTATGCGCAATGTATCAAAGAAAAGAATGAAGATGCTAGTGGTTTTCTAGCATGACTTTTTATGTACGTCAAAAGGTGTGTGTGTGTGTGTGTGTGTGTGCGTGCGTGCGTGCGTGCGTGCGTGCGTGCGTGCGTGCGTGTGTGTGTGGTGTGTGTGTGTGTGTGTGTGTGTTGTGTGTTGAGAAAAGAGAGAAGAGAGAGAGAGAGAGGAGTGAGAGAGGAGAGAGATGGATTATGTGTAGGTAAGAGGGTGGAAAGGGGTTAGTGTATGTGAGTGTGTGCGGGAGAAGGAGAGGGGTACATGAGTGTGTGTGATGGCGTACCTCTTGGTTGGTAGGTGGTGGTAGTTGGGGGGGGGGGGGGGGGGCGGTAGGGTTGATGTGGGTATAGATTAGAAGGCTGTACGAGTCAACATGAACATATAGCCTGTAATGGATTATAGGGTGAAATGTCTTTGGGATCATCAGTATACCTACTCAGAGTGAGTCGTAGGGCCAAGGTGGGTGTATGATTATGCACAGATATTTTCAATCTGAAAATAATTTTGACTTGATCAAGTAGAAAGAACACGAAAAAAAAAAAATCTGCATGCACTAGTATGGTCCAAATGAAGTCCTCCCATCTGGTCCCCTTCTACTTAATACTAAGATCTCTCTCGGGAACAATTTGAAATGATTGAGATCACCATAGGTCTTGAATGCTGTTCTGGTACGCGGTCTGATATTGAATTCCGGTTGGCTAGATGTGAAATTCTGCTATGACAATGGATGGTGAGTGTGGGTGGCGCCAATTTCACCGGAGAAAGAAATATCAAAAAAGCATTAAAGGCCAAGCTGTGTCTAACGAACTGGTTGCCAGATTTACTCATTGTTTATGGTTAAGCTGCTTTGTGATGGCCTGACCATAAACAGTAGTGTTCAATCAGTCTTAAAAAATAATTGTAGTCTAGCGCGTGACACACGTTTGATGACAGATCTAGCGGACAGTCAGACAGACAGACAGGTGGAGGTGAAGAGTAACAGAGACGAAGAAATGTCAATACATAGATTGGACTTATACAGTCTACCGGTTTAGCCAGTGCTGTAGGATGAGAGAGAGAGAGAGAGAGAGAGAGAGAGAGAGGGGGGGGGGTGGAGGGGAGAGAGGGAGAGAGAGAGAGAGAGAGACAAATGTCTACCAGTCAATAATGTGGGAGGGGCGGAGTGAGAGAAAAAGGTCTTACCTAAATTCAATAATGTGGGCAGCTGTGATTTGATTCTACAGCATTTATGTTAGGTGGGTTGATCTATACGGTTGAGGGAGCGATTGTTCTAGAAGTTACATGAATAGGAAATGGAGAACGGGAGGAAAGGGTGGAGGGGCAGGGGGTGGCGATGTGGCAATCGCGCGTGAACGGGTTTTATCAATGCGAAAGCAAAACACGACAAACGTTTTTGAAGGAATTTAGAACTGATGCGCCTGACTGGAGTTGCTTTTCGGCTTCTGGGTATGCTTCATCAGCAGATTCGGTAATGTGGAACAGTTCGCCAATGGGATCTAACTCCGCACAGGATTCAGTGGTACTTATCGGGAGAAATTCCGTACAGTTCAATGGCTTCCTAGATCTGACAACGAAAGATGGCCTAGGAAAATAGATCTACTTTAGGATAATAAATACAACTGCAGGAAAATAGATACTACTGAGTACTACTCAGAGCAGCGCAGGTTCTATCGGGTCTGGTGTATGGACTCACTGCTGCTTGTCAGGTTCTAACGGGTCTGGTGTATGGACTCACTGCTGCTTGTCAGGTTCTAACGGGTCTGGTGTAGGGAGCGTGCCGGTGTTCCCGGGTTCTATGTTCCCCAGTAGCGCTATTCCCCGTGTCTCTGTTCCCCAGTGTCGATGTTCCCCGACCGAAAAAGCGTGCCGCTGTTCCCATACCGGTGTTCCCCAGGTTCTCTGTTCCCCAATAGCGCTGTTCCCCAAACAGATTTCAATGCACGTTAGCGCCAGTACTGTACAAGGAGAGGTTGCGCCGGGCACATCCCAAGGTAAACAAAATAATAGGGGAAAAAATGCACATGCTCACCCCTCCCCCTCCCCTCCCCGCCGAGAGAGAGAGAGAGAGAGAGAGAGACAGAGAGAGAGAGAGAGAGAGAGTTGCACGTGCCCCACGCGTGTCAACTCAGGTTGTTCCCATTTTAACCGCTACATTGGAAGTGTCATCGCGCTTCTGTCGTCTGCGAAGCGTGTCACTTGGCGTGGCCCCCAGGGCGCATTGCCCGAATTTGTGACGCCAGAAAAGGGTTTTGACAGTGATGTGCTTCTTTTTACGCTTTGAACTCCTATCCCTTTATATCACATGCACTTTGCGTGAGTTACACCTTTTCTTTCGCAACGGGCCATTTTACGTTTAGACTGTCTACACAGACCTGATGGGGTCATGCAAGTGCTGACCTGCTGGTTCCAGCGCTGTCCAGTCGGCATGAAACCCCTCTTCTACGGCCCTCCCGCTCCACCCCCAATACCCCGACCCTTCCTCCCCCTCCTTCCCCCCTCCCACCCCACCCTCCCACTGCCTCGCCTATAGCAATGAAAACAACAGTAACAACGTATTTAGTCAGCAAAACCCACTAACACCACCAACGGCAAAAACTTGGGGAACAGCGGGCCTGGGGAACACCGGGACTGGGGAACACCGGGACCGGGGATTTGCGGGAATGGGGAACAGCGGGATCGCCACAGGGTGGGGAACAACGAAACTGGGGAACTTAGGGACTGAATTTCGATTTTTTCTTGAGGGAACACCGGGACTGGGGAATATAGAGACTGGGGAACAAAGAACCTGGGGAACAGCGGCATGACCCCGTGTATGGACTCACTGCTGCTTGTCAGGTTCTATCGGGTCTGGTGTATGGACTCGCTGCTGCTTGTCAGGTTCTATCGGGTCTGGTGTATGGACTCACTGCTGCTTGTCAGGTTCTAACGGGTCTGGTGTATGGACTCACTGCTGCTTGTCGTTCAAACTCCCTCGTGGACAGCTCGCGCTGAGATTACCACAGAATGAGTCTGGATGTGGCTTGCCTAGTAAATTGAGAGAAAGAAAGGTGGGAGAAACAGAATAAAAGTATTGTGGAATGACATTACAATGAATGCAATAAAAGCGAAATTATTTTGAGATTTGAAGATCTGAAGGAACGTGAGTGAGATCAATATCTGTTTACAGCAAGAGAAGTTAACTCCATTGTTTGAGATCCCGAACATAAGTTTTGTAATTTCAATCAGCGCTGACAGTGGTTGAGATCTGCTACAAATGAATAATCTATGCTTAGATGTCCTCACTAAGATGTAGTCCTCGACTGGTTTAACGAAATAAATACAAGTAAAAAATAAAAAGAATAAAAAATAAGGGGAAAGCACTGGTCAACAAGCCTTCCACCAAGATACGAAAAAGACACAGATTATCTGTGCATTTTATCTGTCCAGCTGGCTGTCTATTCATCTATCTATTTGTATACATAGGAGAGAGGAGAGAGAGAGAGAGAGAGAGAGAGAGAGAGAGAGAAGAGAGAAGAAGACAGACAGACAGACAGACAGACAGACAGGAATGGGAGAGGGGGGGGGGGGGGGGAGAATTGACATTTAATTATTTAAATCTATCTTATCATTTGCCCCTCTAAGTCTTTAGATCTTTGTGAAGAAAATATGCATAGAGGTGGACAATAAAGCTACGTTGCGTGAGCGAAAAGCAAACAAGAGGAAGAAACACAAATCAAAGCAATAAACACACACACTCACACACGTAGGCCTAAACACCAACACACACGCACATGAAATTTTAAGACCAAAAAAAATCATTTACCTTCCGGTTATAAGGCTTCCCTCAGAGACAAGGGCATAAAACACGAAGCAGCGCTGTGCAACAAGCCTTTCGCACGTTGAAGGCTGTCGGCTGGAAATTATCCAGATAACCTCATGCCGCGGTCTGCCACAGATTGCTTTTTATGCTGCCAGCCACCACACACAGGCTGGCTGGCTCGCTGTGTTCGCTTTATTACACAGCACTGGGCTAAGCTCTCCTCCCCATCCCCACCCCCATCCTCATCCCCCATCGTCTCCACCCCCCACCTTTCCCCCACCCCTACCCCCTCAGTCTGTCTGTCTGTCTGTCTCTCTCTCTCTCTCCTCTCTCTCTCCCTCTCCCTCTCCCTCTCTCTAACAGGGTGACTGCAAACAAAAATCCAGATGGTTATATGGGAATAACATAGAGTAACTTGAATGTGTACGAAATGAGGATTATATCTGGCGACACGTGCAAAGAGGAAAGAACAATACTCTGAAAGAGCAAGCAAGGTTTAGGATAGGTATACAGTTCTGTTGTAATACTTTCACACTGTGTTCTCTAATTCAAAAGTACCTTTCTGGAGACTGAAGATTATTTACTTATTTCCGCCGAAGTCAGAATAACCTTCAACTTAGGGCCTACTTAAGACACACACACACACACACACACACACCACACACACGCACGCACGCATGTACTCACACACACACACACACACACACACACACACACACACACACACATACATAATATATATATTATATATATATATATATATATATATATATATATATATATATGAGTACGTGCATGCTGTGTGTGTGTGTGTGTGTGTGTGTGTGTGAAGTATATATATATATATATAATATTATATATATATATATATATATATATATATTATTATTATATATATGTGTGTGTGTGTGTGTGTGTGTGTGTGTGTGTGTGTGTGTGTGTGAGGATATACCTTAAAGATATCCGACTTCAGGTTTGTAAGTTAAATGGAGAACTGCAGAATTCATAACTTTCATGGCCGTTGTGCATGACAAATGTTCATGGTCCCACTATTTCACTTATCCAAGAGATGTTAAGCTAGGTTGTATATTAAGTTCATGGTTATTTTCCCCTTATTTTCTTTTTTTTTTTTAATTTGAAATTGACGACCAAACACTTTATTTGTCCAAACATGGAAGATACGACGTTTCAGGAGGAGCCAAAATTCCTAATGCCATTCACGAATGACATGAATATATTACCAGACGTTGCAGCTGCATCACAAAACCAACCAAACGTATTGGATACTGAAGTAAACAAACAAACAATTAACTGACATTCTCGATTTAAATAACGTTATGTTTTTTTTCCGAACAAGTAGGTCACTCAGCAACAAATGAAATAAAAGTTGAGTGCGACTGAAAACTGATGTAAAGGTAACAAAGATCTAAGCCTAGTTTTCATAATCAGATCAAGTTTAACATCGGGCTGGATAGAAATAGTCGGGCGAAAGAAAAGGGGGTGATCAAATTCTTCTGTACACTGAGATGACTGAGTTCTATTACCCTACTGTTAACTTATAGCGCAGAAATTTAGTGACTCTTCGAAAAACACGGAAAAGACTTACGGAACCTCCGCTGTCAAAAGATTTGAATATAGCCTCCCCTTCGCTCTAAAATCATTGTGCTGAGCATGCAGGTGTCCTTTATTTGTTAGAACATATCATGTGAAAGGTATGATATAGGTCATTGAAACACACACACACGCACTCACGCACGCGCGTACATGTTCAGTTCAGTTCAGTTCAGTTCAGTTCACTTGGGACTTTGATAGCCTCACAGCTTTTTGTGTGTCCCAATATCTTATTTCATAAACATTGGTTGCTTAATGCATGCATATGCTCAGGAATATTTTAATCTATTCTATTACTTTATTTCTATCAATCAAATTGAGATTTTAACATATTTAACTCAGCGTTAGTATCCAGAAGGTTTTTAAAAGTATTCAAATCTTTTGCTTTTTTAATGTGCGCAGGTAGTTTGTTCCAATACGGTGCCACTCTGTTACTAAATGAAAATTTTCTAATATTAGTGCGACAATATTTAATTTGGATTTTGTTATCAGAATTTCTTGTAATTTGATTAGTGGTTAGTTGAAAAAATGTATTAAAATTTGTACTGTTAAGTCCCTTAAATAGCTTGTAAGTCTCAATCAAGTCTCCCCTTATTCGTCTGAACTTTAACGATGGTAAATTTAACCTTCGCAATCTATCTGCATAGCTAACATATTTGAATTCCTTAATTAACAAGGTGGCTCTTTTTTGTACTTTCTCAATACTTGCTGATTGCCTTTTTAAATAAGGGCTCCATATCACATTTCCATACTCCAGGTGGGGTCTAACTAATGCCTTATATAGTAATGTAAAACTTCAGTATCCAAATATGAAAAGACCGTCTGATTATGCCGAGCATTTTATTTGCTTTCATCATTACACTGTTTATGTGCTTGTCAAATTTCAGACTGCTATCAAACATTACACCAAGATCTTTTTCTTCTGAAACGGAATCAACATCTGAGACAGCATCATTATATTTCATAGTATATGTATACTCCGGATTATTTTTTCCATAATGTATAACCTTGCATTTAACTGGATTAAAATATAAATTCCATGTTTCACTCCACTTAATTAGATTATCAATATCATCTTGTAATTTAAGATGGTTACTTACAGGATCATATATTTTCGTATCATCTGCAAATATTTTACATGAACTAATTACACATTCTGGCAGGTCATTTATAAAAACTGTGAACAGAATAGGTCCAAGATACTTCCCTGCGGAATACCGCTTACAACATCTATATTTGAAGAATAATTATTTCCAACTTTCACCCTTTGTACTCGATTAGAAAGAAAACTCTTAATCCAGTTGTATATATTCCCATTTATACCTAACCTTCTAATTTTTTTAACAATCGGTAGTGGGGCACAGAGTCAAAAGCTTTCCTAAAATCCAAGTAAATTGCGTCAAAAGCAAGCCCATCATCGATCATATTTGTAAAATCTTCCATTACTTCTAAAAGTTGTGTCATACAAGATTTACCCTGTCTAAATCCATGTTGGCAATCTGATATAAGGAAAAATCATTCATATGGTTTACTATTGCATCTCTCACAAATGACTCAAGCACTTTGCAAAGGATACAAGTCAAACTTACAGGGCGATAATTTCCTGGGTCAGACCTGGTGCCTTTTTTAAATATAGCAGTTACAGTTGCAAACTTCCAATCACTGGGTACCACTCCTTCACTTATTGATTTATTGAACAGCACACACAAAGGCACTGCTAGTTCTACACATAACTCCTTTAGTACTCTAGCTGGTAAACCATCTGGACCAGAAGCTTTAGCAACATCCAATTTACTTAATTTTTCTTTTATCGCTAATGGTGTAATGACTATATCACACAGAGTTTTTCCATCAGATAAAGAGGCGCTGTCGATTTCAGGACATTTTCAATATTTTCATGTATGAATACACTAGAAAAGAATTTATTTAGCACCTCGGCCTTATCATCACTAACTGCAATATTACCATCTTCTTTTCTCAGGGGACTAATTGAAGAGTTGACATTCAATTTTGAGCGGACATATTTCCAGAAGCATTTAGGATTTTCTTACTATTTTTTGCAATTTTATGCTCATAGTCTCTTTTCGCTTTTCTCACCTCTCTAGAACATTCACTTCTTAACTTAATATAATTTTGGTAATCTATACCATCTTGTGTGATCAAAAATCTTTTATATTAAATTGTACTTTTTTTTAATTTTCTTTAATACAGATTTCCTCATCCACTTTGGTCTTAAATTCTTGTTGCCTTTACTTCCAATTTTGGGTATATATAAATCCACTGCTTCTTGAATTTTATTTCTTATATTTGACCAACATGTTTCCACGTCTAAACTATCTAACTCAGTCCAGTCAACCTTTCTAAGATCCTCTCTCATTTTGTTGTAGTTCCCTCTTGCATAATTATATTTATGATGTTTGCTTTGCTTGTCACAGTCATCAATTGCGATATATACATCAAATATCAACACATCATGGTCGCTTTTCCCAACTGGACTGTGGTGTTCAATGTCAGATATCAGGTTATCGTCGTTTACAAGAATCAAATCAATCAAGCTAGGTTTTTGTCCTGTTCTTCTTCTAGTTGGACTGCGAACAGATTGAATCAGATATGTATCGTTAACTGCTTCCACAAGCACTTCGTTTTCCCTCGAGGGTTCTTGCCAGTTTATTTTTGGATAATTAAAGTCTCCCATTATACAGACGTGATCGAACTTTTTAATAATATCTGAATGTAAAATATCCAAAAGTTTAGTATCATTCTCAGCATATGAACTAGGACTTCTATACATACATCAAGTAACAGTTTTTTATTGTCCTTTGCTGAAAAATAACACCACACACTCTCTTGAAACGCATGTTCGTTTAGTTCCTCACAAGGTTGAGCATGAAGGGAATGCTTTACATACAATGCTACCCCTAAAATGGGGTCCTTATTCACAAAACAATCATAACCAGGAATACAATACTCAGGCATGTTTATATCCAACTGTCGTTTAGCTTTAATTTCAGTTAACGCAATCACACTCGCATTTTTTTCTTGAATCAATGAAAATAACTCGCTCTTCTTGTTCAAGAAACTATCCAGATTTGAATAAATTACAGTGCAACTATTTGAACAAGATGTATCTTGATCAATATTAAAACTATGTACATTTTCATTCACATTCAGTCACTGCTTCCCTCCCCCCCCACCTGCTCCAGCACCACTGGCCAACCTCTTAACAATTTTCCCACCTCTTATGATCCAGTCATTATCTCCTGTTTCCTTCTTCTTGGTTTCAAGCAAGTTCTTCAATTCCCTGTGTCTCTGCCTCTGTAACGGGGTGAAGTCTGGATTGAAATAGATTTTTTCCTCTCTTTGTTTTCCCTGGTTTAAGGTACCATAGTTCCTCAGTATTATTTCTTTCCCTTTTTCAGAACCAATCTTGAATCTAAGTAACCTCGGTTTGTCAGATTTTTTCCCGAGTCTGACTGGTTCACAAACAGATTCATCTTTGAGTTTGGCATCAATCTTTTCTAGCATTTTCTTCACCCTCAGCAAATCCTCTTTTTCTCTGTCCTCCTGACTAACTTCATCACTCTCTCTCACTCCAACTACAATCACATTTAATTTTCTTTTTTCAATCTCTCCCCTTTCGTCCAGAGCCTCTGCCAATTTCCTCTCAACAGCCTTCTCTATTTTTTTATCTAAGGACTCACCTGTGTATCCAGTTTCAAGTTTTACCAATTTATTCTCCATGGCTTCAATCTTTGCGATCAAGTGGTCAAGTTTGTCATCTTTCGCATCCCTTTTCATACCTTTACCTTGAACACACTGGGGGCAAATCCACTGAATGTATGTTTTGTCAGACTCACATAAGAAGTCAAATTCTGACTGGGTCAGTTCTGAACAATCAAAGTGACACCATTGTTTACAGTCATGGCACTCAATCTTTCATGGCACTCAATTCCTTTTTCATCATCCTCAACGGCTGAATCACACGATGGTTTTAAACACATGTAGTACTTGCTTCGTACTGAAGCCGGAGGCGGACTGGTACTGGTAGTAGTACTACCATTAACACTGCCTCGACCTTTCCTTGGTTTAACCATCTCTTGACAGTTTTCCCAGTAAAGAAAACAAGCTGAGTGTAAAAGACTAGATGTAAATTTTGTAAATCACCCACTGAACAAAAGTGTTAATTGTTATTTTCAAGTGCACAACATCCATCCATAAGTGTTACATACACACACACACACACACACACACACACACACACAGCTCAAGCGTTTATTTTAGTTTTGTTCACTTCAAGCCGACTAGTGGAGTATGTTTTGTTTTTTTAATGATATTGGATCAGTGTAACTTCCTCACGCGCACACACACGTGCGCCGTGTGTGCATGCGTGTGTGCGTGCGTGCGTCTGTGTGTGTGTGTGTTTGTGTGTGTGTGCGTGTGTGTGTGTGTGTAAATCCGACTGTGTCATTTTCATACCTTTCTTGATGTGTTCATTTGGTACGTTGGTCCTCCTGTGTCGTTTTTGTCCGTTTGTCATTTGTGCTCTTTTTGCCCATGCCATTTTCATATGTGCCCTTTTTGTCTGTGCCTTTAGTCTGTGCTAATTTTCTGTGTGCCATCGTGGTCCCACCACCACTACCAATACCATACACCTCACGTAGACGACGGGTATGTAAAAGACTGTTTAAACAAGATGAAGCAGGAATGTGTAGTTAGGTGTTTGACATCTTAACATCTTAAGATGTTAAACAAAACATCTTAATTCACAGTAATTCAGTCTGACAGGCTGCAAGACATGATCTAACTGATTTTAATCAATGCAAACACACATACACCACCATCATCCCTGCATCAAGAAATAAAACAAAAGAGACGTGTACACTTTTTTTATCATTTTATTTCAAACTACATCTGTGGCACTTGCCAAAGACATTGACAGTAATTTGTTGTACTTTTTTTTAAAAGTCCAGTTGAATGTTGTTAAACTGACAATAAAGATACTAAAGAAAAACACAAAGAAACAAAACATAGCAAACCAAACCAAAATAAATCATAACAAATCTTATCCAGTAGTATATCATCCAAAATTCATCAATATATCATCAAAAATTCATCAAACTGACCACAAAAAAAATTATCTTCAAAATCTAAACAATAAACATCACATCACCGAGAAGACACATTGAAAAAAAAAACTTCCACTGCCCTGGAATCAACAGCAGCACAGTTGCCTGGTATTGTTAAGATGGCCACACACACACACAACACACACACACACACACACACTTTTCTCTTGTTCTTTGCTTTGATGACATTTGATTTTGAATATTTGCTCCACCTTTTTTTTCTACAAATCCAAGGCATCATAGCATGTGTTCATTATTAGCATTTCTATTTTTTGATGTCTTGTTTCTTCTTGTCAGCCATTTTGGTTTCTGTTATGGGATCAATTTTTTTCTTTTTTTTTTAGAGTGAGGTTTTTTTTAGCCCTCAACAAACTCAAAAATACTAACAGATTTTTTCCCTCTTAGTACCCCAAGGCTTACATACATATACCACCTTTTCATCTCATGACTAATTTCAGTCTGTTATTTCATTCAAAATCCATTCTCATCCTTTGACCAAGAAAGTGCATATGACTGTCATTTTGAGACATACTCCCTTATAAGCAAGAAGGTCAACCCATTTATGGGATAAAATTTCATGTTCTTTTCTTTACATGCTTAGATAGAAGTGCTTCCATGCAATTAATGCCAAGTTACCTGTAGCAAACCCAGCAAAACAGCTGTCGCTTGTCTGCTGAACTCCCATTGACGTAACATCTGACTTACAGATTACTCATTGGGGGAGTACTCTTTCTCTATTCTCTCGTGGCAAATTTGTCAATTAAGGTAATCAAGTCATGACAGGGTAAATTTCTAACATTTGCTCATATAAGGCATCAATACTTGGATGTACACTAATTATATGTCTATATAATCTACGTCTGTCTGATATTTGACAGGCATTATTTTGGGTATTGACTTATTTATCAAGCCAGGCATGGAAATAAGGCAAGGTAAAAACATCTAAAACTGTGTAAAAATCCAGGTAGAAAAGGGAGGGAGGGTGGAGAGGTGGGCCTATTTTCCAATTGTTTGTCAGACTGGAGGCGGTGGGTAGTGGGGTAAGGGCCTTCAGCCCACTGTGACATTTTGTTCTCACTGTTCATGCCAGACTACGCAGGGCCCACAACATTTCTTTCTTTCACATTTTGCTAAAGATACAATTTCATTTTGGGTGGATTGTTTTCATTTCCAGGAGATAAAACAAAATCGGTCGATTTTCCGCTGAAAGCGGAGGAATTTCAAGCCCCTGAGAACTTGCATTCTTAAGACAATCTTAAAACATAAAGTCTTCTTCTCCTCAGTGCACAGGCTCTTGGCGTTTTCATGCAAGTTACAATGAAAAAAATTAATGTTTAAGGTATTTACATTGGGGAAGAGAGAGAGAGATGAGAGAGAGAGAGACCGCATGTATGTAAGCATGCGTGCAGTGTGTGTCACAATGTGTGCCATAATGAGCTGTAACATGAGTAGCTCTAGATGTTCATGTTGGATGTGAACATGTGTTACTAGAATGTAGCATCCTTACTATATGTCCACATGCCTGTCTCTAAATTCATGTATTCGTCATAGAATTCTAGCATGAAATTCTTGGAGAAATACGCCCATCAATAACAGTTCTGATGAGAATGATTCTCAAAAATATGTGTCTATTGATACAAACACTATCCAATACATCCTATGAAATGATTTCTTCAATTTACAATATTTGTTTAATCTACATGTAACAAAAATATTATTCAATACAAAAATACGTCAAATCACATAACATTATCTGATTTACATAATGACTTCGTTGTAAACTATAACACATGACATGATATAAACATGATTTATTTCATCATAAAAACATGATATACAATATACATATTCACAAAACAAAACTGACTTCTTTAACAATCAGAAGAAAAATCATTGCCATGAGACTGAAACAAAAGCAGCGTCATTGTCAAAATTCAACAGTAAAAAAGTGCATTTAAATCTTGGGCTACATCAAAGTTCCCGTAGGGTCTTTATGCCACCTCTGGAAAAACAAAAGAAAGAAATTTACATGACATGGAACAGTAAACAGAAAACAACAAGTAGGAAATCTTGTCCCAAAGTTACCCCATTTGTTAAACATCCAATCTGTTGGGTTGGGACGGAAAATCACTGAGCGCGCACCTGTTAATCAAGTGAAAGGCAAGCACCTGGTGCATGTGCATACAGAAATCATTCAAACATGTGATCAACATCAAATCTCTGTCAGTGTTTTCTGTCTTTTTTTCCCTCACTTCTTTTTTTTTTCCTTTTTTCCCCCAACATTAGTAACATATGGTATAGTAGTTCTGCACAGAAGCTACACATCAACTGAAATTACTTGAAAGGAAAAAAGTGTCCACTTGCACAGATGCTTCCACCCTGTCCCATCCCTATCATCCCTGTGGTGAAGAAGCCGCAAGTTGTGGAGCATGTCCTCCAGTTATATCGGAGCCTCCAGCCTTGGAAGGAGATCTGGGCAGACCCCCACCACCCCATGAAACAGACTGCATGGGCCTGTGACTGCTCCGCCCGCACCTTTACATTGAAGAAATGATCTCAAGTATAATCAAGAAAAAAAGCGAAGGGAAAAAAATGTAAGTTTGACAGCTGTGGGGCATTCATCATCCTACCCTGTTCTGACTCTTCCCCTGAACATTACCAGAGTTTATCAGGCACCGTGAAATCCAGGTTGGCATGAACTTCACACCCTGGTCATAGTGACCTCTGACCATGAAATGAGAATGATGCCAAGTATCTGCTGGCCAAGGTTGAAATCTGCATACAGTAACTCTGCTGGCCGTGATGGGAGCTTGCCCTGACAGAGGGGCTAATTTGGCCGAGTGTTGATTTCACTGCTTTGGTTTGACAGCTGAGACTGGTTTGAGGCCTTGAAGATGAAATTTGAATAAAGAGGTTGGATAGGTGACTGCCCAACACAGGTTGTCTTCTATGTTTAATACTGCTCCTGCCTTCACCCATACTTGTTCTGTTACAGCCTCACCGCCAGTGTTACAGCATCACTGCCAAAATGTTACAGCCTCACCGCCAGTGTTACAGTATCACTGCCAAAATTTTATAGTCTCACCGCCAAATGTTACAGTTTCACTGCCAGATGTAAAACCTCACTCCAAAAATGTTGCACATCATTTTCATTCAAACTAAAAAACATCTATTATTATGACTGCACTTGGTCACTGGGGATAGTGGTTCACACTGGTCACAATTTCATTCCTGGTCACGTTATTACATATGAATACTGTTTATGAGAGTATCTCTTTATATGAGAACATGTGTGTGCATGAATTTGTCGGCTCAGGTGTATGTATATGTGCATGCATGGGTGTGTGCATGCGTGCATGCATGCATTCATGCTTGCAGGCGTGTGTGTATGTGTGTGTGTGTGAGATGTGGGTGTGTACATGTGAGTGTGTATGTGTGTATGTGTGTGTGCATATGTGTGTATGTGTGCATGCATGTGTGTGAGCATGCCTGCATGCATGTGTGTGAGCGAGTGTGTTTGAGTGCATGCATAGTTGCATGCATGTGTGCACATGCACAATTGAAGCAAATATTGGAATGAACTAACTATTTCAGACAATCACTGTTCTGTTGTACCTCTGCCATTTTAATTTTTTTTTTAATCCTCTAGGAAATTGTAAAAGGGTGCAACTATCACAAAAACCAGCAACACATGGATGATGCCTTTATCACACAACTAAAATATAATTGACAAGATGACACAATATATCTAAATCAGAGCAACCACAAAATGGGTGAGGAATTGTGCGTATGTCACGCATGGCAATGTCATCAAGTATAGGATTACCAGAATCTTGTGTAGTTAAAACAAAAATATATCAATCTATCAATTTATCTACATCTATTTCTCTATCTACATCTATTTATATGTCTATCTGATAATATTCTGCCACCAAAACCATGCCATTGCCAAGATCACTGTTGTCTACAGCAACCTAATCAGGGGGAGAGAAGTAAAACTTTCAAAATGACACATGCCAGTCAAAATAATGTGTGCACCATTGAGAGGACTATCATTAGCAGCATGGGGAAGAGGGGGTCAGCTTTACAGCACTCACAACAAATCTAAACATCTGATTTTTCAGTTAACTTGACTTCAATTTTTTTTTCTGCCACAATACTCGGAACGCTCCAGACGATTCTGCATGAAAAGTAGGAATCACTTTAAATGGACTTGGTGATGGTCTGTAGCAATGCATAAAGTGTGTGTGTGTGTGTGTGTGTGTGTGTGTGTGTGTGTGTGCGTGTGTGGTGTGTGTGAGTGAGTGTGATGTATGTGTGTGTGTATGTGTGTGTGCGTGTTGTGTGTGTGTGTGTGTGTGGTGTGTGTGTGTGTGTGTGTGTGTGTGTGTGTGTGCATGTGTGTGTGTGTGAGTGTGTAGGGCTTGGGATGATGGTGGTGGTCGAGGATGGGCATATCTATTATTTTAATATTAAAACATTCTTCCCAATGACAAGAGAAAAAATATGATATACTAATCAATATGAACCTCACAGATGGAATTTCTCTCACTCTCTCTCTCTCTCTCTCTCTCTCTCTCTCTCTCTCTCCTCATATACATTTTTTTTTTATTGTGCAATGGATTGCAGTTACTTTGATATTCTATACACAACCAAACACATTTATTCTACCTTTTTAAAGTGTAATTCACTGATCACTTGCAAAAATAGGTTTAGTTAGAAATCTGTTCACCTGTGCACGCACACACACCAATACACAAACACATGCACTCAAACTGATCATGCACTGCAGTCTACACATTCCTACACATCATATTCTTACACTGTACACCAAACATGATTACAAAAATTTCACCTCTGGCTCTGCTTACAGTTCACACAACATGTCACATTCACACCATTACGTCTTCCAACAGAAATGCAGCGACAAAAATGTACGCAAACTAACTCACAGGTGACAGACCAAAACAAGCATTCTCAGTTTGCCATGTCGCCTGAGTTGAGAGGTCCGAGACGATCGATGATGGAGGTGATGTACCCTGCCACGTCCACCTCCACTGATTTGGCTTTCTGGAGGAAGGGGTGATCCAGCAGTTGGGGGTAGTTAGGTCGAGCGTTTGGGTCCTTTAACAGACTGCAACACAACAATACCAAGGTCAGGAATCATGCGGACTGGAACCAAGTCCCAAACACCAGATTCTAAACCAGTCCTTTCCATGATCCAAACACTTATCAGAATTCATATGTAATGACCCTTTCTTTTTTTTTTGGTAATGTTTGATTATGTGTAAATACAGCATCTCCATGTCATTTCATTTTCCATTCAGACTACTGTATGCAATACATATATTTTAAAAATCTGATTCCTGAAGACATGAAAACATGTGATTCATATGCACACCAAATTCTTAACCCCGAACTATACTTAAGTCCTTTCAGTCACAAAGCAGGTAAAGTGAGACAAAAGTCATATCGCCAGTGTCAGCACATTTTGTAGAAACCGTTCTTGCTTACGACTTTTTGAAACATGTTTTGGAGCTTATAGATCTGAAGAAATCTGAAATAAATGTTAGCGAACCGCCAAGAGAAATGTGGACAAACAAGTCACGAGACAAAACACGACGCGTTTCGAAAATCATTTTCATTTTCATCATTTTCATTTTCGTTGTCCTATTTGTTTGTGTCTTGCCTGAAGAAGACCTAAGAGGTCGAAACGCGTCGTGTTTTGTCATGTGACTTGTTTGTCCAGGTTTCTCTTGGCAGTTCGCTAACATTTATTTAAGATTGTTTAGATTTCCGCCTGCAGTCGTCTCACTTTGCAACTAGATTTATAGATCTGAAGTTGCAGTATATGACACAGTTTATGAAAATACTTTGATTCTTAGAATACCTGTAATCAGTGTGAACTTTTTGTCAGTTGATTTCATTGCGCTGGATATCTTAGGATAAGTTTGTTTGTTTTTTCAGTACCTGGATGATACTTGCAGCCAAACAGATTACAAACTGCTAACAGTGACACCGGCTATAATTTGGTTGTCAGCTCACCACTGATTAATGAAGTCTTCAAATTCCGGGAGAATTTTGATGGGGGTAGAGTAGGTGAAGCATCTTTCACAATTTGCCGGATCTGTTCAAATGGAGTAGGCCACTTGCCGTATGGAAATTCATTTGTCGCCAGTTCAATCTGGAACATCACATTGTCACACCATATTACATAAAATTTCTTGTGACTGTTATGAGGAAGAGGAAATACACATACACTCTCAGTCTCACATACATCTGTGTATATGTTCATACACTGGTAGTTGCGCGCACTATTTTCACTTACCCACAGACCTTCTGAGGACGGCTGAATTTTGCAATGTCTGCAGCATTTTCCCTTGCAGCAGATCACAGCTCACACAGCCCAACTGATAACCCTTGCAATGAATCAGCCACAACAAAATGACGACTGAAGAAATCAGCTAGATGAAAGTCCTGTTTACACGCGTCTGTCGGAGGCACCAAACCTTCCCTGATTGTGGCCAAGCCCCACGTTATGCATGCTAGGTCTATTACAAATCAATGTTGATCTTTGGCACAGTAGTGTCGACTAAAATCTGTTATTTTGAATTGTTCTAAACTAATCAGGAAAACAAACCTTCAAAAGTAGGGTGTACAGTTGACCATTTCAGAAGCACCAATTCACAAACCTATGCCAGTGTGTGATCATGCATGCTTATGTGTGTGTATGCATGTGTGCATTTTTTGTATATGTGTATGAAATACTAATCATCAGCTTGAAAGACTTACATTTAATTTTCACCGACTTGTATTACGTGCTTTTATCCACTTAACAATGAAAATCTGTACTAATGCGAAAGCATATCCCATGTCGTATGAAAAACTAAACATACTGGCTTTAAATACCACACTAAGTTTCACTGACTTAAGCAATAACCCTTTTGCAATGAAAAGTACGCTCTCATTTTGTGTGTGCATGTGTGTTTATATGGATGCTAAGCATCACAGGCTTGAAAGACTAGTTTTGCCACCTTGAACTGTTATCTTCTCCTACTTAGCACGGGAAAATGAAACAAGCACTGAAAATGTGCACTAGTGTTGGGGACAGTGCAGCCAAAACAGGGGCCATATTTTGTACCATTACAATATAATGGCTGCCATTACATTGTCATGAAACACGGCCGCATACTATCTCATCAACTTGACTGAATTGCCATTGTGTCTATAATATGTGCTTGCATGATTTAAGGGCTCATACAATTGTTTTTCTCTACAGTAGTAACATGAAAGAAAGGAAAGAGACACAGAATGAATGAATGAGAAGACAGAAAAACGGACTACATGAATGACATTCTTCTTCCTTAAAAGCTGGTGCCCTCAAAATGAGTGGGTCACTGGCACAAGTCATATAATATTAATTTTCCTTCTCCCTCTAATTTCACCCCCTTCTCCACCTCACTCCCCCCTCCAGGTCTCTGTTGCTGACCTTTGCAGAACGTACAGAAAAGAATGACTAAAACAAATTTGAAATAAGAGGATTCTCTCCTCGCTGGCTTCAGGTCCCTCCCTTGAAAGCCAAAGTTTACTGAGAGTATCAGTATACAGAACTCACACACGAATACCATACTGGGGGTTCACCAGTATTTATGTTTAGCATCCAAGTGCCTATTTGCATTTTTTCAACTTTGCTGATGTCCCGCCACTTGGAGTAAGCATAGACCTCACCCGGGTCGCGGCTCGCGCGGGGCCTCATTTCATAGAGTTGCTAGGGCCACAAGCTCTCGCGGAGGCTGAAAAAAATGGCGGCTGATACGAACAGCGTGACAGACTCGCTCGAAGGCATTCAGATTCCGTCGGCCCTCATTACCTTCCAAAGTACAGCACGCTCTCAAAACTGTACTTGATCGAGGAAAAAACAAGTTTGCATCCTGTTTTAAATTTATAACATCAAGATTTTCCACACAAATGGAAGCGAGAGGTGGAGGTGTGTGCCAACGTGTTACCCGCTCCTACCGCGCGCGCGCGCGTGTGTGTGTGTGTGTGTTTGGTGGTGTGGGTGTGTGTGTGTGTGTGTGTGTGTGTGTGTGTGTGTGTGTGTGTGCTGTTTGTGTGTGTTTTGTGCGTCTGTGCGTGTGTGTGTGTGGTGTGTGGTGTGTGTGTGTGTGGGGGTGTGTGTGTGTGGGGTGTGGGGTTTTGTGTGTGTGTGTATGTGGGGTGTGGGGGACGTGTGTGTGTGTGTGTGGTGTGTGGTGTGTGTGTTTTGGTGTGTGTGTGTGTGTGTGGCGTGCTGCGTGCGTGTGTGTGTGTGTGTGTGTGCATGCGCACACGTGCCCTTTATGTGTGGGTGTGTGTGTGTGTGGCGCGGCGCACACCGCTGATTGAGTGTTGTGTGTGTGTGTGTGTGTGTGTGTGTGGTGGTGTGTGTGTGAGTGTGTGGTGTGTGCGTGTGTGTGTTTGTGTGTGTGTGGGTGTGTGTGTGTGTGTGTGGTGTTGGTGTGCTCTGTGCGTGTGTGTTGGTGTGTGTGGGTGTGGTGGTGTGTGTGGTGTGTGTATGTGTGTGTGGTATGCGCCGTGCGCGCGTGTGGTGTGTGTGGTGTGTGTGTGTGGTGTGTGGTGTGAGTGGTGGTGTGTGTTTGGGTGGGTGTGGTGTGTGTGTTGTGGTGTGTGTGGTGTGTGTGTGTGCATGCCACATGTGCTTGAGTGTGTGTGTGTGTGTGTGTGTGTGTGTGTGTGTGGTGGGGGTTGTGTGTGTTGTGTGTTTTGGGGCGCGCACACGCACTTGATTGTGTGGTGGGGTGTGTGTGTGGGGTGGGGTGTGTGTGTGTGTGTGTGGGGTGTGGTGTGGGTGTGTGTGTGTGGGGTGTTCGGTGAGAACGAAAGGGAAAGGGGAAAGAAGAGACAAGACAGAAGCGGGGCGTGGCATGAGGGTAGGGCAGGGGAGTGAGGGGGAAATACGCAGGACACACGGAAACAGTAGCAAAATCGTCGGTTCTTTTGTGCCGCGTGCGTTGCTACGGTTGTAGCTTGTGGCCCCTCCCTTTCTATGCTCCCTGCGGCTAGGCTCGCACCGAAGTGACCTATTTCTGATTGGCTGAAAATCCTTTCTCCGGTGAGGTCTATTACCACTGTGTTGTAGCAGCTGGGTGGGTTGTAGTAAGGTACAGTACAAAATGTCTGCCAGTTAACATCTGAACTGATTGTTTCAATCTCACAATTTTGTAGCCACTATGTAGCAGTGAATCTTATTCAGCATCATAATGATTGCTAGTAAAATGCTATACACAGCGCAAAATTGTTTGGTAAATTCCTTTATTATTACAAATAGTAATGTTATTGTAATCATTATTCCTACAAAAAATATCCTTGTTCATTTCACAGTGCCTAACAATCCAAGAAAAACTCACCATTGAGATCCTAAGCTCCATACATCTGACTTGATGCTGTAGCCTTTGCTTCCTGCCTCGGAAATCAATTTTTTCAGGCTGAAAAAAAAATCACCAACAATTACTTGAAGTAAAACTAATATGGAAGAAAACGTTTGACCAACAAATCACAGTGTTGATCAAGTTTGAATACAAATGCATGACTTCGAAACATGATGCATGAGACAAAAATCATCTTAACCGTGGGACACTGTGAACTGGAAATGTCCAACTCAAAAGACAGGAAACATTGGTATGTTTAGATAAATTTGTTTGCCATCCATTTAGCACTATCATATAATGAAGAATCTACTTTCAATTAGGATTTACCTCAGAATAGCCCCTCCCCAAAATTCAAAAATGGGCCTTCATAAATGAAACGGATCACAATGCAATTCTGCTATGTGATGCTACAAAGTGACTGTCACTTTTTAAAAAGATAATCATCTATGCACTAATCATTCCCTTTCAGCCATGTATGGTCGACACCCAAAGTTCTTGGGGTAAGCCATGGAGTCGACCAGGTACCACTGATGCCGAAGTCACAGATTTTCACTGCCCCTCTTTGTTGATCAGGATGTTGGAAGGGTTTCACATCCCGGTGAATGACTCGCAGCTGCGAGTGCAGATAATGTAGCCTGAACCACCTGCAAGCACAGATAAAGTAGGAACAGTTGTTGATACAACAAACTTTCTGGTTAGTGAAGTCAGGTCCTTCTTTCCTGTTTTTAGAGGGGAGGGGGGGGAAATACAGGGGGGGGGGGGGGGGGGGGGGGGCGAAGACAAAACTAAGCATGTCTGAAAATGATCATTTTTAATTACGAATTTGTGATGAAGCTTTCAAAACCGATTTAAAAGTGAAACTGCCGACCAACAAAGAAAAAAGGAGTCAAATTTCAAACATCTCAATTTTGGAATCCTAGACATTCTACAAAAATCACAAATGGACAGAATCAAAAACTCTGTCTAGCACACAGGCTAAGCCTGCATGCAGAGTGATAAAAAATAGGTCCCGCTTAAGCTGGGCCCCAAGCTGAACGAAACAAAGAAGGCCCTTGGAAAATGGAGAATAACTCTGCATGTGTCAGTGGACACAACTTTCTGTTGGAGCTAACTTCTCCAGAAGTTGAGTAGGATAACTGGTTGACTTGTTGCTAATCACCTGTGCCCGAAATGGTGTGAGTACTGAGTACATTCCTCAAAGTGAGGCGACAAGCAGTAAATATGAATATTTTCTTGTAAATGAAAATCCCCACCCCCACCCCCTCCTAATGAGGAGAGGGTTTGCGAAACTATCTGAGAGACTGAAAGACTCTCAGTATTCCCTTCCTAATGTTATGATCTGCAACAATGACAGGCCAACTGATAACGGTCCCAGTTTCACACAGCTTTACAACACACAATGAAGGGACTTACAGACAGAGCAATTTTGGCGAGGATGTCTTCTGGAATGAATTCTCCGTTGGCTTTCAGTTTCTTCTTGAGGTGGTCAAGAGAAGCTTCCATTACTTCCATGATGATCATCACCTCTCCCTGAAAACCCGTGGTAGCATGTGAATGGTGAGATCAATGTCCCAGAAGACAGAGGCTCTTGAGGACATTTTGTCCACAACAGGCACTTCTTGCAGGCAGATTTTCACAGGCACACAGAACGGTCAAAGAGTGTCCCAATGTTCGCTGACTACTTTCAATTACAGGTGAAAAAAAAACCTATAGAATCAGTTTGCAATATGGGCTTGAAAAGAAAATACAATAACAGGATGCTTTGAGAAAATTTTCAGCACAATCCTCAGTTGTTGTTTTTTCAAACTATGTAGAGTCTTGTTCAAATACTGATTCTTTTTGTCACTAGTGTTCAATCTGCTGGTATTCATAGCCAAGAAAGGAAATGCAATCAATGTGACTTCCTTCTTTTCATGATCTTCTTTTACTAAAGACTGTCATAGACAGCAAATTAATCATACTATCTAGAGCATTCTAACGCTATCAAATCTGCTTGATACTGATAGGAAATAAAAATTGCTTAAAAGCTGTCACCTTTTAAACAAATTGTAGTGCTTCATGTGCATTCTCAACAGTTTCTTATCAGTTAATGCAGATTGTGTAGGTTGTTTTCATGGTGATTACCTAAACACTAATGCTGCTAATGCTAATACATAACTTACTGTTGGTAATCTTTTTTCTGTGTGATTATGTTACCTTTGCCAAGTTATTTTCTTATAGGTAGATTAGGCATATGTGTGAAAGAAACTTGTTTGCTGTGCTTCATTCATGAATTCTTCATCTTTAGTTGTGTGGTGTTTTCAAAGTGTATTACATCCACCTACACCCAGGGATTTTTCTGGATTACATTCTTTTTTTAGTTGACTTGAAACACCTGCAGAACTGACATATATTGATTCAAACATTGAAGTACTGTGTCTGCAGGAGCATTTAGGCTGGTCTGCAGATATGTGGGGGTCTAACACCTTTATGAATTGATCTATTTCAGCAAATGTGTGTATCCGTCTGAGCAACTATTCATTTTTTTGGTTTTGGTTTCATTACGGACCTCACTGCATGTGGACACATTTCATCGCATTTGTCCACCCATGAGGCTACACCACGAAGAAATTACAGCCAAACAAATATATAAACAAATAAATGAAAAAAAAAAATCACTCAACACTCATCTTGCACCGAATTTGACACAGTAAGTGATTGTTCGTTCATTTCCGTTGTCCTAAGTGTTTTTCATCTTGCCTGAAGGAGACCTAAGCAGTCGAAACGTGTCATGTTTTGTGATTCGTTTGTCCACATTGTTCAGCGGAGTCATCATAGATACTTTTTAAAATTCATCAAGAAAGGAGATGGAAAGCAGTGCCTCATGGACAAGACTTAGCAAATGCCTGACCCCTGCAATGACCCCTGCAATGACCCCTGCAATGACACCCTAGCCAAGCCTTCAGTAACTGCTACCATTTTCATTAACAGAGTTCCACATTGTTAACGTTTTTCATTGAGACAATTTTTGGTATCCTTCCTGGGGGTTTTTTTTCTGTTTTTTGTTTTTTTTTTTTTTCTCCAAATCTTGAAAGTGTTCCATGACTGAGCCTTGGTGCTCGACATTGAAGTAAACTGGCGCCGGGTGCCAGCCGGTTTCAAGACCTGACTGTCCACACACAGGCAGATAACGCTCATCACCACAGTGCAAAAACATGAAACATGGTGGAATGAATATAAAAAGAAGCGGAATGGTGTGTGTACGTGTGTGTGTGTGTGGTGTGTGTGTGTGTGTGTGTGTGTGTGTGTGTGTGTGTGTGTGTGTTTCATTAGTATCAGTCTAATAAAGAATATAAGGATTTGCAGTTTCCCTAACAGTTCCGACCTGACATTGCTTTGTGTGTGTGTGTGTGTGTGTGTGTGTGTGTGTGTGTGTGTGTGTGTGTGTTTTCAATCTGTGAGTTTGATTTTGTTTTATCTTTCATTTCACTGGGCAACACCCAACCACAAGAATGGTTCACACATGTTTAGCCTGTAGAGAATGGAATGCAACCTGCCATCAGCAGATTAGCTGAAAATTGATGCTCTGTCGATAATAGAAGATCGGGGTCAAGTGCATCTACCTTTGCTCTTAATGTTATCTGCCTTTGCCATTAAACATACATTACAGAATGTTCACAGGTAAAGAAAAAGTTCAGGTAAACATCAATAAGTAAAAAGCTAACTTCTCAGTGTCAAGGATCAGGGATAAGGTTGACAGAAAAGAAACTAACACATTGTGGCCTGGAAAAAGCAGTCCAAAAAAATATGGAAGAAAAAATATTACGGTATAAAATTGTAAATGGGTTAAACACACACACACACACACGCACACACACACACACGCACGCATGCATATGCATGCATGCACATGCGCGCATGCACACACCACACACACACACACACACACACACACACACACACACACACACACACACACACACACACACAGATGCATTAACTGCCTCCTTCCCTTTTTTCAAACCATATAAAATCAATGCTAATTTCTAATGTAGTAATATAAGTAATCTATAAATAGTGCTTACGTCATGGAAATGAATAAGTTCTATAAAGGTAACTCTATGTGTGTGTGTGTGTGCGTGTGTGTGTGTGTGTGTGTGTGTGTGTGTGTTGTGTGTGTGTAGTCATACACATTTGTGCATGAGCACATATGTTTATGTTTACATCTTCAGGAGGATGTGCACATGTGAATGCTTGGAACTTGTGGGAATGTCTGCTGAAAAAAAAACAAATCAAAATAGGCTGAAACTTCTTTAGCTGATAAGAGAATGGGACTTCATATAAAATGCCAACTGACTTCTCTGAACATAGACCCATAGAACTTGACGGTGTGGGGGCACGATCCGCTGCGCATGTTAATGTCTAGGTCCATCAATATTCGCTTCTGCTCTGTGTTGTTCACCGTGGCCATGATTTTCTGCACACAAAATGTTACACTCATTGACACTTGCACTGAGCAGCTAAAATGCCCATGCACAGGAATAGATATACAGTATGTTTTCCAGCACATAGCACTCTCACAGAAACACACACACACACACACACACACCACACACAACACACAGAGTATGTGCCAGCAGGCAACAAAAAAACATGTCACACACATCTGCACAAGTGCACAAGCATGCCTCTCTTTTTTTTTCCACCGGCTGACTCACACCCACAGCCACCTGCAGTCAGTGTGTGAGCACTATATGTATTGTCAGCCATACAGCTATGTGTGGTCATACCACCTGCATGTAAGCACTACATTTGTACTGTCAGCCATACAGCTATGTGTGGTCGCACACACACACACACACACACACACACACACACACACACACACACACACACACAATTTAGCCAATCAGTATTACATTTCACCTGATTTATAAACATACATAACATAATGAACATTCAGCTCCTGTGGTGCTTTGCTTAACATCTTAGCTTGGGGGCTGAATGTTTTGAATCCTGTCAGAGGCATATTTGTAGGATTTTTCAGCTTTAGATGTCTCCTACCTACAGGCTCTCTCAAGTGTGCAGTGAGCTTAAAAGGATGTGCTCCATGACTAAGCAGTTATTTTTGGTGGCAGAGCTCAGGAGGTGGTGCTTACTACTTCAGAACAGCATCACTGAACACCACCAAAATGACTCAGCAGTAGTGCTTCGTTTCCACACGTGGGTGGCCCCACAGCGGCCTGACATTTCAACCATGTGGGAGTCATGACACTGAGAAGACATGGAAGATTAGAGACCAAAAAAAAAAAAAAAAAAAAAAAAATCAAGCACAACAACCTAGTATAATACTCAATGATGCCATTTACTCTAGAACATTCTTATCAAATCAGGCTGTGAAAAATGTTCACCACAACTTACTCACTTGGGGCTGGTTGGGCTGGTGGATAGTGGGTAAGATGGGCTCTTTTTCAAAGGTCCATGGATCCATTTCCACTCAAGACACATTTTCATTCTATTTTAGATTATTTCATTACATTTCCAAGACAGAATTAATTTTTTTTTCAAGCTGACATCTTTGGCAGACTCCACTCAGCACTTAGTCCTTTGGATGACCTGGCTGTTGAACTGGGGCCCCATGCATGCATGCATACAAAAATCTTTCACGCTCACTGCATCCCATTCCACCTTTTGAGAGAAGAGTAAGTAAGCCATGCTGTTAGGATGGATGGCAGGAAAATGAAGCATGCTCATTGGTGTCATGTTTATAGAGCATCCCAGAAGATAATATGTGGCTACCTTACTGGTGGTATATAAAAAAAAAAAACCAATCGATGTACAAAAATCTCACCAACAGTGTACCTTTGACCTATAGCCAAGGAACCAAACGACAGAGAGATCTGACTCACTTTGACGGCCAGGATCGTTTTGCTGGGAATGTGTTCCATCTCCTCCACCACTCCATAGGCGCCACGTCCCAGGTAGCGTCGGTGGTGCAGATCACTGGCGTCGCAGTCAAACGTCTTGTCGCCCATTGTGATCTTCACTTTGTCGCCGATTCCTTCGATGGGGGGCCTGACAAAGCAGGAAAACAGAAGTTCAATGTGTTCACCTGCATCACCTTTTTTCCCTTCAGTTTGCTCCACTTGATTGTGAGCAAGAATGGTGAGTGGGTGAGAGAGAGAATGAATGAAGGGTGCGTGTGGCGTGCGTGGTGTTGTGTGTGTACGTGCGTGCGTGCATGCGTGCGTGCGTGCGGCATGCGTGCATGCATGCGTGCATGTGTGTGTATGTGTTTGTGGTGTGTGTGTGTGTGTGTGTGATGTTGTGTGTGTGTGGTTTGTGTATACAGTGTGAGTGTTGTGTGTTGTGGTGTGGTGTGTGTGTGGGGTGGGTGTGTGTGTGTGTGTGTGGGGTGTTCAAACATTCATTGGTGGATGGCATGCACATGCATACCCTTACCCAGACAGAAAGAAATCATATTTAGAAATAAATTTTACTTTACAATTTTCCCTTTTTTTTTAATTGGCTTTAACAACACTATAGTCATGGAAAAGGATCTACAAGCTCTATCTTAATTCCTAAAAGTAAAACATCAATGAAAAATCAGCAAAACTTGCATAGGTAATTTGTAGTAATTATCTTTTTATTATATAAAAACACAAAACCCCAAAAATAAAAACAAAAAGTTAAGGATCACTTTCACAACATTATAACTGTCAAAATAAGAAAGTCAATGCGTTAAAATTTGGCCAACATTTAATTCCATTCTTTAGTGATAACGATACACAACTGCCTTCAATCTCGAGCAATCGTTGGTGTGTACATTTGATTAAAGTGGGTACGTATCCAAATTTGATTCCCAAAGGGCACTGAAATCACAAGACAGGGGATACTAATGCTCCCAAAAGCTCAGTAATGCGTGTAACCCTGGCTGTTCTGGCACTTGACGCAGCGAGTCCTCATCGAGTTGACCAGGTTGGTGAAGATCCTCTGTGGAAGCGCCTGCCACTCACCTGCAGCATCTGGTAGAGGGTGTTGGGCATCCCGGGAGGGGGTGGCTCCTCACTTTCGATCCAGCTCACCCAGAGGTTCTCAATCGGGGTTTAGATCGGGACTGCAGGGTGGCCACTCCATTCTGTTGATCCAGACTGCTGAAGGAAGTCATTGACCACCCTTGCCCTGTGGGGTGTGCGTTGTCATCCTGGTAGACAGCCTCGGTCACATCTGCTGCAGTGTAGGCACAGCCAGCGGTCAAAGGATCTCATCCCGGATCGGATGCCAGTCAGGTTACCTGTACATGATGCAAGGTTGGTTCTGTGGTGAAGGCTGAAGGCCCCCAGACCATTACAGAACTCCACAAAGGCCACCTTTTCTTGGACAGTGGCGTCAATAAAGCGTTGCCCTGGGCACCTCCAGACCCTCATCGGCCGTCTTTGGGTGGTGAAGGGTGAAGCGTGATTCATCACTGAACAGGACCTGGGACCATTGCTGATGTGTCCACCTCACGTGACGTGCGCAGAAGGCGCGGCGTGCTGCCCTATGGGCTGGAGTTAAGCGTGGCCGACTGCTGGGCGACGAGAACAGATTAAAAACCCCTGAAGGCGGTTCTGTATGGGCTGCTGGTGATTTTGATGTTAGTAGCCACCCTGAACTGCCTTTGAATGATGCTGGAAGTCTTAATGTCTTGGATGTCTTCTTTTAAAGCCAAGCGAGCGACAGCATCTCACAAATAAACAGCAGTGCTTGCACGTGGCATAATGATTTTTCCATCTGGCAAGTGCAATGTGTTCAGCAGAACGGTCCAAAACAAGGTCATTTTTCGCAAGTTTCCGCTTTTCTGTTTGCGGCCCAGCTCAGTAGTAGAGAATCCCATGCAATTTTCGCACTAACACAACATCGCCCACTTACAGCTGAACAAGAATTCATGACAATTTGGCTGGACTAAGAAATAAATAACAGTAGCAAACTGAGTTTATTACGCACCTGTTTTCACATACCGATCCTTAACTTTTTGTGCGTAGTATAGTAATCCAAACATCTAAGCATGCAAAAACATATCTGTACGATGATCACCAAGCATAATGCTGATCAACTTTGAATTATAATAATACTCTCTCTCCTCTCTCTCTCTTCTCTCTCTTTTCATCTCTCTCATACAAACACACATACACACACACACACGCACACATGCACACATGCACCATACATACATTCGCACACATGCACGCACACACAGAGTTTGACTCACTTGGGTACAGCTTCAACATGGTTTGGCCACAGTTATCTTCTGAAGATGCTTTCCTGTAAAAAACAAAGCAACATTGGTTTATCAAAAGTAATAATAATGATTTCTGTATATATGTGTGTGTGCTTGTGTGTGCATGTGTGTGAGTGTGAGTGTGTGTGTGTGTGTGTGTGTGTGTGTGTGTGTGTGTGTTGTGTGGTGAGTGTTTGATGTTTGCATGTGCGTGGTGTGTGTGTGTGTGTGTGTGTGTGTGTGTGTGTGTGTGTTGTGTGTGTGTGTGTGGTGTGTGTTTGTATGTGTGTGTGTGTGTGCATCATGAGAGTGTGTGCGCAAGTGTGCACGCAAGTGTGTGTGTGGGGCGTGCTTTGTGTGCATGAGCTTATCTGTGTGCGCATGTGTGCATATATACTGTTTAATCAATCAGAATCTAAATCCACCATGCACTCACTACATTCTGTGAAGTACACAAACCTCAAAACATGTACAGGATAAAGTTGAGAATGAGTGTTGACTGAATACAGTCTACTGTGTTGAAAACTTGGTAAGTGTCATAGACGTATCGTTTTCCTCATATTTCTTGTTTGATTATATTTCAAAATGGGTGTTCTTTTGGTGTTTGTGCACCCTTGTTCACTTTTCTGTTTGCATGCAATGTATACTTCTTGCTTTTCTCACTTGTTTTTCATCCCCACCTGGATTTAGTAAACTAACATTGGTATGGTTAAGTGAAAACAGTGAGGTAGAAACCAGAGAGGCAAGGTGGGAGAGAGGAAAGCAAGGGGTGGGGGTGGGCATGGGGGGGTGTGGGGGCACTGCAAGTGCTCTATAATCCTGCTTGCGCACGCTCATCCCTCATATTTGTAGTGCGTTCTAAACAAATCCTGGCATTGCTGGACAAACTGCTACAATGCACCTCACAGTGCCTGTGACGACAGCAACAAAAAGGATGGCAAAGCCTAGTAGTTTAGCCATCAGACAATATTAACTTGAAGCAGATTGCATCCGTGTCTGTGTTGAGGTGCACTGGAAGGCAGAGGTTAGGAGTGGGGGGGGGGGGGGGGGGGGGGGGGGGGGGGGTAGAAGAGTGATGGGTGGGCACTGGAGGGAAATAGGTGCCCAAAATGCCCCCCCCCCCCCCTCCCCCCCCCCCCCCCCCCCCCCCCCCCCCCCCC
>CM031596.1:85182052-85189552 GCA_018398815.1 Conus ventricosus | reverse complement strand
CGCGTGCGCGCGCGCGCGCGCGCGCGGCATCAGTACGCAAACATACAAAACCCTATCAGTGAGAGAGAGAGAGAAGAGAGAGAGAGAGAGAGAGAGAGGGGGGGGGGGGAGAGGAGAGGAGGGAGGGAGTGAGGTAGAGAGGGAGGAAGCAGAGTGGTAAAATTTTAGTTGGATTAGAAAAAAGACTACGACAAGCCTCATAACACAGATACACGCGCACGCGCGCGCGCACAACACACACACACACAACACACACACACACCACACAACACACACACACACACAACACACACACACACTCCGGAACCAAACAATCGTGCGCGCGCAACCTCATATACACGATACCGCGCACGCGCGCGCGCACACGCACACACACACACACACACACACCACACACACACACACACACACACACACACACACACACACACCACACCCAACACACAACACTCCGGAACCAAACAATCGTGCGCGCGCGCACCTAATTCCACACACATAGGCTACACACTCAGGCACACACGACACACAAACGGACACAACAAACCACACACAACACACACACACACACACACACACACACACACACACACACACACAGGCGCGCGCGCGCGTGTGTTACGCACGCAGACGAAACACACACACACACACACACACACACACACACACACACACACACACACACCACACACACACACACACACACACACACGCACGCACGCACGTACATGCACACACGTACGCACATTTGGTATGAGGAACAGTGGTGTGGGGGGGGGGGGGGGGGGAGGTAGGATGGGCATGGCAGCCTGTGGACTTCCCTCACACCTCTCCCCTCACCCCTCCCAACCTCCTTGATCTGCGGCTGATCTAAGTACAATTGTTCTCTCTCTCTCTCTCTCTCTCTCTCTCTCTCTCCTCTCTCTCTCTCTCTCTCTCTCTCTCTCTCTCTCTCTCTCTCTATATATATATATATATATATATGGGACATGGCAACAGAGATAAATCCACGAATAACATAAAAACGGTGGATTGGGTAAATCATTTCAAGGCAGTATTCCAAACTGACGCAGCTGGCTACTCAGGCCCAGAAATAGATTTAACGGATCATCTGGACCATGTTTTAAACAGAAGTATTTCAGAAGAGGAGGTAATAGAGCAATAGATAAACTAAAGTCGGGAAAGGCGTGTGGATTAGATAGAATTACAGCTGAAATGCTGAAGAATGGCGGCAGACAGGTTCACTCTTTTATTATAAAGCTGTTCAACTCAATTTTTGATAAAGGCATCTATCCAAAAGATTGGTCAAAAGCGGTTATAATTCCAATTCATAAAAAGGGAGATCCGAAAAATGTAGATAATTACAGAGGTATATCTTTGCTAAGTATTTTATCCAAATGTTACACTTCTATATTGAACACGAGATTGTACACATGGTTGGAAAACAATCAATTAATATCAGAAAGCCAAGCTGGGTTCAGAAAAGATTACTCCACCGTTGATCAGATTTTCAATCTGTATGCGATTGTTCAGAAGTGTTTAAGCAAAAAAGGTAAAAAAATTGTATGTTGCTTTTGTGGATTTTAAAAAAGCTTTCGATTCGGTTAGACACAATAAGTTAATTGAATGCATCAGAAGTAAAGGAGTAGAGGGGAAGTTCTTAGCGTCCCTAACAGCAATGTACGAATCCCTACTTTCATGTGTCCGTGCAAATTCTGATATATCCGAGTTCTTTGAATGCCCGATTGGTGTAAGACAAGGATGCGTTTTGAGCCCTACATTGTTCTCAATATTTATCAACCAGTTAGCAGATCACATGAGCGAAAGAGGAAGGCATGGCGTTCATTTATTGCCAGACCTTATGGAAATATTTATTTTGCTCTTTGCTGATGATGTAGCTCTAATTTCTACAACTCCATGGGGCTTACAAAACCAATTAAATGTATTGAAGTCTTGTTGTTGATGACATGCAGTTAACTGTTAACATTGAAAAAACTAAGGTAATGGTGTTTAGGAAAGGTGGGTTTCTTGGAAAACGCGAGCGATGGTATTTCAATGGTCTCAGATTGGAAGTAGTTAATAATTATTGCTATCTGGGTTTCTGTTTCACAACAAAAAATCAGTGCTAAATTAGGTACAGAGCATTTTGTGTCCAAGGGTAAGAAAGCTGTTGTGGAGGTTAAACCGAGTTTTCCAGAAATATAAAGAAATGATGCAAGCACGTTCTTTAAGATTTTTGACGTAAGAATCCAACCCATTCTGTTATATTCTTCTGAAATATGGGGCCTACAAAGATTAGAGGAAATAGAGAAAGTACATTTGATGGCCTGCAAAAGATTTCTGGGAGTACCACTAAGGACACCAAATAAAATGGTGTATGGTGACTTGGGACGATACCCATTCATATTAACTCCTTCACTAATTCCCTTAGATACTGGTTTTTTAAACTGTTACGAATGAATCCTGACAGATTACCATATAATGCTTATTTAATGTTGCTTGATGTGGATAGATCTGGAAAGACATGTTGGGCTTCTCAGATAAGGCAAATTCTATGTGAAACTGGATTTAACATTGTGTGGCTGCAGCAGGGTGTTGGAGATGTTAAGGCTTTTTTTATGTCTGTTTAACAAAGACTCGTGGATTTCTTTATTCAGGAATGGACTGGATCTATTAGAGATCGAGATAGGTATGATAGTTATAGATCCTTTAAAACTATTTTCGAAAAAGAGAAATATATAAGTTGCATGGATACTTATTGCTTTCGAGTTGCTGTTTCACAAGCAAGATTAAATGCTTTGCCACTTAAAAACAATATCCATCGATATAGTAATAACTGCCAAGATAGGTTATGTCCTTTTTGTAATACCAGAATTGAAGATGAATTCCATTTTTTATTCGAGTGCTTCATGTATGATGACCTTAGAATAAAGTTTTTGGGAGATTGTAAATTTTTACGACTCACTGATTTGCTTAAAGTAAATAATGCCACCCACAGGCATTATTTGTCCAGGTACGTGTTCCATGCTAATAATATCAGGAAGAAAATGACTTCTCAAGGTTGAACATTCACATTTATTTATTTTTGATGTATTGTTTCACTCGCTCCAATTCAGTAGTTTAATTTGCTCAGATGCAACTACTCTTAACGGCATTGGTTGTGTAACAAGTTAAACTGTGTGATAATCGTGCAGTCTCGTACTCTTATTTGGATTCCAAGCTTTCCTTTCAAGATGAAAATATTATTATCATTGCTTTGACGTCCCCCCCCCCCCCTCCCCTTCCATTTAATCCATTTATCATCTCCCTTACCCCTCCCTCCCGATTGCATTAAACTGCTTCTGAGTTCTGAGTTCTCTCTCTCTCTCTCTCTCTCTCTCTCTCTCTCTCTCTCTCTCTCTCTCTCTCTCTCTCTCTCTCTCTCTCTCAAGCATACAGCATGCTTTCAAAAACAAAGGAAGAAAGAAACACCTGAACAGTAGGGTAGAAATGTGGTTATGAATGTGAATGTCTTCTCATCAGGCAAACACCAAGCTTGATTGTTTGTTCGCTTATTTACTTATTTATTTGCGAATTATTTTGAACTTTCCTCAATAAATACTGATATTTATTTTAAAAAAAAAAAAAAAAAAAAAAAAAAAGTAAAAGAGTATTCCATGCTCCCACCCCGCAGTTCCCGCTTCCCCGAGATCTGACAATTCAGAGGCTTGAGTCACACATCATGTAGAAAGAGTGTGTGCGTGCGTCCGTGCGTCCGTGCGTGCATAAGATGCTTGAGTCACACCTCATGTAGAATGTGTGTGAGTGTGTGCGTGCAGGGCGTGAGTCACACATCATGTAGAAAGTGAGTGTGTGTGTGTGTGTGTGTGTGTGTGGTGTGTGTGTGTGTGTGTGTGTGTGTGTGTGTGTGTGTGGTGTGTGTGTGTGTGTGCGTGCGTGCGTGCGTGCGTGCGCGTGCGTGCGTGCGTGCTGCGTGCGTGCGTGCGTGCATAAGAGGCTTGAGTCACACATCATGTAGAAAGTGTGAGTGCGTGGTGTGTGTGTGTGTGTGTGTGTGTGTGTGGTGTGTGTGTGTGTGTGTGGTGTGTGTGTGTGTGTGTGTGTGTGTGCGTGCGCGCGCGCGCACGCGCGCATGAAAGTGTTGGCTCTACAGGACTATCAGCAGAGGTGAAGACGTGCGTGTTTCATAGGTGTGTGCTCAGCAGCCGTATTGCCGTTCACAAGACAACGGTAAGTAAACGTCAATGACAACAAGCAAGATAGAGCAAATTCTTATGTTAAATCCTTTTTTTTTTTTAAAGAAAAAAAAAAGCCCAGCTTAACTGCGTTCTGGTCAAATGATTCGCTTGTTTTGAAACCACTTTGCGGGTTTACAAAAAAAATCCCAGGTCTTAAGTTGCTTGTAACTTCGCATTTTAAGTTTTTTGTTTTAATCATTGCATTGTAATCAGATGTCTTAAGCATATATTCGGTGATATCCTCTAAAGTGATTCAAATCATTGTTTTGGCGTCATATACTGTACCATGTCAGACAATAGCATTCACGGCAGTTAGTTCTTGTTGTTACTGTTGCTTGTCTGTTTCTTTGTTTTACGTTTGAAATTCCGTCACGACTTATTCGTCTTGGTCGGTCTCCTTGTTTGTATATCAGCTTACCACTTCCCCACTTCCCATTCCACGTCCACTGTGTGTGTGTGTGTGTGGAGAGAGAGAGAGAGAGAGAGAGAGAGGAGAGAGTGTGTGTGTGTGTGTATGTGTGTGTGAGAGAGAGAGAGAGAGAGAGAGAGAGAGAGAGAGAGGACGTGTGCGTGCATGCGTTCATACGTGTGTGAGTGCATGCGAGCGTCCTTCTACTTTTTCTACTATATCTCTCTTAAGCGTGTGTGTGTGTGTGTGTGTGTGTGTGTGTGACAGATAGACAGACAGGATCAAACCACATAGCGTGGTTTTATTTGATGTTTTGCTGTGTCAGTGTCTCTATGTGGTCTACTTCATTGGCATTTGATGCATCCAGGTTATGAGCGTTCTTTTTTCTTTTGGTGAATCCAACGAACATTCCTGCGTAGTATACGGGTAGATCCACAGCAACATTTCCATTCTCCCCATCATACTCGCCCTACTCAGCAATCTCTCTCTCTCTCTCTCTCTCTCTCTCTGAAAGACGTTGTGCCATCTTCAAGTTCCGCTGCTGTTGTTTAATGTTCTGTCATGCGATCTCACATAATCTTCTTTAAAGTTTTATGGGATGAATGTAAGCGCGGTCAGCGAAGAACATAAGCATGTCAATTGCTACACCTGTGAAAAGTCAACGACTGACACCATCTTCCTCCCCCACCCACTCGGCCCTCCTCTCCCTTTCTCCTGTCTCGACCCTTCCCCCCACCCACCCGATATACTTTGCTTTCAGTCTTGATTCTTACACACACATACACTTACATACACGCGCGCGCGCACATACACACACAGTTCGTCTGTCGAGTACACACACACGCACGCATGCACGCACACACACACACACACACACACACACACACGTTGTTCGTCCGTCGATTCGACGTGAATCACTTCAGTCGTCTTGGGGTTGAGGGCGGTGAGATGATTTGTGGATACACAGGTGGCTGATCAAGCTGATGCATGCACAGAATGTGCTGTGACAGCTTGGAAGGGAATGTTGGAAATCT
Source organism: Conus ventricosus (assembly GCA_018398815.1). Lineage (NCBI taxonomy): Eukaryota > Metazoa > Mollusca > Gastropoda > Neogastropoda > Conidae > Conus > Conus ventricosus. The sequence goes on along the minus strand of CM031596.1, from coordinate 85,183,874 downwards.
ACTCTTGATTGCTGGCACGGGCTTTCCTGGTCTGTCTCTTTTGTTGCGCTGCAGCTGTTCTCCTTTCTTCACATGAATTGGCGCCTTTGTAGATGAAGATCCGTAGCAGTTTGTTCCCGTGTGTCAGGGTTGATAATAAACGCTTTCAATGATGTTTTAAGAGTGTCTTTGCAGCGTTTCTTCTCACCTCCATGGGAACGCACTCCGTGATGCAGCTCACCGTAGAACAGCCTCTTCGGAAGCCGATGGTCTGGCTTGCCAGATACATGACCTGCCCATCGAAGCTGTAACAGCATCAAGATGGTGTTGATGCTCAGCAGGTGTGCATGATCAAGCATCTCTCTTGTCTGGGATTTTGTCCTGCCGTTTCATGTTTAACAATCTCCTGAGGCAGGCTGTGTGTGGAAGTGATTCAGTTTCTTGGCAGGCCGTTGGTACACTGTCCACGTTTCACATGTGTAGAGGAGTGTGGGGAGAGACCAACTGCTCAGTACACCTTCAGCTTGGTCTCGAGACTGATGCCTCTTCTATTCCAAACATTAGTGCCAAAGGTTTCACTTGGTTTTTCAATTCTGATGTTCATCGTCGATGGAGACCGTTCTGGGACAGTGTGCTGCCAAGGTTGGCGAATTTACTCACCGCAGCGAGTTTCACGCCATTGACTGTGACATTAGGCTGAGCGCAAAACTTCCGTCTTCTTTGTATTTATGCGCAGGGCTACGGAAAATTTGTCGATGCTGGATTGCGTGTCGTGATGGCCTTAGCTTTCGCCTGGAGACTTTCCCTCCACCACCCCCTCCCCATTACTCCCGCCCCTTTCCGAGCTGTCAGTTTTCAACAATTTCCAGCACATTTGTTTATCAAGACTTTTCACAGAGTGTTTCAAAATAGCTTGTTGTTTTCGTTCTTAAAATGAGAGTTAAACTTTTGTTTCTTTCTGCGTACGCATGGAGTCAGAACCAATGTTAACTTCGAGGGAAAAATCACCCTGTACCGAAATTCGAACCCGCAACCCCTGGATCACGAGTACGGCGCTCTACCAACTGAGCTATTCCGGCCTCCGAGTTAACTTTTGATAACTGATGATTAATACTCAGTCTAGCCTTCGCCTTTGCTCTGTTTTGGTTTCTCAAAATGTGTGCTTCCTGTGATTTCTTTGTTTTCTTTTTAAATTTTGTGATTATTTAATATTGTAATGGAATGTAGTATACTTGTACATGTATAAGTAGGCGTGTGTGTGTGTGTGTTGTGTGTTGTGTGTGTGTGTGTGTGTGTGTGTGTGTGTGTGTGTGTGTGTGCGTGCACGCGCGCGCGCGCGTGCGTGTTTGCCTGCGTGGTTGCGTGCGTGCGTGGACACACACACACACACCCCCACACACACACACACACACACACATCTATTATATAAAGCTCAGTTTGTCTGTCTGTTCGCTTATACACGGCCACAGTTTTAGGCCGATCGCGACCAAATTTGGTATCAAGTATCCTTGGTGTCCTGGAAACAGCAATGTCGGATCGGCAATCACGTGACGCATTGCGTCGTGACGCAATTTGCATGTAAATCGGAGATTTTAACTATCCCACAGCTAATTATAGTCTCCTGAGTATCTGTGTACCTTGTACAATGCAGAAGACTGGTGGTCAGTGCTGACCACTGGTCGTCTGCATTGTACAATGTTCACAAGCACTCAGGAGACATTTATTAACTGTAAAATAATCGAAATATCCGATTTACGCCATATATATATATATTAATTATATATAGTGACATAGTAATTAATGAATATACATATTAATTTAATATAATAACTATAATAATTAA
>CM031596.1:85152052-85177052 GCA_018398815.1 Conus ventricosus | reverse complement strand
TGTGTGTGTGTGTGTGTGTGTGTGTGTGTGTGTGTGTGTGTGTGTGTGTGTGTGAACTTACGTATGTATGCATGTATGTATATATTGATATATGCGTTACGTATGTATGCATGCACAGAAGAGAGAGAGAGAGAGAGAGAGAGAGAGAGAGAGAGAGAGAGAGGAGAGAGAGAGGAGAGAGAGGTGTGTGTGTGTGCATGTGTGTGTGTGTGTGTGTGTGTGTGTGTGTGTGTGTGTGTTGTGTGTGGTAAATATAATAGGTTGAGAGAAAGAACAGATACAGAGTCAGTAGATGGGTCCAGGGGGAGCGGAAGAACAGGCTTCCCAAATTCTTAGCCTGCGCTTGTATTTCATCATTAGGTCTACTTATATGTTACATACACACACACACGCGCGCCCCGCACGCGCACACACACACACACACGGTACACACACACACACACGTGCGCGCGCACACGCACACACGCACGCAAGGACGCATGCACATCTGTCTATCTATGTATTGTCTTGAATGTGTTTGGCTTGCCTGAAGAAGACCAAAGAGGTCGAAACGCGTCGTGTTTTGTTTTGTAATTTGCTTCTTTCCTTCGTTTGGCGGCACAGCGATTTTTCTTTTAAGTTTATTTCAATTTTCGTGCTTGGTTTCATTATCTTTAGCGCTGTTTCTCCTGCCTGACGAAGACCAAAGAGGTCGAAACGCGTCGTGTTTGTTTGTAACTTGTTTGTTGTTTTGTCCGTTTGTAACTTGTTTGTTGTTTTGTTCTAAGTGTGTTTCAATTTCCGCCTGCAGTCCCCTGACTTTGAAAGCGAAGCATGAAAAACGAAGTGGGCCTGCTTTGTCTCCCTTTGCAGTACTACGGCCACAGGGAGAAGCTGAGGCTCATCGGCAGGGAAGGGGACCTGGAGTCCCTCAACCGCCGAGCGTTGCGGATCGCCCGCCAGGTGGCGCAAGAGACGGGCACCCTGATGGCAGGCAACATCAGCAACACTTGTCTCTACAACAGGGACGACCCTGAAGCTGTCGAGAGTACCGAGAAAATATTCAAGGTGTGGGGGTGGGGGTGGGGGGGGTGGGGGGGGTGGAGGGTGGGAGGTGATTGGAGGGGTGTGTGCAGGGGGAAGGGGGGAGGGGAGAAGTAAGGTGTGTTAAGGGCCGGAGGAAGGGGGGGGGGGGGGGCAAGAGAGGGAGGGGGATGGGTGGGTGGGGAAGGTGGTTCGGGGATATAGGGGACGGAGATGATAAGGGATGGATGGAAATGAGGAGGAGGAAGGATGACGATGCTACCAGGATGGAATGTGTGAGTGCATATGTGTGTGGTGTTGTGTGTGTGTGTGTGTGTGTGTGTGTGTGTGTGTGTTGTTGTGTGTTGTTGTTGTTGTTGTTGTTGTTGTTGTTGTCTTCAATTTAACGTCTATCCAGACTAGACCAGTATGATTCAAATATGATTTGTTATCCATAACCAAACCACGATAATCAATATACTTATTCTTGGAGAGTCTATCTTTTCTCAGGGTATAGCCTTTAATTCCACCCCATACTGCTTGTTCCAGCAAGTGATAACCCTCCTGAATGGATAAAGGAACATGAATTTCAGTGGATTCTGTGCCTTGCCTTGCGCCCTTTTTTTGCTACTTTGTCAGCCCACTCATTTGAAGAAAATCCAAGATGTGAAGGAACCCAGCAGAAGGAAACGTTGGTCCCTTTTAAAGTTGAGATATTAATTAACTGACTGATTTCTAACATAATTTTGGTCCTTTTTTTTGTAATCTGGTGATCTTAAAGCATAGAGTACCGATTGAGAATCTACACAAAATAAGATTTGAAAAAACTGTAGTGGAAAATCAACTATGTAATTGAGAGCCATAAGAATAGCAATAAGTGTGTGTGTGTGTGTGTGTGTGTGTGTGTGTGTGTGTGTGTGTGTGTGTGTGTGTGTGTGTGTGTGTGTGTGTGTGTGTGTGTGAGCGCGCGCGGGTGTGTGTGTGAGTGCGCGCGCGCGCGGGTGTGTGTGTGCGTGTGCATGCGTGCGTGCGTGCGTGCGTGCGTGCGTGCGTGTGTGTGTGTGTGTGTGTGTGTGTTGTGTGTGTGTGTGTGTGTGTGTGTGTGTGTGTGTGTGTGTGTGTGGTGCGTGTGTGTGGTGCGTGTGCGTGCGTGCGTGCGTGCGTGTGTGTGTGTGTGTGTGTGTGTGTGTGTGTGTGTGTGTGTGTGTGTGTGTGTGTGTGTGTGTGTGTGCATTTGCAGGAACAAACTGAGTGGGCAGCGGAAGAGGGGGCAGACTTCATATAGTGGCGGAAACATTCTTTGATTTTGGGGAGGCCATGCTAGCACTGAAAACTTCCCTCAGATATGGCAATGGTAAGTCTGCATGTCGATCATCCACAAATACGGCAATAGTAAGTCCACGCGATTTTTCATTAGTATTAGAGACCATTTTTCAATACAGCAATGGTATGTCTACGCGTTTGTTAATTGGCTTTGAAGATCATCTAGAAAGACGATGATGGTTAGTCTGCATGTCTTGACATTGGCCTTGGACACCATATAGAAATATAATGACGATAAGTCTACATGTTTTGAATATTGGTTTCAAAGACCCAGAAGAAATACGGCCACGGCAAGTGTGCACGTTTGTTCATTAGAATGAAGACCATCCAGAAATACGATGATGGTAAGTCTGCATGTTTGAGCATCGGCTTGAAAACTATCTAGAAATACAGCAACGTGGTCTACACATTTGAACACTTGTTGAAAAACTATCTTGAAATACCACAAAGCTAAATATACATGCAGGAAGATTGACTTCACAGACCGTTCAGAAATAGGGCAATTGTAAGTCAACACGTTTCAACACTGACTTGGAAGATCGTTAAGAAATGCGGCAACCGAAAATCGAGACGTTCAAACATTGGCTTTGAAAACTATGTAAATCACGTTATGGTAATGGTAATGATCAATGGAAAGTGTGAAAGTTTGAACGCAAGTTGCAAAGACCAACCAGAAATACGGAAATGTAACTATGCACGTTTCTTCATTGGTGCTGAGGATGCGGGGGGCTGCATGACTACACGAAGAGGCCGGAGTGAGCAGCGAGGGAGTAATGACACTAAAGCAGTTGGGACAAGAGACAGAAACCTCTTCACCTATTCTTCTTTTTTCCCGCTTCTCCTCCCCCCTCCCCCCCCCCCCCCCCCCCACCCCACCACCCCTCCAAAAAAAAAAAAAAAAAAAAAAAAAAGAATAAATAAAGTCAAAGTCTGTATATGCCATTCAGAAATGCGAAAATGTTACGTGCGAAGATGTTTTAGTTGAATCTACTGTCCACCCAGAAATACATCAATGGCATGTCGACACATTTCTTCACTGGCTCGATAGTCTTACTAGAAATAAAACGGAAATGGTTTCCACTGTAGTGTTTGTAACGATCTTGCCAACGTTCTGCACAGCTGACTGTAAGCATTGCACTGAACATGGCGGGCATCCCCGTCACCGTCAGCCGCAGTCCGTTGGCGGAGGACCTGACGTATGACGGAGTGCCCATCGGGGACGCCTGCCGTCGGCTGGAAGAGGCAGGGGCGGCCACAGTGGGTCTGAACTGTGGCAAGGGGCCCACCAACATCCTGAGGCCTCTCAGGAAGGTCAAGGATGCTTGCAAGGTCAGCTGGCGCCCTGCGTTTTTCTTTTTCTTTTTTTCTTTTGTTGTTGTTGTTGTTGTTTGTTTGTCTTTTGCTGTTTGTTTGTTGTTGTTTTTTCCTCGTTAGGTGATAGAACGGTTCTCTGTTTGTAGGTTTCATTCCTTGCAGAACTACTCCTCTTTGTTACTGTTGTCATTGTTGTTGTTGCTGCTGCTGCTGCTGCTGCTGTCGGTGGTGATTGTGAGAATATTGATGATATCCATGACAACCATAGAGACAGTGTCTCCAGTTAGTCTCTGAGTGTGTGCAGGTGTTTTGGCGGACTGCATTAATAAGAAAGAAAGAAAGAAAGCAGGAAATACGGACCGTTTGAAATCAAGATCATCATTTTGTTCTGCTTCTCCCTTCCTCATCTTCCTCCTCCATCTCATTCTCATGCCTATCCTTTTTGTTCACATTTGTTTTCTTTTTTTAATCAATACCGTCTTGCCTACCAGACGATAGTAACTGTTTTGACCAGCTTTTGCTTACTACCCTCAAGTTAAAGTAGAAGAAGGCAGGTAGCCTAGCGGCCACCTGTACATCCTGTTGAAGTACTTGAGCAAGTGGATGCTGTTTGAGGATAACATCTGAAATCTGCTCTTCGTTTCTGCATAGTGAAAGCTTCCCCTTTATGAACGCGTGGATATTCAAGCGATCGGAGCCATCATTTAAGTGACATCTGTGCGAACTTGTCCTTGACGCTAAAAAAAAAAGTTGGTAGTGATGCTTTTGAGCTAGCCTTCACGGAGAAATGCCTAGACCACATTTTGCGTGGTATCCACTCCAGTGAAATGACACTGGAGTGGAGTTATTTGTGCGTTACTGGAGTTATTTGTGTGTTTGTTCCCTCCTGGAGACAAATTGTCCTGTGCCCTGGAAATCACCAAAATGTTGTAAAAATGGAGGTGGCTGGTTGGTCCTGCACTGGGTGCCATGCCAGTCTGCTGGAGATTCTCAGGAGCCCAGAGGACTGGCAGCTTGCAGACCTCGCTGATCTGCATCTTGGTGATTCTTCTTCAGGGTTCCAATATCTGGTAGCGTGTGAACTCTTTTTACCCTGTTGGGATACTCACACTATACTCGAGAGTATATTCAGTTCACTCCAACTTCGTTGAGTGCAGAAATTTGTGGGAAGAGGTTGTGGGAAAAGATTGATAAAAGATATGGTAGACAAAAAGGACGGTAGACGAAAGTACAGCAGGAGACAGAGGAGACAGAGTTACTGAGAGCGAAAGGAAAGGAGAATGGGATATCTTTCCACAGAAACATATAGAAAGAAAGACTGTAGAATCACAATCCACCCAAATTCCATGCTTTTACTGATTCCGCTTTGGCGCTTGTACAATATAACTGTTGTTGATTCAGATTAGGTGAACTGAGATCCACATGTCTACCAATCCGGAGAAGAAGTTCAAACATTTGGCGAATTGCGTAACCTGACACATATCAATGGACTTGTGCAACGACAGAGACCGAGATAACTGGAAAATGTGGAAACAGTCTGGGATCCAGATCCGCTTCATCTTCAATGCAAACAAGATAAAGGACGTCTTGTAGAGCAAGGAATAATCAAAAATAAAGAATTTTGATAATATCATTTTTGTTGTTTTGTTGTTGTTGATGACAATGTTGTTTGTTGTTGTTGTTGTCGTCGTCGTTGTTGTTGTTACTCTTCTTCTTATTCTAACAACAAGTATTGTTATTATAGATGCTGTTGTAATCATTATGCATCGCCATCATGTTTATCCCGGTACCATTTAGTAAAATGTTCTACGACGAATTGGTTGACATCATGATGTCGTTTCTCAGTCCTAGTGTCCATCGTATTTCGTGTCAGAAGGACATCAAAAAGTTTGGGTTTGTTTTGGTTTTAAATCAAAGTTGGTGTTGTTTCAATGGATTCTGTCACGACATGTGTCCATTTCCCTAGCAGCAGTGTCGTGCGGCTACTGTATGAAGTGTTCAGGGGCGTGCACTGGATGCTTCCTCAGTTCCTGCTCTTCCACCTCTTTCTTTTTATTTCACCTCCATCTCTTCCTCCACTACCCTCCCTCGCTTCGCCCCATCCCACCCCCAAACCCCGCCACTACATAGATATCTGCTACCTCCCCTGTCGCGCCCACACAAAATCTCTCTCTCTCTCTCTGTCGCGCGCACCACACACACACACACACACACACACACACACACACACACACACGCATACGCACACACACACAAATACACACGCACGCACGTACACACACACGCCATGCAAGCAGCCAGCCAGACACACACACACACACACACACACACACACACACACACACACATACACACACACACACACACACACACACATGCGTGCACGCTCTCACACACATACATACACACACGTGCGTGCACTCACACACACACCCACCACACACACACACACACACACACACACACACGCACGCACGCACGCACGCACGCACGCACGCACGCACGCACGCACCACACACACACACACACACATACACACACACACACGTACGCACGCACGCGCGCCCGCGCGCTTGCGGTTTGGTTCAAACAACAGCAGCAGCAGCAGCAACAACAACAACAACGACAACAACCACGTCCATTGTGTTCAGCTGTGGTTCTAAGATAAACGTAAATAATGCGTACGGTGGTGGATAGTTTTGTGACGCACTGAATTCAGTTTGAGATGTACGAACACGGTGGCGCTGGCAGTCTTAAATCTTGCGCGCATCGCTCCCGCTCTGACATAGCATAATCATGTGTATTGTCTGGTTTTGAAATCTTTGTATTTTTCAGTCGTCTAAAGTAGAGAAAATGGTAATATGTTATGGCCATGATATTACTGTGCAGCTGTTTGACTGCATTTTTTGTGTCTTTTTTTGTCTTTTTTTTAATACTAAAAGTAATTGGATTGTTCAACTAATTAACGTCAGTTCAATTGCAAATCTGAAGGTTTCAGTCGCTGGTTTGGCTGCTTTTGTTTGTAGAATGGTTTGTGAAGTAGTAATGCTCTCTCTCTCTCTCTCTCTCTCTCTCTCTCTCTCTCTCTCTCTCTCTCTCTCTCTCTCTCTCTACACACACACACACACACAGAGGACAAGACCAGGCCAGACACAATTCTTTAGTTACGATGATAATAGATAAGCACTGGTGTGCTTTTTTTTCTTCTTTTACATCCAATTCTCGCCCTGAGTAGGGTCAACAACGCAAAATAAGACAAGGCAATAAGTGTAGAAGCAGGCAAGAGAGAGAGAGAGAGAGAGAGAGAGAGAGCGAGAGCGAGAGGAATTACCAGTCCTGCCACAATTCCCCTGATTGCATGAACCAGAGAACATCAGTGGTTGATAATGGTGTGTGAGGATCACATCCTGAACAGCAAAATTAGACACAGTGAATGACAGGGTATTAAACTGTCAACATCCCAAAGAAAGATAAGACTAGGCCGCGTTTTCTTTTCTTTTTCTTTTCTTTTTTTTCTTTCCTTTTTTAAAATTTTTTTTTAAAGGACGGTATGGTAGGTTAGGGGAGTGTTGGTGTTTTCTGGGATCAGAGTCAGAAATTACGGACTTAATATAATTAGCCGTCAGACTCTTATAGTCCATCTTTAGCTCATAAATTGATTGCGGAATGACGAGTAATATTCAAGCTCCGGGTTTTGTGAGGCTCATCGTGATAATCGTAGGCTACCTAGAACTCAAGTACGTATCAGATCGTCGATACATTTTGACAGTCTTAAAGTTTGGGGGAGATCACCTGTAATTCTTCTTGCCCTTTGGGGTTATTTTTAGACGCTCCAACCTTCCACTCAAATAAATGATTTTGAATCTTTTGCACTAAATTTGTTGCCCTTCTTCGTATTATCGACTGCTAACTGCCATTTCATAACAGAGATACCGATAATATTACCGTCAATCCAGACATGGTCTCACTGGTTCTTTGCTCAATTCAGAACAGTGCCTTGTCTCTGAATGAAAAAGTTCTTCTTATGATATCAAGTATTGCACTTGATTTGTTGACTGCATATAAATCGTCATTAATTATGACTATATAAATCCTGTTCCTCTGTACAATGTGATCGTTACTTTATCGCCTTCGGACATCACGGAGTCTGCTTGGATTATACCCCGTATTCCCCCCTACCCACCCACTAGGCTACATCTTGAAGGCCACGCACAGAGCCAGCTAGCGCGCGCCTTATATATTAAGCAAAATTCACGTGCGGTTTACCATACTCACTGGCATGCACACGCTCTCAATCGCTTTCCCTGTCAATGACCCAGGAAAGTAATGGGGACAGCGCGAACAGACGCCTTGACTTGGTTGTCAAAGATCGCGCGTGAGGTAGAGATGCAATGTTATGCATTCATGCTTCAGGCAGGGAAGGTGCATTACTGTGTTTTGTGATATAAATCGCTTTTTTTTAAAATTTTTAATATCCCACCCTTGTTTTTATGGTGGCATGCGTATTCAGTGCATTAATTAGAATACATTTTTGTGTTTAATCAACAAAAGTACCGAAAATAAACGCAGAATGCTCTAAACGCGGTGCTGTCGGTCGGACCACGTTTTCTTCTTCCTATTCTTCTTTTCGATTTTAATTTCAAAATGAGGTGACTGAAAGCGGAAATGGAAACAAATTCGAAAAAAGATATGTTAGCAAGACAATATGGAAAAGCAGATTTTTTTTGGTCTTGCCGAATCACTAACTTTTTTTACAAAATCTTTTTCGATTGGTGGAAAGAGCCAAAAGCATTCATGTCATGGTGGTCCAGGCACTAGCTTCCGTCAGTACAGAAACGAGTTTGCGAATCTCGATTGCCGGTGTGAAGTTCACCGCAGACGGTTACTCGTCACATGTGGGCCAGAGTGAGTGAGTGACCGTGGAAAACCACCGTGTTTACATTGAAGTTTTCGGTGGACCTAGGTCAGTGCGCCATGTTTCCAGCTACTGCAACGCTCGTGTATAACAAAATCTGGCTGACGGATTTTTTCCATAGTTTCCACATCTGGACTTCTCATTTTCAGAGGACCAGTGTCACCTTTGACCCAGAAAATGAAAAATACAGACAGGTAAATACAAAGCTTAAAAAAAAAGAAAGAAAGAAAAAGGACGGTGTGCAGTGTGTGTTACTGTCATTGTGTCGGTGAGTTAACTTTACTTCTGATCCTGGAAAAGTACACCACTGTCATCTTTTGAGTTGGCGATCGCAGTAAGATAATTTGAGCACAAAATGCCGAGCGTAGATCATTGTGTGTGTGTGTGTGTTGTGTGTGTGTGTGTTGTTGTTGTTGTTGTTGTTTACCAGCTTTTTAAAACACTGAACGCAGACTGGTGGGCCCCCTTTCAGTATAGATTAGGACATAAGAATCAGAATGTTGATTGTGGGCGCTCTATGGAAGAAGAAGAAGAAGAATTTAAACTCAGCGTTTGTGAACATCAACATGTGGAGAAAGAGAAATTCGTGCGAAAGGCGCGGTCAATGAGATGGAGGGATGGGTAGCGGAGCTGCTAAACTGAGACTTTGCCCAGAACGGTGCATCAAAAGCAAACAAAAAGGCGCATGTACCTTTAAAATAACTTGCAAGATTTAATTAAGTACTATCACTATTTACTGAAATATACTTAGTTTTATGAAGTAGGCTAATCATAAATGAAAAAAATCCTGGCGCTTCAGCATACATGATATGATATGCTTGCAAAACAGAGATTTCAAAGTGGGGTGATTGCAGGTGGAAAGCGAATCAAGAGCAAAAACAGAATTAGTGGACCACCAAACGAAGAAACAACCTTACACACAAACACAGTGTATTTTGACGTATTGAACCTTCTTCAGGCAGGACAAAAAATAGGGCTACTGTTTTTATAATTGTTCAGAACTTTATTTGTTGTCTCAGAAATTGACCCAATAGGTAGAAACGCATTGTTTTGTAAAACTAACTGATTGGTTCCTTTGTTTGGTGATCCAGTAATTCAGTTTTTTTCTCAAGATTACTAAACAGAACAAGGTAATGAGTTCCAAATACTTTTATCATCCTGACAATAATCCATTACTAGAAATAAGTTTACAAAAAGAATTAAACAAAATGGTTAATTTAACTAAAACTATAAAGTTAAAAAATGACCTCTGATGTCTTTATTTTATGGGAACGGACTTTTTTGTGATATTATTATTAAAAAAAATTATTATGATATAGCCATAGAATGTTTTTAAAATGTCAGTTGAGCATATTGCCTCTTGCTCTTCGATATTCTAGCTGCATAGTTTGAGAAATTCAAGCCCGTCTTTAATGTAATGATCAGAATTTAAATGCCTCCAGAACTAGTTTATATATTTTTTTTCAGTTAGAAAAAAAACGTGTCAATGATTATATCAGTTTGCCTTGGAAAGAAGTAACTAGGATGTGTGGGCCTTCAGTAGTTTAAAACACAAGTTTTCGAAAACAATCATATAGCGCTCTAGCCTTTTCTTGGTCATCCTGTGAAAGCCCACTGGTTTTATTCACTCAGTTGAAATACAGTCTGCACTGAATTCTTCAGTGGAGATGAAAAAATCCACATGACCTCATCAATTCAGTAGTATTATTATAAATGTAATTTAATATGTAGAAAAGCATTGGATTCCAAATCCAATTTGGAAGAAAAAAGTTTAGCAGTCCTGACAGTTTCTGGCGTAAAAACATGTCTTCTTTCCATGAGTCTTCTTTCTCTCAAAAATTGAATGTGAGAAGATATTATTTCTTGAAAACATTAAGTATTATGTTTTAATGATTTGTAAACACATGAGTCACAATTGGCCTTAATTTTTAACAGTAATAATTTTCAAGTTGTGTTTTATGGTTTCAAGTGGAAAAAGTTACTTAGCTGGATTTGAAGTGGAGGTCCCAAATGGATAGTACAGAAACACTCTATTTAATTTTTTATTGTGCACCAAATGCCAAAACAGCAAACTATGCATTTGTTTTGTCTGTCATAAACAGAACATACAGATTTGTATGGGGAGCAAGTGTCAGTGGAAAAGATGAAAAGAAAGGGAAAATATTGGAGGATGGAAGCGGACTTAAAAAAAAAGTGACAAAATTCGGATTGAGCGAAAAAAAGATCCTTGAACACCAGGTTTTTTTTTTTTCTAAGTTTGGCCTGATGGTTGGTGTGATTGCATTGGTGTTTTAAATTTGATATTTTATCATTTAAATTTTTGCTGTGTTTGAAGGCAATTTTGAGCTCAAATGCATCAAATTGGATAGTGATTCATAATTTATTTTTCTGTATTAAATTTAAAACTAACTGAAGTACACTGTATGCATCTTTAATTTTCTTTTCTTGAATGGAAAATGTTTGGTTTGAAATATTAAGTTATAACATAATATTGTGTGATTGTCTCAGTGTAAGTTGAGTCGAACTGTGCAAAATCACTTGTGATGTGTGTGTGTGCCTCACTGTTCGAAAAATGTTTGTATTCGTTTATGTAGTTAAACAGATTTCTCCATGTTATTGTTAGTTTGTTACATTCAAGTTGGTGAGAGAACAAGTTCCCAGATTGCCACCGAACATTTTCTGTTTATGTGTATTGGTGCTATGTGTTTACATTTGTTGTTTTCCTCTACAGTTCCCCAAGGTCATTTTTATAGTGATTTTGCCAGAGGCAGAGCTTGCAGTTGTTCCCACTTAATTGTTGATTCCTACATTTACAGTTTGCGTGAATGCATGCAGTTTGCTCTTGGAACTTTGGTTTATCATCTCCTTACAGGTCTAGCTCTAAGATTCACCATGACCAAGGGTGAGGACCAGAAGGGAGAGAGTAGGAGGAGAGGTGAGCGCAGGGGAATGAGGGGATAGGACAACAAGGAGAGGTGAGCGCAGGGGAATGGGAGGGATAGAAAAAGGGAGAGGTGAGCGCAGGGGAATGGAGGGATAGAACAAGGGAGGTGAGCGCAGGGGAATGGAGGGTTTAGGAAAACAAGGAGAGGTGAGGGCAGGGGAATGGAGGGATTAGAACAACAAGGAGAGGTGAGGGCAGGGGAATGGAGGGATAGAACAAGTAGAGGTGAGGGCAGGGGAATGGGGGGGATGAACAACAAGGAGAGGTGAGGGCAGGGGAATGAAGGGATAGAACAAGTAGAGGTGAGGGCAGGGGAATGGAGGGTGGGAACAACAAGGAGAGGTGAGGGCAGGGGAATAAAGGGATAGGACAACAAGGAGAGGTGAGGGCAGGGGAATGGAGGGATAGAACAAGGAGAGGTGAGGGCAGGGGTTGGGGATAGAACAACAAGGAGAGGTGGGGCAGGGGAATGGAGGGATAGAACAAGGAGGGGTGAGGGCAGGGGAATGGAGGGATAGGACAACGGGAGAGGTGAGAGCAGGGGAATGGGGGGATAGAACAAGGAGAGGTGAGGGCAGGGGATGGGGGGATAGAACAAGGAGGGTGAGGGCAGGGGAATGGGGGTAGGACAACAAGGAGAGGTGGGGCAGGGGAATGGAGGGATAGAACAGGAGAGGTGAGGGCAGGGGAATGGAGGGATAGGACAACAAGGAGAGGTGAGGGCAGGGGAATGGAGGGATGGAAACGAGGAGAGGTGGGGGCCCGGGGGAAATGGAGGGATAGAACAAGGAGAGGTGAGGGCAGGGGAATGGGAGGGATAGGAAAACCCAAGGAGAGGTGGGGGCAGGGGAATGGAGGGATAGGACAACAAGGGAGGTGAGGGCAGGGGAATGGAGGGATGGGAACAACAAGGAGAGGTGGGGCAGGGGAATGGAGGGATAGAACAAGGAGAGGTGAGGGCAGGGGAATGGGGGGAAATAGAACAAGGAGAGGTGAGGGCAGGGGAATGGAGGGATAGAACAAGGAGAGGTGAGGGCAGGGGAATGGAGGGATAAAACAACAAGGAGAGGTGAGGGCGGGGGAATGGAGGGATAGGACAAAAGGAGAGGTGAGGGCGGGGGAATGGAGGGATAGAACAAGGAGAGGTGAGGGCAGGGGAATGGAGGGATAGGACAACGAGGAGAGGTGAGGGCAGGGGAATGGAGGGATAGAAACAACAAGGAGGGGTTTGAGGGCGGGGGAAATGGAGGGATAGAACAACAAGGAGAGGTGAGGGCAGGGAATGGAGGTTAGGACAAAAAGGAGAGGTGAGCGCAGGGGAATGGAGGGATAGGACAACGAGGAGAGGTGAGGGCGGGGGAATGGAGGGATAGAACAACAAGGAGAGGTGAGGGCAGGGGAATGGAGGGATAGAACAAGGAGAGGTGAGGGCAGGGGAATGGAGGGATAGGACAACGGGGAGAGGTGAGGGCAGGGGAATGTAGGGATAGGACAACAAGGAGAGGTGAGGGCAGGGGCAGGAGGGAAAGAACAAAAGGAGAGGTGAGGGCAGGGGAAATGGAGGGATAGAACAACAAGGAGAAGTGAGGGCAGGGGAATGGAGGGATAGAACAGGAGAGGTGAGGGCAGGGGAATGGGGGGGATAGAACAAGGAGAAGTGAGGGCAGGGGAATGGAGGGATAGAACAAGGAGAAGTGAGGGCAGGGGATGGAGGGAAGAACAAGGAGAAGTGAGGGCAGGGGAAAATGGAGGGATAGAACAACAAGGAGAGGTGGGGGGCAGGGGAATGGAGGGGATAGAACAACAAGGAGAAGTTGAGGGCAGGGGAATGGAGGGATAGAACAAGGAGAAGTGAGGGCAGGGGAATGGAGGGAAAGAAACAACAAGGAGAGGTGAGGGCAGGGGAATGGAGGGATAGAACAAGGAGAGGTGAGGGCAGGGGAATGGAGGGATAAAACAAGGAGAGGTGAGGGCAGTGGAATGGAGGGATAGAACAACAAGGAGAGGTGAGGGAGGGGTATGGAGGGATAAACAACAAGGAGAGGTGAGGGCAGTGGATGGAGGGATAGAACAACAAGGAGAGGTGAGGGCAGGGGAATGGAGGGATAGAACAACAAGGAGAGGTGAGGGCAGGGGAATGGAGGGATAGAACAAGGAGAGGTGAGGGAGGGGAATGTAGGGATAGGACAAGGAGAAGTGAGGGCAGGGGAATGGGGGGAAATAGAACAAGGAGAGGTGAGGGCAGGGGAATGGAGGGATAGAACAACAAGGAGAGGTGAGGGCAGGGGAATGTAGGGATAGAACAACAAGGAGAGGTGAGGGCAGGGGAATGGAGGGATAGAACAACAAGGAGGGTGAGGGCGGGGGAAATGTAGGGATAAAACAAGGAGGGTGAGGGCGGGGGAATGGAGGGATAGAACAAGGAGAGGGAGGGCAGGGGAAGGGGAGGGAAAGAACAACAAGGAGAGGTGAGGGCAGGGGAATGGAGGGATAGAAAAAAGGAGGGGGTGAGGGCAGGGGAATGGAGGGATAGGACAACAAGGAGAGGTAAGGGCAGGGGAATGGAGGGATAGAACAAGGAGAGGTGGGGCAGGGGAATGTAGGGATAGGAAAAAAGGGAGAGGTGAGGGCAGGGGAATGGAGGGATAGAACAAGGGAGGTGAGGGCAGGGGAATGTAGGGATACAACAACAAGGGAGGTGAGGCAGGGGAATGGAGGGATAGAACAAGGAGGGTGAGGGCAGGGGAATGGAGGGATAGGACAAAAAGGGAGGGGGTGAGGGCAGGGGCATGGAGGGAGGACAACAAGGAGAGGTGAGGGCAGGGGAATGGAGGGATAGAACAACAAGGAGAGGGTGAGGGCAGGGGAATGGAGGCATAGAAACAACAAGGAGGGTGAGGGCAGGGAATGGGGGGTTTTAGAACAACCAGGAGAGGTGAGGGCAGGGGAATGTAGGGATAGAAAAACAGGAGAGGTGAGGGCAGGGGAATGGGGGGGATAGGACAACAAGGAGAGGTGAGGGCAGGGGAATGGAGGGATAGAACAACAAGGAGAGGTGAGGGCAGGGGAATGGAGGGATAAAACAACAAGGAGAGGTGAGGGCAGGGGAATGGAGGGATAGAACAACAAGGAGAGGTGAGGGCAGGGGTATGGAGGGATAGGACAACAAGGAGAGGTGAGGGCGGGGGTATGGAGGGATAGAACAAGGAGAGGTGAAGGCAGGGGAATGGAGGGATAGAACAACAGGAGAGGTGAGGGCAGGGGAATGTAGGGATAGGGACAAAAGGAGAGGTGAGGGCGGGGGAAATGTAGGGATAGGCAACAAAGGAGAGGTGAGGGCAGGGGAATGTAGTGATAGGACAACAAGGAGAGGTGAGGGAGGGGAATGAAGGGATAGAACAACAAGGAGAGGTGAGGGCGGGGGAATGGAGGGATAGAACAAGGAGAGGTGAGGGCAGGGGAATGGAGGGATAGAACAAGGAGAGGTGAGGGCAGGGGAATGGAGGGATAGAACAAGGAGAGGTGAGGGCAGGGGAATGGAGGGATAGGAAAAACAAGGAGAGGTGAGGGCAGGGGAAATGGAGGGATAGGCAACAAGGAGAGGTGAGGGAAAGGGGAATGGAGGGATAGAACAACAAGGAGAGGTGAGGGCAGGGGAATGGAGGGATAGAACAACAAGGAGAGGTGAGGGCAGGGGAATGGAGGGATAGAACAAGGAGAAGTGAGGGCAGGGGAATGGAGGGATAGGACAACGAGGAGAGGTGAGGGCAGGGGAGTAGTGATAGGACAACAAGGAGAGGTGAGGGCAGGGGAATGAAGGGATAGAACAACAAGGAGAGGTGAGGGCAGGGGAATGGAGGGATAGAACAAGGAGAGGTGAGGGCAGGGGAATGGAGGGATGAACAAGGAGGGGGTGAGGGCGGGGAATGGGGGGGATAGAACAAGGAGAGGTGAGGGCAGTGGAATGGAGGGATGGGGACAACAAGGAGAGGTGAGGGCAGGGGAATGGAGGGATAGGACAACAAGGAGAGGTGGGGCGGGGAATGGAGGGATAGAACAACAAGGAGAGGTGCGGGAAAGGGGAATGGAGGGATAGGACAACGAGGAGAGGTGAGGGCATTGGAATGGAGGGATTAGAACAAGGAGAAGTGAGGGCAGGGGGAATGGAGGGATAGGACAACGAGGAGAGGTGAGGGCAGGGGAATGGAGGGATAGAAAACAAGGAGAGGTGAGGGCAGGGGAATGTAGGATAGGACAACAAGGAGAGGTGGGGGCAGGGGAATGGAGGGATAGGACAACAAGGAGAGGTGGGGGCAGGGGAATGGGGGATGAACAAAAAGGGAGAGGTGAGGGCAGGGGAATGGAGGGATAGGACAACAAGGAGGGGGGAATGTAGGGTTTAGAACAACAAGGAGAGGTGAGGGCAGGGAATGAAGGGATTAGAACAACAAGGAGAGGTGAGGGCGGGGAATGGAGGGATAGAAACAACAAGGAGAGGGTGAGGGCAGGGGAATGAAGGGATAGAACAACAAGGAGAGGTGAGGGCAGGGGAATGGAGGGATAGGACAACAAGGAGAGGTGAGGGCGGGGGAAAATGGAGGGATAGGACAAAAAGGAGAGGTGAAGGGCAGGGGAATGGAGGGATAGAACAAGGAGAGGTGAAGGCGGGGGAATGGAGGGATAGGAAAACAAGGAGAGGTGGGGGCAGGGGAATGGAGGGATAGAACAACAAGGAGAGGTGAGGGCAGGGGTATGGAGGGATAGAACAAGGAGAGGTGAGGGCAGGGGTATGGAGGGATAGGAAACAAGGAGAGGTGAGGGCAGGGGTATGGGGGGATAGAACAAGGAGGGTGAGGGCAGGGGAATGGAGGGATAGGAAAACAAGGAGAGGTGAGGGCGGGGGAATGGAGGGATAGGACAACAAGGAGAGGTGGGGCAGGGGAATGGAGGGATAGGCAACAAGGAGAGGTGGGGGCCCGGGGAATGTAGGGATAGAACAACAAGGGAGAGGTGAGGGCGGGGAATGGAGGGATAGAACAAGGAGAGGTGAGGGCAGGGGTATGGAGGGATAGGACAACAGGAGAGGTGAGGGCAGGGGAATGTAGGGATAGACAAAAAGGAGAGGTGAGGGCAGTGGAATGGAGGGTGGGGACAACAAGGAGAGGTTGGGGCAGGGGTATGGAGGGTTTAGGAAAAACAAGGAGAGGTGAGGGCAGGGGAATGTAGGGATAGAACAAGGAGAGGTGAGGGAAGGGGAATGGGGGGGATAGAAGTTAAAAACAAGGAGAGGTGAGGGCAGGGGAATGGAGGGTAGAACAACAAGGAGAGGTGGGGGCGGGGAATGGAGGGATAGAACAACAAGGAGAGGTGAGGGCAGGGGAAATGGAGGCATAGAACAAGGAGAGGTGAGGGCAGGGGAATGGAGGGATAGAACAAGGAGAGGTGAGGGCAGGGGAATGAAGGGATAGAACAAAAGGAGAGGTGAGGGCGGGGGGAATGGAGGGATAGAACAAGGAGAGGTTGAGGGCAGGGTATGGAGGGATAGGACACAAGGAGAGGTGAGGCAGGGGAATGTAGGGATAGAACAAGGAGAGGTGAGGGCAGGGGAATGGAGGGATAGAAGTTAGAACAAGGAGAGGTGAGGGCAGGGGAATGGAGGGATAGAACAAGGAGAGGTGAGGGCGGGGGGTTTATGGGAGGGATAGGACAACAAGGAGAGGTGAGGGAGGGGAATGTAGGGATAGAACAAGGAGAGGTGGGGAGGGGAATGGAGGGATAGAAGTTAGAACAAGGAGAGGTGGAGGGCAGGGGAATGGAGGGATAGAAGTTAAAACAAGGAGGGTGAGGGCAGGGGGAAGGGAGGGATAGAACAACAAGGAGAGGTGAGGGCAGGGGAATGGAGGGTTTAAAAACAAGGAGAGGTGAGGGCAGGGGAAAGGGGGATAGAACAAGGAGAGGTGAGGGCAGGGGAATGGAGGGATAGAACACAAGGAGAGGTGAGGGCAGGGGAATGTAGGGATAGAACAAGGAGAGGTGAGGGCAGGGGAATGGAGGGTTTGAACAACAAGGGAGAGGTGAGGGCGGGGGAATGTAGGGGATAGAACAAGGAGAGGTGAGGGCAGGGGAATGGAGGGATAGAACAACCAGGAGAGGTTGAGGGCAGGGGAATGGAGGGATAGAAACAACAAGGAGAGGTGAGGGCAGGGGAATGTAGGGATAGAAAAAGGAGAGGTGAGGGCAGGGGAATGGGGGATAGAACAACAAGGAGAGGTGAGGGCGGGGGGAATGGAGGGATAGAACAACAAGGGAGGTGAGGGCAGGGGAATGGAGGGATTAAAAACAACGAGGAGAGGTGAGGGCAGGGGAATGGAGGGATAGGACAACGAGGAGAGGTGAAGGGCAGGGGAATGGAGGGATGGGGACAACAAGGAGAGGTTAGGGCGGGGGAAAATGGAGGGATAGGACAACAAGGAGAGGTGAGGGCGGGGGAAATGGAGGGATAGAACAAGGAGAGGTGAGGGCAGGGGAATGGAGGGATAGGCAAAAAGGAGAGGTGAGGGCAGGGGAATGGAGGGATAGAACAAGGAGAGGTGAGGGCAGGGGAATGGAGGGATAGGGACAACAAGGAGGGGTTTGAGGGCAGGGGAATGGAGGGATAGGACAACAAGGAGAGGTGAGGGCAGTGGAATGGAGGGATAGGACAACAAGGGGGAGGTGAGGGCAGGGGATGGAGGGTAGAAAAGGAGAGGTAAAGGGCAGGGGAATGGGGGGATAGGACAACAAGGAGAGGTGAGGGCAGGGGAATGGAGGGATAGGACAACAAGGGGGAGGTGGGGGGAAAGGGGAATGGAGGGATAGAACAACAAGGAGAGGTGAGGGCAGGGAATGGAGGGATAGGACAACAAGGAGATGGGGGGATGTGTAGGGAAGGAGAGGAGGGGAAATGAGGATGTGGAACTTCTCCAGTCCCCCATTGATGCCAGACTCAAAAAGACAGTGGAGGAAGTAGTCTCACTACCCCAGTTCCCCTTTGATGCCAGACTCAAAAAAGACAGGAAGGAAGTTGACTCCAGTTCCCCAAATTGATCCCAGACTCAAAAAAGACCCCAGAGGAGGAAGTGGAATTTCTCCAGTTCCATTGCTGCCGGACTCAGAAAAGATCAGAATTCAGTTTTAAAGGTTAATGCACAAGTGAATTATCCAACAGGCTATTGCTTCAATTTAGAGCAGTGAATGGTTCAGTGCATTTTTCTGCAACACGTATGTAATCGGCAGTAAAAGAGTCATCATTTTCATTGGTAATTCAGCAAGACTAGATCACTAATCAGCATTCAGTGGTTAGTGGAGAAACAGTAATGATACAGAAAGTGAAAACAAACTAACAAACAAAAAAACAACAAAAAAGACAAGAAACAAAAACTCCTTGCCTACCTTGGCTTTAATTAGGACATGGCACATTTCACCCGGGATAAAATGTTTTACCAAATTATGTGTCGGTATGATGGTCTGGAAGATAAAGTTGAACATGCCTTGGAAATAAAGATTGTAGACCAGTTGTTGATCGTGCATCTGTATGTGTTCCATTTTTTTGTCCCCGTTAGGGATTGTAGACCTTGACTAGTTGAGGGGTGATGTTGCTGATAGTTGCTGCCTAGAAATATGATACGCTTTCAGGTCATGTGTACACGCATGAGAACTGATAGCAAAAGAGACTTTGTGACATATCTTTTATGAAGAAAACTCACTTCCATGACTAGAAGTATGGCCACAATAATTCAGATAGATTTACTAGTAAAAAATAGTTCAGGTAGAGTAATCCAAATATTCACATAGTATGATACAGAAAAATCAGTTTTGAACTAAAATCAAAATTAGGCACAGACAACACCATACAATATAATGCAGCTCAGGTCAGTGCAACACAACACTCCGGTACACTGCATTAGTGCATTAACATTCAACGGTCCAAATTTCCACACAAGAAAAGGTTGACAATAAAAAATATGTACACAAATATGTGCAGTATTGTGATGCATGTGTGGTGTTCCAGGCTCTCTTATGGTGGGCCTTACTTCCCCTGATTTGCTGCCTAGTGTTGTGGTTGGTGTGTCTGATCTTCTTCTGCTGCCGCAAGCATCCCACAAATCAGTGTTTGAATAAACCCCAGCGATGCTGTTCCTGCAATGGGATTTTCCTCATGTTTGGATGGTGAGTCATATCAGCACAGATCAAAAAAGATAAGATAAATGCCAGGCTTGGACCATTGTTGGTGGGTATGGGGAGGGGGGGGGGGGGGGGGGCGCTGCAATAAGCAGTTTGGGAGTGATGCCAAGTTATTAGAAGTTAGAACATGAGACAGAAGAAAGTAATCTTCCACCCCCTTCTCCATACCCTCTCTGTCCCTTCCAAGAAGATAAAAAAAGATGTTGTGTGTCTCACTTCATTCAGTAATTATACTAAAAGCATCAAACTTAGTGATTATAAGTGATCACAGATCAGATTGTTGATCAGTTTAGGGAACCAAGGAATATTTCAGAAACACTTATTTTTGAATAAAAGACAAAAGTATAAAGCATTTTTGAAAAAAATGTCTGTTATTGTTTCCATTAAGTAATTTTTTTTTTTTTTACATAACTCAAATCATGTGTGAGAGACAGAACAATTGAAATGAGCATGAATATTAATAGATTGCACATCATCAGTGATACCTGTACATGATTTTTTCCAGCGTGTTGTTTTTAAACAGCATGCAAATAATGGCAGGTCTTACATCTTTGATGATTAAGATATTATAATTTATGCACCCTGACAATTAGGTAAATCAATAATCTGTCTTCTACATTTGAATTTTGGTCTAATTGTTCAGAATCTGATTTTTTTTTTCTTTCCAGTTCTCCTGTCTGATTGTTTCAGAAAAGATAGTTTTAATTTCATCCTTCTACTCTCTTTTGATCTCCCTCACTTTCTCCCTCCTTGTCTCTTTCGTAATAACCACAGTCCCCTTCACCCTCCATCCCCCTCCCCCCCTCTCTCTCTCTGTCTGTGTCTGTCTCTATCAGAGTCTGTCTCTCTCAGAGTCTGTGTGTGTGTGTGTGTGTGTGTGTGTGTGTGTGTGTGTGTGTGTGTGTGTGTGTGCCCTCCATTGATATAACAAATCATTGAACGCATTTCAAGATAATGATGTTTTCTATCACCACTGTGCTACAAGTCCTCCTGACACTGAAAACAATTTGTCCTCCGTGCATTTTGAACCAAAACATTTTTGAGGAGAGAAACCAGTGTTCAGAGAGTACAACAAATTCTTTGCACACACATAAAATACAAGGCAAGAAGGGAATTTATCTTTGACACAATGTCTGTGAAATAATCCAGTTTGATAAGTATGGGTAAACCTATACAAAAAAGAAAGAAAAAAAAAGGGGGGGGGGAATGGATGGGTCTATACTAATTACTATGAAGATTAGTTTTCACAGAGAGAGAGAGAGAGAAGAGAGAGAGAGAGAGAGAAGACAATTTTTTTTGTTTACAAGGAATATAGAC
This sequence comes from Conus ventricosus, assembly GCA_018398815.1. Lineage (NCBI taxonomy): Eukaryota > Metazoa > Mollusca > Gastropoda > Neogastropoda > Conidae > Conus > Conus ventricosus. The sequence continues at coordinate 85,156,014 of CM031596.1, read as the reverse complement.
AAGCACTGGTGTGCCTTTTTTTTTTTATTACATCAAGTCCTCACCTTGAGTAGGGTCAACATGCAAAATAAGACAACACTAAATGTAGAAGCATGCAAAACGAGAGGGAGGGAGAGAGTTGCCAGGAATTAACGATTCTGTTGTTACAATGAAAGGGCACAGTACAATTTAATACAATACAGTACAGTGCAGTTCACTGGCTTTTGTTTTCAGTGCTGCTACTGTGGTGGCATTGTAGGAAATGCAGAACTCCACAAAGGAGTGGACAACTCTGTGCATGCCATGAGATCAACCAAGAAAATGTTACAATCTTCCCAGCAAATTGTGAGTATGATCTTAGTGTAGAGGATTATTTTAAAGTCAAAGACTCTGTTGCTGCTTGAATTCAGCAACAACAATCCTGCTGGCAGTTTGAGAATAGGATTTTGAATGTGGAGGTATTCAATTTTTGTTAGTGGAAATTCAGTCAGAGAGATGGTTGCACACAAGCTTGCATACATGTGTGCTTGCATGTGTGTGTGTGAGTGTGTGTGTGTGTGTGTGTTGTGTGTGTGTGTGTGTGTGTGGTGTGTGTGTGTGTGTTTATAACATACAAAACCAAGGAATATAGTAAATAATCTATCACTAGAAATGATACTTATTTTTTGAGACACACATTTTAGCCCTGACCTGTAAAATAAGACATAAGGTAAAAGAAAGCCTTGAAAAAGAACTGGCACTTTAAAGCTTCAGAGCGGTCTCCTTGTCAAACTGAATCCAGACAACATTCTAGTTTTTCCTCTGCCAGGCCTAGAGTGGTTCTCAGCACTTTGACCCGGGCTGCCGCTGGGTATCACTTCCTTCTCTACAAGGCTGAGATGACCGGCAGGGTTTACTCAGTCTGTCACACACCAAGTAAAGACTGAGCCCTTTGTCAGTGTCAGCCATAGTGTCTGTCACCAGCTCAAGGTCTCTGTGTATGTTTTATGTACATGTACAATCTAAGGGGAGAGATGCAGTGAGAGTGAGAGAGAGAGAGAGAGAGAGAGTGTGTGTGTGTGTGTGTGTGTGTGTGTGTGTGTGTGTGTGTGTGTGTCGTGTGTGTGTGTGTGCGTGTGCGACACAGATGACAGAGAGAATGCCATCGTGCTGTGAGTGTGTGTGTGTGTGCTGTGTGTGTCTTTGAGAGTGTGTGTAGGGGCATGCACACGAGCCCACATGTACATGCATTTAAGTGTATGGCACAGGGAGAGGGAGATGCTCTTTCACTCTCTCTTATTGTGTCTCTGTGTGTGTGTGTGTGTATGTGAGCTCCTGTAATAAGTCAGGTGTGTGTTTCAACTACATGAGCAGAAATAACACGGTTGCCCCCCCTCCCCCTCCCATCACCTCCCCATCTCCCTTTTTCCCTCTTACTCTACCCATCGCCTATGCATTGCTGGAGAATGTAACTGTGGTAAAACAGCAAGCATCCTACTATGGGTAATGCATAACTATTGTGAAAAGGCTAGAATCATCCTACAAAGGGAAACGGTGAAAAGGCTGTAAGCATCCTAGTACAAAGGGAAACGGTGTGAAAAGGTTGTAAGCATCCTAGTACAAAGGGAAACAGTAAAAAGGTTGTAAGCATCCTAGTACAAAGGGAAACAGTAAAAAGGTTGTAAGCATGCAAGTACAAAGGGAAACAATGAAAAGGTTGTAAGCATGCTAGTACAAAGGGAAACAGTGAAAAGGTTGTAAGCATGCTAGTACAAAGGGAAACAATGAAAAGGTTGTAAGCATGCTAGTACAAAGGGAAACAGTGAAAAGGTTGTAAGCATGCTAGTACAAAGGGAAACAGTGAAAAGGTTGTAAGCATGCTAGTACAAAGGGAAAAACAGTGAAAAGGTTGTAAGCATGCTAGTACAAAGGGAAACAGTGAAAAGGTTGTAAGCTGCTAGTACAAAGGGAAACAGTGAAAAGGTTGTAAGCATGCTAGTACAAAGGGAAACAATGAAAAGGTTGGTAAGCATGCTAGTACAAAGGGAAACGGTGAAAAGGTTGTAAGCATGCTAGTACAAAGGGAAACGGTGAAAAGGCTGTAAGCATGCTAGTACAAAGGGAACGGTGAAAAGGTTGTAAGCATGCTAGTACAAAAGGAACGGTAAAAAGGTTGTAAGCATGCTAGTACAAAGGGAAACAGTGAAAAGGTTGTAGCATGCTAGTACAAAGGGAATAGTAAAAAAGGTTGTAAGCATGCTAGTACAAAGGGAAACAGTGAAAAGGCTGTAAGCATACTAGTACTAGGGATACGGTGAAAAGGTTGTAAGCATACTAGTACAAAGGGAAAACGGTGGAAAAGGTTGTAAGCATGCTAGTACAAAGGGAAAAACAATGAAAGGTTTAAGCATGCTAGTACAAAGGAAACGGTGAAGAGGTTGTAAAGCAAACTCTTCCTAGTACAAAAAGGGAAACGGGTTTTAAAAGTGGCTTTAAGCAAATACTAGTACAAGGAACGGTGAAGAGTTGTAAGCATCTAGTACAAGGAACAGTAAAAGGTTGTAAGCATCCTAGTACAAGGGAAACACTAAACAGTAAAAGGGCTGTAAGTATGCCTCATATAGAAACAGTGGAAAGGTTGAAGCTGCTATATAGGAAAACAGTGAAAAGGTTGAAGCATGCTGTATAGGAAAACAGTGGAAAGGTTGAAGCATGCTATATAGAAAAACAGTGAAAAGGTTGAGGCATGCTGTATAGGAAAACAGTGGAAAGGTTGAAGCATGCTATATAGAAAAACAGTGAAAAGGTTGAAGCATGCTGTATAGGAAAACAGTGGAAAGGCTGTAAAAACATGATGAAATGAGTAATAGCCATGGGGAAAGTCAGAAATAATCTGAAAGAGTTATGTAGCCTGGGGGAAAGACTGCACACATCCTAAATTTAGAGTAATCAATACAAAGGCTTTGGTGAAAGACTAAGTATCCTTCAGTGGGCACTATACATTGCTAGTGAAAGGTTGTTAGCATACTACAATGGGCACTATGTAGTGGTAGTGAAAAGGCTGTTCACATACTACAATGGACAATACTCAGGTGTAAGTGAAAAAGGCTGTTAACATACTATAATGGGCAATGCATAGCTTTAGTGAAAAGGCTGTTAACATACTACAATAGGCAACACATTCCTTTAGTGAAAAGGTTGTTAACATACTACAATGGGCAATACATAGTGTTGGTGAAAAGACTGAAAACATACTACAATGGGTGATACATAGTGTTGGTTAAAAGGCTGAAAAACATACCACAATTGGCAATACATAGCATTGGTGAAAAGGCTGAAAACATACTACAATGGGTAATACATAGCGTTAGTGAAAAGGCTGTTAACATACTACAGTGGGGCGATACATAGCGTTGGTGAAAAGGCTGTTAACATACTACAATGGGCGATACATAGCGTTAGTGAAAAGGCTGTTAACACACTGCAGTTGGCAAATCATACAGCATTTGTGAAAAGGCTGTTAACATTCTATGTTGGGTAATACACAGTGTCAGTGAAAAGGCTGTAAACAACCTACATTAGGTAATGTTATTACTTTAGCCTTAATGAAGAGGTTTGTAGAATACCCGCAGAAGATAATACATGGTGCTAGTCAAAAGGTTGGAAGCATCCTACTGTAGGTTACACACAGGCACAGTGAAAATGGTGTAAACTTGCTGCATACATAAAACACAGTGTTTGAAAAAAGTTGTAACTTTACTGCAGTTTCCTGTGGTGGGTAATGCATGATTTTATGCAAAGACTGTAAATCATATCCTGTAAATACTGGACGGTAGGTGAAAAGTCAGTAATCCGTGGTACTACTGAGCAATGACTAATTTTCATTAAAAAGGCTGTGAACATCATACAGCGCAGGGAATGCATTGTCTGTTGTCTTCTGAAAAGACTGTAAACATTTTTTAGCTCCTGGTCAGCATTACCCGCAGTCCACTGAAAGTTCTGTA
>CM031596.1:85142052-85147052 GCA_018398815.1 Conus ventricosus | reverse complement strand
GACACAGGTGCAGCGGCTGACAGAATAGATCAGCTGGAAGATGCTCGGTGAGTTGGTGTGAACGTAGTGGACGCAGGTGCAGCGGCTGACAGAATAGATCAGCTGGAAGATGTTCGGTGAGTTGGTGTGAACGTAGTGGACACAGGTGCAGCGGCTGACAGAATAGATCAGCTGGAAGATATTCGGTGAGTTGGTGTGAACGTAGCATGTCAACTTCCAGTGTTGGTAATGAAAGAAGTCCAGTTCATGTTTTGTTTTAATAATCGAAATAATGTGACTGAATGTAGTCTTGGAAACGACCACTCAGCACAACAAAACACTATGTTTTGTGTCATTCTGGAACCCATTGATGGCAACCCAGACATTCTATCCTTGTAAACAGGGCCTTGAATGAGATGTCTGGGAGTCCCTATTGGGATGTAGTTCTGGTATGGACAACACAAAACATATTGTGTTTTTGTCATTGTCTTCCTCAGACCCTGTCTGTGTTGAAAACAGCTGTTTACAAGTAAATCAGTGAAAACTGTTTACAACATAAATTTTAAAAAAAGAGAAAAAAAAAATCAAACATACGAAAAACTAACTTTAACACAGATAATATTATATCTTGTTAATGGTATTGGTTCTGTCTCATGATCATTTATGTCATCGTACTAAAACCTAACCCAGTCTAAATAAACAGCAGTTAAAAAGAAGCAGAGGATATGACTGAAAGAAAACCCTCCCTAGAGCTCATGGTTTACATGAGTTGCCTTCCATATACATTAACAGTATCAGGGTTTTCAAGTTATCAGATGATGAGGCACTGGCAGCATTTTTTCTCTTTCTTCTTTTTTAAAAAATTACTTTTGTTGTTGTTGATGCCTCATGTTCTCACATTTCACCCTAGTCAACATCCTCCCCCCATATAGTCCCCCTCTACCTCCCTTTCCTTTGCCCTTCCTTTACCAAGCTACGCTCAGACTTGCTCTGTCTGCCACAGTTCAGTGCTGGCAGTCCACGAGCAGCCATTCATACCAAATCACTGTGGGAGCTGCCCACTAGAGGAGCTCTGTATTATAGCTGAGTCCCTTTGATGCCGTTCAGTGGTGCCTGTTCTGGTTGAGCATGTGCAGGACGCGAGCCAGCTGAATCAGATTGTTCAGTGACCAAATACCTGTCTCCTGGGAAGAGTTATAATTTTTTTATTTCATATTTGTCTGGTCACTGAACGATCTGATTTTTCCTTTTGATGCAGGAGACCACCACCATGTCCAACAACAGGCAGTCCCTGTCATGAATCTGGCTGTAGCAATAAGTTCAAACAAGGGTGTGGAGGGGAACTTGACGGAGAGGTCACCAGGAGAGCTGTGTATTGGTAGCTGTTCTGGAACAAATATCAGGAGGGGTGACAAATTCTAGCTGGGGGTTCCTGCTGGCTGTTGTTTTGAAACAGATCAGCCAACGTCCATAACAGACTTCTAAAGGGCCATCACTGGGCATCAGAAAAGTTTTTATTTTGTGAGCTATGTATCCAACATTTCCATTTTGTCTTTGTAAGCTTTGTGAACTGCTTGATTCAGTTTTTTTTTAAATTTGCTTTGTGTTGGTATGCACTGAGCACAGGGCAATTTGTGTATGGTTATGTCTCTCTCTTTTGATTTTACACTGACTGGAAAAACCCTGAAGATGATTGTGGGCTTATGCAGCACACTTTGATCTGCTGTGGTTATACACCTTGCTGAAATATGAAGGGCCGACTTAACTGACCGCTATTGTTCAGTTTCAAAGGGTCAGCTGATACCTGAAGCATAAGTTAAAGGGTAGTTTGTACAAAAGACAAGCAAAATGCATGTCAGTGGGAGCCCTGCTGGTAGTAGAAGGACCAACATTTTCCCTGAAGATTCTCAGCCAGAAAACTCATGATTTTGTAATAAACCAAGCAGAATGATCATACTAAGACTGATATGGGAACGAACTGTCCTAATACTAAGACTGATTGGGGAACGAACTGTCCTAATACTAAGACTGATTGGGGAACAAAGTGTCCTAATACTAAGACTGATTGGGGAACAAACTGTCCTAATACTAAGACTGATTGGGGAACAAACTGTCCTAATACTAAGACTGACAGGGGAACAAACTGTCCTAATACTAAGACTGATAGGGGAACAAACTGTCCTAATACTAATACTGATAGGGGAACAAACTGTCCTAATACTAAGACTGATAGGGGAACAAACTGTCCTAATACTAAGACTGATAGGGGAACGAACTGTCCTAATACTAAGACTGATTGGGGAACGAACTGTCCTAATACTAAGACTGATTGGGGAACAAAGTGTCCTAATACTAAGACTGATTGGGGAACAAACTGTCCTAATACTAAGACTGATTGGGGAACAAAGTGTCCTAATACTAAGACTGATTGGGGAACAAACTGTCCTGAGGGTTATGAAGTAGACTGATGAAAGCCCACAAAGATGTCAGTTATTTTTTTTTTTTTTTTTTCGGCTGAAGAAGGGGAATGGAGTTGAGGGGGGAGGGGCAAAGGGAGAGGGGGAAAAGGGAAATAGGAAGGACGGAGGGGATTTAGAAAAAAGACATGTGACAGTGTGGATGATTTTCTTGTTGCAGGTATTTGGTGGTGATTGTGATTTGCTGTATATACATTATTGTCTGTCTTCTCATCTTTGCTGGACTCCTGATGAAATCCAGGAAAAAGCTGACTGTGTAAGTGCTTTCTGATGTTCTTTTTCTCTCTTTATTTCACAGACCTAGACATAAACATTTTACACAGAATATTTGTAATTGAAAAGATATCATACTGTACATAAAACTAGATACTATATTGCTAGCCATTGAAAGATATTTGCACTGTCAACAAAAATAGATACCAGAAGTCCATATGAATATGTTCTTCTAAAACAGTGACACATTGTATGTCAGAAATAAGATGGTCCAGAAATGCTCAACTGTTTTTTTTATTTCTTTCTTTCTGCATTCACTTGCTGATACTCCTGTGGACACTCCCTGTATAGACAGGCAAGGATTAATCCCATCTATCCAACAAAGGGAGTGGAATTTTGTGTGTATGACCATTTTTATACCGCCATTAAGGCAGCCATACTCCAACATTGGGGAAACTGAACTGTAAAATTTGGAATTTAAGTCGATTTCCTACAGTGTCTTATTATTTCATGCATGAACTGTGGTTTTGGCTAGTAAAATAGCTGGCAGTATTTTGTGTGTGTGAAGAAATGAACCTTGGTGTTCAGAGTTTTGTCAACTCAGCTGAAATCTAATGTTTCTTTTGTTTGCAGAGCGGCTGTTCTGACTGTGGTGGTGATGATGCCAGCTATGTGGGCAGTGGTCTCTGTTCATCTGACTTTGGCTGTTGTAAGTAGGCATTTTTGCCCACTGGTCTGATCTTACCCACTGTTTGCCTGTGACTTTATGAACACAGTCTGTGATACCATACGACGTGGAATATTGCAGTTTTCATGTCATATCTTATTCCTCAGGATCTTTCATCCATATTTCTTTTTTGGGGGGGGGGGTGGGGGGGGGTGGGGAGAGGTGATGATTTATGCAGTTATTTCTTATCCCTCAGCTGGACATTCCAAGCCTTCCTGAGCTGTGTTTGAATTTCACCCCATTTAATCCTGCTGAAATCTACCCTGTCATGGCACCAAACAACTTAACAACGATTCAGCAAAGATCTATATGAAAAATAGGGATGGAGATTATGGAATGAAAAAAGATAACATAAAACCTTTCAAACGCATGTTATGGAGTTAACTTGATCCTGTGTAGGGGTGAAACCCTTTGCTGCTGTGCCTAACTTGACTCTGTTTTGACAACTTGAGCGACTGGTTTTTAGGAGGCCATGATGTGAACATGGCATCTTACAGTAGTGACATGCCATCAATAACAAGACAAAGCAGTGTTTCCATCACTGAAGCTGCTACTGAGGAATGGTGGTGGTAGAAATAAAGAAACCTTAATACACATATGTTGTGAGAAAAAGAAAAGAAAAGAAAAAAGAAAAGCTGAAATCTTTTCTCAGCACTTATATGTTAATAAACAAGTTGTTGCTTTTATTATTCCTGTCATTACGCTCATTTATTCAATTTCTCTAAAGACTTTTGCTCTAAGGATATGTAGTTATCAAGCTGCTGTTAGTATTATTGTGTGTTGTATTATATTACATCATATAATAATTATTATGTATAGTTTGCATTTTAGAATTTCTGTGGGATTTTGATATTATGTTGTTCTCCTTGTTATGTGGTCATGACGTGTAATGTGTGGCAGGGAAGCGGCGACCTGTGCGTTGATCCCAACAGCTTTGTGTTGACCCAGCTGAACAACACCATGGATGAAGGTCTGTGGGATTCTCTGTTCTGATTCATTTTCATATTACTGTCACAGTGAAATCAAGATATTCGATGTAGTTTAAAAATGTTGAGTTGTCAAAAGGAGGCCTTCTGTGTATGTGTGTGTGTGTGTGTGTGCGCGCGTGTGTGTGTGTGTGTGTGTGTGGTGTGTGTGTGTGGTGTGTGTGTGTGTTCATTTTCGCAGTTGTATGTGCTGTATACTGTTGCATGTTTCTCAGTTTGTGGCAGTTTGGTGCTGTAAAATGTTGTGCTGAGAAATCTAACAAATACACTCCCTCCGTGAAAGACCTGTGCTGGTTTGTTGTTGATGTTGTTGTTGTTGTTGTTGTTTTTCTTTAAAGTTTCTTTTGCTGCACCCCTCAGCTAGAAGCAGAACTCAGAGGTGCATCATGTGTAGGTTTATGTGTGTGTGACTATCTTCAATTCCACTGCTAAAGCAGAGCTCCATATCAAGTCTCAGTGTGGTGTCTGAGCATGACCTACTGCAGTGTTCAATTGTGCCACATGAAACTGCAGCTACAGTCAGTTTAATCACTATGATGGTTTGAGAATGTCTCTAATTATCTGACCAAGTGCATGCTGTCATGCTGCTGCAGGCTACAGTCAGTGATATTTGATGCA
>CM031596.1:85135887-85141052 GCA_018398815.1 Conus ventricosus | reverse complement strand
AAAGGGGGGAAGCGACAAGTTTGAGACAGGGCAAGTGACACCCTACCCACTCCGTACACAATGAAAAGGAAAGGTCATGTGTGTATCTTCACAACGACTGCTGCCAGGCTATACAATGAAAAGGAAGATAAGGTCACTGTGTGTATTTCTCACCATTGGCTGCTGCCAGGCTATACGATTGAAAAGGGAGATAAGGTCACTGTGTGTATTTCTCACCATTGGCTGCTGCCAGGCTATACGATGAAAAGGGAGATAAGGTCACTGTGTGTACTCCCTGACTAGAAAGGAACTCCACAGCATGATTTTAGTGGTCCTTGTGTTCTGTGGCTCATCATATTCTGTTCTCATGGCCATCTTGGTTTCCATTTTTATGCTAATGGTTATATGTATACATTTTTAAAAATCCAAATGGTTGGTATCGACAGGTTCAAGGAGACTGTCACTGGATGGCTGCACTGCCACCCTCCAGAGGGGGGATGGTCACTCATGCTGACTCTTTGACTGAGACGTTATCAGTAGGAGGCTTTAGTAGGTGATATCCTGGGCTTTTTAAAAAATTTATCAGAAGAGGCATCACCAGACTGTTTTCTAATGAAGTGACTTGGCAGCATCGTATTATCTCCTTTGGTGGGTCGTCCAATGAAAAACATAATATTGGTGCTTCTGGTTGACTACTGGCAGACATAAAATGGCAGGACAAAATCCCAGACACAGAGATGCTTGACCAAGCAGACCTGCTGAGCATCCAGACCATCTTGATGCTGCCTCAGCTTCGATGGGCAGGTCTAGCAAAGAGACTCATCTATGGTGAGCTGCAACATGGAGTGTGTTCTCATGGAAGTCGGAAGAAACGCTTCAAAGACACTCTCAAAGCATCCTTGAAAGCATTTAACATTAGCCCTAGCGCATAGGAAACAAGTGCTCTGGACTGAGCTAGATGGCGCTACTCAATCCACAAAGGTGCCAATTCATGTGAAGACAGGACGGCTGCAGCTAGCAATCATAAGGAGGTCTCCCACATTCCCTGTCCAAGCTGTCACCGCACATTCCATGTGCATGTCAGCTTGATCAGCCACCTACGTATCCACAGATCATCTCACCATCCCCTGAACCCCAGGATGACTGAAGTGGTCCTCGTTGACTCGGCCAATGAACACACACTTTGAGGGGATGGTATTTGATGTGGCTGTATTGGGGGAGGGGCATGACTGACACGGGATTTTATGCCATCATGGGGTCACTGATCATCGGATGGGGAAAAAAAAGAATCCAAATTAGTCTCAGACTGCCTCAGACCTGTGAGAAACTCCAATATTTTTTTTAAAACTCTGAGCTGCAGAAAACCCTTATTCTGTTGCCTTAAGGATATAGCTGGCCCAGAACATCAGTACAGCAGTGATTGATTCAAGAGTAACAGTAAACTGCCTGTGTCCTGTGTTTCAGAGCTTTTGTCAGATTACCTGGACTGCAAGGATAAATCCCAGCCCTTTGGTGAGGTGAGGTGTTCTTCTTGACTCTTTATCAGTCTGAACTGTGTTGGTTGGGGCTAGTGTGTGTGTGTGTGTGTTTGTGTGTGCAAATATGTATATATCTGTGATGTGTGTGTGTGTGTGTGTGTGTGTGTGTGTGTTGTGTGTGTGTGTGTGTGTGTGCATGCATTTGAATGCATGTGGTTTGGGGCGTGTTTGTGTAAACATATATATGTATGCTCTGATATGTACAATATTGAAATTGATAAGTGATAATTAATGATCAACAGACTGAGCTAGACATTACTAATTTTCTTATTGAGAGCACATTGCGGATTTACAAAAACCCAAAACAAAAAAAATTACCCCATTTTTGTATTTCAGGAAAAGGGAGCTTAAAATCAATATTTTTTTTGAATCTTAATTTGGGACAGAGATTTGTTTTAGTTTTTTGGGTGGGCCCAATAAACCACAGGGGCCATTTGGGGGGCTATGACGAGGTTCATGTTTTGGAAAAAGCTAACTTCTATAACACTACTAGTTTGTTGTCTAGCAAAAGCACCCTTGGGGAAAATTTTGGCTTCAACAAAATTTGGGAGCAAGGGGGGGGTTTTTAAAACCCATCCCTTCTCAGCCTGCGATCGCATGAAACAAAAAGGGGCCAAAACCCCCTAAAGGCAATGGCAGAAGCAGCTAAAAGAGTTCCAGCTAGTTTCTGGTCCAAAAAGGGAACAAAAGCGATCTTCATACCTGAAAATTTTCCCCTGTTACCAGGAGGTTTTCCCTACAAGTGGGAAACCTGGTCCAAAAACAAGTTTTGTAAGAGGCCCAGCTATCCAGAAGTTCTTGGGTTTTAAATCCCAATTTCCCGTTCTGCCCGGGGAAAAAAACATCTACACAGGCGCCTGGGGGTATTACCCCGGGTGTGGCCCGGCCCCCTTAGAGTGTTAGGTGTTCAGGCCAAAATCTTGTTTTAGGAGATTTCTCTTCCAGACACTGTGGAAGCTGTCCCTTGAGATTGTTTCTAATTGGCTCAGCTGACCATTGCGGCTGTTGACAGATATATACGTAGATACATACTGTGATACAGTCAACACTGCAGTTTTGTTAGGGACAAAAATATTTGGCTTTGGCATGCCAGGCTTTCGATTCATCCCCACTAACTCTGTGCCCATAAGCTGTTGAACAGAAATGAGTGGGAACCATGCAGCATGTGGATGAGGTATATGCGTGTGCAGCAAATGCTGAATGCCCAAATTTTTTAGCTGTGTAGCAAATGCTGAATGCCCAAATGTTTTTTGCTGTGCAGCAAATGTTGAATGCCCAGGACAGCAGTGTCCCAGGCTCTCACCGCACTCAACACCACAGTGGCCATGTCCTCTTCCTACAACATCTCGGACAAGGTGAGTATGGTGTGGTCGCTTAGTGGACCATGCAGCTTTTGTCACATGAGGACATTGCAGGTCCATGGTTGAGTCATGCATGAAGTATATTTCTTGTTTTGACTCTTTCCCAAGCATTGTGACCCTGTGTGGTGTCATGAAGCACTTGTGGGTTCTTGCACATCTGGTGATGCTGTCATAGCTTTTCTGCAAGTTTTGAGGATTCTTATGGTGAGTGACTCACCACATGGTGACAGGCTACAATACTAGCAGGCAGCTCGGTCACCACAAAACATGTTGTGGAATGGATTGTGATGATCATTCTGCAACTAACTGTGAATTTTTCCAGATAATTATCAGGTAGCAGTTTCAGAACACACTTTGAGTGTTTTCTCTGTCACATGATGCATACAAATAACCGTCCATTTTGTTGTTCAACTTATCAGAAAAAAAGCAGGCAATCTGTGCCTCTCAAGTTCGAGAACTGAGGCAGTGTGTTGTGTTAGAACACGATGGCATGACTTCAGATTAGCGGCTGTGCTGTTGCTTTATAATTTGATTTACAAGTAGGCTCAGACAAAGAAAGGATAATGGTTAGAGGGCTAAAGATGATGATTTTATGGCCTATGCCCCTCCCCCCCCCCCCCCCCCCAATGAACTGTTTGATTCTAAAGATTTTATTTTTCATGACACAAAACAGATGCTTGTCAGTTCCATAGAACCAACACAGTGTTATTATTTTGACTTTTAAGATATACCATCAAGCAATAAATAAAAGAGTATATCAGCATGTAAAATTTAAGCCATAGGTGGCTTTATTAGGGGGGAAAACAAGAGATTTAGTAGAAAAAGTTTTTAAAAAATCAGTGTCCTGAAGCAAAATTTGTGCTGTAACTACAGTGCGCAATGCAACCTGAGGTCTGTTTATGTAGTGGTAAAGGAACAGAAACTGTCTTGCTTTTCTTTTTCATTTTCTGTATTTTACCTGACAGTTAATTTTCAAACGGTGCTTTTGAGCTTTACATAAACTTCAGGAGTCCAAGACATACTTTTTTGACCTTTCTGTAGCACAATGCTGTTCTGTTGTGTTGATTGGAGCACATGTGGTGTCTGGGCTTGTTGGCAGGTCCGGCGCACGTTGTAAGTGGTGACCTCCAGTTGGCGTTTGGCAACCTGTCATCACTCAACTCCCTGGTGGGCAGTTGCCTGGCGCTGCACATGAGTACATACTGGTTGTTTAGGGAGTGTGTGTCTCTTCGCTGTGAGTATCACTATCATGCTTTTTATGGTTTTCTGCAGTCAGCTCAGTCTTATTTCTGTAGATTTTGTATGTATTAATGGAAATAGTAATGTACATGTACATGGCATACTGTTCAGATTATCTGCTCAAATTGTGTGCAGAAGGATTAAGGAAAATCAGCTCTTACAAGTAATGTTCAGCCCCTGCCTCTTCCCCTCTGTCCGCCCACCCTTCTTCCACACACGTACAGGCATGCATGCTCACGCCACCTTTGCACAACACGCACGCACGCACGCATGCACGCGCACACCACACACACACACACACACACACACACACACACACACACACACACACATACACACTCATACACATACATACTCAGACACGCACTCAAACACACTAGCACCACACACACACACACACACACACACGCATTAACACCACCACCACCAAACAGGCTCATGCACATGGAATCTATGGTGCAGTCTAATATCTAATATCACATAGTTTGTGAACAGACGTAAAATTAAAGTACTACTACTACTACTATGGTGCAGTGAAAAATGGTTTTTGGTGGCCATCACAATTGTCAAATTAGAAAAATATTACATATAATGTATGAAAAGAAAATTTGATGTTTTTGGTTTAAAAAGAGATCACAAATTAGTAATCAACGAACAAGTGGGTAAACTCCCATGATGAAATGAATGCATGCCCATAACTCGATGCAAATGCTGCTTATGACACCTAATCGCCCAGCGGAAATGACAACACAGAGCACCCAAGAGAGCAAGGGTTACCCTACTGTTCTTAATGACAACACAGAGCACACAAGAGAGCAAGGGTTACCCTACTTGTTCTTAATGACAACACAGAGCACCCAAGGGAGCAAGGGTTACCCTACTTGTTCTTAATGACAACACAGAGCACCAAGAGAGCAAGGGTTACCCTACTTGTTCTTAATGACACACAGCACACAAGGGAGCAAGGGTTACCCTACTTGTTCTTAATGACAACACAGAGCACCCAAGAGAGCAAGGGTTACCCTACTTGTTCTTAATGACAACACAG
>CM031596.1:85128387-85130887 GCA_018398815.1 Conus ventricosus | reverse complement strand
GTCATGGTGCTTTTTTACCACTCCCAGAAGAATGTGTAGATGGGAGGTGCCCCATGGTTTGGGAAATGTAATATCAATGTTTGGTTTTTGATGACATATTGTGCAGCTTGGCAAATTTTTTTTTTGGAATTTTTGTATTTTTTGTAATCTTCCTGATGCCCTGTAAGCTGCGCTGTGTGATGTTGCCTTCTTACAATGAGGGTGGAGTGTGTATTTGGCTTTTTGATGCTGTGCAGTACAGGACGGGGGTGTGTTCCCTGAGCACCTGACCGACCATACAGTTGAGCATAAATATAATCACCGAACAAAAAACAATTGTTGTTTTGTTTTCCATGTCATGGACTTCAGCGCTGCCAGTGTTCTTTGTAAGGTCCATATTCTCTTCAAATTCTCTGGGCTGTCCTTTCGTCTACAATGGCCAGGACCCAAATGTTGTGTTTGGAGTTTGGATTTTGAAAAATTTGCAAATTGAAGCATCAGTTTAAATGTACCCCCCCCCATGGTCCCCTCCAAACTTTACCCAGATCTCATCCTGTGGGTTGTATTGTCATGCCAAGTCAGCTTGTTCTCTCTGTCATACTGCTGCAACAGGTTTTCTACCAAACTTTGGAAAGTCTTTGATTTCTCCCATTGTTTTATCTTCTTCTTTTGTCTGCCATTCTCATTAACAAAGGAGTTTTCTCTGTACTATTTCAATTTCTCCAAACATAGCTTCTTTCTGTTGGGTTTTCTTTCTTTCTTTTCACAGTAAATTTTAATCCTATACTTCTGAGAAATCTCTTTTGCTGTCTGTACTTTGTCCAGCTTAACCCCAGACTAGTTCTAGTGCAGACCCTTGCTTTTTGGTCCTCTCACAGGGCCACATCCAGCAGCATCAAAAATCTTTTGTCTGTGGGTGCGAGCAGTTCTTTTGATTTCTGATCCTGTTGTTTGATCACATCCTCTCATGCTTCTGAAATATTCATTCTGATCTTCTGTATCATGTGAGATCTTTTCTTTCTCAGAGGAGATGATGCCAAAACAGAAGATTTACGGGGCTGTCTGATCTTTTTCAACACAATCGGCTGACCCCTTGTTTTGCACCCAACTGTTAAATGGTCACTTGACTGGCGCAGCTTCCTGGTACCAAACGTTGTCAGTAATTTTTCTTCTTCATCGTGAGTGGTTTATCAATATCCTCATCATTTTGAGTCTAAATAGATTCTTTATTTTTCGATGTCGGAAAGGCGAGAGGAGCTACATCACTGACTTGTGGCGTTTTCGGTTGTGATTGGTGATGTTTGTGTGCAGAGTGTTTTTGGTTTTTTAACTGGGGGTTTCGTTTGATGACAAAATGACGTTGACCCACTTTCATCAACTAGCAAGTCGGCTGGATCAAAAGTTTGTTGTGCTGATCTTTCACGGCCCTACTCTCGGTTTTGGGGGACCACCACCTTTGGTTTGTGATTCAAAAGACCCGCATGCTTTTTCACTGATGATTGACAGCTCTGGATCGAAAGTTGTCCAGATTTCTGACATTTTCTGAATACCAAGTGCAAAACGGTCGATCGTAGTTTTGAAGTTGGACAGGTTGCTAGGCGTTTCAGCCCCATGAGTTTTTTGTAACATTTCATACAGATGGCTGTAGATGCTTGCCCTCTTCATCATTCAAATGTCTAAATTGTAACAACGTGAGAGTTCTGTGGTATAGCTTTTACATAATTTCACACTAAACCCTCTGTCTTTCTCCTTTCTTAAAACGGTTCTCCACAAACACGACACATAGAATTCAGTCTGGCCCAGTGCGCACTATAACCCTGGTTGTACTCACGCTCCATGCTTGCTGCTGAGACGCCATTGCAGGAAAAAAATGATATCACTTACGTCAAACTATACACACAAAACCACACTTTAAAGATTCTGAATGGTTATAAAACACACACAGACACAAGTTGACTTCACATAATCCTCAGGCAACCCTAATGAACAAAACTTCAAGGATTTAGTTGTATCCGAAGTTTGGAAAACACACCAAATCAGTCACAAGCACAGCACTCTGCTACATGTTCACAGTACAAAGAGCGCCGAAGTGTGTGAGCCTGGCCGGCCCCCACGGTAGCGTCGCTGAAACACGGTCTGAGGGTCAGCGGGTCACGCGAGTTGTATAAATAGTCTAGTCTGGCAGCAAAGGAACAGCCGTGCGAGAGTTTCGTTTGTTTATTTCATAGCTGGCTGTGATAGGACACCAGTGAGTGAGTTGTGTTTCTGGCTGCTCAGGTATGGCGCGGCTACATGGTGCTGGCAGCTCTTCTGGCAGTGTTGGCAGTGCTGTTCTCGTCTTTGGTTCCGCTGTGGCTGGGCCTTCTTTGGCCCACGGTAAGTCTTGTTCGCTGCTGGGATCCATGGATGGGTTGAAGGCATTACTAAACCTCGCGTTATTGGGATGGCTTGTTTATTTCTTCCAGCCTTTTAACCCAAAAACCCCTCTGCAAGTTTTTTGGGATGTCTTGTGATTTTCTCG
>CM031596.1:85066385-85127387 GCA_018398815.1 Conus ventricosus | reverse complement strand
AAAAAATATATCGCATGAAAATTTTTAAGCCTGGGTGTTTATTAGGGGGGGAAAAACAAAGATAGTAGAAAAAAGTTTTAAAAAAAATCAGTGCCCCTAAAGCAAAATTTGTGCGTAACTCCCGTGCGAAATGCAACCTGAGGTCTGTTTATGTAGTGGTAAAGGAACAGAAACTGTCTTGCTTTTCTTTTTCATTTTCTGTATTTTTACCTGACAGTTAATTTTCAAACGGTTGCTTTTGAGCTTTACATAAACTTCAGGAGTCCAAGACATACTTTTTTGACCTTTCTGTAGCACAATGCTGTTCTGTTGTGTTGATTGGAGCACATGTGGTGTCTGGGCTTAGTTGGCAGGTCCGGCGCACGTTGTAAGTGGTGACCTCCAGTTGGCGTTTGGCAACCTGTCATCACTCAAACTCCCTGGTGGGCAGTTGCCTGGCGCTGCACAATGAGTACATACTGGTTGTTAGGGGAGTGTGTGGTCTCTTCGCTGTGAGTATCACTATCATGCTTTTTATGGTTTTCTGCAGTCAGCTCAGTCTTATTTCTGTAGATTTTGTATGTATTAATGGAATTAGTAATGTACATGTACATGGCATACTGTTCAGATTATCTGCTCAAATGTTGTGCAGAAGGATTAAGGAAAATCAGCTCTTACAAGTATGTTCAGCCCCTGCCTCTTCCCCTCTGTCCGCCCACCCTTCTTCCACACACGTACAGGCATGCATGCTCACACCGCCTTTGCACAACGCACGCACGCACGCATGCACGCCACACACACACACACACACACACACACACACACACACACACACACACACACACACACACACACTCTCTCTCACACACAACACACTCATACACATACATACTCAGACACGCACTCAAAACACACTAGCACACACACACACACACACACACACACACACACACACACACACACACACACACACACACACACACACACACACGCATTAACACCACCACCACCAAACAGGCTCATGCACATGGAAATCTATGGTGCAGTCTAATATCTAATATCACATAGTTTGTGAACAGACGTAAAATTAAAGTACTACTATACTACTATGGTGCAGTGAAAAAATGGTTTTTGGTGGCCATCACAATTGTCAAATTAGAAAAATACTTACATATAATGTATCAAAAGAAAATTTGATGTTTTTGGTTAAAAAGAGATCACAAATTTAGTAATCAACGAACAAGTGGGGTAACTCCCATGATGAAATGATGCATGCCCATAACTCGATGCAAATGCTGCTTATGACACCTAATCGCCCAGCGGAAATGACAACACAGAGCACCCAAGAGAGCAAGGGTTACCCTACTTGTTCTTAATGACAACACAGAGCACACAAGAGAGCAAGGGTTACCCTACTTGTTCTTAATGACAACACAGAGCACCCAAGGGAGCAAGGGTTACCCTACTTGTTCTTAATGACAACACAGAGCACACAAGAGAGCAAGGGTTACCCTACTTGTTCTTAATGACAACACAGCACACAAGGGAGCAAGGGTTACCCTACTTGTTCTTAATGACAACACAGAGCACCCAAGAGAGCAAGGGTTACCCTACTTGTTCTTAATGACAACACAGCACCAAGAGAGCAAGGGTTACCCTACTTGTTCTTAATGAAAAACACAGCCACCAAGAGAGAAAGGGGTTTACCCTACTTGTTCTTAATGACAAACAGCACCCAAGAGAGCAAGGGTTGCCTACTTGTTCTTAATGACAACACAGCACCCAAGAGAGCAAGGGTTCCCTACTTGTTCTTAATGACAACACAGACCCAAGAGAGAAAGGGGTTACCCTACTGTCCTTAATGACAACACAGCACCAGAGAGCAAGGGTTACCCTACTTGTTCTTAATGACAACACAGCACCCAAGGGAGAAAGGGGTTACCCTACTTGTTCTTAATGACAACACAGCACAACAAGGGAGCAAGGGGTTACCCTACTTGTTCTTAATGACAACACAGCACCCAAAGAGAGAAAGGGGTTACCCTACTTGTTCTAATGACAACACAGCACCCAAGGAGCAAGGGTTACCCTACTTGTTCTTAATGACAAACACAGCACACAAGGGAGCATGGGCTATAAGCAAACATTATCTTATCTCTTATGGGTTACCCTACTTGTTCTTATGACAACACAGCACACAAGGGAGAAAGGGTTTTACCCTACTTGTTCTTAATGACAACACAGCCCCCAAGAGAGCAAGGGTTACCCTACTTGTTCTTAATGACAACACAGCCCCCAAGAGAGCAAGGGTTTACCCTACTTGTTCTTAATGACACACAGCACACAAGGGAGCAAGGGTTACCCTACTTGTTCTTAAGGGACAACACAGCACCCAAGAGAGCAAGGGGTTACCCTACTTGTTCTTAATGACAACACGCACCAAGGGAGAAAGGGTTACCTCTATTGTTCTTAATGACAACACAGCACACAAGGGAGCAAGGGTTACCCTACTTGTTCTTAATGACAACACAGCACCCAAGAAGAGCAAGGGTTACCCTACTTGTTCTTAATGACAACACAGCACACAAGGGAGCAAGGGTTACCCTACTTGTTCTTAATGACAACACCAGCACCCAAGGGAGCAAGGGTTACCCTACTTGTTCATAATTTCTGTTTACTGTTTCTTGCCTGATGTAAGATTTGCTTTTAAAAAGTAGTACATAAGAGTTTTTGTGTACATGTTTGTGGATGGCAGGAGAGGCATATGATGTTGACTTTTGCAGTCGAGAGTTTCAGTTTGTTTATTCTCATAGCTGGCTGTGATAGGACACCAGTGAGTGAGTTGTGTTTCTGGCTGCTCAGGTATGGCGCAGGTACATGGTGCTTGGCAGCTTTCTGGCGGTGTTGTTGCAGTGCTGTTCTCGTCTTTGGTTCCACTGTGGCCTGGGCCCTCTTTGGCCGACGGTAAAGTCTTGTTCGCTGCTGGGGTCCATGGATAGGGTTGAAGGCATTACATAAACCCATCTGCAAATTTATTGGGATGGCTTGTGATTTCTTCTCAGTCCCTTTTAACCCAAACCCATCTGCAAGTTTATTGGATGTCTTGTGATTTCTTCTCGGCCCTTTTAACCCGTTTTCTCTCAGTTGCTCTACCCCGTGGGAAAGGCTGCCATGAACAAATGGAAAAAGCCAGTGTGCCCTAGTAAACATTCCACAGTTCACTTATCTATGTGCAGAACTAATCAGAACTTTGTGAGTGCAATAATAGATTATGACATTTGGACACAGTGGTAAGTTTGTTTGGTAACTAGTAGCAGCCAAACTGAAAAGGAAGATGATATTGAAAACACATGGAGAAAAGTCATCTTCATAGTTGGATTGCCATATGGTACTCTCGTTATCAATAGCAGGCTTCATGTCATCTATATTTACATTATGGAATACAGCCAAAGCACTGATGCTTGATTGTATTCTGATCTGACGTGACAACACATACGGTGACAACATATACGGTACTCTCTTAAAGAAGTGGAACAAGAGAGTTAAGCGTGAAAACATGATCCAGTGTGTGAAAATGATTGGACATGTTGAAGGATTTGGACTACACTGGCTATTCCGAGTTAATCTTAAGTTGGCTGGTGTGGCTGTAATCCTATTTTAAGTTATCTCATCGGTGGTCTGCTTTTCTGCTTCATTAGATTGCAGTAAAATGTTAACATTGATGTTATTCAGAGGAGCATCGCCTTGTCCAGAGGAGCAGGGCAGAGGGGAGCGAAGGATGCTCATTCACACACAAAAAAGTAAACGGTGGGACAAAAGTTTTATGAATGGTGGTGGTGGTTGGGTGTGGAGTAGGTAAGGTGGATGGGGGAAGGGTTTTGGCGGGTGAGTGAATAGGGGAGGGTGGAAGAAGAGGAGTGGAGAAAGAGCAAAAAAACAGCAAAAAATTTGCAACATCCAGCAGATCGTTTAATGATGACATCTTATCCACCAATCTGTGTCTTTCCTTCATCCATCCATGCTAGTATCCTATTAAATCAATCATTTTTTTTATGACTGGTGGAATACATGTTTTTTTTTTAAGTGAACCTTATATTGAGAGTACTTTTTTTTTTCTCTGTTCAAATCGTTCCCAAAAAATACACTCATAACAATTAAAAAAACACGTTTTCATGACATGCATGATTTCATTCTTTAGCATGCTTTTTCTTCATCTCATCTATATTTTTGTTCTTGTTGCAGGCCCCAAAAGATAATAGATGTGTCTGATCCCTTTTTACTTTCATCGCCAGAGTACATCTACAACTTCCAGTATTCTCAGTGTACTTTTGTTAACAGGGTCAGAGGTCGAGAGGATGGCCATGAGCCAGTCGACGATACTGACCCTTTCGTTCCCAGTCCTGTCCCTCACCGTCAGAGTTACGGTACATTTCGGCCAGTGTTTCACCATGCAGCCAACCATATCTCGGTGATGCAGTGTAAGTGTCAACTTGGGATGATCCTGTCATAGTTTAGGGTGTTGTTTCTGTGCATGTGTTGACCATGTTGTGTGAAGCCCGTGGATGGAAAGAGGTGTGGTTCCAAAATTACATCTGTTTCCAAGCTTTTAAGTTAAGGTGCTGGAATGCTTGGGTTCTTTATTTCGGCTTATGCACTGTCTGTTCCTGGCAGCAAACGATTGTTATGGTTCTGTCAGTCTGGTTGTGCATATAAAGACAGAAGTACATGCAGTATTGTAATGCATGATTACATGAGTGTATTTATGCATGCGCATCAAACATCTCTTTCTGTATGCATGCGTGTACCCTCAGTCAATTGAGTATGCATATGCTCACACACACGTAGACACTCAAAAAATATCCATGAACATGCATACACATGGATGTATTCATATGCACACACACACACACCACAACACACACACACACACACACAACACACACACACACACACACACACGCACACACACACATATGTTAAACGAATGAGAAATGAATTTCTGAAATGAATTTGGTTGTATTTGTGGTGTTAGTAACATCAATGATGGAGACAGACCTCAAGACAGCGAAGACCTTGAGAGAGAGTCCCCACCCGACACAGTGAGTACTTCACTTTGCTGACAGTTTCAGGCTGATTTATTGTGTTAGGAGTTCCTGGCAGGAAGTTTAGTTGTTGATGTATTATGTGGATTCACGAGAGTAAGCTCATGATAAGAAATAGGGTACTCATGAGTACACAAATTTCTGTTTCAGAAAAAAAAATTGGTATGAGAGCAAGAAAGTACAATGATAACAAAAGCCAGAAAGGACATATGGAGCCGCAAAGTCCATCTGTAACTTGGTTTAACGTTTGCTGGATATCACACTACACATTCTTTACATTGACTAGCTTGCCATCACGATACTTTCAGCCTAGCTTAATATCAAGCTTTAATTAGTTCAAGAATTCATCTCAGATAAAATTGGCTTTTTAACTGAGGCCAGTCTCTCTGGTACATTTATAACCACTGTTGTATTTATTCACTGGCTGTTAACGTTTGTGATTCATTGTCAGCTAAACTTTAGTTCAGTTTCAGAGCAACCATGGGAGACATTATTTCAGTTAGGCTCATTTATAACGGACCCCATATAGCTGGGCCCATTGGTAAAAATCAAAGAAAAAGTTTGATTTGTTTACCTAAATATTTTGTTTGTGAGCTGTAATGGTTGCGTTCTGCATTTGAACATGTGTATATTAATAGGAAGCTTGATGTTTAACTATAAATGCACAGTGTAGAGCTTGCTTGTCTAATTTCTTGTTACGCAAGAAAATGCAAGTGTTTTACTTTTGTTGTTTTTTTTCAGTTTTTAAACAAAAGTTTGTGATGTGTGTGTGTGTGTGTGTGTGTGTGTGTGTGTGTGTGTGTGTGTGTGTGTGTGGTGAGTGTGTAAACATATATGTGCATGTTATCACTTTTGTGTTGGCATGCTGTGTGCAAGTTTGCATGTTAGTGTGCGTGCTTGCGTGAATGTTTGGATGTGTGTGTGAGCACACTATGTTTGTGTATGTAAGTTCAGAATGTATTTAGGCAGTATGAACCATTAAAAGACACCACCAGCATAATCCACTATGTTTTTTACAGTACTTCTCGAACCGATTACAAGAGTATGCCGACCTGGCACCAAGACCCACCAGCATCCTGCATTCATTGTAGTCCACAGCTGATGGACTGATGCTCTTGGTTCCCTGGCAGCTCTGGAGGAATGGCCATGGAGCTTCTGTTGTCTGTCAGTCTGTGTGGATTCCATTTAGATCTAACAGACAATGATCACATGCTCCATTTTTACTGGAGAACTGTTTTGCACAGAATGGTTTTTTTTTTTTCTTTTTTCTTTTTTTGAATATGTTACATAAAGCATTTGAACATCATCTTTTTTGAATATCTGGCACTGGGTGTCATTGTTTCGGAATATGTTGCATTGGATACCATGATTTTGATATATATGGCATTGGATGTCATTACATAGAAATACATGGCATTGGATGTCATGATTTTGAAATACATGGCATTGGATGTGATTATTTTGAAATATATGGCATTGGATGTGATTATTTTGAAATATATGGCATTGGATGTCATTATTTTGAAATATATGGTGTCGGATGTCATCATGATTCTGGAATATAAGGTATTGGATGTCATAATTTTGGAATACACGATGAGGCAAGGGAATACATGATGAGACAAGGCATAACATGATGAGACAAGGGAATACATGATGAGACAAGGGCATACATGATGAGACAAGGGCATACATGAGACAAGGGAATACATGATGAGACAAGGGAATACATGATGAGACAAGGGAATACACGATGAGACAAGGAATACATGATGAGACAAGGGAATACACGATGAGACAAGGGCATACATGATGAGACAAGGGCATAAAGAATTTCATTATCATGTGCCAAAACTGTGATTATTTTACTGGATGTGTTTCTCACCATAATCGAGGAAACTCCAGCCATCATTCTATTTTTTTTCTCCTAAAAGTGAGGATCCTGAACTGACCAAAATCAACAGAACTGTCACATCATTTCTTCCATGTCATTTGAAGAGTGGTATTTGTGTTAACAGTCCGTCCATAGCCTTGTGCAATAATTATCTTGTCCAGCGAAACCAGTTCACCACTCATGTGCACATACACACTTGTATGAACACACAAGCATGTACATGGACATGCACACACACACACACACACACACACACACTTTTACAGGCACGCACACATGCATGCTAATTTGCACAAACATACATGTCCAGAAATACACACGTGGGACAGGCACAAAGGTTTTGATTCAGGGAATTATTGAAAACTATGTGCATATTTTTTTCATATGAAGATGCGTATGATGATGTGAGATATTGATGGATCCTCAGATCAGTCTTTTGCTGATGACTGTTAACCATTGTGAACCACATGTTTGTGATCAGTATGCAAAACAATGTTGCTTTGTTTGGTGCAATATCTAATGATCAAGAGGGTATGTGTTGGGGTGGCTCAACCCAACATGGTAACAAGACCTAAAAGAATGCTGCAAAGTTGATGTACTGATGTCATATATTGTCAGATACTGGTAGTTTGCTCAGTAGAGCTTTGGTGCAAAGTTTATACACTAATGTCATACATTGTCAGATACTGGTAGCTTGCTCAACATAGCTTTGGTGCAAAGTTTATACACTAATGTCATACCTTGTCAGATACTGGTAGCTTGCTCAACATAGCTTTGGTGCAAAGTTTATACACTAATGTCATACCTTGTCAGATACTGGTAGCTTGATCAACATAGCTTTGGTGCAAAGTTTATACACTAATGTCATACCTTGTCAGATACTGGTAGCTTGCTCAACATAGCTTTGGTGCAAAGTTTATACACTAATGTCATACCTTGTCAGATACTGGTAGCTTGCTCAATATAGCTTTGGTGCAAAGTTTATACACTGTCATACATTGTCGGATACTGGTAGCTTGCTCAATACAGCTTTGGTGCAAAGTTTATACACTAATGTCACACCTTGTCAGATACTGGTAGCTTGCTCAATATAGCTTTGGTGCAAAGTTTATGCACTAACGTCATACATTGTGACTGTCAGATACTGGTAGCTTGCTCAATACAGCTTTGGTGCAAAGTTTATACACTAATGTCATACCTTGTCAGATACTGGTAGCTTGCTCAATATAGCTTTGGTGCAAAGTTTATACACTAATGTCATACATTGTCAGATACTGGTAGCTTGCTCAATAAGCTTTGGTTCCACTCCGGCCCACCTGGACCACACAGGACTCTTTTATGGCTGATGCTCAGTTTTGTGCAGCAGGATGAACTCAGGGATAATGGGGACCATGCTGCCTGCCAGACTGAACAGAAGTCATGCAGGATGAACTCTGGGATAATGGGGACCATGCTGCCTGCCAGACTGAACAGAAGTCATGCAGGATGAACTCTGGGATAATGGGGACCATGCTGCCAGCAAGACTGAACAGAAGTCATGCAGGATGAACTCTGGGATAATGGAGACCATGCTGCCTACAAGACTGAACAGAAGTCATGCAGGATGAACTCTGGGATAATGGGGACCATGCTGCCTGCCAGACTGAACAGAAGTCATGCTGAAGACTTGTCAGTCATCAGTACGTGTGACTGTGGGTGTGTGAGTTTTGAGATTACACACGTGAACATGTAGCTGTTCTAATGTTTACATATACTTTTAGTTTTAAGGTGACCTATGTGAACATGTAACTCTTATGACCCATGCGTCTGGGGTCAATATTAATGTTGGCGTTTTCGTGGCAGGTACAAGCATGAATGTAATCCAACTTGGCAGAATGAGGGATACTCTTAACCTTTACGCAACGCGCCGTGCGATAGTGACGGCAACTCTGTCGACCCGTTCACAACGAGCCGTGCCCTGGTGACGGCAGCACTGCTGTACTGCTCGGACGTGCCGTGCCTCCGTGACGGCACAACTAAAAAAAATTCCCATGTTCTGTCGTCTACCGTCTAGGGGATGCAGCTGCCATAAATATTTAGAACAGGGTTCTAGCCACTGGAAGGGTAAGTTTACATGCACTAGCGATGACCTTTGGGACCCCAGAGAAGTCCGAACAAAGAGACCCGTCTGGCACTGGAAGGTACGTGTGGAATTTCCTGCTTCACCAATATATCGGGCAGAAGGAAAATGACACGTGGTTTTAGAACTGGTTCAGCAAAGTAGTTCAGAAAATGAGGGGGGATAAAGGTGTACAAGTTTATCGAAAAGAATCTGAGCTTGATTTTTATTTGCTCTGTGTACTTAATAGTTTTATAAGTCTTATCATCTGAAGCCAAAACAGTGAAAAGTGTGTACTGTGTGCAATGATTTAATTGCCTTAAAAAAAAAAAAAAAAAGAACTCACTTGGATTACACATATTGAATACCTCAGGCTTTCTCTGCATCTGTTCAAAGTAAGAGCGAAGTTTTATGCCTCTTTTCTTCCTCATTTGCTGTTGTCATACTAACCAAACAAAGGTAAACTAGATTGTATTCTCCTACATTTTACTTATGTTGTTTCTGTAATAGTTGAGTTGCTATTTTACCCAAAATGTATGTAACCCACTCTCACTTTCAGCAAGACAAGGTGGCACAAGGTCAAGGGTTCGGGACTTTTTTGAAAGTATACGAAAACAGAACAAAGATAGAAATTAAGTGGTTGGCACAAAAAACAAACAAAAACATAACCCGGTTTGTCAAGTTCAAAGAGGAGAACCAAAACAGGTGGACTTTGACCATAAAGAAAAAACGTGTTCTCTGTTTTAGAGGACACTTTGGTCACAACATGCACGCCGGTCTGTCTTTGGTGTTCTGGTTAGTTGGGACCAGGCATGGGTTCAACCGAGGTATTCATACGCAACTAAGGTATTCGTATGCAACTTCCTGGCATTAGTACAAATAACTTTTAAACACTAACAACTTTATACACTCTCTCAAAACAGTGAATCAACACTAAAACAACACTGTCTCTACAAATTTTTGATCATCTAATTTATAAAAACAGCCCTATTTCCTGCGGACTATTTTTTTGCCCAAGGAAAGATTTCTCTTGTATCCCATTGGTGTAATTTTCTCTTTGTCTGTTTAGTTTATATAATACTACAATTTACCCCTTTTTTCTGCATTAGGAACAAGGTATTTTAATAATGGCTAAACAACTTTTACTAATCTTAATTTTGAATGACAAATCTTAAAAGAAAATGTTTCTCCAACCTCTTCGCTTTCCTAATTAAAGGGAGATCACTGGATTAGTTTCCGATAAACCTGGGTAGCTTCCCTTAAACTTCCCTGACAACAAGTAAACCAAATCGCTTCTAGTGGAGCGTGTAGCAAGAAACGAATCTACCAACTTTTCCAGCATTAGTTTGAAAAGAAATTTTGTAACTTATTAGTGCCTAAATTTTAGTAACCTGTGAAACTTTGACTCCCCTTTGAAGCTAAGTTTACCAAGGTAACACACTCCCCCCCAAAAAGAAAAGTGTTTTACATCCGTAAAATGCTTATAAAGTAACTCTCTTAAAATTTACCTTAGGTAATAAGAACATATACCTCATGACAACAGCACATCCAACGACAATCACCCAGTTTCAATACTACATCTTAAACATAACATCCAACAAGAAAAAACACCAAAAGAAATCCATATGACAAGAGCAACACTGCATCATCCAAAAATGCACTAAAATTTGCGACATGACCGGAACTGTCCATTTATCTTAACCATATCCTAACCCATCCTACCCCATGTCACTTCAGACTTCATGGCCCGAAATTTTATTCAAGGCACAGTCACAAGGTGTTATGAACTCAAGAGTTCTTACTCCCAACACCATCACACCGACCATAATTCTCACCCCCCAACACAATCACACCATCCAGTCACCTTCCCCCATGCAGTCATTCAGCACATGTGACATCTCATCTATGATCCCTATGAGAACATCCATGTACTTAGATTTGTGTGTTTTTGGAATGACGTGCTCCATATCGACTAACTGTTTTATAAGTGCACATGTAGCACTTGCATCTCTGGGCTCTTTAAGACATTGATGGGCTAGGTTCAGTCTTTCCACCGGGCGACGCTGCCTATTTGACCTTCTTGGTGCCTGTGCTGGGAGGTTTTCTTGGGCTGCTCCAGAATGTGAGCCACAGTCACTAGGGTTCTCCGGTATTCGTTCCCTCTCGGCTCTCGATCCTGTTGACTGAGCTTCCACATTGTCAGAATTTTCCGCAGCCTGGACATTCCCACTTTCCATAACATCATTTTCAGAATCATCTAAAGCCCGATCCTCCACATCTCCCTCTGACGCTGTGCTTGGGCTAGCACCATCACTGTCAGACCTTCCCATAGTTTGGTTCGCCTCACCTTCCTTTGGCACCATCAAGGCTGTGGCACCTTCATCCCTTTCCTGCTCGGCGTCCTGTTGAGCCCTATCCACTGGATTTCCCATCGGACCCTCCCTATGCCGCGCACCCACCCGCCTAGCAGCAGAGTCAAACTCGGGTGCGGAAGCATCCAGAGGTGGGCCGTGGCCGGCACAGCACTCTAACCTCAAAACTCTCCTCTTCGGGCTGCTCCGACCCCTCTTCCCTCTCTTCTACTGCCTGCTTGGCCGCCTCTTTCCGTGAAGAAACCGTGGTGCTTCCTTCTTTGTGTGGTGTTCCCTAATTCATCGTCATCTATTTCTCCAATAGCAGCAACAGATTCCTGTGAAGTGTCCTCACTGGGCCTTGCCCATCCTCTCTTTGTACGGTGTACACGGGGATGTCGGTTTCTTTGCTGTAACTCGGACAATGTAGGGTTCCCACTTGTCATCAATCTTGGTCTTCTGTTGTGGTCCTACCTTGCGGACCAAACACCTGTCTCCTGGCTCCAGTTCTGCAGCACAGGCACTGACGTCATGGCGGGCTTTGTTTCTGGCTCCACTTTTCTCAGACTCAGACTTGGCCAAGGTGTAGGCTGACCCTAAGCTTTCCTTCAGGTTCTTGATGTACTGCCTGGGACTTTCAACTTTCTCTCCATTCAAATTTATTCCAAATGCTAAATCAAACGGGAAGCTGAGGGTAGCGTCCAAAGAACAAGTAGTAAGGAGAATATCCTGTGGTTTCATGGACCCTAGCACTGTATGCATGTACAACAGATTTCAGCTGCCTCCTCCAATCTACTTTCTTGTCATTTTCTGGCCCTCTCAGCATGCCAAGGAGTGTTCGGTTTCCACCTCTCAATGGGATTCCCTGATGGATGGTAGGGCGTCGTTCTGCACTTTTTTATGCCTGCTATGGCACAGAGCTCCTTGATCAATTTTGACTCAAAGTCTCGACCTTGGTCTGTCAGAATCTTGCTCGGGAAACCGTAGGTCATGAAGAATTCATTCCACAGGGTCTTGGCGACAGTGTGAGCCTTCTGGTCCTTTGTTACTGTGGCCTGTGCAAACTTTGTGAAATGATCCATGATGACCAAGATATTCCGCTTGACGCCTTTTTCCTCTATTACTATAGTCAAATAGTCCATGGAGAGAAGCTCCAGGTGTAGGCTGTTTCAATGTGGTGCATGGGTGCCTTTTGAGGTTGGGAGCCCTTCCAGATGCACCTGCTACAATTCTTAATTCTGCTCTCTATGTCTCTACTCATGAAGGGCCAAAAGAATCTCATCTGGGCTTGGCGGATGGAATTGTCAACATGCGGGTGGAACAGATCATCATGCACACCCCGAATTGCATCTCTGCAACACTAACTTGGTACTACTAACTGAAACCTTGGCTTTTCATCCTTCCCTACAACTCCTGTACAGAACACCTTCTCTGATCTCCAGTTTTGCCTGTTCTCTTACATAAACTCGAGTTCTGCCTGGTTCCCTCTCAGTTTGTCCCAATTCAAGCTTCTGGCCATTTCACATCTGTGATATCAAACTGGCTAACGTTGGGTCTGGCGCTTGGTGCTTTTGCCATTCTTTTGCGACATGGCAGGCATGCCGTCCCCAGGCTCCTGGACTTCCCCAACAACCCTCTCTGGATCCTTGACAAGTTGGTCGACTGCAGGGATGAAATCCTGCTCTGGTACACTGTAGTCGTTCCTCCAGTGGAAAACTTGTTTGTTCAAATGAACTCCTTTTGCTTCGATGATGGCGCAGACTGTGTCCCGGTCCTACACGTCAGTCGAATTTGCTTCTTCTTCAAATTTCTTTGCTTTCTCAAAGAGGAAACTTGTACTCTCCAACATTTTTGCATATTCTTCATCTTCTTCCGCATCCTCGTTGTGACGCCTTGAGAGGGCGTCTGCATCAGTATGACTGGTCCCTTTTCTGTACTGCAGTTCAAAGTCGTAAGCTGACAATGCTGCAGCCATCGGTGGCTTGTAGCATCTGGCTTGGCATTCATTAAATGTAGCACAGGGGGTTGTTGTCAGTGACAACAGTGATGTGCGACCCCAAGACATAGTCGTTGAACTTTCCGTGAGTGCCCATTTGAGAGCGAGAAACTCCCTCGTATGAGCTGGGTAGTTTTGCTCCGTTTTACTCAGTGACCTACTGGCATAGGCAACCACTCGTAGCTGACCTTCTGTTCTTGGTATAAAACTGCGCCAAAGCCTGTGCCACTAGCATCGCAGTGCAGTCTGAAGGGCTTGCTTCTATCAGCGATGCATATCACTGGCTCTGAGGTCAACGCTTTGATCAATCCTTCGAAAGCTCCTTGTTGATCCTCGCCACACAAGTGTGAAATATCAGAGTTCAGAGTCAGTGTGCCCTTTCTCTTCCTACTCTTCTGAGCCTTTTGTGGGCAGTACCTGGCTGTAAGATCATTTAGCGGTTTTGCAAAGTCCAGCACAAATCTTCTGTAATAACCAGCAAAGCCACAGAATTGCTTCACTTCCTTCACGGTCTTAGGTTTTGGCCAGGACTTCAACGCTTCGAGCTTTTCAGGGTCTGGCTGGATCCCCTTGTCGGAGATGATGTATCCCAAGTGTTTGACAGAGGAGGCGCCAAAGATGCATTTTTCTGGATCTAGCTTCAGCTTGAAACGCCTCAGTCTTTCCAGTGCGCTGATCGTCCTCTCCTCCAACTCTTCCAATGTGCTACCATAGATGAGCAGGTCATCCATAAAGATTATCAGTTCAGTCAGATTTACGTCGGTGAAAACTGTTTCCATGAGCCTCTGGAAGGTGTGAGGGCTGTTCTTCAGTCCCATCGCCATTCGCTCAAATTGAAACAATCCAAAGGGTGTAGTGAACGCGAGATCTGCTTTGCCTTTTCTCTCATCCTGACCTGATAGAAGGCCTTACTGAGATCAACTGACGAAAAGAATTTCGCCCCACTAAGTCGAGGAAAATCTCCTCTATCTTTGGGAGGGCATAGCTGTTACTGACAGTCCTGGCGTTTATTTTGCAGTAGTCAACGCACATCCGGAGTTTCCCCTGACTTCTTGCGGACTAAAACAATAGGACTTGCATATGCGAGGTTGACGGCGATATTACTTTTGCCTCAATCAGATCCTTGATGTGCTGTCTGGCCTCTTCAAAATCTCTAAGCGGGATCGGGCGTGGTCTGTCTCTAACATGCGGACCCGGCTCAAGTTTGATGTCATGTAGAATGTCTGACTCAGTTGAGGCCTCTCCTATGTCAAACTCGTGTGTTAATGAATACAATCAGGATAAGACTTCAGACGTTCATTGAAGTGCTGTCTCCCACTCTGGAGTAGTATTCTCCACAAACTGAAAGGAACTTCCTGTGAACTACCTTTGCACACTCTTACCCTTCCTTTCCTCACATCCCCCCCCCCCCCCCCCCCCCCCCCATTAACATGCACTCCCATGTAAGCACTAAAATCTTTACTCGCACATACTCTCTCTCTATTGTTCTCGGCCCCTGCAACATGAACAGCATCAACAACCTTTTCAATGTCATATTCCTCGGGCTATCGAGAAAACATCAGCAATGACTTTCTTCCTGTCAATAACCACATCAACATCAGTGAAGTTCACAATCTCTATTCTGAAATTATACAAAAATTCGACTGGGACTTTCGTGGCTATTACCCCTATCCCTTCTGGCAGCGTGTTGACCGAAGGTTCCTGCGCCAGGACATTCGTCACTGACCGTGGTGTTGTCACCTTTGAACCACACTCGACCACCTTGCTAGATTGAGCTGGAATTTTTCACAGCTTGGCCCTGAAGTTTGACAGGTCCTAGCTGGCCATCAAGGTTGCCTGTTTTTACATGCTGGACTGAACATCAAGGTTGTCAGCCCCAGTACATTCTGCGAAATGTTCTCTGGTTTCTGTGCTGCTAACTTACGAAACACATTCGTACCTACTATGACAGGGATTCTGTCAGAGTGTGCAGTGTCTCCCCCTACTAGTCCTAGCACCTCCATCGGAGTTGAGTGACCTACAATTCTCTCTGGTAACATACATTCTATGCTAACTTAAACTACTCCCACATATGGCACATCACAACCCCCTGCCCCAGTGACTTTCAACCAGTGGCAATACGGCGCTAATGTCTCTCAGTTCTGTGTACTTACTTAAATGTTCTTTTTTTTTTTTTTTTTTTTTTTTTTTTTTTTTTGTTTTTCATCTTTATTTTGTTTTTTTTTTTTCTTTTTTTATTTTTAATTCAAATAATATCAGGAGTTTACAATCAAATGCGCAGAAAGAGGGACAGTGACGGCAAAGTTGTTCATTTTGTTTTGTTTAAAAGAGGCATAACAGTAACGAAAACCAGCACAATAAAAACAGAAAGATCAAGCATAGAGCCATGTAACAAACAAAGGGATTTTAAAAGAAAAAATTGCTGTAGCGATGGACTTCTGCCGGTTTGTTAACTGATTGTCTCTGATCTAGTATACAATTATTATTATGTGTGATTATTCCTGCAAGCTGATTGCTGTTCAAAAAATAAAACACTGTAGACTGGGTTACATGTGGAGGGCGAATATCTATATATATTTATATAATTTTATAATATATTATATTTATATATACATATATACACATATATATATTACATATACATAAATAATACAACACCTATATATTTTATACATACATACATACCACATACATATACAGCACACGTATACATACACATATTGCACACACACAATTACATCACGCATATATTACATACAATATATCACACATTTATACATACGCACAACATACATATATGCATTACTCTACTCATCATTACTTGATACTCACTATACACACCACATGCACATTACAACAAGATTTCATATATACTCATTATTACGAGCCGCATGATACAGGTAGGCGCTATTTTGTTTTCTGATTGAAAAAACATTGGTGTAAAGTTGCTCATGAGGGGGGGACTTCATGTTTGTCTGTTAGCATTAACTTGGCAATTGTGTATATCAGACTTTAAATCTGTTGTGCAGCTGAATGTTTGGATTCCAGTAACACATGGCGTACGTTTTTCAATTCTACATTTACAGATTTAATTTTTTGCAAAATTATAATTAAGTCAAATATTTTGTCTGTTTATAATGGTGATCCACCTCGAAAAATTACAATATTACTAGTGATCTTAGCATTGAAATGTTTCTGCATTTTTCATGCAGTTAAATGTTCGACAGCTTTCTCAGAATCTTTGGAAATGTTGCTTTCCAAAACTAGTGTTCGATTGACTCGCTTTCGTCATTTTCAAAAGGTGCAGTTCTTCGCTATTTGTTTATTCCCATAGCTTTGAGAATAATGTTCGTACCAATAATTCTATGAACAGTTGATTTGTAACCATTTGAAGTTTGATATCGTTTTATGTTGTGGTGTGAAGAATACTTTTTTCAAAGGGTTTCAGAATTTAGCTTGTGTTCCCCACTTTGTACAACAGTTTGGTTTCTGGTCTTCATAAGTTAAAATTTCATGTATTGCTTGGACTCCTCTGTTTGCCTTGAAAATAACATTCACCGCTTTGGTACATCCGAGTATACTATTGGTGGTGGCGTTTAATTCAATCCCAGTTTTATTTTATGTAACTTTTTTATGGGGAAATCCATCCGTTGTAAAGTAACGAATTTTTGTTAGTAGTCAAGGTTAGTAGTGAATTTCTTCATATGTGCATGGAATTTTCCGTCCTTCTTTTAAGAAATGCATTACTGCATGTTTTTCTTTTCCAAGCAGTTCTTTTGTTGGATCGTGACGTTACCTACTTTATTTTTATCATTGGAAAACATGTTCCGACAGTAGGTCATTCACTGTTTGGGTTCTTACTTGATAAGCAAAATTCTTTGTAATCCTTAAAAACATAGTTCCTAATAAATTTGAGTGTGTACATACACAAGCAACTGTGATCCATAACACTCAATGTTTTTCTATAAATGGATGGGTTTTCCTTATTATATTCATCCATTTTGAGTCAGGTCGTCGTTTATTTGTCTTTTCACGAGATTTTCAAGCATAATTGTATTTTTCCTAATGTCAGGTATGTTTAGGACCCACCGTCTTTACGTTTTGTTCGTTTGTCTTCTGGCGATCTTATCTTGTTACCACTCAACACAAAGTGGAAAGCACATTTTTTGAAGTGTTTTAATAAAGGGGGGTTCAGGTGGATCAGGCAAGATGAATCCATGATGTATCAATTTCGGACTGGACTAATGACTTTAAAACCTCGATCTTCCCACATGGTGTAATATGTTCTTTGAGTCCAAATTTGAATAACATTTTGATTTCAGAAAATTTGCATTATAGTCATCCATTTAACATTCTTTTAAAGGTCTTGTGTAAACCAAATTATCCAAGTATTTAAATCTTGGGGGATTTCCATTTCATTTTTTAAATTGTGAGGCTGTATGTTGTCTTTGACTTCTTTGACACCCGAGCCATTACAGCTTGCAGTTTTTCACTGGTTATGTGTAAACCAGAAGCTCTGCCCAAATGTTGGCGAGAATATGAATAGAACTTTCAAAAAAGAAACTCTATCACCATTATTTAATAACTGAGTGTCGGCAGCAAAGAGCTATTTTATGGTCCATCTCACTATTTTTATTTATTCTTTTATCATATTTTTTTTCTTTAATAATTATAGCTAAAATTCTCTCTAATGAGTATAAACAAATACGGAGATATGGGATCTCCTTGCCTACATCCGTGTTCTATCTCAAAACCTTGGCGCGTCTGTCCATTTACAATAAACTGTTGATTTAAATTCTTATAAAATGTTTTTTATCCACTTGATTATTCTTTCGCCATAAAACCAATAGCTTTTAGACTTTATCATGAAATTCCTATTTAAAGAATCGAAAGCTTTTTCAAAGTTCAATGCATAACAAACAAACCAGGGAGATTTTTTAAGTTTAAAAATTAGTACAGCAAATAATAAATCATCTATATTATCTCCCAATGTATCCGATGGGTCATAAAGCCTGTTTGATCTTCACTTATGTGTAATAGGCAAGACGTCTTTTAGTCTGTTGGAAATTCATTTTAGAAATACCTATCTTGTATACTACATTTTAAAGAGTGATGGGGGCGCCATTTTTTTACAATTCCTCTTGTCTTATCGCCCTTTTGGGACTCAATATAATTATCCTTCCTTTTTGCGTAGTTGAAAGTTCTTCTCTTTGTAAGCTTCGTTAAGTGATCTTATACACAAGGGGCCTAACCTGTTTCCATAAAAAAACTTAAAGAATTCGGAGAGCGGCTAAATCCATCTGATGCTGGGCCTTTTTCGTGCTTTCATGTCTTTTTAGGGATAGGCCTGCTTCCTCTAATGTTGATTTCTCCTTCAGTTATTCATTTTCATTTTCTTTGTATTTGGAATTGATTTTACAAGAATCTCAAGTTTTCGGTTATTGAGTTTTCTTTTTCCTTATTATAGTTTTCTAAAAGATCTTATCTTCATTCAGTATATCTTTTTGTTCGGTTATTATTTCTTTCATCCTTGAGTTACTTTAAGGGTTTTTGTTGCTATATGTTTAATAATATTATCCTTTTCTTCAAGGGTACAGAAATATTCAGAATTTTTTTCACCGTCTGCAACCATCTTGCCTTGGAACTTTAAGAGTACTCCTTCCATCTTCTTCTCTCTAGTGATCTTATCTGATTTTGTTGTTGAAGTAGTTTCATTTCTGTTTCTGTTTTATTTTCCATCTTTTCTAGTGATGCAATTCTTCTATTAGATTGTTTTTCTTTCTCTGTTGTTTTTTTCTTTTTTATATTGAGTAAGCTATTGATTTTTCTCTAATTTTCCTAAAAGGGAAATCTAAAAATGTGTATCTGGAATCTTAAATTTGCTGAATTTTACTATTCGTATATGACTGTTCTTTTGCTGAAAGATGACTGCATTATTCTCGTATTACTTTTAGGATTAGTTCGTTTATTTCATCGACATACTGTTATCTTTATAATATAGAACATTATATTTCCCAGAAACTTTTAAACTTTTCACTTTTCCCGATTTTCATAACAAAGTATTATGGAATGATCAGACCGATAACCTGGTAAATATCAGCATTTTCGAAGCAAATAAAGATAATTGATATCAGAAAATAGTCTAATCGGCTTTGTTTTAGTGGTGTTGGTCTTCGCCAGGTATACCTTTTAATTCTGGGTTTCTCTTCTCTCCATACGTCAGTAGTCCTATTCTTCAGTCATATTTTTCAGTGTTTCCCTGCGGACTAGGGTTGTTATTCTTGCAATAGTTTAAAACAGTCTAAGTTTGGATCCATCGAACTCAGTCGCCTACAGCCATGATGGTTGTTATTGTTATACCTCTTTATGATCTTGTTTGTGTGTGCCTTAAAATCAATGGGGTATCTTTATTGGGTCCATACACGTTCACCAGTGAAATTCTTTTTCAAATGAAGAACAAAGATACCAGTATGAAGTGTCCATTTCATCACGGTGTACGTATGTTTTTTATCTGGAACTCACAAATTGTTTTGAAAATAAAATAGCCTAAGACCCTAGAGTTGGTTCGAAAGGAGGAAAGAAAACATTTGTAGCCCCATTCGGCATTTTTTTACATACTTTTCTATTTTTTTTGTACAAGTTGGGTGTCTTGCTGACAATCTAATAGAGAACTTTTTTTTTTGTTTTAAATAGTGGGAATTACGTCCCTACGTTTATGAAATCTCCCAGTCACTGACAATTTAGGAAGCCAATTGTTATGCTGTCCATCGGTAAAGGTATTTTTAAGAGCAAAGAAAAAAGTTTTGAACTTCACCTATTGCTTAGTGAACGAGTGTAGCATCAAAAATCTCCCCCGACAGGGGACTGTATACAATATGTGTTGAAGAGGGAATACATGAATATATAGAATTCCTTGAAGCAAAAACTGTAAAATTGTTCATGCATACAGAAGACATAAAATCAGCATATCCAATCTATGCCTGATAACACACTATGGTAAAAATAAAAGAAAATCCCTTGCAAAAATAAAAAGTCGAAAGGATATGATTGAAAAATGCAATCTGACAAAAAAGCAATTATGATAACAATCGAACACTAATTAACACAAAAACCATACCAACAAGACATATGTTAGTTATAATGTCGGTAGAATTAGAAAATAATTTAAAAAGTTGATTTGGAATCAAAAATGAGCTTTGGGACCCACGCAGGCAAGCAAATAGGGGCGTAGAAGGAAGAAGAAGAAGAAGAAGAAGATGGGGTGGAGGAGATGAAAAGCTTGTTACTCATACATGTAAAGGCTATAGAGTATCATAGAGAAGAAAGGAAACCTGACCATAAAAAATAACCCCTACTGATTACTAATAAAAAATGGAAGGGTTCGTTTAGTCTTCTCGTGGGGAGGCACCTACTGACATACAAAGTTTGCTAAAGATGATGTCGGCTTGTGCGATAGCGAGTGCCTTCATCCGCACGAGTGTGCCACGAGCACGCTCGCTGCGCGCCCGTTCGTGCGAAACTGGACACGGGACGGTGGATGTGTATGGGGTGTGGAATAGCGCTCACCCCGGGCGCGCGTTTCTATGGAAGTTCATGTAATGTTAAATACTACTCTGCTGATCGCCTTAAAAATGTCCCGATATACAACTCCGGCTTTGTCACGCTACGGAGTGAGATGCAAGGGTTTGGGTAACGGGGGCAAAGGTGGGGAGGATCATGCATCGCACGTGTCCCCCCCCCCCCCCTTCCCTCCTAAAAAAATCCAACCGATGCAAGTTTGGCCGATGGATCGGCGATCGAAGAGGAGTGGAGTGGAGGGGGAGCGGGGACACGCAGATGGAAGGGGGGGGGGGGGGTGGGGAGAAACGAGAAGATAAGCGGAGGAATAAACAAAAGTGGGTGTCAAAATGACTGTCGGTGGATTAGGCTATCCCTTGTTCCAAGAATTCAGGGTTATGAAATTTAAACATTACTTCATGATCACCTTTATTTTCATTCACTCTATATAGTTTATAGACGTGGCTCGTCAAAACTTTTTATTTGCCTCCTGCCACTTCAGGATATGACAATAAGAAATTTTAATAAAATCACTATGATCCCACCATAGTTTTAAAGATTACAAATTAGAAATACAACAATAAATTCTCCTGTTAGCTGTAGGCGATCAAATTCTCCTTCTGCATCATCCTTCACGGCATTTAACGTCACCCACCGACGTCGCCCTTCATAGCTGGATAGTTTGTACTGGGTGCATGTCATGGAACAAACACAAAAGACGTCTCATGAATTCTTAAATTACTTGTCATACTTGACCAGGGCATCGGCCATCTGTTGGCAATCAATGAAAAATTCATAATGTCCTTTCAGTTAGTAATCTTATTATTGGAAAGAAGAGAGGGATAGGCGTGGGAGGGGGGGGGGGGGGGGGGGGAGGTGTGATGGATATTTGGGATTTGTGTTGTCGTGAGCACTGCCGGCGCGCCTGCCGCACTCCTGGGCGGTCCGCGAGTGTGAATTAGTTGTGACCACCCCTTTTTTTTAATCTAGATTCTTTGCTGTTATGGTAACTATCAATCACCATCCGGTCATTTCGTCTCTCATACGTGCTCTACTAGATACCTTTTCTAGCCTGATACTGATTACCATACTGTTCATATTTTCGTCTGTCAATAACCTACTAGTTTCAGCGGAAATCTGAATTAACCTGCCCGTGAATGTTCATCTCCACCCCTAGCATTATTAAACCTATCAACCTCATCAATCATATCACATTTCAACCTCTCTAGTCAAACTATCCTCCCTGTCAAAAAAAATCGTCCACACCGTCGCTCGATCTAAAATCTTCTATCATCTTTGTTCGCCATGTCATTAATTCTGTCTCATTCACAATTCCATCCATCAGATGGCTTTGTGCATCTGCCCCTTATATCCTGCAATCACTCTTCTTCATATCTCATCATTTCATCCGACTATTTCTCAGCAAGGTCACCACTGACACGGGGACATTAGATGTCTGTTTCAGCCAACAAGATTTTCTATAAACAGTATTTGTATGCAAATATCACTCGATTAACCATTTCCATTGTTTTGTTTTCTAAACAGGACCATCAGCATCGCGTTTTATTATTCCTGAGTCTGAATTACTCTTCAGCAAACACTGGTTTCATGTCTATACCTTCATTCCACATCTCCTAGGATCATTGCTCTGTGTCAATCCAGCAAACATTATAACGATAGAGGGGATCGTTGGCTCCGTAAAATACAGTTCATCCAATGGTTCATTTAACATTGGGTACGACAGAGGAAGGCATGGGCTTCCAGAAGGAATAGAAGGGCGGTGGAGACGTGGTTTGGGGTGGTGGGGCTCGAGGCGAGGGATGAGGTATGGAAGCAGAGTCCGGAGATATGGTATTCTGTTCTGTTTCCTTGTTTTCTCTTCCTGTGTTGCTTTCTAAATATGCAGGTGGCGTGCGCGCACCCACGCGCCCCCAGCGCGCGCCAGCTATTTGTGTGTTCAAAAGGCGCTGCGCGCGCCGGAGAGCGCCGCACGCAGCCTTGATGAGCGCGCACGCGCGCTGCAAGCAAGTGGAGTGTCTTGCCATGCGCGCGCGCACGCGCCCGCAGGCGCACGTGTGTGCGTTTGTGTGCCTGTATCTGCTCTCGCATGCTCGTGTGTGGGTCCGTAATGTACGTGGCTTGTGTGCGGCGTGCGCGCCGACAGCGTTGGTTGGTCGGGGGGAGGGGGCGGGGGTGCGCGCGCGCGTATTGTGGACGAAGCGAGACAGACAGGCAGAGATAAGGGAAGATACAGTTGGGTGCGTTGTACGTGCAACGCGCGAGCGACGCCCGCGAAGGAGGGGGGGGGGGAGGGTGGTAGATGACGAGTGAGAGTACTTTTTATCCATCGTGGGATCTGTACTAAGTTCATACCCAACTAAAATGAGGCCCTCCCATTATCCATCCCTACCCTCCTATCTGCTGTAACATTTAGATATCTCCTGTTTCCTTCGCCAATCAGCATGTTCAAATTCTTTCAATTTTCTACACTGTCAATCATCTGTCACACATCAAACCATACACATTTTCAATCATCTGTATCACATCCACTATCCTCAGTATCAATCATCTGTCTCACTATCAACTATCCACATTTTCAATCATCTTGTACACATCATCTTTCCAACATTATCAATCACTGTCCACATCTACTTTCCACATGATCTATCATCTGTCTACAGCATCTATTCACACTATCCATTCATCTGACAACTTCAACTATCTTATTGATCAATAATCTGTCCACATCATAACTATCCACATGATCATTCATCTGTCTACATCAACCCCCCCCCCCCCCCCCCCCCCCCATCCACAATGATCACTCCGTCTGTCCACATCAAATATTCCTTATCAATCATCTGTCCACATACCAACTTCCACATTATCATTCATCTGTCTGTATACAGAACTAGACACACTATCAGTCATCGGTCCTCTTCATCTATGCATACTAGTGCATTCTTGTTGTCCACATTGCAACTATCTACTTTATCAATTATCTGCTCATATCTTCAGCTTTCCACATTATCAATCATCTGTCACACCCACCTAACTATCCTTAGTTTCAATATCCTTTAACATCAACGTTCCACTTTATCTATCTTATGCCCATCTTCAACTTTCACTATTTTAATCATCTTGTCACACATCATCTTTCAACACTATCAATCATCTGCATCACTTCATTTATCCGCAATATCAATCTTCTGTCCCCATCACTTCACCACATCTCAACTCATATGTCCACATCAAATTTCCACATTATCAGTCATCTGTCCACATCATCTTTCCACATTATTCAAATCATTGTGCAATATAAACTGTTTCCACACTTATCCTCATCTGTTCACACAAAACTATTTCACTTTATCCATCATCTATCCACATTAACTTTCCACATTATCTAAACATCTGCCACATCAATTTTCCACATCTATCAATTCATCTGTCCACGTCAGCTTTCCAACATTATCAATCAGCTGGTCACTTCAATTTTTCACATTATCAATCACATGTTCCACATCACACGGTTCACTTATCAATACTCTCAAACACTGTCACCAATCCACTGTACCCTTCATTAACACGGCCCCCCTCTATCGCGCTTAATACCTGCCACAACAAACAACTCAAACCGGAGGGAGTGTAGTTGTGTGTGTGTGTGTGGAGGGGGGGCGGGGGGGTCGTTTTTGTCTCTATCACCATTTCGACCCAGTAAATACATAGGTAAATGGCACAGTGAAGAGCTGTATAACATACTGCGGGCAGGGGGGAGGAGAGGTTGACTGGGTGGGGGACGCTGGGGAGTGGTGGGAGGAGGGAGGGAGGGGGAGGGGAGAAAGTAGCGGAAGGAAGAGAAGGTTGCAAGAATGGAAATATGCCTGTCGGCTTTTCATCTTTATTTGGAGAAATGTGCGCGCGCTGGCGCGCCCCGCCCGCTAGTATGTGTGTATAAATTACCGGTTACTTGTTTCGTTAAGTATAGATGTTTGTGACACTAACATCCGTCATTCAACCACCATTCGAAGGTAGTGAAAGTATACGTACGTACGGAAAAAAAAAAGTGGTAAAGAAGACTGAATATGTTTGTGTCCCCTTATGATCAGTTGTAATGAAGCGCTAAAATCGCTTGAATACAACTAATCCACACCTTCATCACCAACAATTATAAAACAAGATTATATCTAAACGCCACATAGTTGGATATTTTTATAGATGCGCACATCCTACCCACCCATCCCACACACGCTCGAGCACGCCACTTACACACCAACACTAACACACACACACGCGCACTCTCTCTCTCTCTCACATCACACACATCACCACACACACACACACATCACATCGCGCGCGCGCGCTGTATATCTAAATTAAATCGCGAAACTCGTGGTGAATCGAGTCTAGACGAGAAGGAAAAGGGAAAGTGAGGTGATGAGGGGGGATGGAAGTGAGGGAGGAGGGGGGGGGGGAGGGGAATGGGTATGAATACATATAAAAAAGGACGAGTTTTGCTGGTTAGGGGCGTCGATTGTGTATGTACTGAAAAAAAAAAAAAATATAAAAAAAAGTAGATTGATAACCCTCCACCCAACGCCCTCCCACCACCCCCTCCCACCACACACATGTTGTCTACACCAAAATTGAATCTGTACTCAATTTCACTTACTCATTCAAGCCATTTCTCTCTTGAAAAGGGAGTCAATGTCCATCCTTGAGTCGATCTTCATGTTTTTCAATTTTGCAGTTTTGTTTATATTTTACCATTGTTGACAAGGCGGCCATGTTGCGAATGCGCACTTGCGGTTGCAATCGTTATATTTAGTTTGTGTCTCAAGTCCTCCTCCTACAGTTATTCGGTTCTGTTTAAGTTTCCTCCGGGCCGTCAACACCTCTTCCCCTCTTCCGAGAAAAAATACCGTTGGATGATTGGGCTCTGTCTCCCGGCTTCCGTGGTCCTTCCTCCCCGACCGGTTGGGCTATATCCACATCATGCTGCAGTCACTAGGGACGCCAAGTTTTCCAGAGATACAAGGATCCCGCAACATGTTTCACACAGGTCCTCCATCCCTCTCGTCCCTGCGTCGCTCTGATGCCTTTTACACGCAACATTACACGAACGGCCGTGTTGTTCTTTATCTGTCATTTCACTTTAAGAGAGCTGGTCTCTTTCGAAATCTGGGCAGCTGAGCTTTGTGTTCTAGTGTTTTTCCGTGCTAGTTTTTGTGGTAACTTCTGATGATAGTTTGTCCTTGTCATTTTGCCAAATTCCATTACCAGTTGGCTCTCTAATACTTATATTCTATGGTCATTGAAGACCTGAGTCTCTCCATCCTTTCTCCTTAGCTGCAAAAGTCTTCTTTCGTGGACAGTTTAGTCAATTGCCGCCTTTGATCTCGCCACAGCGACTCTTGAATTGTCAATCTTCCTTCACTGTGTCTAATTCCTGTCTCTGTTTCTTGCTCTTGTGTTGCTCATTAGGTTCGTTTTGCTTGTCTTGATCGGGCTGGTAATACTAATGTCAATAGACGATGAAAGTTTGGTTTCGTTTCTCACCTCCTTTGCCCCCAAAATACCTAGAGATAGTAGAAGTCATTTTCAAGAAACGTTTCCGCCATTGGCACAATTTGGATCGTAAAAAGAAACTTGATGCCCCTGTAGATTCAACTGTTCATACTGGAACTAATTAGAATGAAGGCACTACAGCGCCTCGCTCACCTCGCCACTAATAACACGCGTCAGTCCCATTTGTGCCACAAGGATGGGTGCACTACATTTCACACAGGTGTTTAATTTTCAGATGAACCATGCAGTTCAACTGTTTAGCACAAAAGGTCTCCTTTTTTCACATAAATTCCCAAATCAATGAGTTACAGATACTTTGAAGGCACAATTTTGACTTGGCATACAGTGTTTCGAACGACGGTAGCGCCAGCGAGACACGTCCGACCGCGTCGCGTGAGCGGGGGAAGTCAAGTCTTACATAAATGTTCTTGTTAAAATCTATTATTCACAGTGACCTGAGAGCCCTCTGTACACTAATCACGAGTTTATACACCATCTACTCTAACCTCTTGTCTAAAGTGATGGTTCCACTAGAGCCTCCATGATGCCACCCTTACTGTCCAGTTCAGGCATTGCACGTAGTGGATGAGGAGGTCTGATGCGTCTGGTGGGCAGTGGTGGTTGTTGCTCGGTGAGGGTGCACCTGGCGTTGTTGAAGCCTCAGTGCCGCTCGGATCTCCGGTGCCCCTGCTGGAAAGGTCGCCCTCAGTTCGTGGTGCTGCAACGCGTGGGCATCAGAACGTCAGCACCCCGGAATGCTCCCCGTCATGGTCCATCACCTCCTCTGGTTACAGACCTCGAGTGTGGAGTGTTCTGCCCTCAGTCTCACTGACCTTGAGGTTGAGGTCACATTTTCCAGGACCTCGGGGGCAGTCTTCACCTTCTGTTGGTTGTCGGGGGCTTGGCTTTGGTTAGTCGCAGGTTGCCCCTGGCTGTGGCTGCCCCAGTTTAAAGGCCCCTTTGATTGGCATATTGTTGCGACTTTGCCCAGGTTCAGCTTCTGTGGCAATCTCTCCACACGTGGCCTCTGGCACCACAGGTCCAGCTAGGGCCTCGCATTGGCAGGCCCTCCCCAAGTGTCCGGATTCACCGCTCTCTAGCAGGTCCCCCTTGGCTGTGGACCCCTTGGCGGTGGATCCCTTGGCTGCTGCGGTTTTGTAGTAGCTTAGCAGCCAGTTGTTCACCGGGGATCCATCATTTCTTCCGTCAGGTTCTGTTGACTATGGCTCGCAACCTCTGGTTTGGGACGGGTAGGTCTGCACTCTCCTCCAGCAGCCTCACTGTTGGAGCACCTCCATCGTGTTGGGTTGGCCTTTCCGCGACTCCAAACTTGTTCTGCAGCTCATTAACAACATCTGAGGGGCAGGTCCCAG
Organism: Conus ventricosus; assembly: GCA_018398815.1. Classification (NCBI taxonomy): domain Eukaryota; kingdom Metazoa; phylum Mollusca; class Gastropoda; order Neogastropoda; family Conidae; genus Conus; species Conus ventricosus. The sequence goes on along the minus strand of CM031596.1, from coordinate 85,099,469 downwards.
TCCCTTAAAGAATGCCCGGTAAATTTTTCTCTGGCATCATCATCTGGGAACTGGGTAATCTTATTCAATTCCACCTAGTCTCTGCGGAACGTCGCAGGCGTTTCTTTTTTGTTGATCTTTGTCTTATTGAAAAAAGTCCAAGTAAAGGTCTTCAGGCACACGAACATTTCCAAAGTCTTTCTTGATCTTCTCCAGAATCTCTTCGCCGTTGCACACGAACTAACCTGTTCCCAGGCCAGCCCTTTAAGGCTCATCCTGACTCTCTGCAGGGGCGTCGGTGTAAGGAGTCATCCTTTGCCAACTGTTAGGGTCTGGGTTACCAATTCCTGGAAGTGGCTTCAACCTCCCCCATCAGCTGGTGGTTGGCCGTAAAAGCCTTTAACCGGGTGACTGAGCTGGGTGTTTGTAGAAGACCGGCTGCTGTTGGAGTCACACTGGTGGGCTCCCTTGGGCATTTCTTAGCCTGGTGATTTCAGCTTCCAGACATCTTTTCTCTTCTCTTTGCTTTCCTGAACTCCTTAAAACTTTTCAGCAGGTCTGGATAGGGCAGCTCCTTCACCACCGTACCAGATCTCTCTTCATCCCTGACCCCCCTGAGGGTCAAGGTCTTTGGATGTTCACGGCTCCACTCGCCATTATAATGTATTCAATAATTTTTTTATTTTTTTTTGTGGAACTGCCCATATTGGGCGCCATTGTGTAAACCTCTCTTTCAGAAAGGGAGAGTGGCAAAAGGTCAAGGGTTTCGGGCTTTTTTTTTGGTCTTTTGAGGGTAATGAAAAACAGAACAAAGAGGGAAAATTTAGTGGTTGGCACAAAAAAAACAACAACAATAACCGGTTTGTAAGTTCAAAAAGGAGAACAAAACGGTGGCCCTTGGAACCATTAAGAAAAACGTGTTCTCTGTTTTAGAGGACACTTTGGTCACAAAACCTGCACCCCGGTTGCTTTGGTTTTTCTGGCTTGATGGACAAGGCATGGTCAACTGAGGTTTCGTACGCAACTAAGGTATTTGTAGGGCAAATTCCCTGCATTAGTACAAAAAACTTTTAAACACTAAGAACTTTTACATCTCTCAAAACAGTGAATCATCAACTAAAAACAACATGTTCTAAAAAAATCTTTGTATCTATTTATAAAAACAGATTTCTGCGGACTTTTTTTTGCCCAAGGAAAGATTTTTTGTTCCTTGGTGCAATTTTTCTTTTTTGTTTAGTTTATATATACTACATTTCCCCTTCTTTCTTACAATAGGAACAAGTTTTTAATATTGGCTAAAAACTTTACTAATCTTAATTTTGAATGACAAATCTTTAAAAAAAAAAATGTTCTCCCAACCTCTTCGTTTTCCCTTTTTAAAGGGAGATCATGGATTAGTTTCTGATAAACCTGGGGTAGTTTCCCCTTAAAACTTCCCGACAACAAGTAAACCAATCGTTTTCTAGTGGAGTGTGTAGCAACGAACGATCTCCCCAACTTTTCCAGCATTAGTTTGGAAAGAAATTTTGTAATTTTATTAGTGCCAAATTTTAGTAACCTGTGAACTTTGACTCCCTTTGAAAGCTGAGTTTCCCAAGGTTGATGTATTTTAATTCTATGCTCATTACAAAGTTTGCGCTTACCCTTTTCCCGTTGATATATAACAATTACTTGTTAGGTTAAATATTAGGAGACGTAAAATATAAAAAAAAAGTGCGAAATCGCGCGTCTGCGCGGTTGTAAGTATGTGCGGTGCACGCGCATGCAGGGAAGCCACGTTGCTTGCTGTGCTCGTTGGAAAGTATTAAAGCCCTTTTCGCCACCCCTTTCAGGAAGGTGTCACTGAATCGTAATTTTTGTAAATCTGCAGTTAACATTTTCAGCATTTTTTCCAATTTTATTACTTTACACATAATAAAGGACTGCTGAATGATAATTCAAGTGGTTTCTAACGGGCCCTGGATATGGAGTAAATGAATATGTAAAATTTACCAACATCAGCCACATTCCTTTATTTACTGTTTTTTTGTTTTATATCTGGGTTTGTAAGTTTGAGTCATGTTTGTATCCATCTCTTGTTATTGCCTCTTGGTCAAAATTTCTAAGCTTTTTTTAGTATGTGGATTTGTCAGAGGTTGAATTTTCCCTCAAAAACAATCTTAGCGCTGTACGTTTTTTTTTTTTAAATAATTTTTTTAATAATTTTTTTTAATTTTTCCCTGGTATCTCTGTCTGGCATTATATTGGGGTTTAGAATGGCTAGACTGATACTTTCATCCTGAATTGTCAAGGCCTTGGGAATTGCAAAAAAGGAGAGATATCTTCCATTATCTCAGGCAGAATCTTATTCAATTTATGTTTACAAGACACACATTTTGATGAGAAAATAGAACAGTATGTTAAAATGTGAAGGGGGTTACAAGGCATACTTTGCCTCTTTTAAAAAGTAACTCAAGAGGTTGTGGCAGTATTATTCAAAACAACTTTAAATTTTAAAAATAAAAACATAAAAAGAGACAGTAATGGAAATTATATAATAATATCTTTTACAGAAATGGAAAAAGACTTCATATTAGTGAATTTTATATGGTCCCAGTGGTACAACCTCTTTTCTATGAAGATCTCTTCGAAACCTAAAGCTATAAAAAAGTGAAATATAATTGCTGTGGGAGACTGGAACCTTGTGAGAACCAACTTTAATAACTATGACAATTATAAAACAATGTTAATAATCCTAAAGCAAAGAAAGTTATAGAAAAAAGGGTGATAGAATTAGGCTTGGAATGATATTTGGAGAGAAGTAATCCTGAATGTAGACGATTTACCTGGCGAAAAAAAACTTCTCCACTTCAACAAGTAGACTTGTTTTTTTCCTTCTGTCAGATTACCTTACTCATATTATGAGGATGCCGATATTCTACCGGGGTTATCGATCAGACACTAATGGTAACTCTGACTCTGTCATTTTTGGAAAAGAAAAAACAAAACAACTTTTGGAAATTCACTGTTCATGTAAAAGATACAACTATGTTCACAAATCAAACTGAAATAACAATCTTGTGAAAGAATATGTGTTCATCAGAAGGAAGATGACATGCTACAAAGTTCAAAAATTGAAAATTCAAATTAAAGTACCCAAAAAAAATTTCTTAGATTTTCTTTAAATGAAAAAATAGATTAAAAAACCCAAACAATTGCAATGCAACAATGAAAAGGAAAAGAAACAGAGAAAAAGAAGATAACTTGTGTTTCATATCGAATGTATTTAAAAGAAAGACTTAAAACAGATGATGACATACAGACACTTAAAGAAAAAATCAAGAACTGGCCTGATTATGTTTAAAAAGGTGATGGAGGGGGGTCCCGCTTATATCTAAGGCTAGATGGGTTCCCGATGGGGAAAAGATTATAAAATACTTCTGTTTCTGGAAAAAAGAAATCATATTAATAAATGAAAAAACAAAAATTGTTAAAATGATTGTGAACTGATTGTGGATCCCGACGAAATAGTTCTGAGGTGAACAACTTTTATGCACAACTTATGAAAGTAATAATACTGAAATTGTGAACTAAAGGACTTAATGGAGAATACCACAGCTGTCATTAGAAGAACAAAACCTTTTTAGAAGGTGAAAAACTTTGGAGGAGGGGAGGATGCGCCCTTTAAAGAAATGCAAAATGGAAAAAGTCTGGAATGATGGCTTTGGAACTGAATTCTTCAAATGAGTCTTTTAGAGATGGTGAACTGTCTATAACTCAGAGAGGGTCTAGTTGCAAAGCGAGGGCGACTGCAGGCGGAATTAAACAAATCTTAAATAGAGAGAGGGTTTGATAATATGTATCCCAAAGCAGATAAAGAATTCCAACTACGGGGATGATTCTCTTTAAATGTTATATACAAATAGGTCTTCTGTATTGCAAACGAATTAAGAAAGGAGGAAAGGGTCAAACTGACCTGAAAGGTGACTGAATTAAGAAGTTTACCAATTGATTAATGAATACTAAACAGGATTAATTGCTAGTAGATATATGGGTGACAATGTAAGACTGATATAATCATGATTTAATGTACTATTTGGAATCAAAACAGTACCAGGTATGCTCCCGTGTTTAGATTTTGAAAAGTGTTTGATTCTGTTCACTGGAACTTAGTTCAAGCCTTAAAAACTTATGGGTTTGGTGATGGTGTATGTCGATGGATTGAAACTTTTTTTAAAAATATTAAGTCCACAGTTTTTGTTAATAGTCGGTGTACAGGTTGATTTAAAATTGAATGTGGCTGCAGGCAAGGGGATCCCATATCACCATACCCCTTCATCCTCACGACTGTGTGTTGAGATACTGGCTATAATGATATGAGAAGACAAGACTAAAGGAAACCATGTCAGTAATGTTGGGACGAATCCCCAATATGCGGATGATATTCAATGATGAATGGGAAAGGGGATCAAATTTCCTATGAAAAATCGATTCAAATAATAAAATTTGTTTGCAAACTTCTCTGGATTGCATTTGAATACAGAAAAAAAAACACAAACAATATGGCTAGGAAGTTAAAAGTATTCAAAGGAAAAATTGATGCCACCCAAAAAACTTCAAAATGGAATCCACAGTATTTTAAGATACTTGGGTTGGTTTACACAAAACTGAAAGAATGTGAATCTTAAAAACTATGCTGGAAAAATTTTCTGAGGTTCAACTATTGTTTAAAATCTGGTCCAAAAAGGTGCATCACACCCCTTGGGAGAGTTGTGTTTTTGAAATCTTTGATCTTGTCTAAGCTGGTACATCTGTGGATGTTGCTTCCTAATCCTCCAGACGATTTGAATAACTTTCAGTTACTTTGTTATCAATTTTGTCTGGGACAGAAAATAAGACAAAAACAACAGAAAGACGGTTTTTAAAAGTCTAAAAGTGGTGGGCTTGGTATAGCAGACTTTAAAACAGTAAAATCTCAGTGTTAAAACTCACCTGGTTCAGAAACTAGAAAGTACAACTCACAAATGGAAATTATTTGGACTAGTTACACCAATTTTTGAGTAACTTGAAATGTTATGGTTCAAAGTTTCGAAAAACATTAAAAAAAAGCAACAATTTGTTTTGGATCCATACTTTACAAATGTATCAACAATTTTTGATAAAATAGAACTGAAAAAAGTCTTATTTAACTACTTGTGAACCAGTGCTTTTCGCAACAAATTTTGTTGGGTGGAAAATGTTTTTGCACAAACAAACTGGATTCCAAAATAGTGTCTATTGTATGTGCATTTCTGAAGAACAATGGGCTGTTTTTAAACTTTGCAGAATTCAAAGAAAATATGATTTTGATATCGATTTTATCACTTATATAGGATGTATAAAATGTATTAAAAAATTATATAAAAAAAAATATGACATTCAGATCAAAGATAACAGTTCACAAAACAAAGATGCTGTCTAAAAAAGATTTACGCAATACTAAAGGGATCTAGACAATATGATACTCTTATTGCGAAAAGATGCAGACCAAAAAGTTGTTTTTTAAAGTGGAACGAAAAATTTAACTCAAGAATCCCCTTTCAAAAAGGTGTTCTTCAAAGTGCAAAAAATTAAGTATGAAATTAAAATGGCTTCAAATCCGAATTGTACATAATATAATTGCAACAACATAGTTCTAAAAGAAATTGGAATCATAAATAATGACCTTTGTAAACTTCTGTAAGGAAGAAAGAGATTGCATTTAGCATTTTTTTGGAGATGTGAACCTGAGAAATTTTGGTTAGACCTTGAGAATCTGTTTAAGAAAATTGTCCATTGTCCCATAATATAAATTCAAGGAAAAGTTTGTCACATTGGGTGCGGATTTTGATGTCAAACAGTTTCTGCTACAGATTTATAGTTTTGTTTGCTAAACAATACATCTTTAAATGTAAAATGAATAGTACATGCACACTTGTTTCTTGTTTCATAAAAGAATTGAAGTACAGATACAAAGTCGAAGAATACAGTATGGAATATGTGGCAATTACTCTAACTTTCATAAAGACTGGAAGTTTCTGGTGCGTTTCTAGAAGTTGTCATTTAAAGAGATGTGTGAAAGTTTTTTTTTTTTTTTTTTTTTTTTAATGACTTGTGAGTTGATTTTAACGTGGTGACAGCCCTGATGTGGCCCTTTGCGGTCGGCTGGGCTATAAGCAACATTATCTTATCTTATCTTCATGAAGACTGGACCTTTTACACATCTGTTTTTGACTCAAGTGTTTGAAATTTGAGTGTCGAGATTTGAAATTCGAACTTGAATACAAACAAATAACATTGACATTGTACGCTTTGTATTATTGTACAGCGCAAAAAAATATTTAACTGGCATTATTTTTTTGGTGGTAATATGTTGTTGATTATGACTCCATGTGATTATGTGTGTGTGTGGGTGTGCGTGTGTGTATACATGTGTGTGTGTGGGTGTTGTAGATAAATAAGATTTCTAGGGACTTCGGTAAAAAGGCATGCAAGTGTGAGGGTCACTTCCGCCTCAACAAGGAACGGACGCTATGAGTCAATAAAACCGCCAACATCATTCAAGCTGAAATAGTTTCTGTGTTATGCATGTACGGAAGTCTTCATGGTGTCAGAAGTGGGATACAAACCTGCAACCCTAGAAATGAGAACAGTGCAAGTTGAATGAGGTAGGTGAAGTTTTGACATTGATAATAAAGACTGAGCAGAGTGGAATGCCAAATTGCTTAAAGTGACTTTCTGTACTCCGACAGTAACATCAACTTTGCTGTGGTTTAGTGGTAGATACACTGCTCCCAAAGACATGGAAGGTTTGCGCAAACCACAACCGCTTTCGTTTGAAGGCAATGTTGCTGAGAACTGGAGAGCATTTGAAACAGAATTTGACATCTTCATTGAAGCTGCATATGGGGATAAGAATGATCGCACGCGTGCATACATTCTGCTCAATTTAGCCGGCAAAGAGGCCATAGAGAAAGAAAAAACCTTCACCTACGCTGCCGAAATAAGAAATGCCGATAATGAAGTCACACAAGCTGCAGAAAACCGTGAGAGTGTTGCCATCCTGAAGAGGAAGTTCCAGGAGCTTTGCAATCCGATGACAAATGTCGTCATAGAGAGACACAACTTCAATGTCAGGTACCAGCAGCCTGGTGAACCAGTCCAAAGCTTCATCACGTCTCTGAAAATCCTTGCCGACACCTGTGAGTTCGACACGCTCAAAGAATCCTTGATCCGAGACCGGATTGTATGTGGAGTAGCATCAGACTCATTGCGCAAACAACTCCTGAAAGAGAGAGACCTCACTCTACACAAGGCGATACAATTGTGTCAGATACATGAAGCGGCAGAGAAACACAGTGAACAAGTGTCAGAAAAACAAGAAGTCGGTGCCATCGCACAAAAAAGCAAGGTGAAACATGCCCCAAACAGTGGAAGAAAGTGCATCTACTGTGGCAATTTTCATGCACCTCGAAAAGAAGCATGCCCGGCATATGGAAAAAAGTGTACCCTCTGTTCAAAACTGCATCACTTTGCAAAAGTCTGCAAGTCTACTCCAAGAAGGAGAGTCATCAAACATGTGAATGCTGTACTCGACGACGGCAGTGAATTCGACAATGAACATGAAGAAGACTGGGAAGTACACGGTCTCTCACATAACTTGAGAAAGAACGAAATACACTGCACAGCATCAATCAATAACAGAGACATTGACCTCAAAATCGATACAGGTGCAAAATGCAACGTGTTACCCTTGCAGTATTACAAGCAGGTTAAGGCCGAGGAAACCATCAACACGCAAAAAGCTGTGAACTTGATCGCCTACGGTGGAGAGCGCTTCTCCACTTTAGGTACTGTTGACCTCCTCTGCAAGATTGGCAACATCTCTGAGATCATCATCTTCCAGGTCATTGACAGACAAGCTACGCCTATCCTAGGGTTGAATGACTCTCTGCGACTTGGACTCATTGAGTTAGACAACAAGGTTCACGAAGTAGGCACTGACGGGGAAGACGCCTTTCGAGAGGAAATTCTCCAGGAGTTCGCTGACCTGTTTGATGACCAGCTGGGAACGCTTCCTCCCAGATACGTCATGAGAATTGACCCCAATGTGCCACCCGTCGTCAAACCCGCAAGAAAAATTCCCCAAGCCATGGAAAAAAAGGTAAAAACTGCACTCGATGACATGGTACAGAAAGGTGTGATCACTCCTGAGACTGAGCCTACTGAGTGGGTGTCACAAATGGTTGCGGCGGAGAAAAAAAATGGTGACATACGGATCTGTTTGGACCCCAGAGATTTGGACAAAGCCCTGAAAAGACCCCACTACCCCATGCGAACGGCTGATGACGTGGCTTCACGCATTGGAAATGCAAAAGTTTTTCTCCACACTGGATGCGAAGTCTGGGTTCTGGCAGATCAGGATGGACAAGACATCTTCCCGTCGAACAGCTTTCAGCACACCATTCGGCAGATACAGGTTCCTTCGCATGCCTTTTGGAATAAACACTGCCAGTGAAGTGTTCCAGCAGGCTCTTGAACGGTTGTTTGAGGGCTACCCATGCACCATCATCGTCGATGACATCTTGATCTGGGGTTCTACCATCGAAGAGCATGATGCAAACCTCAGAAAGGTTCTCTGTCGAGCACGAGAAATTGGCCTGAAGTTGAACCTGAAGAAGTGCCATTTCAGGGCCAAGAGTGTCACCTTTGTGGGCCACAAGTTCACGGCTGAAGGGTTGAAGCCTGATCCAGAAAAGACGCAAGCAATCAAAGCCATGCCAGCACCAGAAGATCGACCAGGTCTCCAACGCTTCCTGGGGATGACAAACTACCTATGCAAATTCATCAAGGACTATAGTGAGAAAACCGCTGTGCTTCGTGAACTCCTGCGAAAGGATACCACATGGTGCTGGACTGATGCTCATGAACAGGCGTTTCAGAAGCTGAAAGATGATCTCGCAAGCCCTCCAGTCCTGCACTTTGATCCAACAAAATCCGTTGTCCTGTCAGTGGACGCCTCTCAAAGTGGCCTCGGTGCAGCCTGCCTACAGGATGACGCTCCAGTCGCATATGCCTCAAGAGCTCTTACTGATGCCGAAACTCGATATGCACAGATCGAGAAGGAGCTGCTAGCTGCCGTGTTTGCCTGCAAGAAGTTCAATGACTTTGTGTATGGACGGAAAGTGACAATAGAGACTGACCACAAGCCTTTGATCTCCATTGTGCAAAAGCCCCTCCATGCTGCTCCTGCAAGACTGCAAAGAATGCTACTCCAACTTCAGAGCTACAACACAGAGTTCATCTACAAGAAAGGGAAAGAACTGTTCCTGGCAGACACGCTATCAAGAGCATATGGTGACGAAATTCCAGAAGAGAATGACTGCAACTACAACGTTATAGCAGTCCTGTCCATTTCCCCTTCACGAATGACAGAGCTTCAGCAAGAAACACTGGCAGATCATACTCTACAGAAACTCGCCAACATCATTAGGACCGGATGGCCTGATCAGGTGCGCGACGTGTCAGAGGAAATCAAACCCTTCTTCCCATTCAGAGATGAGCTGGTGATTGAAAATGACATCATCCTCAAAGGACAAAGAGCTGTCGTCCCCGAGTCTCTACAGTCTGTATACATCATGATTCTACACAAAGGCCACATGGGTCCAGAGCGCACAAGAAAACTGGGCAGTGATGTGGTTTTCTGGCCGCAGATGCGCCAAGACATTGAGAGTGCAGTCTCTCGATGTTCTGTATGCAACAGCCTCAAAAGTCACCAACAGAAGCAACCACTCGTCAACCACCCAGTCCCTGATCTTCCTTGGGCCAACCTTTCAGCTGACATTTTCGAGTGGAACAACTGCCAGTACCTGGTAGTGGTGGACTCATTCTCTGGTTGGTTCGAATTTGAACTACTCCTCAATATGTCATCAAGTTCTGTCATCAGCACATGCAAGAGACTATTTGCGACCCATGGCATTCCAGAAAAACTCATGACTGACAACGGCGCACAGTTCACCAGCAGAGAGTTTGAACTTTTCACCAAACAGTGGAACTTCACCCACATCACAAGCAGTCCACACTATCCACGTTCCAATGGGTTAGCTGAGAACGCAGTCAAACAAGTGAAACAACTTCTGGAGAAAAGCAAGACGGCAATTCCGACATCATGCTTGGCCTTCTCAATCTGCGGAACACACCCAGAGATGGCATGGGCTCCCCTGCACAGCGCCTACTGTCCAGGAGAACCCGAACAACACTCCCAACCTCTCAAAAACTGCTCAAACCCAAGACTGTGAACACGGCAAAAGTGTGTCAACAGCTCAAGAAGGTACGACAGCAACAAAAGAAATCTCACGACAAATCTGCAAGAGACCTGCGACCACTGCAGCCTGGCGAGGTCATCAGAATGCAAACAAACAAAGGTTTCCAACGCCTCGCCACAGTCAAATCACCGTCGTGATGCTCCAAGATCGTATGTGGTCACCTCAAACAAAACGGACTATGTACGCAACCGACGACACCTGATCCCTGTCAGGGAGCCACACCCCCCGGACTCACAGTTGAGTCACTCACCCACCCACGGGCCAGATGCACAAATCCGTGGAGCGCAGCACGCACCAGCTGTGGCCCGCCACAGCCAGAGTGCAGCTCAGCTGCTGCCACCAGCCGCCTCCCCTTCCCACCCTGTTCTCTCCCCTTCACCCAACAAAACCCCTCCCCTTCCCACCCTGTTCTCTCCCCTTCACCCAACAAAACCCCTCCCCTTCCCACCCTGTTCTCTCCCCTTCACCCAACAAAACCCCTCCCCTTCCCACCCTGTTCTCTCCCCTTCACCCAACAAAACCCCTCCCCTTCCCACCCTGTTCTCTCCCCTTCACCCAACAAAACCCCTCCCCTTCCCACCCTGTTCTCTCCCCTTCACCCAACAAAACCCCTCCCCTTCCCACCCTGTTCTCTCCCCTTCACCCAACAAAACCCCTCCCCTTCCCACCCTGTTCTCTCCCCTTCACCCAACAAAACCCCTCCCCTTCCCACCCTGTTCTCCCCTTCACCCAACAAAACCCCTCCCCTTCCCACCCTGTTCTCTCCCTTCACCCAACAAACCCCCTCCCCTTCCCACCCTGTTCTCTCCCCTTCACCCAACAAAACCCCTCCCCTTCCCACCCTGTTCTCTCCCCTTCACCCAACAAAACCCCTCCCCTTCCCACCCTGTTCTCTCCCTCTCTTCCCCTTCACCCAACAAAACGCCCCCCCCTTCCCACCCTGTTCTCCCCTTCACCCAACAAAACCCCTCCCCTTCCCACCCTGTTCTCTCCCCTTCACCCAACAAAACCCCTCCCCTTCCCACCCTGTTCTCTCCCTCACACAAACCTCCCCTTCCCACCTGTTCTCTCCCCTTCACCCAACAAAACCCCTCCCTTCCCACCCTGTTCTCTCCCTTCACCCAACAAACGCCTCCCTTCCCACCCTGTTCTCCCCTTCACCCAACAACCCTCCCCCTTCCCATGTTTCCCCGCACCCACAAAGCCTGCCCCTTTCCAGGGCCCGCACCCAAGATCAGCCCCCACGACCCAGCTGCCACAACCCGACGCTGGCCAGCCCACGGTCCGAGATGGCAGCTGAGCAGATCCCAGCCATGCCTACCCCGGTCATCACCCGCTCCGGAAGAGTTGTCAAGCCCAACCCAAGATACATATGATTCCTCAATAACTTTTTTTTTTTTTTTGGGGGGGGGGATGGGAAACAAGGAAGGAGGTCTTCGTATCCTTTTTAAAGAGTGTATAATGCCAAAGTTTTGTCCACACACTCAGTTTTGTTTTGTTTTGTCAATGATTCTCTTTACTTTGTGAAACCCGAAAGTGGCACATTACATTTATATTTATTTTGTTCTGGCTATTTTTTAATGCAACATGTTTGCGCATAATTGCTACATTGAAGTTTAGTAATTTTTTTTGTTGTTGTTTTTTTTTCTTCTCATGCACATGATAGTATTCAAGGTAATATTTTTCCTGTGTTTAATTTTGCTTCAATGAAAGACATGATGAGTTATAGTCCAGATTAGTCAGAGACGGAGAAAAGAAGGATATTATGGTTTATTATTATTATATAAAATTTAAAGATTGAAAAGAAAGGTTGATTATATTTATTGTTAAAATTTATTTTAACAATTTAGTTATTAATTATGTTGTTTTATAGTTAATTATTAATATTTTATGTTTGCATATGTTTTGTAGTATTAAGAAATTTAGAGAAGTTTTAATTACAATTGAAAATTTAATTGTTGGCTATTTAATTAAAGAGATTTGTTAAAAGTTTTATTCCCATTTATTTTCTTGCTTGTTTTATTGAGAAGGAAGATGTAGATAAATAAGATTTCTAGGGACTTCGGTAAAAAGGCATGCAAGTGTGAGGGTCATTTTCCGCCTCGAGGAGGAACGGACGCTATGAGTCAATAAAACCGCCAACATCATTCAAGCTGAAATAGTTTCTGTGTTATGCATGTACGGAAGTCTTCAGGTGTGAGGTAGTATTATTATGTTTTTTGTTGTTGTTGCTGTTGTTGCTTTTTTGTGTGATTGAATGACATCATTGTTAATTTTGTTTTGATGGAAAATTAAAAAAAATACTACAGGAATGAATTGGTTAACTTGAAACCATAGCCAAATGATAGAAAAAAAGGGACTAGTCGTGCGAAAATCAGATTGAATGCATCAACTAATATAAAATGTAAGCAATGATAAAATATAGGCAGACATGTGTTCCATCATTTGTTGATGACAGTTTTCAGAGAAATTAGCATTGATATATGGGCCTTCAGTCAAAGTTAGGCCTTTAAAGGCAAGAAATGCAATCATGAGTGCAGATGGACAGCAGGGTTGGGGGCGGAAGACACATTTGAGGGAGAGGGTAGGGAAAGGGAGAGGAGGGACGGTTGGGGATGAGGAAGCGGAACAGACTGGGGAGAAGAAGGGGACAGGGATAGTGAGAGTGATTTCTGGTCATACCATTGTGATGAGCGAGTGTGATTTCTAGTCACATGATTAAGAGATGTTGAATTTCACATCTGATAATATTTCTTTTTCATGTTTACTTTTCAGTCTTTAGACAGTTATGATTTTCACTGGGATTGATTTGGAAAATAAAATAACAAACACAGTCATGGGTTTTTCTTTTACTTTTATTTTTGTCAGTCAAGACTAATACACATAAGTGCATTTGACTGTCGTCAGATCAGGAGAAATACCACACATCTAACATGCACGTGTGCCAGGAGAGTAGGACACAAACTAAGGCCAAGTAAGTAAAACAGCAAAAAAACAATTTCTCTAACATCTCAAATCAACTTATTTTCGATGGAAAGACTTATGACTAGCTTTTTTTACATGCTGAACCAAAGATGTGACTGATCAATACAAAAACAATCATTGCAAAACAATCATCATTAACTGCTTCAAAAACAATCATCAGAAAGCAGGGACTACTAGTACTTATCAGTACAAAACGCCAAGATAAGAGACCTAAGATAATGTTGCTTATAGCCCAGCCGACCGCAAAGGGCCACATCAGGGCTGTGTACAAAACACCAGAAATTAATGAGCACAAAACCTATCATCAGAAAGTGGGAAGTGCAAAAACAATTATCAGAAAGCAGGAAGTACAGAAACAAAAATAATCAGAAAACAGTTTCTTAATCAGTACAAAAACAGTTACCAGGAAGCAGTAAAGTACAAAAACAATCATCAGAAAGCAGAATACTAATCGGTAAAAAAACCCAAACGAACGAACAAAACCCAACAACAACAACAATCAGGAAGGCGTAATCAGGAAGGCACACAAGGACGCCTGTACAATGTTTCTCTATAAAAAAAAAAAAAAACACAGTATAAAAAACAAGTAAAATGTTAAAATATTATAAAGACTGTTACTCGTTGAACAGCCCATTCAACCTTCAAGGGCCATATGGTTGAACTCATGTCAAAACAAGTTTCTTCCAAAGTCCTTATCAGACAGAAAAGGGACTGATATTAGCTGGCATGATTTCCGCAGAGCTCTCAAACCTGCTTTGGGTCACGGTATCCACTTAATGTAGAAGAAAAGTCAGTCATGTTGTTGGAAAAAAAAGTTCACATCATGATAGAAACAAACATGTGATTCGCTTTGAAGAAACCACTATTTATGAAAAATATTCGTGCAGAAATGTTTGTCTGGCCAATTTCTAAAGTATCCTTAACTCAGTGCCTGTTCCCACCCCCTAACCCCTTCCCCCCTCCTTCTGCCATTTTTGGGTTTTGAGAGGCATATGCATCATGAAGATGGAAAACATTGAAGTAACTAAGGAAGTAAAATAAAAGGCATCAATAAACCCCAAATACTGAACAATCAAATATGTTATGACCAATTCGCCCCCCCCCCCCCCTCCCCCCCGTCTCCTCCGTGCTGCTAAAGTGGTATCATTCCCTACTGCCCATTCCGACTCGCTGTTCACAGCCACACTCCAGCTTGTCTTGCTCACCCTCAGCCCCCAGTAATCCTCAGGAAAAGGTCAATGTGAATTTGTCCTGAGGCAACCTACACTGGGACTCTGCACTTGATGGTGTCATTGGATGGTGTTTAGTGGCACCTGTTCTGATCCAACACACACAAGAAGCCACCACCTAAGATCCCCGCTGACAACAAGAGCAAGAGTGCATGAGCGTCGCTCTCTGGAGGGCTCCACCATATCCATCCATAAACAGTCCCCAAGAACTCGCAGGTGCCTGTCATCTCGACACAAACTCACCAAGGGTATGACGTGGTTGTAGAAACTGAAACTATGGTCACCATGAGAGCAGGACATGAAGGGCCTAGATACTCGCAACTTTTGTGTGTGTATTTTTTTTTTGGTGTAACTGATCGATTCTGATATCAAGATGATGCTGTATGTTCTGACCTGAGACTACACGGCAGGACTGTACTCTATGCTTACTTTTGTAATGTGATGCTTATGCTATGAACCAGGCTTGAAAGATTTGGAAACCTGCAGTGTTGGAAGGAAAATTGAGCAGTGATCTCAGAGATGCATCCATTAGATGGATAAAACTTGATTGTGTGGTTCCAGTCTTCGCAACTGATCCCACAGCAGTAGGAGCTGGTCGGGCTGGAAATCCCACAAGTAAATGACTGATAGGAATAGAACACATCATCTCCCAGCCCTTAATCCACAGCGCTAACAACTGCGCCATGGTGGCTGGTCCAATACCAATATTTCAGCGGCAAAAAAAAGTAATCACAGAAGCTGAGATCAACACAGTTGAAGACACGGTCATAAAGGAGCAGCACAAGAATGTCTGAAACATGCATTTTTACATACTTAAAAAAAAAAAAATAGAAGAAACTAGCCATTTTTACATACTGTTAAAGGAACAGAGAAGAAACTCACCATTTTGACAACCTTAATCGGACAGCATCCCTGCAGTAAAAATTATTTTCTTCACCTTTCTGCCTTTTTGCTCATTGGTTTTGATAGCTTTTCACAATGGAGTGATTCTGACACATGCAATCGCACATACACCAAGTCACCACAAGGAGTTTCCAACAGATGAATAGTAGACTACGACGCATGCATTCATACACACACAAAGCCATCACAAGAAGTTTCATACAGCCCATTAGCACATGTAACAGATCAGCACAATGCTGAGAACCCTAAAGTAGCATATCAGCACATTTTGATGGCAGTCCTTTTTCTTCTTTGTTGTATAACAACTGTTGGCATTTGTGGGACAGTCAAACAATGCATGGCAGGTGCCCTGATGCAGCATGGAACAAAGTTCTACTGAAGTTGCTGACTGGAATGTTCTGTGGGCCAATTCCAAGCTGGTATGAAAAAGTGCAATTCATTCATGAATTTATGAATAGCCTTCAGAGCTGAATTTACAAGGTAAAGATCATGTATTCATAAGAACAAATGCAGAATTGCTGTTCCACCGGTACTTTTCTGAAGCACATGGTGACAAAATACATTATCACTGCATGAAATGTCGACATCACAACTGTAAAGATGAACAGAAAGATGAGCAAACACCAAGACAGATGAACAGACATACAACTCTTTTTGACAGCATGGTTTATATATCACTAGAAACAAATCTTATTCAGAGTGCATCATCCAATCAAAAGTTGATTCATTTCATACATCGCTGGAAACATCTCATTTACAGTGCATTATCTAATTGAAGTACATTTATTTCATACATCACTGGAAACATCTCGTTTACAGTGCATTATCTACTTGAAGTACATTTATTTCATACATCACTGGAAACAAATCTTCAGAGTGCATCATTTCATCAAAGGTACATGCAACGACTGCCATCTTGCAATAAAGTCATCTTGAGCCTTCTGTATGTGTGAAGCATATTTTTCAGTTCTGTACCTTCGTTTCAGATATATACACTGAAGTTCAGCTAGTATCTTTTCGTATTTGCCTCTACAGATGAAATATCTGGTGACAAGGAAAATTAAGTTAGAAAAAAAGAAAAAAGAAAAAATTGCTATCAATGTTGAAATGTTTATTGTGTCTCTAAAATGGATCTTTTCCATTACCATTTTTACATTTATTTACTGACTTCTCTGTAGTCATATCCAAAACTTCTGTTTATGAGAACAGTTAATAAATAAATAAAAAAACTTTTCCGCCCTGTTTTTTCATTTTTTATTTTTTCATTGTGTAATCGTGTGGTCAAATTCACCTATCACTTTTCCTTTTTGAATAGTTTGCCACCTCATACATACCACATCAGCCATAATCTTCCAGGTTGCATTTCTTCTTTTAAACAGTTCCTTCTTTTAAACAGTTCTTTTAAACAGTCTTTATACCATATCAGCATAATCTGACAATCTTGTGAAGGTATAGAAACATCAAAAGCGATGACAGAGATGGTGAGGCAAATGTGAGGATGGATGCTTAAGTAGGAAAAAACAAACAAAAAAAACTGCGAAGGAGAAAATGTAACAAACAGTTGAAAAACATTTGGCACTCTGATATGTTTGTCAGGCAACGGCTGCCTTTGTCTGTTTTCAACAGGATTACACCAGCACTGGACAAATACCATTTAAAAACTGCCACATGACAATTAGAAAAATCATCTTTCACACAGTCTGTTGCACTACTCATCATAACCCATTGAAGCATCATTTCCCAGATGATATTGATAATCAATGAGGAAATATGCAAAAGATTCTACAGAAGATTATTTTTGTACTTTCTGAATACAGATACATTGTTAGAATATTGAAGCAATAAACTTGAGGAATTCTGACAACCTGATAAACAGCAACCTGATAAACAGCATACTGGCATGTGAATGGTAAACCTTGGGAAGATACAACAGGGAAATGCTGAATCACATACATGTATGGGAGAAGCAGTAGGCTTACCACACTGACCTGACCTGTGGAAGATATGAGTTAGGTATGATGCCAGATCTGCATAACCTGACTGTCTTTGCAAATTGTAATGCTTCATAAGTCTACTATTAAACATAATTCAGAGATAATATTCAATACTGCTTGTCATCTGGAGTAAAGAGGTATATAAATTAACCCTACTGTCAAAAAGAGGAATATATTACATGTTTACTGAACTCATACACAAAACTAATGTTGACACCACTGAAGTGATTCAGATTCACACTGTTTCTTACACACACCATGACAATGTAGGGTGAAAGTCAGATTATCAACCAATGGATAGTCAAATGTTTCAAATGTTTTCAATGCATACATTAGAAAAAGAAACACCCGAAGGTGCTGGGGAGGACCCAGAGAAGCACTGTCTTCACCTGCCTCTTGAGCAGTCAATGCATACATTAGTATACAAGATCTGCAGTCACTATACAAAAAAAAAGGTAAACTTCACCTCCAAATATGTTAACATTTACGTTGACATAAATGAACCAGTAGGGTCCCAAGAGCATTACATAATCTACCTAAAATTAGATGGCCCTAATAGAAAATGTCAGTCCGTTCCATTTTGGGTTATGGGTCCCTCTATGTACTCATGCAAATTCTACTGTGACATACTTGCTCCTTTTGGTACCTAGCTCAGCGAACCCTTCAGAACTCTACTGAATTAAATCAGGTCATTAAATGAGGATGTTTCTGATTCTATCCTTTGCACAATTTAAAGCATAACATCAAAAAAGCAGCTTCACACATGCATTAATTTAATCAAACATGCCACCATTGGTTTTGTGAAATGGATGTTGATTTACCAAGCACTTCTGGCACTCAATACTCTGGGAGATGTGAAAGCCTGCTGATCTCAGCCATCTTGGCCACGTGTGGAGCTTCCATCACATGATATTCACAATCCACTAGCTGTTGTGTTTTCTCTTCCACTGTCAGGTGCAAGAAAAGGAGTACGACTTTCAACTTTTTTTCTTCTTCTGGCAACACAGGGGATTCATGTTTATTCTACTTTCCGGCTGAGAATATCAACAATATGCATACATTCTCCACACAAATCAAGTGGACAGGAATGCATCTCTTGAGTTGAAACAATCACAGACTTCTACCTTTTTATATGATCATTTGAACATCTATGTACAGGATTACAATCATATCACATACTTAAAGAAAGCGACTGATATGTGAGAAGACTGGTAACAAATATTCTTTAACATAACGATGAAAGATTTTGATCTCTACATGGAGATCTGAGAAGTGCAGTTGCCATACAGCTCTCTTAGTGATTTGAGGGACTTTGTTCTGTGACTATGCATCTGAGGCAGCACATGAAATCAACCTGTCAGACTCGGAATTAACAATATGAAAATATCCACCATAGCATGTATTGGATACATATAAAGGTTGTCAGACTCTAAATTAACAATATGAAAATATCCACCATACTGTGTATTAGATACATATGTCATTTTCATCCTTGACTTTTAATTGTCAACAGTACTTTATCAGCAACTTGTTTTTGTGAAAGAAAAAAAAAAAGGATTATTTGCACATTAATGCTAGAAATGAATGAAGTTTGGGAGAGACAGACTAAAAAAAAATTAAAAAATCAACTGAGTTTAAAAAAAAAAAGAAAAAAAAGATTTTAGCCTGAAATCATGTATTTCAAATGCAAGTAACTGAGAAAGGAAGAAACTGAAAGACAAAAACAAAACAAAAACAAAGAAAGTCAGTCATGAATCAAAACAAACAACAGGACATCTGCTTTAAACATACTTCATCAAAAAAGACTACACTCCCTCCCTCGAGAAGTTTTCCAAGGCCGAGCTAGGAAGGTTTAATGCCATTAGCGGAAACATTGGAAGCACTCATTAAAAAGCATCATGGTCACAACATCCGTAAAAAAAACCATGAACAGACAAACATACTCCACATAATCAATCATGAAAACAAGCATTCCTAAAGCAACAAAATAAACAAAGTAAGCCTATTTGCTTAAATTAAAGTAAAACTTCTCTTACAATAAGTACTCAAAAAATGGAGAAAGTAGTTATTTCTAACAATTTTTTGAGTGTTTGCAGTGTGTCACTGTGCCATCAGGATAAGCACTAAGGAACTCATGGTCTACCATTTCTTAACATTCAGTTCGCAGTCCATACATAATGGCCAGAGGAAAAGGAGCCAATGATATGACAGGATGCAGATTTTAGTTCGCTTTACCTTAATGAGATAAAATGTTAACATACTTTGTGACAATGGCATTTCGGTCAAATTCCAACAGACAGGGGTCTATCCTTAGTAAGAAATGATTCCTTGACTTGTTTATCCCTTTGGTCTAGTTCTGGATCATGTGGTTTTTGCTACTGGAGGCTGAAGTTGTTCAGGAATCAGGTGTGGGTTTTCTTCACATCAGTCGGGGCATGATCAGCCTCTGATCTTCATACCTACAATAACCTGACTGAAAAGTATTAAAAAATTATGAGAGAACAACATACAGATACTTCCATCATGATTTTGGGAAGCATACTGGACACGCAGTGGAAGACACACACACACACACACACAAAGTTGAAATAAAAATTTGCAGAATGGACAGAGGAACCACCTTTCGCAGAGACCCAAGCCTTGGCATGCTACTGACAGAGCTGGAGGACCTCAATGAATGGTTCTTCAGTGCAGCATCCCCATGGCTTTTCATGGAAAAGACTGTATATATACTCTGACTGAAACAAGTAAAGACCACTGTATATATTGTAACTGAAATAAGTGAAGACCACTGATACTGGCTTCTTTCATCTCTTAGGTCAAGCCAGCTGGCTATGATGACATACAAGGACTTCTTTCAAACTCTGGCAAAAAACATTAACAATGTCTTTTAAAGAAAGTGGAAGCTTGATTCACCTCTGTCATGATACTGTGAAGAACTTAGAAATCTCTGGAACAAGCTTCACAGTTTGAAGGCAAGCTTGAAGGCCTGAAGAAAGACTGCACTTTGGTCAGACAGATTCAGCAAAACAATGCAGCGGTCAAGCATGATAACAGCCAGTTTGTCTTTTCTCTGAGGACAGTTTGGAGCCAGACCTCTGGTATGACAGCCTGAAGACCGCTAGGGGAGGGAGCAGATACTGAATCCTGTGCCAGGCTGAACAACAGGCCGATGGCTGAAGGAAAACACATTGACAGATTTCCAGATTGGCATCTACTCCCTTGCTGCTGGCCAGCACCTTACTTCTTCCATCTTAGTAATACTTCATAAGATCACGCGGATAGCTGTACAAGACCAAAGTCTTTGGTATGACAGGAAGCCAATAGTGAAAAGTTGCAAAAAAAATATGTATAAATGGATGCGAATGGAAAAAATGATGAAGAAATAGAAATGAAAACTGTTACTAGATAAATGCGACTTACTGATCATTATTTACGTGGATCATATCTCAATACCTCCAACAGAAATACTGGATTCTGTACTGCACTTTCATTCTAGCAGGCATGCTCTAACACACACACACATACAAATACACGCAGACAAACACACTCACATATACAGTTTGTACATTTGCACACGGTTTATACACTGAACCCACAAGCACAGGTGACATTATTATATCAAGGCCACAAAGTTTTACAGACATCTATCTTCCCACACTGTACAAAAGAAACAAAAGTGAAAATCTAAAACAGTGTGTCCACCTGGGACGGACTGCTCTGGACGGATGCTTAACTGCTACAGGCAAAAGAACATGATATATGTTTTGAAAACGGAATAAACGATCACAATTGATAAACAAAAATGAAAGGTTCATAAAATAATAAAAGAAAATGACGATTCCCTGAACATCACAGAGTGAACTGACTGACATGCACATGAGCAGAAGTGCATTCATAAACATTGCATACATGCATGTGCACAAACACACACACACACACACACACACACACACACACACCACACACACACACTTGTTATTTGCAAACATATACACCTGTACACACACATGCAAGCAAAAAAGACAGGCTAAAGGTGATAAAATGAAGAGCAAAGTTTAGACACCAAGATAAAACAAATTCAGTCAATATTCACAAGTGGATATCACAGACACATCTGCTGCTTGGACCAGAACAGCTATAGAAAGGCTAGGAATGTCAGACTGCAATGGAATGTGAGAATATTCAAAACACCCCAAACACCTACATGTACACCCTTACTTCCATTCAAGTCCATTCAGAGGGAATATACAAAGGCAGAAACATGCTCTGCAGTTGTGACGTCCCGGAGAACACCAGGGCACCTGCATGAAGGGATGTACAGAGATGAGGTTCTGCAGAGGGGTATACAGGGAGGGAGAACTACAGAGGTAGACAGAGGTGCTGTGGAGGGCTACAGGAGACCATTTTCACCTGTGAAATCTTACAGAGGAACATGGAACACCTCAGGAACCAATGGAGGAACTCCTACCAATGGTTTGATCCTGGTTATCCTGCAGTAAAGTGTCCCTACTAATCGAAGAACCAGCTATGTACTCAAGGGACTAAACATTACACTTCAGTACCAATGACATAAGCAATGAAGAAAAACTTGGGGGGGGGTTAACTCACCATTTTCACTTCTTATCTCTGTTCAATATTTTTTGTTCTGTACCAAAGTTTTTCCTATAGCCTCTTGGATGTTGGGGCAATGAACTATGAGAGGTTCAGTGTCTAGGACATGGCACGATGGAAAGCAAGAACCATCCCTCTCCTTTGACCACATTCAGCCTTCCCTGAACTGAATCAGGCACCCATTTACTGCTGACAGTACAGAGGTTTTCAAGCTGAAAAAATCTGATTCCCAAAGTGGAACTCATGATCATCAGCTCTGCCAGCAAACGGCATGGGCCCATCCAAAATTTTATGTTGACTGAAAAACATTTTCCACTCCAGTAAACCCTATGACAAAATGTAGGTTTACCTCCCATAAGTCAGCTGACAAGCTTGCTGTACAGTGCTGTTCAACTGTATCAGTCTAGAAGAAGACAGCACATCCTTGAAATCCTGACTAGAGTGAAAAACTGCAAAGCTGTACAGTATGATAGAATGATATCCCTTATAGTTGCAAACTGCTTACACAGACACTTGTACAGCTACAAAAGTATACAGGATGCCTATTGGAATGATCAATTTTATCCAAACTATGCTAAACAACAGACAGGGACAAGCAGTCAGCTCACTCTACATTCTAGCTAATCAAAACCTCACAGGTTAGAATCCACATAACACTATTCTGCACTGTCATTAGGCACTGCATCTCAAACAATACTAACTGCAACAGATGGTACAATCCTGTAATATCCATCTAACAAAGTAAATACTGTTTCTTTTTTTACATTTATATCCAGTTTCTGAACACATCTCCGCACATCCAACAGGTGATAAATGCAGCTTCCGTTCCATTCGTTGTGTGGTTTATTCCCTTAAGTTCCTGTGGTGGCAGGAACAAGCGCCAGTTTGTGTCCACCAAGATTTGTATGAAGTGTGCTTGTGGACTAGACATATCCAGTGCTTCATGTATGTCACGGTGTGTGTGTGCATCTATCCCTCCCAAGCTTTCTTCTTGCTGTCTTCAGCAGCAGTCTGAGAGGTGGGGGGGTTGGCAGGAGCATGCCCAGGCCCTGTCCGCACTGGTCCAATGGCGGATGCAGGACCTCTCTGGCTGGCAGCGGCACTGGCATCGGCTGCACTCCTGGTGACGCTACTGCTGGCATGACTCCTTGCGAGGTGCTTCCTGGAAAAGTGTCCTTGACCCCAGCCTCTGAGGGGTCGCCAGTCAGACCAGGGGAGGGCCTCACTTTCTGACTTTCGCTGGCGGTCGTTCAGGCAGACCGAAGGAACGCCCGCCCTGGTCACTGAGCGTGCGCATCATCAGATATGTGGAGCCCTCCTTGCCCCGGGGGGCTGGGGAAGGGGTGTAGGTGTGACGCTGCTCCCCATTCTGCTCACTGTTGCTGGCCTGGAAGTTCAGGCGGAACCGTGAGAACTTGCTCTTTGGATTGACAGGAGGTTTGCCCTGAGGGTTCTTCTTGGCTCCAGCTTTCTTGTCTTGCTCGCTGGTCAGGCGGGTTGCAGGCAATCTGCACACGGCCAACCTGTTGCTGGTCTTCTTTGTCCAAGCTCTCCACCTGTGACGAAAGATAAGCATTAAACGTAGAACATAAGTGTGCTGTGATTTGTCAAATGGTGCAACACTGTTTCCTCACTCCTCTGTTTACAGATCAGAGAGAGAGAGAAGAGAGAGAGAGAGAGAGAGAGAGAGAGAGAGAGAGAGAGAGAGAGAGAGAGAGAGAATTTGTAGGCCTTGTTTGCTTCAGTTTTAAACAATATAAATGTCCTCATGCAAGAAGAAAAAACAGCTGTGTAGAAAGTAGGATGTAATGGTTGATACATGCAGATAAGAAGAAGTTCTGTATAATTTTCTTGCCGGTGGGTGGGGTGGACATGGTGAACGGGGAGGTGGGGGGGGGGGGGGGGGGGGGGTGTGATAGAAGGAAAATGAGTGGTAGAGAGAGGTAGGGCAATCTTCTCAAACACACACAGCCAAAAAGCAGAGACTATGCAAAAGGCGAAGATATATAACCTTCCGTTTCCATTTTTCTGCCCAGATGATAACTGCCTTAGAGCTACATGGTGGCCCCTCCCACCCACCCCACCTTTCCCAAGAGGCAACCACACAGTGTTACTGACAGCATTGAGAAGAGACAGCAATCTCTCCCACGTCGGCAGCAGCTTGTCCAGGGCATCTCCGTTGCTGGTGGAGGCGATGAGGTCAGGGGTCGGAGTGCTGCCTTCCATGGAGTTCTGACTCGGAGATCGTCGTGATGATGTTGCTGAGCTGCTGCCACGACTCGGCAATGAGGGCTGCCCTTCAAACTGCACCCGTCGGAAAGCCTGGCAACCAGTCAGCATGACATGCAGTTAGTCGCCATGTCACCAAGAAGGCATCATTTTGTGTGGTCCAAAACATGCATGCTGCACCACATCTGCTTAGATCTGAGGCCCCAACAGATTGAGGATGAACATAAATGAAAATGAAGAACAAAAACCATATAGACTATCAAAACTGGCATGGGGGAACACATGGTTCACACTTCTCAGATGCCTGACCTATCCATAAACCCAACATGCTGGTCAGGCCCTGAACAGAGCTGACACACCTATCAGGTCAGCTATAAATGGCAGTCCTAGACACAGAGGTGCCAACCCCCTTCATCATTTCAAAGTACAATGCAGAGAGTGTTGAATGTTTTCAGGCACTACCCCTGCTCACTGGTTACTGATCACAGTGCAGGCTGGTAGCTGAGCTCCTTTACAAAGCTATGCTCATTTGACAGCATTGGTAAATCAGGCAAGTCATCAAAGGCTTCTTCCTTCAATTCTGTGGATTTTGTGGGAAATAATACCATGAAAATGTCAGGACTTGCACCTCTGTAAACTATTCAACAAGGGCAGAAAATTCGTTCAGTATTCCATACTGCACAGAATTACGTAAATCCAATTCTACATTGATGACCAATCAATAGGCAGTCATAAACAGAATGATAGACATGCACATTGCTTTGAAATGAATTCTGAATAGTTTTAGCTGCTTTGAATTTATGATGCTTTAAAAAAAAATCTCAGCTTCAGTGCCAGATTAAAATTGTCATATAACAGCATCTAGAGCCCTGTGAGACAGTCTGCGCTAAGGTTAATACATACGAGTGCAAAGGTGTTGGCTGCGCTGTCCACAGATATAGGACTTACCTCCCTGTCATTGACCAATGAGTATTCTGACTGCCTCACATTGTCAATCAACTATCACAAATGCTGAGCAGATCTTTCAAATTATTCACACTGCTGTTTAGAGAAACAATGCTAAACAGAACAAACAGCAAAAATAATAATAACACACAAAGGGCACCGAAGTCAGTGATACAAAGTCAGTGGTGGAAACCAACACAAAGAAAAGAAACAAGTAATCCTAAAAACTGGATGAAATACCACAGCGATGTTGAACTCACCGGCTTAGGTTTGGTGATGCCAGCCCAGAGTTTGAACCTCTTCAGTAAGAAGTCAATCATCTCATAATCTTGTGGCTCTAGTGACGACTTGAAGAACATCTGGGACCGTGTCAGCTTGTAGGCATCTTGGAGGATGGCGATGACCAGAGCTACAAACAAGCCGTACACAAAGGCATAGAAGGAGTAAAAGAAGAAATGGCTGAAGATCCGCTGATGCTCCAGTTCTGAGCTGAGGTTGACAGTTCCTTTCATCACACCCAACAGGCTGAGCAGTGCATTCTGAAAACTGCGGTACCCTTCCAGCGTGGTTCCATAAAACTGCAGCATCAAAAGGATAGGATCATTTTAATGACAACAGCTTAAAGATAAAAGATAAAACAAACCTTTTCATTCAGTATGAAACTGTACATGTGTATAAATCTTACACACACACACACACACACACACACACACACACCACACACACACACACACACCGCACAAACACTGACACACACACACATACAATCCTTATACATCATTTGTGCAATGACACAGGAAACAAAAGTCACTGCACTCTGGAAACTCAAAAGAGCATTTATCCAAATATTGTACAAAAAACACTATATCACTGAAAGAAAAAGATACGATCTGATTATCTTGTGAAACAAAATGGATACAATCAAACTATACTTTAGAGAACACAAGCAGGAAAAGCATGGGGAAGCATCCACCATTACTATACCATGACAATGATCATTACTTACACATACACAGTGAAACCTTTCTAAACAGCACCTAAAAATGTCATGAAAGCTAGGTCCCTATGGACAGAGGTCTTAAGCAAGGTACAATGATCAACATGAACACACACATATGAATAAGTCTGTCACTCACACACATCATTACATAAAAAGGAAGCATAAAAAAAGAAAAAACAAAACAAAAAACCCCCAAACAAACAGAAAAGGAGAAAGAAGTGCACGTTACACCTAGAAATAAATTCAGTAACTGAAATCAAACTGCTACATTACAAGAATATGACATTCAGAGGCTCCACTGCCACAATGACCATACAGTGCTGAGATCACAAATGGTTTGTTATCTTTGTATTGCAGTCATCGGAACTGATGACTCTTTATTACTTTAACATTACACGATCTGAATTTTGACCATGATTTAGCAGTGTTTCTATGCTCTGATGTATGTGCATACTATTGTGTACATATGTTTCAGACTTCTTCTAGCTGCTCACTGCATTTCTTTCTAAGTGTAAATGAAAGACTCTGGGGAAGACTATTCTCAGTGCACTTCATGACAGCAGTCAAGCAACCACCACCAACCTGACCAGGTAGCCCAGCTGGGTGTAGGTGAGGAGGAGGAGGAGGAAGATGAAGGTGGCTCCAAGCATCCGGCCGCTGGCTGTGGCCAGGGTGCGGGGATAGACGCTCAGCGGTCGTATGAATCGCACCTGCCCCGCAATCTGGATGAGCAAAGCAGACATCTCCATCAGATATTGTTTAGTTACATTCTGTGAGGTCTCATGGGAGTGGATGGAAGAAAAAAGGGTAATTGTATGGGTGGTGTGCCACTGGGGTGTGTATGAAACAAAAAATGCTGAATGTACATGTTGTGCATTATTGCGGTGTATAAGAAAGTGGCTGGAAGAAGAAGAGTGCATGTTGTGTGCTGTTGCAGTGTGTATGAAAGTGCAAGAGAGCAGTTAGCAAAGCTAAATGTTTGGAAGGTGAGCAGCAGGGGGAAGCGTTGGGTAAAGACAGGAGCATGGTGGGGGTGAGGGTGAGGGTGGGGGCAAATGAATGAGAGATGGATGGAAATGTGATAGCACATTCAAGTGTGACAGTCACTAAAACAAATATGCAGAGAGAGAGAGAGAGATGGAAGTTTTCTATTTCATGATTTAAAATGTCACATATGAACATGTAATGCTGCAACCTTAATTTAAATTTTTGCAAGCATTTGTATTACAAACAAAAACATCCCATGTAACAACCCAGAACGGATATAGTCCAAGGCCACACTCAACATACAAACACAATTATCTTCAATTATCAACTGTAAAGTGGTCCATAAATAACTTCTCAATTCTGCAATTATTGCATTCAGCAAGAAGTCAACAGACATGGTAAAGCGTTAAACCCCCCCCCCCCCCCCCCCCCCCCCCCCGAAAATTACAAAATTTTCTGGCATCCATTGTGCCAGCAAGGTTTTGAGTGAATGGATGTGATCAACACTCAAACATTCATGCTTCAAGACACACCGGATTTCAACAAATACAAGCCACATGACAGGAAACATGACCCATAGGATCCATACTTAAAATCCTACTGCTGCTTGCTGCTTTAAAGAGAGCCTTTTTTTTTCTAGACTGCGTATTGCAAACCTCAAGTGGTTCAACTCAAAGGTGTGACTTTGGTGCATTGCTTACACACTGTGACATGACCTGGTTAAGCACTGAGAGGATATACATTTTTCCTTTTTTTTAAAAAAATACACATGCAAGCTTCAATCAAAGGGAATCTACATGAACCATTGGGTTGAGCATTTAACTATTTTTTTTCCTTACACAAATGTTTGTAGTTTTCTTTCTGATAATATTGTTTAGAAACGGGTCAAGATTCACAACTTCACCCTAAAAATATGGCTGAGTGAAAACAACACTCATCTTGAGAGGAGCTGAAACAGTGTTAGATAAAGGATCGGACAATACAGGTGTTTGTATGACGATGGGATCACTGATGAAAAAGGCATGTGTACCTTTCAGGCTTTCTCCTCTTCAGAATGTTGTGACTCCATTGAAAAAAAACTAATGGCAGACATTTACAGATAGCACTCTTGAAAAATCTGTTCAGAAATTTTGACAGTAAACATACTCAACTTTCAAAATCAGCTGTAGTTTGAAGCTTTTTCTTTGTATTTTTTTTTGGTGCTGTCTGCAAGTCAGTCGAATTTTCAAAACGTGGATAATAGAGTAGTCTGTCCTGACATAATAGTGAGTCTATTTTCAGCACATTACCACTGAGTTAACCTTTTCTGTATGTCTGTAGGTACAGAAGATCAAACACATGTCAAAAGATGCTCTAATCACAGATGCTGTGTGTAATCCAAGTAAGCGTAGAATGGACAATGCAATCTCAAGTCCATCCAGCATGCACCAGCCTGTAGAACCACAGGAGGATTTATAAAACTATTTCTACACTTCAAGGCAGTTTGTGTGAAAGAGTGAACATAAAGGTGCAGTTCTTAAAAAAAAGGAGAATAAAAAAAAAAACCTGATTTCCCTCAGCATATTCAACGGCCATAAGAATGTGCTCATTCCACTGACAGTTTTGTTGTTGTGGGTTTTAGGGTTTTTTTTGTAACTGAGTTGTTACTTG
Source organism: Conus ventricosus (assembly GCA_018398815.1). Taxonomy (NCBI): domain Eukaryota; kingdom Metazoa; phylum Mollusca; class Gastropoda; order Neogastropoda; family Conidae; genus Conus; species Conus ventricosus. The sequence goes on along the minus strand of CM031596.1, from coordinate 85,070,632 downwards.
CCCCCTAGCAGATCTACCTGCCCGTCAACTGGCGTAACTTTAAATTCTACAGAGATCTGTATGACAGGACACTGGAGAACACAATAAATTGTCTGTCAGCAAGTAGTCAAAACTAGATGACCTGTGTGCTCCATTCTAATTGGCTAACACCCTCTGACTCAGACAAACAGTCGTCAGGATTCGTAGTGATGTCAATTCCATAAAGAGTAACATGATAGTTTCATTCAAGGAAATCTCCAGCTGTCAAGATCATGTGATGACGGTTTTCCAGTGAAGGAAACACACTGCAGAACATATATTTACACTCAGCAGATGTTTTATCCATATTGCTCTTGCCTGGCAGCATTTACCACTTGCCCTTGTTGTTCACCACTTGCCCTTGTTGTTCACCACTTGCCCTTACTGTTCATCAATTGCGCTTACTGTTCACCACTTGACCTTACTGTTCACCACTTGACCTTAAAGTTCACAACTTGCCCTTGCTGTTCACCACTTGCCCTTACTGTTCACCACTTGACCTTAAGGTTCACCACTTGTCCTCAAAGTTCACCACTTGCCCTTACTGTTCACCACTTGCCCTCAAAGTTCACAACTTGCCCTTACTGTTCACCACTTGCCCTTACTGTTCACCACTTGACCTTACTGTTCACCAGTTGACCTTACTGTTCACCACTTGCCCTTACTGTTCACCATTTGCCCTTACTGTTCACCACTTGACCTTACTGTTCACCATTTGACCTTACTGTTCACAACTGCCCTTACTGTTCATCAATTGCGCTTACTGTTCACAACTTGCCCTTACTGTTCACCACTTGCCCTTACTGTTCACCACTTGACCTCAAGGTTCACCACTTGACCTTAAGGTTCACCACTTGCCCTTACTGTTCATCACTTGACCTTAAGGTTCACCACTTGCCCTTACTGTTCACCACTTGCCCTTACTGTTCACCACTTGCCCTTACTGTTCACCACTTGACCTTAAGGTTCACCACTTGACCTTACTGTTCACCACTTGACCTTACTGTTCACCACTTGCCCTTACTGTTCACCACTTGCCCTTACTGTTCACACTCACCACTTGCCCTTACTGTTCACCACTTGACCTTACTGTTCACCACTTGCCCTTACTGTTCACCACTTGACCTTAAGGTTCACCACTTGACCTTACTGTTCACCACTTGCCCTTACTGTTCACCACTTGCCCTTACTGTTCACCACTTGACCTTACTGTTCACCACTTGCCCTTACTGTTCACCACTCACCCTTACTGTTCACCACTTGACCTTACTGTTCACCACTTGACCTTACTGTTCACCACTTGCCCTTACTGTTCACAACTTGACCTTACTGTTCACCACTTGACCTTACTGTTCACCACTTGACCTTACTGTTCACCACTTGACCTTAAGGTTCACCACTTGCCCTTACTGTTCACCACTTGACCTTACTGTTCACCACTTGCCCTTACTGTTCACCACTTGCCCTTACTGTTCACCACTTGACCTTACTGTTCACCACTTGCCCTTACTGTTCACCACTTGCCCTTACTGTTCACCACTTGACCTTACTGTTCACCACTTGCCTTACTGTTCACCACTTGACCTTACTGTTCACCAGTTGACCTTACTGTTCACCACTTGCCCTTACTGTTCACCATTTGCCCTTACTGTTCACCACTTGCCCTTACTGTTCACCACTTGCCCTTACTGTTCACCACTTGCCCTTACTGTTCACCACTTGCCCTTACTGTTCACCACTTGCCCTTACTGTTCACCACTTGACCTTACTTTCACCACTTGACCTTACTGTTCACCACTTGACCTTACTGTTCACCACTTGCCCTCAAAGTTCACCACTTGACCTTGAAGTTCACCACTTGCCCTTACTGTTCATCACTTGCCCTTACTGTTCACCACTTGCCCTTACTGTTCACCACTTGCCCTTACTGTTCACCACTTGCCCTCAAAGTTCATCACTTGCCCTACTGTTCACCACTTGCCCTTACTGATCATCACTTGCCCTTACTGTTCACCACTTGACCTCCCTGTACTTCCATGATGTAGCATGGAAAAACAGTTCAACAAGTTTTGATGATGGTCCAGTGTTGATGTTTTTTGTAGAGACGTCTTTCTTTCATTTCTGGGGAAAATATGTGATTTAGAATACAATGTTTAAAATGGCTAGTCATTGTTTACTTGCTCTTCGGTGTGGCCTTTTTGGGCAAACTATATGTAAAAGAAAAGATGAATAGATACAACCAAAAATGCAATGTGTAACATTTAAAACATCCCGAACAAATAAAGTGAGCAAATCCAGCATGCAAGCACTTAGTCCAGTCATTCTGTTCCGAGCACAGTGAGCTGGATTTTACGTTTATCATTGATAAACACATACAAACAAAATAGACAAATATATGATTTCTGTCCCCAACACAATGCTGAGACAAGTCAACAAACAACTGACCAATTGAAAAATTTAAGTCATAACAAAAACCAACCAACCAACCAAATGTCAGAACAAGACAACGTCGAACCAACGAACAGAATATGTTAGGACAATACAGCAACCCACTAACCAATACCAAATACTTGGACAAAACAATAACCAACAAATCAATACAAAATGTTAGGACAAGTGAATGCCTGAACAGCCAAGACATATTATTAGGAAACAACAACAACAACAACCAACACACCTAAAGAGTTGGAATAAGACAACTGAACAACCAAACCGGCTGGAACCAGATAAACAACCAACCCAATGTGAAGACACAATAGCCAGCATACAACCAACACATAATGTGAGAACACAACAGCATCAACGCAATTAACATGTATCATTAGAACATGACAGCCACCAACACATAATGTGAGAACAAGTCAACATTTGAACAAGCCACACGAAAACAGTCAAACACCCGTACATCACTCCCAGAACCAGACACAACAAATCCCACCAGTGCTGCATCTACCTTGAGTAACAACAGAAAGATCAGGCAGGCATGCAACACACGCAAAACGTCATGCAGGTGAACGGCACGCTCAAAGTTGGTGAACGACGTCGAGCTGCCACTACTGAACCTCTTCAGGGTGCCAGTGGCCGTGACGACAGAGCCGATGTACATGCCAACGCTGACCACGCTGACCAGAGCGATGCCAAGCTGCAGCCAGTTGCTGGGGCTGCGAACAAACTGGGATCTCTGCTCCCTGATCAACAGGATGGTGTGGATCAGGAGGTACAGAGCTGGCAGCAGCATCAGGACCTGCAAAAGCCAGGGGGTAGTGTTCAATTGACAGGATGCCTGCTGTATGGTCTGTATGTTAGAATCTCTGATTAAGTAAAATGTTCTTTCCATAATCATGCTGCTTAAAACTTAATATTACCGTTTCGTTTTTACTAGAAAATGAAGAATGTGGTCTGCCAAAAACAAACATGTAAAGTAATGTTTGCTTCCCACAGTGAAACAATGAAATGCACGTAACTCCCAACTAACGTTGCTTGTGACACCAATTATTCTATCAAATAATGAGAAGATTCATACTGATAAAGAACCCTTCCTTGCCTAATCAAAGACTTTCAATGGTTAAGTCAACCTTCACTTGCTTGATAAAACCCATAACACCTTCTACTGATGCAAGCAGCCCTATAATGCACAGAAAAAAAACAACCACCCACAAACCAGAAAAAATGATGATGGCATTAACAATCCAAACGCTAATCCATAAACACGCACATACACACACAATATGTCCATCTTCATATGGCAGCACAGCCATTACCTGGCAAACGTAAAGTGGTTCCACTTGGTCAGGATTGAAGATATAGAGACGTTGCGATTGGATGTCATGGCTGGCAAGAACACCGCCTGAAATTGAGCAATGGTGGTTCACTGTTTTTGCCACATGGGCTTAACTTAAAACATCAGTCACTGCTAACATAGCACTATTTCTGTCCATGCACCAGTCTTCTCTGTATGTGGATGCTGCATGACAGAACACTCCTCACTCTTCTCTGACAGAGCACTTACCAGTGCGTAAAGGGGGAAAAACAGCACATACACACTCAGAACTGGTCTTTGCATGATCTGAACCCTATGACCTAGGGCCTGGAATGTCTCTCTTCTTGATGAGTGCCTCATCTACTAGGCCAATAGTAAAAAAAAAAATATTCACAAATCACTTTATGGCATACTACTGAAGAGAAAGCTCATAATCATGCTGACATAACTATCAGCTAAATTATCTGAT
>CM031596.1:85053885-85061385 GCA_018398815.1 Conus ventricosus | reverse complement strand
TAGGCGATGGTTTGTCGAATCATCGTGCGTAGTCGTAACTTCTTGCGTCCTTCTTTGTGGGCCTGGAGCAGGGCAAAGCCTCCAAGAGGACGGAACTTCACCTCCTGCAAAAGAGTTTTCTTCTTTATTAACCCTGAAATTTACAGTGTGTACTCAAAAACAAGCAAAGCCCAACCTCAAAGAGAAACAAACAAACAAACAAAGATTAGAAAAAAAAATTGCACATTCAAACTGAACTGTGCTATTTTGTCAAGAAACTCTAGCATTACATTTGCATGATAGAATCCCCAAGCTGTTGTTCCATTCGATGGAACACATCTTCCACACTCTGTTCAAAAAGTATCCACAACAAAAAAAATGCAGAAAGATTAAGTGAACAGACAGAAGAAGCTGGAAAGAGGGGAGGAGGGAAAGGGGGAGAGGATGGTGGAGGTGTATGAGTTGCTTGCATTGTCACAGCTGCATCCATGTTGTATAAACTGTGCTCACCGCTCTGGCATCTGAAATACAATGGAAGGAGATCCTGGCATTACCACATTGTCCTGCACACCAAAACGGTGATGGCCCGGTGATTCCAATCACATCGATATTATTATTCGTCTTCATCACAGACCCAGCTTGCCTGTACTTGGGATGGTTCACTCTCTCACACCCTTCTGCAGGAAACTGCTATGAAGGGGGATTCCAACTGCCCTGTGATCAAGACTTGTTGGGTAAGCCACCCCTCAAACTTATGAGGGGTGGCTTACCCGACAAGTCTTGATTACAGGTCAGGGAAAGAAAGAATGGTGGAAGAGTGTCGCGGCTGAAGACAGAACTAAAACAACGTGGAAAAATGAGACTAACAATGTTCTTTAGGGAATGTCTATTTTACTCTCTTTTATGCTATACATAATGAAGTATGTAACAGCATGAATCAAAGACAAAATATTGCCTTTTTCAAATATCTGAGAAGCTGAAATAACCCCAGCAAAATCTCACTGGTGTGGACATGTAGTCCAAATACGATCTCACTGATCCTGTAGACCATGCAAGTAGTAACACCATACTACCACCTACCTTCAGCTGTTCATTGGCCTCAATGGAAGGCATGACGTCAATGGAATCAGCCTCCACGTCTTTTTCAGCGTCCTTCGTCACCACGGCCACATACAGTGCCAGGATCACCACCTGTACACACCACAATCTGTATTGTATGCATTCTGGCATTGTCAACATAATTCAGAAGAAACTTATGTCAGACTGCTTTCCAGCGTCTGGTACAATGACACTGGTTTTCTTTCAAAGATTCGTTTCATAACAGAAATGGCTTCTTGATAAAACTACATGGTATCATTTAATTTCATTCCGTCTCTTATTCTTTTGTCCAAAAACAAGTATAACATTTGGTGAGTTTCTTTCACCCTCCTTTCCTTTTTCTGAAATTCAACCCACAACTGTCTGGTGCAAGCATTTAGTTCATTAACATTGTTTTTAGGCATAAACAGACAGGCTACACCAGAAAAAAGAGTTTTATCACTCAAGAACAGACATCCAAACAAATGCTTGGGTGCAAGAGGAAAACCGAGCCTAGTGGCCCCAGTACACTGACTGTGAGGTGGGCAGGATGTGTAGAGCGGATCCACCAGCCCATGTTCCCATACCTTGAGGGGCTCCAGGAGCAGCATGGAGCAGAGGAAGGCTAGCAGTACTGACAGCAGCCACTGCAGAGCCACAGCAGAGCCAAAGTTGTATCCGTACAGCAGCACCATCAGGATGGACAGCATCGACAACGCCAGGCAGATACCGTACCCCACATACACACAGAACCAGGGCAAGCGGCACCCTCTGTCTTCTGTGGGGTGGCCCAGCAGCTGCATGCGATCTGAGGACAGGGAACGCACCTATTTTGTAGTGGGTTGTGCTGTACTGCATGGTATGTTTTCTGGTGTGGGATGGAGGAGGACTGTGCTGTTTTGTGTCATGTAATGTGTGTTTGTAATGAGCTGAGTAATGTCTGTGACATTGTATGGGCTCACAGACTCGTATTGCTGTATGTGGCTCTGTATGTGATGCTGTATGATCTGGTGGAGTGTGGTCTTGTTTCAAATGGTACTGTTTTTTTTTTCTCAACTGGAATTATTATAATATACTTGTAGTGCCCTCATGATACTGGTCTACGTGATAAACACTCATGCAGGCAGGTTTGTATATGCGTGTATGCATTCTGTGTGTGTGTGTGTGTGTGTGTGTGTGTGTGTGTGTGTGTGTGTGTGTGTATGTGCATGTGTGTGTGTGTGTGTGTGGTGTGTGTGTGTGTGTGTGTGTGTGTGTGTGTGTGTGTGGTGTGTGTGTTTGTGTGTGTGTGTGTGTTGTGTGTGTGTGTGTGTGTGTGTGTGTTGTGTTTGTGTTGTGTTGTGTTGTGTGTTGTGTTGTGTTGTGTTATGTGCATGTGTGTGTGTAGTGTTGATGCTTTGTGTGTGTGTGTGTGTGGTGTGTGTGTGTGTGTGTGGTGTGTGTGTGGTGTGTGTGTGCATGGTGTGTGTGTGTGTGTGTGTGTGTGTGGCATGGTGTTGTGTGTGTTTGTGTATGAGCATGTGTATCTGTGCACGTGCGTGCGTGTGCACAAGTGTGAGAGTGGTGTTCACTTGATTGCTGCACACGTTATGAGTATACTGTTGATCCACTCACTCTTCAGCAGAGTAGAGAGAGTGGTGCGTGACTTTTCCGACATCAGGAAACTGTTGAAGGTACTGTCACGGCGCATGAAGGTGCTGTCTCTGCGCACCATGGAACTCCCTGCACTGCTGGGCATATGCATGGATGCCATGCGCAGTTTCATCAAGCTTGTCATGCTTGCTCGCCTGCAGCAAACAATAACAAGAAGAAGATTAAAAAAGACAGCGTGCATGCTAAGAGTATGGACTATAGCCACAGTAAATTCTGTCCCTAAAGGTACTTCACATGATGCCTTCATTCCTTTGAAGATGTTTTTTTTTCTAATTTTTTTCTTTCTCTTAGTCTCTACTGGATTTATTTTCCAATATAAAATCAGTTCCATTCAGTTTTTATCCTGACACATTTTTCTCTTGCCCATAAAGGAGCTTTGCATAAAGCCCCTCTTCTTAACATATCCTTTTCCCAGAAAAAATGTTTTTCTCTTTGTCTCTGCTAGATTTATCTTCCAATATAATAAAATCAGTCCCCTTCAGAGGACCACTTTCTTCCCATACACTTTTCTCTTTGTGAAGACTTCCTCCCTTTAACTTTTACCACTTTGCTCATACACTTTTCTCTTTGTGGAGTCTTCCTCCCTTTAACTTTTACCACTCTGCTCATACACTTTTCCCTTTGTGAAGACTTTCTCCCTTTAACTTTTACCACTCTGCTCGTACACTTTTCTCTTTGTGAAGACTTCCTCCCTTTAACTTTTACCACTTTGCTCGTACACTTTTCTCTTTGTGAAGACTTCCTCCCTTTAACTTTTACCACTCTGCTCATACACTTTTCCCTTTGTGAAGACTTCCTCCCTTTAACTTTTACCACTCTGCTCATACACTTTTCCCTTTGTGAAGACTTTCTCCCTTTAACTTTTACCACTTTGCTCGTACACTTTTCTCTTTGTGAAGACTTCCTCCCTTTAACTTTTACCACTCTGCTCATACACTTTTCCCTTTGTGAAGACTTCCTCCCTTTAACTTTTACCACTTTGCTCATACACTTTTCTCTTTGTGAAGTCTTCCTCCCTTTAACTTTTACCACTCTTCTCATACACTTTTCCCTTTGTGAAGACTTTCTCCCTTTAACTTTTACCACTTTGCTCGTACACTTTTCTCTTTGTGGAGTCTTCCTCCCTTTAACTTTTACCACTTTGCTCATACACTTTTCCCTTTGTGAAGACTTTCTCCCTTTAACTTTTACCACCTTGCTGACTTTCTCCCTTTAACTTTTACCACCTTGCTGACTTTCTCCCTTTAACTTTTACCACCCTGCTCATACACTTTTCTCTTTGTGAAGACTTTCTCCCTTTAACTTTTACCACTTTGCTCGTACACTTTTCTCTTTGTGAAGTCTTTCTCCCTTTAACTTTTACCAATTTGCTCGTACACTTTTCTCTTTGTGAAGACTTTCTCCCTTTAACTTTTACCACTTTGCTATACACTTGTGAAGACTTTCTCCGTTTAACTTTTACCACTTTGCTCTCATGGTTACTGAATACCTTCATTCAATGCTGCGCCATCCACAATCCATTATTTCTTTTCTTACTGTTTTGACAATGTCAAACATTTTCTATGGTTCTAATTTACACCAACCAAGTAAGGTGTGTATGTGTGCATGTTTGTGTGCTATGTTGGCACAAGTGTGTGCGTGTATACATTTTATGGAAGAGAAAACCTATGTATTTAAGAGCATAATATCTGTAACGAAACTTTTTTTTCACCACACTCATTTCTATTTCTAATTTCACTTTTAAAATAATTGGTTTGTCTTTTTGTTTAGCATATGTACACAGGCAAGTTAAAAGATAAGCATTAACAAAAATTGAGTTCTGAATCATTTTTTGGTTACTGTGCAAAACAGTACTTCCCTAGATTACTCGCAGAGCTGCCAGGTGTAAGCCACATTTATGAATAATGTTAAAGGGATCAAGCATAATGTTCAACAAATATTCTGAGTGATCTTAAAACCAAACGAGAATACATCAAATTATTCACCAAGGTATTTTTTAAACATCAAAGCAGTCTTTATTTCAGAAATAAAATTCAACACATCTCTCACTCTCTCTCTCTCTCTCTCACACACACACACACACACACACACACACACACACACACACACACACACACACATACAAAGCAGACATAATCTTATCCACTTTTAAACTTTAAGGCAGGAGGGGTCAATACTAAAGTCAATATCAAGGATGACATGTCTCATAATCATATCACTGACAGTGTGAAGGTACTTCATAATTCCAAAAATCATCTTTTTTTGGGTTTTTTTTTTTGCCACTATATCAAAAATTTTATGCACAAATGTAATCGGTGAAATATGTCCATGATGTAGTGTTAGAATGCTAGAAATGGAGACCAATCAATAAAGCAAAAATGAGTGTCCATGCAGAGAGAGGTAGGGTGGGCGTCACGTGATAGTCTTATTAATAATAATAATAATAATAATAATAATAAGGAACATTTAGTGCGCTTAATCTTAAACAAAAGCCCTAAGCGCTTACAGCAATAAGCCCTAACACACACACACACACACACACACACACACACACACACACACACACACACACACACACAAACACACACACACACACACACACACACACACACACACACACACACACACACAACACACACACACACGCACACACCCACACACCAGCGAAGGAGCAGAAAAATTATGTTTTGAAGAGAGTTGTTTTGAGGGAGGACTTGAAAGAAGAAAGACTGTTTGAGTTTCGGAGTGCAGAAGGGAGATTGTTCCAGCAGGAAGGAGCCTGAAAAGTAAAAGAACGTTCACCAAGTGTTCTGGCCCGAAAACGAGGGATCTGCATAATGCGAGTGTCAGAGGAAGAGCGAAGCTGTCTGGAAGGAGTATAGGTCGACAGAAGTTTAGAGAGGTAAGATGGAGCGAGGCCATCCAATGCCTTGTAACAGAGCAAAGAAAGTTTGTACTTGATGCGTTTTTCAACAGGAAGCCAGTGCAAAGATTTAAGCAAGGGAGAAACATGAGAGGTTTTCGGAGATTTCGAGACAAGGCGAGCAGCATTATTTTGGACTTTCTGCAATTTTGCAAGAAGATTCTGTGGACAGCCAGCAAGAAGAGAATTACAGTAGTCAAGTCTTGAAAGAATGAAGCAGAAACCAGAGTCTTGGTGGCTTCTTCAGACAGAAGGTGGCGCACAGAACTGATTCGCCGAAGCTCCAAGTAGCAAGCACTGCATTATTATTTATTACTGCATTAGCCACAAAAAAAATTCAGCCTTTCAGAGATAACTAACTGCCGTTGAATGCTATGTTCTGACATGGTATAGTCTATGACACCAAAAAGGAGTGTCCATGCAGAGAGAGAATTTTAGGGCATGTTTCCTAACTAGGAAGGACAGAAAAACAGATTTAACTGCACGGGCAAGGCAATAAACATCAAGGGAGGCAAGTTGTCAGACAAGGGAAGGAGCAAAGAGGGAGACTGATTTACTTCCTTCAAGATTTTGAACTGCATCCTGGTCAGGCTAGATGTGTCCGTATTAAATAGAATAAATGCACTTACTTGATTAGGTATACATGAGAATATTTATCACACAAACTTCATTTTCATTCCTTCATTCAGAAAGCTGGTGCAAATCACACTGCAAGTGTTAAGGCTGACAGTTTTGAACTTGCAGACATTTTAATTCAGACAGACAGGTGTATTCACAAGTGGATCCCACAGTAGTTACCTGTCCAACATAGGATCTTGACGAGGGTTGAAGGTCGCTCCCTCCACTCTCCTCCCTCCCTTTCCATCAAGGCCCTCAGAGGCCCACTCGTCATCGGACTCAAACAGATCGTCAATGGCGCTCTGCGAGGAGTGGGACGAGTGCTTCTTCACCAGACCTTTGGGCATACCGCTCTTCAGCGAGGCTCTGCTTCGGATGGAGGATGACTTTTTCAGCTCTCGGTCTAACTGATCCAGCTTCTGCATGAACTCCTCATGGTCATCACTGTCGTTCTCTGTGTCCATCTGAAAATACATGTGCATATAAATATGAAGAAAAGTGAACATTCATTTTTGTTAAGTTCAATGTCTTAGCATAACTAGATACCTCGTAGTATAATATGTGGAAGTTTCACAGTGTTTGGGGACACCTGATACCTCGTAGTATAATATGTGGCAGTTTCACAGTGTTTGGGGACACCTGTGATTGTCAAAACTGTGATTTTTTTTTTCATGAAATAAACCTAAAGTTTCAAAATTTGTGTTCTGGTGTGAGACTGCGATGTTACCATCGATGCTCTATGCTCACTTTGAAAAATAAAAACAACCAAAATAGTATGCAAATGTCACCAAAATAAAAAAAAATTTTTTTCTGTCGGATGACATTTTCAAGCTATTTTGATCATTTTCGTTTCATGACCAACTTTGAGCACCAATAGTAAGATCACTAGCTCATACAAAAAATCAGATTTCAGAAGCATGAATTCTATTTCATCTCATCTACCAAACGGAGTGACATGACTTCAGAGTTCACATCTTACACAATTACAGGTGTCTCTAAATACCATGAAATTGCCAGTAACTAAGAGAATATTATGGAGGAACTGAGTTAAAGATTTCTTACAAATTATCTTGATGCAAACATAAACAGATAGAATATCTAAATCAGATTCCTCAATTACTGAAAAGTATTGCAATGTAAGAGTAAATCAATACAAGTAACAAACTAACATTCAAACTTAACATGGTATACCAGAATGCATAATGAAATATAAAGTCACAAGTTCATAAGCATTCCTCTCCTTCTCTCTT
>CM031596.1:84998885-85048885 GCA_018398815.1 Conus ventricosus | reverse complement strand
TTCTGCATAATGTGGATTATTAGGAGACCTTCATATTTCTGTAATCCTCTCCTTCTGCATAATGTGGATTATTAGGAGACCTTCATATTTCTGTAATCCTCTCCTTCTGTATAATGTGGATTATTAGGAGACCTTCATATTTCTGTAATCCTCTTCTTACACTTTACAGGCATTGTTAGTGGATTCCCATAGTTCTTGATTCCCATCCTCCTGCACAGTTTGCATTGTTAGGAGAGCTCCATAATTCTTGCAGCCTCTTTGGCATATTGTGCATTGTTAGCAAACCTCTGTATGGTTCTCAATTCCTCTTCCTCTTTACCATGCACAGTGCTAGGGGCACCCGAGAAGCACTCAGACCTTCTCCTTTATAACAGTACACATTGTTACCAGACCCCAGACAGGCCTTGTCCCTCTCCTTTGTAACAGAACATGTTGTTAGCAGAACTCCATTGTGCTTCATTTCTCTCCTGTGAAACAGTGCACATTGTTAGTGAACCTTGACAGTGCACCATTCCTCTGCTTCTCCACATGGTGAGCAGTTTTACCTCTTCAGGAGAATTAGGAGAATTGCGAGGACTACATGAAGAGCGCGGAGTGCGAGGAGTACGAGGAGTGTGAGGACTCCGAAGTATACGTGGGGAGTTCTGCAAAGGATCTTGAAAGATTTGATTTCCTTCCACATAAAACAAAAGAACCTGGTATACTGCAATTCAGTCATTAAGGAAAAGAAGTTTTAAACCAGATGACACCAGCAACTTCGCTAATGTTCATTGGAGGCTGTGTCAAGTCCAAGTCAATGGCATCAACATGATTACTTAGGCATAAATGACAGCTGCACAGAGTAAATCTTATGAACCAAAAGGCTGTGTACAAAACATATTATCTTTTTTTTGTTCATAAAAAGAATGTTGTTTCTGACAAGAAAATGGAACAAACTGTTGCATTAGTGAAAAAAAAGGTGAACTACAAATGAACATACAAAACATGGAGTAAGTAATGCTAATTCAATATACAATACAAAATAGACAAGTGAGTTTTTAACACACATATCTTCTTCAGATGTTAGAAGAACAGAAATTAAAAAATGCACAAAACAGTATTTTCCAGACAGCAGTAAGCATGAAAATAACAATGTATGACAGAGGAATATGGAAGTGAGGTCAGTTTAAAAAGACAGAACAGTAGAAAAAAAAAAAAGCCCTGATCAGAAACGAAATGGCCTGACTAATGTGCAACTCATCATGTTTTTTCAAATCCATGAAAGTCAGGTTATGAATATGACTGGAGAACAGGAAAGTCACTGTCAATTCTCAGTACTTAACCAGCCGTTTGAAAACAGCTCTACTCTCAGGAGAAAATGAGGTGAGAGGGAACAAACTAATCTGTACTGAAAATACTCTCCTCTAAGTTTTCCCTCTGATTTTGGACAGAAAGTTTTATTGTCTTCAATGTCTGAATCAAAAGCAGTTTCAGTTGTGAACATTGTTCAAAGCTAGGGCCCAAGGTAAAATTCAAACACACTGGCATTATCTAAAGATATTCAGCTCAAGGACTGTAACAGAAACAAGCATGTTCTTCTTTCATTAAAGAAAAAAACAGAGAACATGAGGCAGGGGGTGGGGGTGGGAGACTAGCAATACATTTCATCCACAAGAAGCGAACAATGAAACACAGCTTACCAGGATACTGTCTTTAAAAGGCGTTAATATCTACACAATTGTAAAGACATTAAGAAAGAACCAATGACTCAATTTTTTTTTTCAAATCAGTTCAAACATTTGTATTCAGATTTCATGTCATATTTTCTCTACAGAACTGAACATTAACAATCAAACAAAATAAAAAGCTGAGATCAAGTAATCATTACTGCTCATGACCACAGGTAGCATCCAGTGTACGGTACCATCCATCTATCAAATGATAGCTATAATTCTCATAACTGGCAATAATTATGTACTTTTTTTCTGTCAGGCATGAAAGAACACAATTCAGAGTAGAAGTGTCAAAAAGATCAACACCATGTACTTTTTTTTCTGTCAGGCATGAAAAGAACACAATTCAGAGTAGAAGCGTCAAAAGATCAACACCATGTACTGACATTAAACATTAGCACAACAACCCACACTTACCGGTATAGATTCTGTGGTGCCTCACGCTCAAAGATGGTAGACCAATCCTCATTGGGGTCATGGTGCGCAGCGAGCCTCCATTCTGTGACACGTCACACATGGCGTCGATCTCCAGTGTCTGGGCCGACTGGGGGCGCATGGCTTGGTGAACACATCAGCCTGTGGAAAGACATAGCATCTGAAACGTCTTGTGTGAACACATCAGCCGTGGAAAGACATAGCATCTGAAACGTCTTGTGTGAACACATCAGCCTGTGGAAAGACATAGCATCTGAAACGTCTTGTGTGAACACATCAGCCGTGGAAAGACATAGCATCTGAAACGTCTTGTGTGAACACATCAGCCTGTGGAAAGACATAGCATCTGAAACGTCTTGTGAGAACACATCAGCCTGTGGAAAGACATAGCATCTGAAACGTCTTGTGTGAACACATCAGCCTGTGGAAAGACATAGCATCTGAAACGTCTTGTGAGAACACATCAGCCTGTGGAAAGACATAGCATCTGAAACGTCTTGTGTGAACACATCAGCCTGTGGAAAGACATAGCATCTGAAACGTCTTGTGAGAACACATCGCCTGTGACATGGTGTTGGTACCATGTGGAGTTTCAGCCAAGGGCAGCACTGGTAAGTGCATGTGGAGCTTGATTTTTCCCATTGTCTTCATCAACATATGTGCACCTCAAGGGGTTGAACCTCCTTCATTTGTATGTATTTCATACTCATGAGCCATGCTCCATGCATCTCCGTTGTATATGTCATGAGTTATGTGAACAGATGGGAATCATGCTTTGTTTTGTTCAGATGAGAATTACGTTCCTTGAGGCTGGCAACACTATCAAAACATTAGAAATGTAAAAACAATTTGTTGTTTAGTCCTTTTCTTATGAATGATGTGTATGTTTTATCTACATATGCCTATACAAGAACATATCTCCACGTTAAAAAAAGCTGTTGTCCATGTCAGCATTTCAACAACTGGAAAATAACAAAAGTGACAACATTCATATCCGAATATATAAAACTGCATTTTTCTTCTTTCACCTACTCAATTTCCACATGCATACGGTAATTTTACATGCAGTTTCACTGAGTTATGGTCTTTTAGATTGAAAAAAAAAAAAAGAGGACCTCTCTTTAGTGGAGAGTAAAGTATGACTCTGTGATATGCCGAACCAATAACCATTCTACCGCCTACCTTGGACCTGCTCCTCTTGAAAATGCAGATGAGAACCAGCGCCACTGGGAAGATGGTGGCCACAGACACCAGCGCTATCAGCACCTCCTCCCAGCCAATCACATTCCAGGACATGGAGTCTGAGGCATCCGACTGGTCCTTGATCAGGCCGTACCACATGGCGTTGACGAACATGTAGAGGTACACCAGAGTGATGCAGCAGGTGATGCGTTGGACGCGGGTGAAGCGGCTGTGGTCGGGACGGTTGAAGACAGACAGCCACATGTGGCGCTCTGCCATGCTGTTGGCCAATGCCGACTTGAAAACGCGAGAGAAACTGTGCAGTTCTTCTTCACCTGAAAGAAATGTTGATTCATGAACAGTGACTTGTGAGAATGCATGCACGCACATATCACACACAAACCGGTAAAAAAATGAAAATCTGAAGGAAGCAGACTCTTTTCAATTCATACCCCTGTTGGAAATTAGAATTCAGCAAATTACTTCTGTTTCCTATTGTTTAAAAGCCACATGAATAGAAAATTTATTCAAAAACTTAAGATCACCTGAACTGGTAAACATAGATGGTCCATCATTTATAGTCTAGTCTATCCTTTCTACTTATGAACCAACAACCATCTAAACTTGTATACATGGCCAAACCAGCCCCTTATTTACCAGCTGAGACTAACACACATCAAACATCAACACTCTTCACTCTGGTAAGAACCCTAAATAGTCTGAACCAGTTCAAAAGGCTAATTGCCACCTGATAACGACAGCAAACAGGGATGAAAACAGTTTTTAAAAAAAAGAGGAGATTGGCGGGGATCTGGGGGTTCAGCATGGGCCCCCAGTGGGGTACATGGGCAACAGCCCGGCGGGGGTCAGGGGGCGCCACCCCTGAAGCTGAAGCATATTCTGTATTAAATAAGGCATAAAAATCTTTAGAAATCACTTTCTTGCTTCTAAACAACTCATTCTATAAAACAGCTTTCAACACCATGAAGACTGAGACTGATGTGGAAAGAAACTATGTCAATTGAGACAAAGCAAACATTTAGTGTGATGAATCCTCAGAACTGTAGCTGTCGAAAATTTGACAAACAGTGCATTCAGGACATAAAGAATAAGACATGTAGATAAGTAAATCAGAGTGGGAAATCAAACTAAGTAAATGAGATGTATGAAAACGACTGCTGGACTTCAATAAACACAATATGAAAATGATTACTTTGAAGTCCTTTAAAAAAAAAAAAAACACTCAAGCTTTTGGGCCTTAGACCCTTCGTCAGGAAACACTAAACACAAGAAAGAACAAATGACATCAAAACAAACTGATGTCACAACAGCACACCACACACAACCCCCCCCCCCCCCCCCCCACTTCCCCTTACAACTAATCATATCCGCCCCCCTTGACAAGTTTTGTGTGTGTGTGTGTGTGTGTGTGTGTGTGGGGGGGGGGGGGGGGGGGGGGTGCTTGTGGGGGTGGGGGTGGGGGGGAGGGGTGTTTGTGTGTGTGTGTGAGGTGGGGTAGGGAACGAGGGTGGGGGGAGGGGGCGAAGTGTGTGGGGTATGTGTGTTGTGGGTGAGGGTGGGGGTTGGAGGAGAAGGAGGAGTAGAGGAAGTATATAGATTGTGGGGGGAGTGGGCTGGTGGAAAAGGATTTCATAGGGGGGCTGTTAGCAGACACCTAACACATGTAGCAAACGTTTGCATTATACCAGGGGAAAAGTGTTACACAATACTGTTGTGACATCAGTTTATTTTGATGTTATTTGTTCTTTTATATTCTTTTTGTCACTTTGACGTTTTTCCCTTGCTTTGAAGACTCTACGAGTGGAAGTACTCAATTCCTCATCTCTCCAGTGGGTTCGAAGTTTTTTTTTTCCCTCCGTTGTTTTGTTATCCTGTTTTTCCCTTGTGTTTACTGTTTAGTGCTTCCTGATGAAGGGTCTAAGACCCGAAAGCTTGAGTGTTTATCTTCTTTTTTGTTGTTGTTGTAAAATAGGACTTCAAAGTACTCACTTTTCATATTAAGTAAATCAGAGTTTGAATCAAACTATCATGGAAATGGAACTTGTAGAAAAATCAGCGTAGGAGTCAAACTATCATTGGAAATGAAACGTAGATTGTTGCATACCCAATGATCTGAAAACATGCTGTAATGGTGTGGGAAACACATTTTCTGTTGGTGACTGGGACGCTCGATGTGATCTCTGATTGCCACAAAGCCACGACTACCGAAGTAGACACGTTTTTGGCAAGGCTCGCAAAACACTTCAAATTCTCCGTCTTTGTCATGTTTTCTTTTTACATCCGCGACTCTGCGGTCACACACGTCCTTCTGCAGCCACTCGGTCTTCTAGTGGTTCACATACTTCCTTCCCTTTTTTTTTCGTTTTGTTTGCACTCACTGGCGGCAAACTCTCGCTGTGAATCGACGCCATGATAAGAAATGATACTGGAAGGAAGCGGAATGAGAACTACGCCGTTTGAGAACATTACCGACAGAGAAGAAATTCGCGGTGCAGACAAGTTGAGATCGTTTCTGAGCTTCACTCTTCGAATAATTTTTCGGCGGAGACTTTTTCTTTCGGCGGAGATGCGAAAAAATAACGGCGGAGACGGCGGAAACGGCGGAGGAGTTTTCATCCCTGAGCAAAAGTCTGCATTCCAGAGAAAAACAAAAACAAACAAAAACTCTCATATCTGGTATACAAACATCACAGACATACAGTAAAATGCGACTTTTATCTATCTAAACCTACCAATCTACTTCACATAATTGCAGTTGATATGAACACACCTTTCACACTCGCCCACACTAGTCCATCTGCTTCACATCTGATTATACAACACATGTCACATACACTTACAGACACAGACACAGACACACACACACATCTGCTTTACTTCTGCTGCATACATCAATTCACATGCCACACAGACAGACAGACAGACATCAATCTGTCTGCTTTACATCTAATGTATACATCAATCACACACACACAAACCCCAATTCATTTCCTTTACATCTGCTGTATACATCAACACACACACACACACACACACACACACACACACACACACACACACACACACACACACACACACACCACTCACCTGCCACATACAGCTGTGTCTGCAGTATCCCGTCTTCCAGTTCCAAGGACAGCCAGGTGTTGGCTGGGAAGATGAAGCGCTCGCCGCTCTGAAAGTCTTGTACCTGGATCTGAGTCAGGTACCATGCAGGTGAGGACCCTGTGTTGTCGTGCCACACACGGACCTGCAGGTAAACATCATTTGATATATCACTTCCAATATGACTGCTCTGTATTGTATTGGTATAAACATCTCATCCTTTCTGTTAGGTATACATCTCAAATTCTGCTACATATCTTGGCTACTTTGTGTTTAGCTATGCTATAAATCTTGGCTACTTTTGTGTTTAGTTATCTGTCTGGCTAGTTGAATTTAGATCCCTATAATATTAGGTCTACAGAAAACACACTTTACACGCACACACACAAGCACATCATTTGTTAGAAGAGAGAGAGAGAGAGAGAGAGGAGAGAGAGAGAGAGAGGAGAGAGAGAAGAGAGGAGAGAGAAAAAGAGAGAGAGAGAGAGAGAGAGAGAGAACAGAGCAGAAAGGAGAGAGAAGAAAATGTTTCAGTTTCAACATATGTCCTAGACTAGCTGAGCAAGTGTAACACTTTCCAGAAAAAAACAACAACGAGACAGTGGATAGGTCGGAGAAGAATGAGTTAAATCTTTCCTCTAGAAGAACTTACTTTGTGACAGCTCCAAGGTCAATGTCAGTGGCAATGAGGAAGTGCACGAGGTTACGTTGGAACGCTGAAACACTTTGTCAAGTGACGGGCTTCACTTTTACCATTCTCTCCATAGATTTGATTCCAATGTGGGCAGATGTGCCTGTAGACATGTGAAAAAACTGGCTTAAGCTGACAGTATAAAAAACAACAACAGCAAAAGCCCAACTTACTTCAATTAGTGGCAGTGTTAATCTATGAAGTTGGAATGAACAGTTATGGGGACACTGAAATAAATGAAATGAAGAAAAGTAACAAGATGTTAAACAAAATTTTTTGCCGTGTGTGTGTGTGTGTGTTGTGTGTGTGTGTGTGTGTGTGTGTGTGTGTGTGTGTGGTGCGTGCTGCTGCGTGCGTGCGTGCAGCGTGCGTGCGTGCGTGCGAGTGTGTATGCGTGTTGATGTTCCACATGGTTGTGGGGTCAGTGGTGGGTGATGGTGTAGTGGGAAGGGTGCGCACTGTGCATCAGATGAGAGTTTAGGATGGGAGCAGGATAGAAGATGACATATGTGTCGCATGGGTGATGAGTGAATGCATCACTAAATAATATATGCATTCACATACAAATATAATCAATCTTTCACATCACCAGAACTGCATATCCTACACACTGATAAACACAAGCACAAAGCAGTCAGAAATGCCAATGGCCTAAAGACAAAAAATTACCAAAGTTTGAAGGTCAGACTGGGAGAAAAGTGACATCCAGGTATAGTGCTTCCAAAATGCATGATTACGCTCGAAGGGAGATGACCGAGACGGAACGCTATTTCCAACAAAATGGGAGTTTATATGGGCTGCCTCTTTCAGCAGATATTCTCACCTTGCCAAACTAATTGCTAGCTATGGCCAGTTTGCTAGCTCTGTTTGGCTTATTTGTTGGCTGATGCCATACTACGATGCCTTGCATAATATCTTAATTGACTACTGCAGCACCCAGTTGTATCTGTTTCCTTCTTTTCTCATCATTTAAATTGGCCACACAGAGCTGAAAAAACTGACTGTTACTTGCAAGACTTTCACATGGAATAGTGTACGACTCCAAATCACCTATTCATGCACTATTTTTCTTGAAATAGATTTTCTTCTCCCAAGACATTCTAACTTTTGCTTCTCTTTGCTTGATTCAAAACATGTTTCCCAAACATACCTTCAGACAGTTTCAGTCATGTTTCTTACAAAATATTCTATTTTTCTTTTTCTTTTCTTTTTTTCTCTGTCTTTTTTTCTAGTTTTTTTTCCCCCAACAGTAAATCCACAGAAAAATGGCATGCCTGATGATTGTGTAAACAGAACTGAAATCTTTCCCAAAGATGTCTTCAAGATTCACACACATGTGCACATGCATGGATATATTCTATTCACACACACACACATACACACACACACACACACACACACACACACACACACACACACACACACACACACACACACACACGCACACACACAGAGACAAACCAGTGCCAGACCTGCACCAATCTGTCTGCCAGTGATGACAGTGATGTGATACTTGAAGGCGCCGTCACGACCACACAGGGGCACCAGGGAGATACGGCGGAGGTCGGCGCGATCCAGGTGACGGCACACGATGACCCCACAATGTAGGCCACAAGGAGGGCTCCAACAGCAATCAGAGTCACTGGATTCAGTCCCAGCTCCAAGGCCTGTGTAAACAAAACACAGTGTCAATAGTTAATACAGAGGAACCCCCATTAATGACCACTTTGTATCATGACTCCCTGCTCACAACCAACACAAATTCTGTGACGGATCATTTCCTTTAGAGTGTGATATCATTTTTCACCTCAGTAGAACACTCTCCTTATTCATACCAGTGACCCCATTTATCCACAGTTTACAAAAGCTTTGTTGTGCTGAACTGTTCAAAAGCTTTGCCAGATACCCACTTCTTTTCTTACTTTAAATCCCTCTGACTTCCAAGTAACTGTTACTCCAATCATTTCATTGGTTTTGTTCTGCATGAGATTTTGTGAGACTACAGAAAACATTCATTTTTTTCTATTATATGCAACATGACATCTGACCCTCATAGAGGTTGATCTGAACACAAATTTGATCATTCTTAAATGCATCAATGAGCATTGCATGTGTTGTGAGTTATGGCCAGTCTGTCTCCCAATAATGATCTGTCTCTGCAAAGATTAAAGGTTGATGACATTTTCAGGTATATTGCAGAATGGCTCCATCATCCCTATGAGTTCACTTAACCCTTTCATCGCCACATTGCTGACCAGCTACTTGCAGACTTTTTTTTTTTTTTTTACTACAGTCAGTGCTTGGCAGTATGAGCATGCTCTGATTCCATTTTTGTTTGTGTGGGCATTTTCATTTTAGGTTCCCTCTCATCTTTGAAGGCTACAAGGAATAAAGTTGCGTTGAGTTATTTTTATGAAGTTGTATAAATCATACCAAATTATAAATGATACCAACTGGCTTAATGGTTTAGAAGTTGCAGTCTTGTAAATCTACTACCCCACAGCAGCTGTGCTACATGGCTGGACTTCATCTAATAGCAGGCTGGGGATAGCTGGAGATGAAAGGGTTAACCATGAACATTTCAACAACAACAACAAAATCAAGCTTGAGAAAGAAAAACAACCTACAAACACCTAGAAAAAGGATGTTAATCACACAACAATCTACAGCCCCCCCCCCCCTCCCCTCCCCAAATGACTCACCGCCAAGTCTGTGAAGCGAATGCTGGAGATGGGAACCAGACTACTGCCCCCAAAGGCTGTCAGATGGTTACACAGACACGCCGTGGCCAAGGGGATCGATTCTTCCTCACCGAACAGCCAGCCGCTGACCAGACGTTCTGCCCCTCATCAAAATACTGACAGCTGGATAGGTAGACGGTGGAGGAGATGTTGACATCATGGTCCACATCATCATTGACCAGGGTGATGCTGTAACTCTTGCTGTCGCAGAACTCTCTGGAGGAGGAAAGAAAGGTCAGGTCGATGTCACTACTCCACCAAGGAGGTTATGTTTTGTTTTTTCAACATCTGTTGGTTTGTTTGTTTGTCAACATGATTACACAAAGGTATGAACTGATTTGAATGATAGATGGAATGTGGCCCAGAGAAGAATTAATCAAGTATTGGTGTGGACCTAGATCAAAGGAATTTCTAGGAATGTTTCCTTTTCATCTTTTACCATAGAGAGAAAGTACACTTCTCTACATTTTCTGACATTTTTTAATCATTTGTCGTTCAGAGATAAGGCACTTTCCAACATTTTCAGACATTTCCTTTTTATCCTCTACCATTGAGAGACAGACACTTTTCATGTTTTCAGACACTTTTCTTTTTTTTTTAATTCTTTACCACTGAGAGATATGGTACAGGACATTTTCTAGGAAATAATATAGTCCATAAAAAACAACAACAACTAACAAAAAACAACAACTACAGGCTTTTTCTTAACAAACATGTAAGATTTAGTGTGTGTCTGGATTATGGGAACAATCCAGCGAGCGAAACAACTTTCATACGGAGCAGAGGGAAGGAGGGGGGAGGCATTAATTCTGTCACTGCACAAACTGAGCTAGAAACCTGCCACAGTCACTCAACTGTCGCTGGGACAAGAATGTGGATTCTGAACAGTACAATCAATGTCAATGTACCTATGATAGTTTTGTAGACATATCAAGAGATACACCATGGATTTGGGAGAGGAGCAATATGTGGCAGAAGATGTAATGGACAGAATCTGTGTTAGGGTCTGACTGAAGTTCAGACAACAGTTCAACAGTGGCTGAGGTCTGTGATCTCCCAAGTGCCTTTCCTTTTTCTTTTCATTTTAGGAATGTGACAATTTCATGGATGCCATCACCGCTCAGCTTTTGACAGGCTTTTCTACTGCCCACCTCTGGTGGAGTTAATATTGTGTTATTCTTCATGACTTGCTCATGATTCCCAACCGTACATGTGCCAAGATGTCATTTACTTATGTTCCTGCATGCCGACTGGCTATGGCTAATTTTGTTTTCGAGTTCCAGGTGTGACTCCACCTTAACAGTCTGACAAACCCAAATGGGACTGTTTAGTCCATGTAATTTAAAAAGATCTTAGATTTTTCACTTTTGTCAGTGACTGCAGCGTTTCATGTGAATTAATTCATTTGGCCATACTTAACCTTCAATGAGAAAGTTTGATGCACTGAGATGGCAAGTAGTTATCCATCCTCCTATGACCTTGTACACTGAGACACCTGATCTCACTACACAATCACATATCTCCAATGCGTTTCAACATTTTCTTCAAAAAGGGTGAAATTCAAGCGCTTAAAACATCGTGTATTTTTCCTCAGATGTCTAACAGACATATTCTTTGTGACCAGGCAACCACATTTTCTTTCTGGTGAAGGTGTTTATCTTTTGATCTGGTGGAAGATCATTTTTCAGTCACATTCCTGTTTTCAGAAAAATGTTTTGAACTAGTACAGTTGGTAGACTTCCGAACAGGTAAACCCGAGGGGTTGTAGGTATGAATCTCTGCCAGGCCATTTTGGTTCAGAGATTTTTCCCTTTTGACTTACATTCATTCTTATTCCATTTTCCGACAAGTCCTACAAATAACTATAAACCAAGATTCCACAAGTGAACGCATGCGTAACATCTTGTACATATGACAATTCCCACCTCAAACTTTCAGAAGGACAGTTTTGACACTGGTATGGACAACATGCACACAAACATAATGCAACCTCCATGAAAAATTGAAGGAGTGAGTGTAAAACTGAGTGACTGATGTTTGAATGACATGGGAAATGAATAGTTTGCAAGCAACAGCAGGCAGCTCTTTAGTTAACTCTACCCTGGTAGGCAACTTCTTGTGTAAACAAGAGCATGAATTGTACAGCGCTTAGAACTTGATCTGTCACTGAGAATAGGTCCCATATAAATCTCAATGGCAATAATAATGCTAAAAAAAAGTGTTTACAGGCTGGAGAGAATGAAAGAAATAAAAGAAAAGCAACTTGCCTGTGGAAACATTGTAACCCCAAGTATCCCACAAACAATGACCCTTCTCCCCCCGTCAAAATGTTCATGTATTAACTGGCTTAATGGATGAAAATCAGCTTCCATTATTTTCAATCACTTAGTTGAAGTCATTGATTAAAAAAAAAATGAATGGATAAATCTTTTGCTCACTTTACTCGATTTCTGGACGCACACGAAACAAATCTTACTGGCTTGGCACAAAGAAGGTGTAGCTGCGATGATCCACACCAAGCATCATGTGATCTGTCGCGATCTCTTTGAAATCAGCATAGGAATCTTCAGATGCTTCATAGTCCACACCCAGGTAGGCTTTGATGAGTGCTGTGGGCACGATGCCACTCAGCTGATCTGTCTGGTTGGGCAGGGCTTGCACTCTCACCATCACATGCAGGGATGACACCCCACAGGTGCCCACCTACACCACAAACAGAGCATGGAACACAAAATGAGTAACAACAATGATACATGTTGATTCAGACCAGCTGTCATTGTAAAGCAGTTAGCATCCTGGACTCCCAGCTGGGAGGTTGTGGATTTGATTCCCATCAGTGTCATTAATCTGTGAGATTTTTCTGCCCTGACCGGTTCTTAACCAAAGTTGAGTTTGCTCTAGGCTCAACTGGGAAGACTGGGAACACACAGTTGAGTTTCATTCACTCACTGGATGTATTTCTGAGAGCATTGCTCAAATTTCAGACTCACACACTGGAGTATATTTCTCGGGCCTGGTTGATGCCGAGATATATTATGAAAGTGAGCATAGAGTACAGCTCTGTCATGCAGTCTCAGACCGGAATGGAAATCCACACCACCATCTTTATCATCCTCATCTTTATCAATCAGCATTTTTAAAAAGTCTCAAATTCCGTGGCCCTTCATGTCCTGCTTTCATGATGACCTCTGTATCAACGTCCTCCCTATGTCTACGCCCTTAGTGACATTCTGTTAGTGACTGGTTTTGGCAAGTTCAAGGGGACTGTCGGAAAGACTTTGTGGCGCACTCCAGAGAGAGCGCTCGCACATGCTGGCTCTGCGACTAAGCAATCATTGTCGTCAGTATGGGGCTTAGTTAAGTAGGTGGTGTCCTGCATATATTGGATCAGACCAGGCACTGAACATCACCGAAGTGACCTCACAGCAGTGCAGCGTCTCTTCTGTTGGGTTGCCTCATGACAACTTGACACTGGCTGCACCTTGCAGTGCTGGGTTGTGGCATGACAAGCCATGCTGTGGCTGTGGAAAGGCAATCGAATGAGTGGTGTGGGTGCAATGCACACACACACACACACAATCTGACTGTTTCATTATCTACTTTGTTTTGCCACATTAGTATGTTTCTGTGTTGTTTTGGCGAAACTATCAATGATAATGCATTGTATCAATCCAGGTAAGGTATATCTAAGCATGAATGAGTGGGAGAAAATCTTATGAGTGGGAGAAAATCTTACTATGTAACCAGATCATGGTGGTGTGGAGGTACTGTCAAGAGCTGCAACTGGGGGTGGGGGAGGGGGGGGGGACACATATTCAAACACTGTTACAGCCAGTTTTTTTGAGATTTTTTGGCCTTTGGCAGTCCATACTCAGGGTTGCCGAGTGAGCTATGGGGGCTCAAGTGGGAAAAACCGGAATCATGCCATTAAATCTCATCCAGTATATGGATGTATATCCAAGAGTACGCCTGACGTGATCCTTGAGTTTTTGAGAGAGATTAACATTTTTCATCTGATTTGAGATTTTACAGAAGAAAGATTTTTAACGAAGTTTCTGGTGTGTTTCTAGAAGATGTCATTTAAAGAGATGTGTGAAAGTTTTTTTTTTTTTTTTTTTTTTGACTTGTGAGTTGATTTTAACGTGGTGACAGCCTGATGTGGCCCTTTGCGGTCGGCTGGGCTATAAGCAACATTATCATATCTTATCTTATCCAAGAGTACTGCTAAAACTCTTGACAGACATAGCATATGTCTGATATCTCTTGGGTCAGGCCCACTGTGCCAAAGAAAGCATGGAGTCTGATCCTGCCATGTACGCTAGGACCAAAACAGAACTCTTAAACATTATCCTTACTATTTTCGCCTCATCATATAAAGGGAATCATCCATTATGAGGCTGAGCATGCTCTACTCTCATGGTGACCTCGACTGTGATTTCCCATCTAAATCCATGCCGATGATGAATTCATCACTCCATGTGAAATTCTACTAAATCCATGCCAATGATGAATTCATCACTCCATGTGAAATTCTACTAAATCCATGCTAATGATGAATTCATCACTCCATGTCAAATTCTACTAAATCCATGCCAATGACAAATTCATCACTCTATGTGAATTCTACAGTACCAGCAAGGTCATGGGGGGGGGGGGGGGCACTCAGTTAATGACAAAACAATCATTGTCATCAGTAAGGGCTCAGTCGGTAGGTATTCAGTGTACACCGAACAAGCTCCACTGAATACCGATGGAAGGAGTCAGCAACACTGTATCATCAACTCCACAGGGCTGCCTCACAATGAACTGATACTGATCATTTTTTATGGTGCTTACATGCTGCAGAACACATTGGACATGGCTGCGTATAGGGGAGCCAGAGTGAGCGTTGTTGAGGTAAGAGACGGAGAAGGTACAAAACAAACTGAAGGGTACATGGGAGAGAACAGACCTTTGCCAATGTCATACAGATCCTCGACTCATCCTTTGATATTTGATAAGGACTGAACGAGATTTTTCCCCATGCATTTTTTCGAATTAGGATATGGAAGATGCAGGAAAAAAATGTCATTCAACGTTTATTTCATAAGACAGTTTTCTTTAATGCAAATATACACACTTCATATAAGCAATTCTTAATTCATACCAGTGCCTTAACAGTGCATAAAATTTGCATACTCAATTACATGGAGAGTCATGGATCTACTGTTGCATACAAATCTAGTCCAAAATTTAACGACTTGTCCTAAGACCACAATCAAATTTACCTCCAAGTTTTGTCAAAATCAAGTCAGCAGTGTTAGCGCAATATTGCTAATAGACAAACAAAGAAACAAACAGACATGGGTGAAAGCATACCCTCCCTGGTGGAGGTAATAAAAACATTTATCCAAAGAGAAGATAACCAAGAACGAAGATAAAAAAAAAAAAAAAACACCAGTGAAAAGTACACCCTGTGTCTGAGGACACAGCTCAAAAGGCCTGCTATACCTCAGCATCAATCTCCAGCTTCTTGGACTCCCCCTTGCCCAGCGTCCACGTCTCAAAGACAGTGCCAGCCAGGGGGTCATAGTGAGGGTTCTGGACCAGACTGCTGTCGGTGACTGTGTAGTTGTTGCCGTCACTGGCAAACATCCGGATCTCAATAGGGATGGACAGGCCCTGGATCTGAAGGTCAGAGCCATCAGACAGCTGGAAGGAGAGCGTGGCCAGCCGGGTGTCCACAGTGTGGTTGTCAATGTAGCCCCAGGTGTAAGGGTTCGGGTCCATCATGATCATGATCTGCAGAATCTGCACAGAAAGGAGGATACTTTTGTCACATCAGGTATTACGATCTGTTACTTAATACAAACTGTCTGAATATTCAAACTCACATATAGAGCCAATCTTCTGCTTGATATGCCCTACATGCAAGTCTATAATTCCATGTTTTTTCTCCATTTTTTACATTCACGAATCAGTGAGAATCAATGTGTCCATAGATGCCAACCTTTTGGTAGTACGGTCAGAAATCCTGCGGAGAAAAAAAAGTAAGAGAAAGGATGCACTGCTATCACACCATAGTCAGAAGCCACAGCCCTCCAACTTTGAACCCCTTAAGGGAAACAATGCACAAATATAAACAAACACAGAATACTGGATTCCCCAATCCGACTATACATAAAAAGGGTTTTCTAAGTGGGGGAAAATTTTTTTCTTTATATCATTTTTTTTTTTCCCCTTTGTTTTTTTTTTTCTTTTTCAAATTAAAAAATTTTCAAAACACACAAAAAAAATTAAAGTTGAGATTTTATAAAGGTAAAAATTTAAATAAAAACAATGGTGATAGGGGTAGCTTTGCGGAGCCCCGCGGGGGTGTGTTGTGTTTTGGGGTTGTGTGTGTTTGTGTGTGTGTGTGTGGTTTGTGTGTGTGGGGTTGTGTTTTAGTGGGGTGTGTGCCCTTTTGTGCATGTGTGTGTCTGTGTCAATTTTAACTTCCCTTTTGTGTGGGCTTTATTTGATCTTCTAAAATTTAAAAGCTGGCCACAGAAAACCCAATTATCTATTTTCTTGAAAAAAAAAAAGTTTAAAAAAAAAGGGGAACTTCATTAAAAAAAGTATTTTTAAACAAATCTAAAAATCGGGGACCCCCTTTTGTCAAAACCCTATTTCACGAGTTTGTCACGGGGCCCTAGGGACTTTCGACCCACCGGGTGGGGGAATTATTTAATTTTTTTTAATTGCTTTGCTGTTGTCGTGACCTTTCCCTTGATGGGGCTTGGGGTGGGGTTTTGACCTTGTGTATTTTCGCTCAATTGGGTTTGTTTTCTCTCTCTCTCCTCAAATTTTTCCCCCACCGCCTTTTGCTATTGTCCTGCAAGTTAAAGGGGGGCCGGTACCTTTTCTCGAATTTTCAGTTATGGGCCTCTCGCCTGTCTTTTAACCTGTCCAGTGCTTCATTTTTTAGTTTGAATTTCCCCCCTCACTTTTTGTGACTTTAGGGGGCATGTTCGCCGCCATTGCTGAGGGGGGGTTACTCTTGATCGAGCGGAAATGTTTTCGGGGGGCGCCTGCTCCAGTTTTGGGTTTCTTTACCGTTCATCGAGAGTACAGTCAGTATTTTTAAATTTCCCTGCAGTGGGGCCTGTGGAGAGGGCCCCCCACTTCTTCTTTTTCCCCCGCATCTTCGCCTCTGCCCCTCCGACGGAAGAGGGAGGGGAGTCATCGGGAACCCGCCTTTTGGGGGTTCCCCCAGGGTAGCTTTTACCCTTTTTCCCTTTCCCTCCTTCTTTTTCCCTTTTCCCCCCCTTTTCCCCCTTCTCCCGCACGTCCTCCCCCCCCCCCGGGGGCTTCACCCTGGACAGGGACTGGTGGTCCCACGTGCTGGTTGGGCCACTTTCCCTGGCTGAGACTACGGATTTGGAGGGGCCCACGTGCGGGTTGAGGCCACGTTCTGGTTTTGGGGATAGGGGATTTGGAAATGTGCCCCCGCGGGTGGGAGGCCACGCCCTGGTGGGGACCGGGGACGGTTAGAGGAGCCCGCCGTCTTGACTGGGGGGCCCGACCCCCCGCCCCGACCCCCAGAAAACACGCCTCTTTTTCCTTCCCCCCCCCGGGAAAGCGCTCTTCATTTCCGGTTGTGATTCGAGGGTGTCGGTTTTGGAGCGACCCCCGCGGAACCGACCCGGCTCGGAGCACCAAAGTCGACAGGGTTTCCCGGGCGGGCTTAAACAGGGGCAGGGGTTTGGGACGCACTCCATGGTGCAGAAAGGATCGATGTTGGAAAAATTTTTTTTTTAATTTTGGTAAATGTTATTGGTGCAGAAGCTGAAAATTGTGTTTGTGTATTTTAATGGTGAAAAATTTATTTAAAATTTGTGCATTTTGGGGGGTGTGTGGGAGTCCCTTTGTTTGGATTGTGCGTGTTGTGGGGGCTTTGAATTTCTTGATTTTTTTGTGCATGTTGTGAATGGGGAATGTTTAATTTTGGGCTGGGGAAAAATGGGGTTTTTGAATCGAAATCTTTATTGTGTGGTCTCTTGCGGGGGCGTGGGGGGTCAGTCACTCCCTTCACTCCACCTAAACCAAATCCAAAAGGGGCAGACCTCCGGGGGTCGGTCGTGACAATTGTGGGGGGGCCTCGCCCGGGATTTAAAGGGTTTCTGGCGGTCTCCTCCTTTTCCCGGGGAAAGTCCCTTTTTATTTTTGTCTTTTTTGGGAATTTGTTTAGTCATTTTGTCGGTTTGTTCGTGGGGGGTTTGGCGGGGGTGACTCTAGAGTGAAGGGAGTTTGTTGTGGCCTGAGGGAAACACCGGGTGTTTCGGGAGTCGGGTGAGACCGAGGGGAGTCGCCCCGCTTCCAGACCCCTTTCCCCGGGGTACCTCACCGGGTTTACAGCCTTAACCTTGCCTTTCTTTTTCCCGCTCATCTTCCGTTCCCTGTTTGTTTTTAAACCAGTTCTTTTTTTTTTTTTCTCTCAGGGGTTATTGATTCCCAGGGGGTTGTATCGGACTTTTGGGGCCCCCTTTTTTTTTTTTTCCTCCCCCGGATTCCGTCCCCATTTTTTTTTTTTTTTTTTTTTTTTTTTCGGCCACCCCCCGAACTGTTGCCCCCGTGTTTGTGGAGCGCGGTGTTCCCCAGGGGTGGGGGCACCCGGACATAGTTTTTTTTTTTTTTTTTTTTTTCGGTGAGCCCCACCGACTGTTGCTCGTGCTGTAGAGAAAGGTGTTGCCAGAGTGGGAGGCCGGAATTGTCCGCACACAGCACACAAAACAATACACACATAAACCACGCCCCCAAAAAATATTTTTTTTTTTTTTTTTAGGGGAATTGTTTTTCCCCCTATTTTGGGAAAACCCCGTAGGATTTTGTTGTCATGGCGACTTCCGGCTGGGGGTTTATGGCGACGCGTGCTTTCCAAAAGAAAAAAAAGGTTTTAAAAAATGTTACTGTAGTCCCTACTTTTAGTCCCCATTTATTTTTCGACTACAAAAAACTTTATTTAAATTCCAGTGCTTTTAACAGGAAAGTCCAGGGGGAAATTTTTTCAACCCTTGGGCGGGGGGGTCTGCCTGCCCGAGACCCCGACTGGCACTTCCGCTCGGAAGGGGCCAAGCATACGAACAACAAGGGGCTTCTGTTGGGTCCAGAGACCAAAAAACCTTCTCCTTTTCCGGGCCTTCCCCCGAAAAGGAGAAATCCCCCCGGGGAAAATTTTCCTCTTTGGAAAAGGGTCGAGCCCCAAGGGACGGGTCATTCGGTCATCCCCCCGTGGGGGAGTGGGGGGAATTTTCCCCAAAAATCAGTCTGCCCCTGATGTTTCGGGAAAGGCGGAAACCGGTAGGAAGAGGCGCCCACTGGGGGAAGAGGTGTGGGGCGGGAAACCCCCCTTTGGGAAAATTTTTGGAAATGGGAAAAAGGGGCTCTGCCAGAGGGGAACTGACAGACGGGGGGTTTATGCATAGGGAAGAGGCTATGCTGCGTGGGGAAGGGGCTCCCCGAAGGGGGCCCCTTCGAAGGGAAAGGTCCCCGGGACAGGGGGCCCCTTTTTTTTAAGGAAGAAGTGCCCGACGGGGGGCCCTTTCCCGAAAAGGAAGGGGTTTCCCTCAGCGTAGGGGGAGGCTGCCCCCGTAGGGAAGAATTTAGACAGATGGAGGCTTTTGCTTGGGGGAGGAGTGGAAAAAAAATTTTTCTTTCGGGGTCTCCCAAAACCGTAAGTCAGGGATTTTAAATCACCGGGCGGGTTTGATAGATTAAAGGGGCCCAAATTTAAAATTTTCCCCAAAATTTTCAGCCCCTAGTGGGGACTTAAAATATTTTTCCTGGAAAATTTTTGGAAAAAGGGGGTAGTTCATATAAAAAGTCTGAGGAACAAAAAGGCTATGCCCCTTTTTTGGGGTTATTTTGGGTGCGGGGGAGTTGTCTCACTCAAAACCAAAGGGTTTGGCGTCTTATCCCAGACATGTTTTTGGCTCTGCGTAAGCGTTTCCACCTTCCCCCAGAGACGTAAAGGAGGAAGTTCGGGTTTCCTTTAAGAAGAAAAAATGACGGACCTTCTTGCATTTGGGGTTTGGCCCTGCGCAAAACGCTAGGGTACTGGCGCCCTTTTTGGGCCCAAGTTGGAGCTGGGGGAAAATCGGGATCCTCATTGAACATCACCAAAAACTGTGTTTCCCCCGAGTTGGATTCCCGGGTAGGGGGGGCAGCACCCCAGGATTTCGCGGCTGCGATTCCAAAACCGCTGAGGTGTTTGTGAAGCTCGCCGGGCCCTTTTGGGCATCGCCCCAAAACGGGGGAGGAAGCCCCCCCACAGGATTTGTAGCCAAAAAGGCGCCCCCCAAAAAGTAGGGGGTGAACAAGGGCAGGCAGGTTACGGGGGTTTCAGCACCCCCGGGTTTTTTTTTCTTTTGGTGTCCTGGGCCCCAAACAGGAAAGAATTTCCCCCAGACCCCTGGTAGTCATGGGGTAGTCCTTCCAGCACCTCGCGCCTCGGGTAACCTGGGTTCCGTCCCCTTCAAATGGT
Source organism: Conus ventricosus (assembly GCA_018398815.1). Taxonomy (NCBI): domain Eukaryota; kingdom Metazoa; phylum Mollusca; class Gastropoda; order Neogastropoda; family Conidae; genus Conus; species Conus ventricosus. The sequence goes on along the minus strand of CM031596.1, from coordinate 85,028,497 downwards.
ACAAGTGCCCAGTGTTTCCCCTGTTGTTGGGTTTCCCCCTTTTTCGACACCCCCAGGATTCGGGAGCATCAACGAACTTTTTGGAAAAGGGTTTGATTTCCCCTGAGGGGCCCGCCGGGGGGGCTAGTTTTGATTTTTGGGGTTGGGGGCGGTTTTAAACCTCCCCCCGTCCTTCCGTACTTTTTTCCAAACTCCACCCCCTACTTTTTGTGGCGAATTTTGGGGTATCGCGGGAGGGGACCTCTGTATTCCCTTATCAAAAGGGGAAAACTTCCCCCTTTTGCAGACGGGGCCCCAGTCAGTCCGTGTTTTTACGGATTTGCCCCTACAGGCCCTGGTTGGGAAATCACCAAAAGCCCAAAGCTAAGAAGCAAAGGGAAAAGGGGAATTTCGCCCCCGTTCTTCAGGGTCTCTAACCCAGGTTTTTGGCAAGGGCCCATCCTGTAGCATTATTTCCGTCTTCAGGGCCCGGGGGCGGGTGGGCCAAAAGCCTAAAGACAACTTGTGGATCATCCCCCCCCAGTCGGCCCGGAAAACGCCAAAGGGAAGCTTTTTGCTCCCCAAGGGGTTTCCCCTTTTGGGTTTTCACCCCCGGCAGAATTGGGTGGCCAAGCAGCTTGTGGTTCCCCAAAGGCCCGAGAGAGTTGTCCCCGGGAGGGCCCCCGAAACCCCCCTGGGAGGGCATAAAGGGACCCAAACGGATCTCGAGCGGAAAACAAACTTTTTTTTTGGCCAGGGGTGAACCCCAAGGGTTTTTGTACTGCCCAGTTTCGATGTCGCCAACGGGCAAAAGCCAAAAGGGTCGCTTGAAGGTGTTTCCCCTTTGGGTCAGGCCTCTGGTTGGGGAGCCCCCTTTAGCAAGGTTGGGTCCCAATGGGGGGACCCATTAAAAATCCAAACCGAAAAACCCGGGGCAAACCCCTAATTTTGGTATTTGGGAGAATCTTCGGCGATCCCCCGACTGTCCCCCCAAGGACCTTTTCATACCCCTACAAATTTGAATCTCTCAGGCAGATTTTTGGGCGCGCACTGGGGTGCCCAAAGAAGTACCCGGAAGTTTGAAATGGAGAGCGGGTCATAACCCTCCAGGCTTGGGACCCTTCCGGCCGTCCCGTCGTCACTAATTTAGTTAGGAAATGGAATGCGAGTCATGCGTTTACTTTTCGTCATATCAAGGGTTTTCCCGTTAAAACGGGTGCTTACTATCTTAGCCGAAACTCCCTAGTCGCACATTGGAAAAAACAGTCAGGGGGACACTTTCCCCCCCCCAGGGGCAATCCCTTTTGGTCCTTTTACAGGGGTAGTGACAGTTTTACTTCAGTGAAAGTTAACTGTAGTGGGGAAACACCAAAGGTTCCCGGGTTGTTACTTTCATGGTTAAGGGTTTGCTTAGTTTTTTTGATTTAAATTTTAAATATTTTGTTTTTCCCCGTGGATTTTTATCGGAGAAGTTTGTATTGGAATTTTCCCCGTACTCCTTTTTTTTTTATCACAAGAGTTTGGGTTTTTTTCCCCTTGTTGTGGGAAATTTTCACATGCGTCAAATTTTTAAAAGGGGCACTGTATCTCAGAGAAACAGATGCTTTTAGAAGGGGGGTTTTTTCAGATTTGCACGAGGCCTACGAAGTTCGACCCACCCAGGGGGGCGGAATTACCCTTTTTTGTTTTTGTCGTTTCTGTTGTGTGTATCCGTTTTCCCCTTTATGTGGGTTGTGGTTTCGGTTTTCACCCTTTGTTTGTTCAGGGTCAACTTCGGTTTGCTTTCTCTCTCTCTCTCCCCTTTAAATTTCCAAACCCCCCGTGCTATTTGTTCCTGCAATTTACGGGGGGGCCGGGAAAACCCTTTTTCCCCGAACTTTCAGGCACGGCCTCTGCCCTTTTTTTTTAAACCCTTTCCCCGTGTTCTTTTTTTTCTTTTTGTTTGAAGTATGCCCCCACCCCGTTTACGTTGGGGTTTGGGATGTTCCCGCCATTGTGAGGGAGGGTTTGCTCTTGAAATTTGGGGCGGGAAAATTCTCCCGGGGGCCCCCTGCTCCCGCTTGGTTCTTTTTCCGTATCATCGAGAGTACGTAAAACTTTCAATTCCGCAGTGGCCTGAGGAGAAGGGGCATCATTTTTTTTTGTTTCCAAACCTACGCCTCGTCCTCTCGACGGACAGAGGGGAGGAGAGGGCAACTGACCCGCCTTTTCGGGGTCACCCCCGGGGAGCTTTCCCCTTTTTTCCTTTTCCCCCTTCCCAAATTCCTTTCCCTTTCCCTTTTTCCTCTTTTTTCCCACTAAAAGGCCCCCCCCCCCCCCGGGGCTTTATGGAGCACGGACTGGGGGGGTGCCCCGGCTGGGGGAGGCCAGTTCGGCTGAGAAATTTCGGACTGGAAGGTGCCGTTCCCGGTTGAGGCCACGTTCTGGCTGAGGGTACGGACTGGATGGTGCCAAAGCGCAGGTCCCAGGGCCCCGCCCTGGTCGGGGGCCGCGGGCTGGTAGAGGGCCCCCGCTTGGGCTGGCGGCCTGGGCCCCCCCCAGGGCCCCCCAGTAACCCCGCCTGTTTTTTCCCCCCCCCCCCCCCCCCCCCCCCCCCCCCCCCCCCCCCCCCGGGAAAGGCCCCTTTTTACTTCCCGGTTGTGATCGAGGGTGTCGGGTTTGAAACGACTCCCCGGGGAGAAAACCGGGCCCGGTCCGGGGCACCTATGGGCAAAAGGGTTTTCTCCCACAGGGGGTTGAAAAAGGGGGAGGGGTTTTGGACGCCTCCATTTGGGGCTAAGGGAAAAGGGTCGATCTGGAAAAAAATTTTTTTATAATTGGGGTAAAGTTAAAATGGGCTAGAATGGGGTAAATTTTTGATTGTGTACGGTATGGGAAATATTTATTTATAAACGTGCTGTTGGGGGTGTGGGAGTGTTGATTGTTGGGTTGTGGTTTGTGTGCGTTGAAGTGCTTGAATTTTGTTTGTGCATGTTGTTTAATGTTTGGAAAGCTTATTTTTGGTGGGGAATAAAAAGGGGGTTTGGTTTTTCGTAAACTTTTTTGTTTTGGGGCCTTGCGGGGGTGTGAGGTCATCACCCCCTTACTCCCCCTAACCGATCCCGTCAGGGCCCGACCTCCAGGGGTCGGTCGGGAAAACCCTAGGCACATCCCACAACCACAAAAAACCCAAAATCTAAATGAAAGCGATGCGGTGTCAAAGCTAAACCAAAAAAAGCTAAAAATTTCCTAGGGAAGCCACCGGGCCCCAATCAATTGGGGTACAGCTAAATAAAGCAGTAAATAAGAAAAAAAAGCTAGGGAAAAAGCTCACACACCCAAAATGGGAGGTGCCTGGGGTGGGGCATCGCACAACCCGCTGGCAGGGGGCTGGGGCTCTAACCCAAAAAGGCCCGGCCTTTTCGTAGATCTGTGTGAATGGCGCATGTTTGGGTCTTTCAAGGGGAAGGGCCAATTAAATGCATCAACATATTTGCCTTTTTGTCATCACTTCAGGGGGTCACAGGCCTGTTTTTTTACAAAACGAGCCCGCTGACTGTAATTTTGATAAACAGAATTTTTTTTTTTTTTTTATTTTTTTTGTAATGAAACATACCTTTTGTGTGTGGTTTTGGGGTGTGGTGTGTGTTGTGGGTGTGGTGGGGGGTCCGGTGTGCGCGTGCGTAGGGCATGCTACGTATGGTGTGCCTCATGCAAGTTTTTTACCATTTTCCACACCATACACACACAAGCACCGGCACCACATTCCCCACCACACAACACATTGACCATTTCACCTTTCAACCCCAGACTGCATCATGGGGCAACAAAAGAGAAAGTTTAAGCATTTTCCCCGCAAACTCTGAACCCCAGGTAAGCTTTTAGCCTTCGAGTCACGACCTCCCCTGAGTCAAGTTGGCCTGGAACATGGACCCAGGCAGGATGAAGCCGCAGCCCCCCTGCTCCATGAAAGAGCTGACTGTGCCCACCGTCAGCGCTGCCCATCCACCTGCAAACCCCCCACTTGGTAAGTGACACCCTCCTCATCCAGCAATATGGCCTGAAGCACAGTGCTGGTCACTGACTCTGCCAGACTAAAGGCGCTGGTCACCACTCCTTCTTTGTGACTTTGGCTGACCGCCACTGTGGAGAAGTCCAACGACTGTGCCACTGACCCCAACCACGTGGACAGATCAGCAAACAGGGGAAACGTGTCACCTAAAGAGGTGACGGAGGAGGAAGAAGAAGTGGAAGGGCTGAGCTGACGGCCTGCATGAGGTTGTAGACAGTGATGTATAAAGACTCGAAGGCAAAGTTGTCCCGATCCTGTCCTGGACGAGCGTTGTTCTGCAGAAAGGTGATGATGTCCTGGAGGGACTGGAGAGTCAGCGTTTGACAAGCCGCTGTCTGGAATTCTGCTGAGTATTCCTGTCAACAGACAGTCCTGCTGCATTCAGCTGGTACCGCCTTGTGAGGAAAAAGGTCTGTCCGTCTGAGTTACAAAGTCAGATTTTTTCTTGACATAATGTTGCAAACACTTACTGTTAGCACTATAAAAAAAAAAACCCAGAATGTTTTCCTTGGTGCTAATGGCAGAAACATGAGGGTAATGAATATTGAAAGGAGCACTTAAAATCATTCATATTATTCATAGGCCACATGTTAAAGAAAGGTTTAAAAAATGAAAAATAAACTGGACAGATAAAAAGAACATAAATACAACTATCAGTACATAGAAGGTTGAACTCCCTTGAACGTATTTTGGTTGCCTTTTCAATAAACTGTACTCAAACTAGATCAAGGTTTAAGAAAGAAGTTAACAATTAACTTAAAACAAAATTCATCACCAAATTAAGAAACCATCAATGTTGGAAAATAAACTGGCAATCCAATAAATCCAGCCAAACAACCAAACAAGGGGAGGACTCACAGTCAGCTGCTGAAGCAGGTAGGCCATCTGCTGGACCTGCTGCACAGTCTCTATGGTAACCCTGCTGGACACACACACTGTGATCGCCGTCCGGACCATATCTTGCATCACAAGGTCAGAGGTCGACAGCGACCCCTGGGAGGCGGCGTTGAGCATGTGGGCGAGGGCCAGAGAGTACTGGAGCAGAGGTACGGGGTCCCCCTGTTGCATCAGGGTGGTCAGTGTGGTGTTGGCTGCCAGATACAGCTCCTGGGACATGTTGTTGGCTGAGATCCCAGGGTTCTTGAATGAAATCCATCTGTAGAAAATGGGGGAGGGAGGGGATGAATCATAAACAGATGGCATGACGCAAAGGTGGTAAGTGCATCTGCCTGTCATTTGCAAGCCCCATAGTTTGAACTTCCATCAGAGCCTGGTGGGTGTAAGAGGAAGCTTTCAGATCTCTCAATGCATCACAAACAGACTGCTTACGGTGCAGAAAAAAGGAAGTGCGTATACCGAATGTGGTTTGACCCATATCCGAGTTTACAGTTCAAACAGAGAAATAACCAGGATGCTATAAATGATGTATGGCAATGTTCCATACCAAACAGGAATAAGGCATTTATTGGACAGGTATGTATGCTATAAAACTACTTTTAGAAGTAAAATTCCTTTTTTCTGCACTCCAACTCCATAACATCGGGATGCTGCCCAATAAAATCCATCATCCCAATCCCCCTCCCAACTCTGACCTGCCCCTTAAACCTCCCTTCCACCTAAGTCCTTCTGGGGAAAAAAAAAAGGCCAACAACATGAAACTTACGTGCTGAGCGCCTCTGTGCGAGCACCATACTCATCCATGACGGAGATGACCAGCTGTGTGGAACTGTTGGCAGCACCTGGTAACGGAGCCACATAGATCGCCTGGGTACTTCGCACCCCATAGTACAGCAAGTAGGTCTGAGAGTTCTGCACAGCCTGCAAATGACAGTTCTCATTATCATAGCCCATCAAATTTCCAGGGGCCTTTTCAGGCTGTAAAACTCATACAGGCGATAAAAAAGATCATGTTTTAAATAAGATTACATCCTGAAAGAGGAACCACAAAAATAATTAAAGGCTTGGTAGCTGAACAGCTGACATCCTGAAGCAGATAAAACAAGTCCATGCCAGGAGCACCAACCATTCCACTGTCTTTAGCATTCTCAGGTTAAAAAAGTGCAAAATTTAACATTTAAATATTACAAAAGCACATGTTAAATGCCATGTGGGTAAACAGACACTGCAGAATGGACAGATTTTGCCCTTCCCCAGGCACTGTGGGACACTTTCACTACCTAGCTGCCAAATTACAAGATTACAACAACAGTGAAAAAAACCCTTGACATGTCATGAATTGTTACTAGAAGAAAGTGTAAAAGAGTTTCCAGAACAAAGACAAAAAGCAAAAAAAAGGTCACAAAAGAAAGGTCAAAAAAGGTCAACACATGCAGGTAAACAATAGACAACAATAAAGAAAGACAAAACCTGTCAGAAAAGGCAGACATGTCTCAAAGCTCTTATGTGTGCATGCGAGTAAGTATTGCGTGTGTGAGCATGTATATAACATGTGTGTGTGTGTGTGTGTGTGTGTGTGTGTGTGTGTGTGTGTGTGTGTGGTGTGTGTGTGTGTGTATGTGTGTGTTAGTGTTAGTGTCAATGTGTTTATGTCTTTGACCGATGTGCAATGCCTGCATGAGCAACTAAGAGCCCATGTACATCAGTCCACATGAACACTCTCTTTCTCTGAACCAAACCTTAATCTCATACAGCAGCTGCGAGTTGGCATCATCCGAGTCTGTCCATTTATCGCAGCTGACAGTGACATACTCCGCAGTGCTTCAATGGTGGTGGTGAGGCCGTGCATGTTCCGCCACTCGGGGCAGGTTGGGCTGCAATGTGATGTAGGCCTTGCCCTGCTGGCCGTTCCCACTGACGGAGCCCACAGTCACCATGAAGGTGTAGAGGAGCCGTCTTTCAGCACAGTGTTGCGGAGGATCACAAATCTGGCTGCCGTGGTGCCTGGTACAGACATGGTGTCACAGAAACGATGGCAAGCTGCCGATTCTCTGGCTCTACAGCCTACATTCATCAAACACAGGCACCTAAAATAACAAGTCCCTGAAAAGCTGATATATCATTGTAAATCATTAACCTGCTGAAGCAAATATAAAGTAATCATGCAAAATAGCTTTAAAGAGAAAATGTGATTATTTGTAGCTACTTATAACACATGAGCCAATGTGAATTTTTTTTTAGACTGATGAAAAAATCCCTTATCTTCTGTAGTAAATCATCACTATGCAGAAGCCAGTATGAAATCACATCACAAGACAGCAGTAAAAAAAAGGCGATTTGTGATTCTGGTAATGTTCTCTTTCCTTACACTATGGCACCTCACACTGTCACAATCATGACTGCCAAAATCCTTCCAAGAGGTCTTTAAACAGAGGAAATCATTGTCAGGTGGTAAAATTAATATGGATATAGATATAAATGTTCCAATGAACCAAGTCTTGAAAGAGACGAAATCATAGAGACAGAATCAAACTCAAAACAGGCATACATTTACAAACATTTTACAAGCTTTCAAATTCAGTCTAATTTTCCAAACTCAGCACATACGGAGACTGCTTATAAGACACACCAAACACACTCCTGAATATTACAATACCTTTATTTCTGAGCCAGAGCTATTCACTTCAATCAATAAAAGCAGCATTCATTCATTATCATGCTGTTGTTGGTAGATCTATCTTCCGAAGGACCTCCAAATGACTACAACATTCCAACAGTTCTTGAATTCACATGGGAAACTTAACTGACTTGCAACAACCATCGAAAAAAGAAAGAGTTCAGAATAGACAACATCAAACTTACAATTTCTAATACACCAAAGTAAGTTTTTTTCTTTCCAGGGTGTCACAGTTTCTCCATCCCCCCCCCCCCCCCCCCCCCCAAGCCTTTAATGACTGAACAAGCCCTGTTGTTCTTCAGGCCTTCACTGGCAGTCTGACTTTGTGCCTTACCTGTGGAAGTATCCCCACTGCCTATGGAGACTGGCGTGCCTCCATTCTGCGTGACAGTCCAGGTGTAGGTCATATTGGCCCCGCAGCCCTCACACTGTGCTGCCAGCGCCAGGTGGTGATTGGCACTGATGCGTAGTCCCCTGTGGCTTGGCACGACACGCATTCCACACCCACAGACAGTATGGGGGGTGTGGTGAACTGTACTTCCACCTGAAAGCATAGTGTTGGGTACAGCTTTAGTCATCGTACATGAGCCAGGTCACACATAGCATGTGCACTGCATCCATAAAGCCAACAGGTGATAAAGTGAAAATAGAAACACACACACACATGTACACGACACACACAGCACACACACACACACACACACACAACAGAAATCACTGTCAGTCCTAGATTTTGCTTACATAAGCTAACAAGACACTCGTTTCATGTTTGCATACCAATAAAACATCTATTTTTGTGATGTTGTAATCACTTCTATGAGAAACTAAAAATAAACACTGTGACAAGATTACAAGGATAAACGCACCAGTTGACAAAAGTAATAATATAATACAGTAACTGGCAACAATGAAAGGAAAATAATCGACTCCAATAAAGCTGTAAGCATTCCTGCTTCCGTTACAAGAAGTATGCTGCATGAATAGTAAGATCTGTAATTGTTGACTTCTTTTAGACCTGTAATTGTTGACTTCTTTTAGACCTGCATTTTAATTTCTTTTACCCCTGTCACTGTTGACTTTTTTTAGACCTGTAATTTCGACCTCTTTTAGACCTGCATTTTAAACTTCTTTTACCCTGTACTTTGACTTATTTAGACCTGTAATTGTTGACCTCTTTTAGACCTGCATTTTAAACTTCTTTTACCCCTGTACTTTTGACTTATTTTAGACCTGTAATTGTTGACCTCTTTTTAGACCTGCATTTTAAACTTCTTTTACCCCTGTACTTTTGACTTATTTTAGACCTGTAATTGTTGACCTCTTTTTAGACCTCATTTTAAACTTCTTTTACCCCTGTACTTTTGACTTATTTTAGACCTGTAATTGTTGACCTCTATTTAGACCTGCATTTAAACTTCTTTTACCCCTGTACTTTTGACTTATTTTAGACCTGTAATTGTTGACCTCTATTTAGAACTGTATTTTTTAAATACTTCTTTAGACCTGTACTTTTGACTTATTTTAGACCTGTAATTGTTGACCTCTATTTAGACCTGTATTTTTTAAATACTTCTTTTAGACCTGTAATTATTGATTTCTTTTAGACCTGTAACTGTTGACTTCTTTTAAACTTGTTATCGCTGAATTTTTTTTCAGACCTGTAATTGATGACTGCTGACAAAGCTGGTTCTAAATGTCGCGATCAGTCAAGTCATACAACATCACTAAATGCCGACTTTGTAGCAGCCATGACTAAAAAACAAACAAAAATTGAACAATGACACAGGATTATGTTCTTGAGTTCTTAGAGCTGAATCAAAAGCTCATGTACAGACTGAACAACACACACAGTTTTATCATTGTAGATAACTGTTCACACAAACTGGACTATCAAGGAAGGAATGTAGGGTTTGAACCCTGTACTGTAGCTGTGCTTGTCTACTACTTGGTAACGTTACATGTATGGGTACCAGCAGGCAAACAGAAAAAATGGCAGGAAAGCAGATATTACATGTTTATGGCTTAGCCTGAGAAGGTCAGTATGCTTCCTCATAGTTCTGGAACTTGATCAAATAGTTACTGTATCTAAATTTGTCACGAATAATAACAATAGGCAATGGTGGCAATGTCAACAATGCTGTGAATACAACAACTGATAATTATAAACCTACAAAGATGAATACAAATGTTTTACCGAGTGTTAAAAGAGTTAGCTGAATAGCTGTTTTTACACAATTTTCCACAAAAAAATCATATCTAAAGTAAAAGAAAACAAAGACAATATCTACAGATACACAGATACTTTAAAATGATGCAGTTTATGACTGCAGAGAAACACACACACACACACACACACACACTCTCTCTCTCTCTCTCACACACACACACACACACACACACACCACACACACACACACACACACACACACACACAATCTTACAATCTGACTAGCGGAGCCTGCAGCCTGGAAAGAGCCTGGGAGCGTGACGGTGAGTGTGATGTTGTAGTTCCAGCGGTCAGGTTGGTCATGCACAGCTCACTGCTAGTGCTGGTTGCAGCAGCATTGAAGCAGTTACTGCTCCCTGATGCCTGTTTAAAGCGGGGACTGTGTGCTAACATCATATGTACACTGAAGGGTACTTACAATGTTACATACATGTACACATACACACACATACTGCATAAACCCATGCATACAGACACACGCGCATGCATACACACGCGCATGCACACACACACGCCCGCACACACACACACGCACACACACACACACGCACACACACACACACACACATTCTTTAGACTTTAAATTGTCTTTTTCCTACTTTCATTCCCAAAGTGAGTGTAATAAACGAAATAAACAAAATCTTTTTTTCTTTTGCTGCCTCATCTGTGCCCAGCCTGTGACATATTCCTATGCAGTTCATTGTAGCTTTGCCATGCACCCCCATACCAAAGGTTGGCTGTCTCGGCCCCAACACAAGCAATCCTTGGGAAGCAGTCAGAATGTCATCATGAGGCAACCCAACACAGGAGACACCTGCACCACTGCCATACTGTGACTTGGCTTGTGCTCAGTGGTGCCTGTTTTGATGAAGTAAACCCAGGACGCCATCTATGACTGAGACTTCCTAAACACAATAACTGGGTCATCATAGAGCCAGCATGAGTGATTACCCCCATTGTGGTAAACCCCACCATGATCATCCAGAGGAAGCCCCCATGGACATGCCAACATACACCATTTTTTTCAAGTCACTAAGGTTGTGGCATGGAAATTGAAGCTGAGGTTACCACAACAGCACACAGAATGTGACATCTGTTTTATTTTCATCAATGAGGATAAGGATGATGAAAAGGGTGCTACAGAATTCCATTCTGAGCTCTGACTAGATGACAGGCTATACTCTATGCTTCCTTTAATAATAATAATAAATAATAATAAAGAATACATTTTTATGTGTACACTTCTCTGTCGAACAGAGCACGCGGCCCATTACAAACTCCATATATAAACAGTTAAGGCAATAATAGACAACGCACCCCCCCCCCCCCCCCAAACACACGCACACACACACACCCTTCCACCCCCCCCCCCCCCCCCCCCCCCACACACACACACACACAGAGTAACACACACACACACACACACACACACACAGAGTAACACACACACACACACACACACACACACACACACACACACACACACACACACACACACACACACACGTGCCCATAGACTGACAGCGAAATGAACTAATTGTAAACTTTCAGGAAGATGTGGGTTTTCAGAGAGCGTTTGAAGAGTCAAAGTTATCAGTTTCTCTTATTTCTGCAGGGATAGTGTTCCAGATGGAGGGGGCAGCATGCGAGAAGCATCTGTCACCTGATGTCTTTTGGCTATTGACAGATGATCTTGTAAAGCGGTAGCGTCAACAGATGAACGCAATTTGTATTGATGATGATGTTGCTTTAAAAAGTCCTTCAGATAATCTGGAGCACAATCTTGGACACATTTAAAACAGATAGATGCCAATTTAAATTCAATCCGAGCAGACACTGGGAGCCAGTGAAGAGAAATCAGATGAGGAGTAATATGGTCCCTTCTAGGCACTCGCAAAACCATTCGCACTGCATTATTCTGAACACGCTGCAGACTTTCAAGAAGATAGTCATGGAACCATACAAGATGGAATTGCAGTAGTCCAACCGGACAGAACAAATGCAGAGACAAGTGTGGCTGCTGTTTGGGTGTGAGAAAACGGCGGATGGAACCAATACGGCGGAGCTCATAATTGGCAGCCCGAACAACATTTCTGACATGAACTTTCATTTCCAAATGATGGTCAAGGGTAACTCCTAGACTGACAACAGAGGATGAGAAAGGACAGTGGCATCACCAACTGTCATCGTAGAAGGGCAATTGATTTTGTGCGACATTTGGGGAGAGGAGAGAAGCATTACTTCAGTTTTTGTCATTGTTCAGCTTTAGTTTATTTGCTGTCATCCAAGATCTGACATCGGCTATACAATCCTGCATTGCCTCTAGTAGTTGGGGACTTCAGAAGGTGCAGCTGATTTCTGCAACTGTGAATCATCAGCATATGAATGATGAAGGACTGAGTGTTTGTCAGTGACATTGGCCAATGGAGAGGTGTAGAGAACAAACAGGACTGGTCCAAGGACTGAGCCCTGTGGGACTCCAAAACATATAGGAGCTGCAGAAGAAACTCGGCCGTCAACAATAACAGACTGAGTCCGATGTGACAGATAGGATGAGAACCACTGCAGTGCTGTACCACCTATGCCAAAATCATGGTGCAAACAACTGAGGAGAATAGAGTGATCAATAGTGTCAAACGCACCTGACAGGTCTAACAGAGCCAGAATCGAGACTGTGATCATTCAACGAAAGGAGTAGATCATTTACTATCCTTAAACGAGCTGTCTCAGTGCTATGTCCTGGTCTGTAGGCAGACTGAAATGGATTGAAGAGGTTATTGGAAACCAGGTATTCGGATAGTTGGATGAGGACGATCTTTTCAATTATTTTAGAGACAAAGGACAAGTTAGATACTGGACGGTAATTCTTAAAATTTCAAAATGGGTGACCGATGGTGGCGAACGAAGCAAAATTAGGAATAGAGTTTGTTTAGAACTTACCGCCAATGACATAGACAAACATAGGCTCCTCAGGTGTCTTGTCATGTGCTTTGTTTGTCTATGTCATTGGCGGTAAGTTCTAAACAAACTCTATTCCTAATTTTGGTAATTCTTAAGTTCATTTTGATCAAGAGTGACCTTTTTGAGAAGAGGTGTCACCAGAGCAGCTTTACAAGCATCCGGAAAGGTGCCAGAGGTGAGAGAAGAGTTGATAAGGGCTGTGAGAGATGGTAATAGACTATCAAGACATTCAATCAGAAGAGGGGTAGGAATAGGATCAAGATTACAAGTTTTGGGAGAGGAATTGATGATGACGTTACGAACAGCATCTGATGTTACAGGTTGAAAGGACGAGAGAGAAGTTTTTGTGAAAAGCTCACCTGGCAGAGGAGGGTTGGCTACAACCGTTGCGTCTAAATCACGTCTGAGAGTGGTAATTTTGTTATGGAAGAAATCTGAGAAAAGACCTGGAAGCTCACATGTTGGATAAATAGTAGGCAGCTGATTATTTGTCTTTCTACACAAAAGATTGTCAGTAATTTTGTAAAGTTCCTTTGTGCTTGAAGCACACTCAATCTTGTTATTGTAAAATTTGCTTTTGCTTTTTCAACAAGTCTAGAGACAACATGCTTGGCTTTGTTGAACAAATCTTTGAAAATAATTATTGGATTGGATCTCCATCGCCTCTCTTCTCGCCGACGTGCCCGTTTTGCCTCCAACAGCTCCTCACTGACCAGCGAAAACCAAGGGGCCGATGGTCTCTCTCTGACCTTACGCATTGATGCAGGTGCATGTTTGTCAAGATGGAACGGAGAGAGGCAAAGTACTGATCGCATTATCAGCAGAGGGAGATGGAGATACAGCAATCACAGAACCCAGGTCGTTAACAAATGCAGAACGATCAATGGAACGAATGTTACGTATTGAACGAAACGTAGGCAATGACTCATCACTGAAACATGAACGTAGCAATACTCATCATGAAACAGAAAAAGAGACAACACACAACAATGGTCAGATTCAAGAGCGTCAGTGACAGTAGTGGAAATATGAAAATCTACATCACCGTCACGAATAACGGTCCAATCAAGGATGTGACCCCCCCCCCCCCCCCCCCCCCCCCCCCCTGTGTGTCGGCACGCTCACAACCTTTCATGGCATATCCTGGTATCAGTGAGGCCAGAGAGATGGAGACACCTGCAGTGTTGGTCTGGAAATTGGCATCTGTGCCCTTGGTGCATTCACGTAAAGGTTACCAATATCGGCAAGTACATGAGGACTGTCGTGGATGAATGTGGTGGCACCCACCTGAGGGCACGTCCACTCGTGCTGGCCTGGCTCTAAACAATCATTATCATCAGCAGGGGATTGACAGGTGGTGTCGTGCACATGCTGGATCAGAACAGGCACCACTGAACACTACCGAAGCGGATAGGCAGTTGTGCAGTGTCTCCTGTAATGGGTTGCTTCATGACGACTTGACACTGTCTGTGGATTGCCAGTGCCGTGGCTGCACTGGGACAAGCCCAGGTTTGACTATGGACTGGAATGAGCGGTTGGGGGTAATGACATTGAGGTGGCACAGAAAATGAGACAGTATAAAAAATGAAAACATACTTGAAATGAGACAGTATAAAAATGAAAACATACTTGTAAACAAAAAACAAGCACAAATAAAACATTCTCTTTGCACAAGTACATTAGATTCATTTAGTTTCTTTTCAAAACCTTTAATTTGATTTCTAACAAAGATGTTCCTTCTGAATGTACTTAGAATCTTACCACTGGCTGGCACGTCCAGGCATACGTCATTCCAGAAGACCCTCCAGTAGGCAGGTCTGGATTGTAGGAGGGACTGCCATCCAGGCACACTGGTCCTGATCCGTCCACCTGTCGCCACGCACCGTGTCTGATGACCGCCACCAGGGGGCTGGACAAGACCGTCAAGTTGTAGAACATTTCCTCTGCCACCGGTGTGTTCTGGTAGCCCAGTACGTAGTGCACACAAAATTGCTGCTTGGTGGCTGGCAGAAGAGAGGCTGGTAAGACCAGAGTGGGCTTGCCTGTGTCCACAGACGGCAGGGTCACGGCACTGGCAGAGGATACCTGCGTACAGTCTGAGGCATTATAGATGTTCCAGGCGTGTATGACCACATACAGGCTGCAGCCTGCGTTGTCAATGTAGACATCGAACTGGGTGGTCTTGGAGCGCAGGACAGAGCGTGAGGTAGGGCCAACAGGAGTGATGGTGGGCAGGTTGCACTGGAGGTCCTGCACGGTGAAGTTGACAGACACCTGCTGCTGACTGACATTATTGGCCACCGTTACCTCCAGCCTCACTACCTGTGCAGTTGGGAAGGACCTGATGTAGACAGGAGTGTTTGTTTGGATCTGAAACACTCCAACAAAGTCCCAAGTGTAGACAGCACTTGTTAAATGGTCTCCTGTGATGCTGAAGGTGATGTTCTGATTGGTAAAGATGTAGTTGATGGGAGGGTCGTCAATATGGACAGCCACATTGGCAATGGCGTCCTGAACGAGCACTGTGCAAGTCAGGGTTTCTTGTTTCACTTTGTTTCCTGCTATCAGGTGCACAGGATAACGGCCTGCTGTTGGAAATACCAGAGTCAGTATGGGGCCCCGTGAGGTTTTATTCTGTGTGGGCAGCTGTACAATCCATGAGAAAGAGATGTTGGTGCCTTGGGCAGCTGCAGACAGATTGGAGGCAATGCCGGACTGTCGTGTAACATTGCAGTCAGACATCTGTAATCCTGTCACTGGGTCTTGAACCTCTATGGTTTCCTTCTCCTCCAGCGAGCTGATGTTGTTCTTTGCCTGCAGCTTGATGGAGTAAAAACCAGCAACACTGAAGGTCTGGGACTGGTTTGCACCTGTGAATGTCTGTCCATGAATTGTCCAGGAATAATTGACTGGGTAGGCATCAGAATTGGAGGCTCCCAGGAAAGACAGCATGGTTCCGGTAGCAACAATGGTGCTGGGTACGACAGTCAGATTAAGACTACTGATGGCCTTTTCAACATAAACGATGAACGTCAGACTGTCCTGACTGACTTTATTGGACACCACCAGCAGAATGTTGTAGTCTCCAGTTTCGCTGAAAGTTTGCTGTAGAGTGGTGCCTAGATGTGTCTGTCTGGAGGAAGGAGAATCGACTGTCCAGTGAGACACTGGGTCAGACCCCTGGAGGACCTGGCTCTGAAAGGTGAGCTGGCTGTGCAGGCTGACAAAGGGGTGCCCCAGGTCCAGGGAGGTACTGAGAGAAACGTTCTGCACTGGGAACTGCACCAAGATGGTGATGGTAGTGTTCTGAAAACTGAGCTGGTTGGTTGCGTTCACCTCAATGACATAACTGCCAGCAGAGTTGAAAGAGTATGAAAAAGATTGTAAACCGCTAACCGACAACAAAGGCATTCCATCAACAGACCAGTTGAACTGGGGGTTAGTGCCTGAGATCACATAAGCTGAGAATTCTACACCATCTCCAACTTGAAGAGTTGTATCATTAGCCGTAAGTGTGAGATTGCTGATCTCTACTTGAGCTTGTACCGAGACATTCACAGAAAGAACACTGATAGCATTGACAGCATCTAGCCTCAATTCATACCTTCCCTCTGCAAGAAAGGTATACGTCAACTGAAGGCCATCCACCCTAGAAATGACTGCCCCAGATTTCATGATGATCCAGGTAAAGTTAACGCCAAAGTATGTGTTGCAGTCTATCTCCACCCCAGGCTGGGCGTTGACAGGGACATACAATATGCTGCCTGCTGTTTGGTTTTTGATGCCCAGTGATGTGATATTCTGCAGCACCTCAATATCCACAGTGGACTTCAGTGAAGACACGTTATTGGCCACCATCACGCTGCAGGTGTGCAGCCCCCAGATGTTGAACACTACACGTGTGAAGGAACTGGAGGTGTTGTAGGCTGGCTGGGAGCCACACTGCCACGTGTAGACCACAGCCGTGCCCTGTGAGTGGTTAGCTGTCAGTTGGATAGAGGTCCCCTCTCCGGTCACTGGCTGGTCAGCCACTAATGTCAATGCACTCAACGCCTCTTCCACAACCACTTCCAGTAAAGCATTCTGTGAACTCACCAAGTTGGTCACTGACACATTCACTAAATGTATTCCTGCAAAACTGAAAGTGAGCTGAAAGGGGTTTCCTTGACCTGTCACTGCTCCTATAGCCCATTCCACCGAGGCTGATGTGCCCAGGTATGTGCAGTTGAATTCAGATACAGTGTGCATGGCAATGAACTTGCTGTTGATGCAGGTCAGGCAAGTCAAAGCAACATTCTCTATGGTATGCTGCACATCTACCACAAACCAGTCCCCAACACGACTCACTTCATTGAAGGCCTCTACCGAGATGTTGGAGAGTCCTGCTGTGGACATGAGAAGAGTGATGCTGGGTCCCTGATTGGATAAAAGAACCCCGTTGTTATACCACTGGAAGTCAACGTTGGTGCCGTTGGTTGAGGTAGCTGAGAAAGGCACACTGGCTGGCTTACTGTATGTGAAGCTGACAAGACTGGGGGCAGTCAGGATGACACTGGTCACCGGTTCTTGAGAAGTGATGGTGGTGGAGGCATTAGTGGATGGTCCATTGTCCAGTGTCACTTCCACCAACACTGTGTAATTCCCCACCACCTGAAAAGGATACCTGAAGGTGTTGGATCCACGTTTTGTTAGCGTATTGATTACGGTTGATCCTATCATCTGCACCTTCCAAGTCAGAGACACTTTCTGCATGTCCAAAGTGATGATCTCCACAGTGAAGTCCACTGCCTCATTGTTAGCAGCGTAAGGATTATGGATAATCTCACCCACCCTCAGTGTACTGGCATTCATGACAATCACCGTCTCTAGGTCAGACACAGAGCACACAGCATTGCGGGCAATCACTGAGGCATTGTAGCTGTTGGAAGTGCTATAGGTATGGACAATGACATTTGGCAACTGATCAATGATGGGTGAGCCATCACCAAAGTTGAATGTGTAGTTCAGATTGGAGCCTTTGTCAACCGTAGCAGTGAACGTCAGCTGCTCGGATACATTTTTAGGTCCATCATACAATAGAGTGACTGCAGTGGGACATTCCTGCACAAAGACAACAGCGGTTGTTGACTGAGAACTAAACTTATTCCTGACCAAGATTTCAACTATGTAAGTTCCATTGGCATGATACACATGATGAAATGTTTTACTGGTCTGAGTAGTGTGAACCGTCTTGCCCCCACTGCCATCTTTGAAATCTACATTGTAGGTAATGGTATCAAAGTTGGGGTTGGAAGAATTCTTAGACTGGACTTGCACTGTTATAGATGACGAGCTGCCAGCAGCAATAGTGTTGGAAGCAACTTGTGCTGTCACTTGATCAATGACAGACAGAACATTAATCACAGAGGTGATGTTTACTGCCTCTCCAAATGCATCTTGTACAGTGATCTCCAGAGTGTATTGTCCAGGTGCATTGTAAGCTCGGGTTTTGTCCAGTTCGAGTTTGTAGCTGCTGGCCTGCTGTGTGCTTGACTCCACCGCACCGTCTCCATAGTCCCAGGTCACTGTCACTTCTGCCCCCTGTGTCACCGATGCCTTGAGAATGACCGTCAGATTGGAACCAGCTTCCACAAAGACCGGACTGGCTGGTTCCAGAGTGAGGCTGGTCACCTGTGCCCTCACTTTGGCACTCACCTGCAGTGATGCTGCCATGGAGTTCAAGCCGTTGGATGCATTCACACTGATCACATACAGCCCTGGTGAGGCAAACCTGTGAGTCAGGCTGGGAGACTGGCTGGACTGAATGACTGTCCCGTCCTCTTGGAACTCATACAGATCCACACTGCCGCTGGTCTTGCTGGTCAGAAATAGCTGATCCACACCCACCTCCACTACAGGAGCGCAGGCGAGACTGCGGAACAGTTGGAGTGATACAGTACTAAGTTCTGGATGGGATCCACTGCATTCACCACCACACTGACACTCTTCCAGCCCAATGCATTAGACACATTTAAGGTTAAGGACACAGGGGTGGATGTGGAAAAGGTGTCGTCATACACAAGAAAGGGCTGAGCAAGTTCGCTGGTAGAGTTCTGGCACTGTGTGACACTGGCGGCAACACTGCTGGGGCAAGCTGCTGCACCAGCCCCATGTATCAATGCTCCCGTGCTGACCTGCCAAAGAACATCTTCCAAGGTGCCTTTACGCACCATGACCACCAGGTTCTGCTGTACCCCAGCTTCCACATACACCACAGAGCTGCCAGCAGTTGTAGTGGCGGTGATGGCTGGGTACAGCCAGACAAGGTCACCTATCTCCTGAACTGTTTCGACCTGGCAGGAATCTAAAATGGTCTTAGCCCCCTGCACTTCCACAACAAAAGTATAGATCATGGAATCTGGAACATAAGCCAGGCTATCTGGAAGCACAACAGTCTTTGGGCTGCCGTAACACAGCACTGACTCGACACACATAGTTCTCCTGCTTGTTGTAGGAAGACAGAGATATAAGCGACGCAGCATTGTTTGCATCCTCCCACTTATTACCCACACGGATGAAAACCACTTGCTTCCACTGTGAGGAAGGGTCCACCTGGCAGAAGCCAAAGTCAGACCCTCTGCTTTGGAAAGCCAGAATATCATTGGTTTGTACGTCAATGCCGCCACTGATCTCTGCTCTATAGGCGCCACCGGCTGCAGGAATCTCAAACACAGCTTCCCCAATCAATGAGTACTCCAAGTCAGGGTCAACGTCCGTGTTGGAACAGTCCACGTGGGAAGAACTGGAGGGGGAGGCACAGCTGCAAGGAGTGGAGGAGGCCACGCAGACGTTGCTCAGAGGGCAGGGATGTTCATTTTCAGCAAGGCATGTAGGTAGAGCTGGACAGCTGGAGGCTGCCGCCGCACTCCCACATCCAGCAAACACACTCTGATTACAACCTGCAACAGACAGATAGAAGACCAGCTGCTGATGTATCTGCATGCAAAATACCAGTTTAATGCCGTTTAATGTAGAGTTTAGCCAATAATAAGCCACCACTGATTCGTTCTGGACCATATCAAAATCAGAGATGGGATTCTCATAATGTGAAAAAGGAGGAAAAAAAGTGGCGGGGGTCTGGGGGCCGCTGAAGGCCCCCGGTGGGGTCCAGGGGCAAGGCCCCTGGTGGGGGTCAGGGGGCGAAGCCCCTGAAGCTGAAGATTTTTTAGAATTTAACCTGCAAAAATCAGCATCTGAGACACCAAAGTATAAAAAAGAAGACTTTCTCACCTTCGCCATTGATGTCTGTCAGGAAATCATGAAGACCATTGACACAGGATTGGTGATTTTCCAGTTGCTAATAGTCACACAATTTTCCAGCAGTTGCAAGTCAGTTTCTCATTGCTGTCCTTCACATCACCACATTTTAGCGAGCAGTTTAGTTTCTAATAGTAATAGCCATCCTTCAAAATACTTATTAAAAAAGTTTACCTGAACACCAATCAAATAATTTCTTAGTTGTCCTTCAAAATACCATAAGTCTGCAGTACTATCACCAACAGTCAATGAACAGAATGGGAGACCATGATTCAGATGAATGATGAACATGAATTTTAACCTTTCAAAGAACAGTTTGGATCGAGTTGAAGAATGTCAAAAGAGCTGATGAGCAAATCTGCACTGCAGCCTAAAGCAAAAAAAAAAAAAAAAAAAAAAAGTGAAAGTCACCGACCGTAAACTAAACTATTTTACACTCTTGACTTCTTCGCTGGTCTTGTGCAAGTTCTGTCAGAGAATTTATTTAATGCGTGCTGTATAGTATACTCTTCAAAAAGTTTATCTTATCTTTCCTTGAATATTCTGTTGTGTTTTGCTTTCAGAGAAAAAAAAATAAAAGAGAGAGAGAGAGAGAGTGAGAGAGAGAGCAAATCATGTGGCTTATAGCCCCGCCAACAACAAGAGCCAGACGATCTTTCACTCTTGCTAGGTGCTTTTCAGCAAGAACGTGGTTGATCAATGCTGACTTGCCCCGTGAGCCATACTTGATCGCGTCATTACACCATGTGCAGACTGCTTGTCCTGGATAGGTGATTTTCCTCATGCAGTCTTTCAGTCTGAGAATCACACTGTGGCTGACGGCGCCTTTGGAACTGGTCAGCATCACTTTTGTGCTCACTTCCTCCTCCAACCACTTCCAAGTCCATTTGTTTTTAACTGAAGCATCGACTTGCTTCGCAAGAACTTTCTCGCTTTCTGCTATCTGACGAAACATTCTGGTTTTCGCTACTCTCGTCAAACCGAAAGAAAATGGCGGTGGGAAAAAAATTCGCAAACAGTTTGCCTCGTTCTCAAACATCAACTTCCGCTTTGATGGTTTCGGTCAACCGCAGAATGAAAACAAAGACAGCAGTCTCGACCGGCCCAAGCAGAAACCGGAAACATCCATTTGCGAACGGATCAATTGAGAACACAATATCGATCGACCTCTCGCCGTACATTAGCTTCATCACAAACCTAACTCTACTCCCCCCCCCCCCCCAATTTTCTCAACGGATTTACACTGATCTCAAAAAACGACCCCTGGGCCATCAAAAAGACGGAAATCCGCCAATCGGCGGAAAAATCCATCTCTGCAAAAAAAGCACACTGAAATAGAACAAACACTGAATAAAAATAGTAACATAAATGGATACGCTGAAATTTTGGTTATTGTGAATGGACTGTATGTATGTGTGTGTGTGTGTGTAAAATATATAAATATATATATATATAATATATATATATAATATAAAATATATATATATATATATATATATTTATCTATATACACAGCCCATTCAATATACATATATATATATGTTCTTGTGAATGGACTGTGAATGGAGTGTGTTTATAGATAAATAGATAGACAGAAATACATATATAGAAAAGAGAGAGAGGGAGGGAGACAGTGAGAGAAAGAGAGTGAGAGAGACAGAGAGAGAGAATATTTACCTGGTCGAATGACCACATTCCCTGACGGACATGTCGGCCTCAGCACCAAACTCCCACTATGTTACTGGAAGACTGGGGCTCCACCTTCACGTTGAGTTCCAGCAGCTGGCCATCCTTGGCAAACCATACCCCTGGAGACAAAAAGAAACAGACACTGGCACATACATCTATGTTTGTACACTGCAGGCACACAAGACACATCTGTGTGTAAAACAAACAAAACACACATACACACACATGTGGACGCATGCACCCCCCCCCCCCCTCCACACACACACACACACACACACTGATACACACCAACACTCATTCACTGACATGCACCCATACACATACAGAAGCCTATGGTGACAAACAGTTTCCTACCAAAAATCAACCATAAATTTCTCATTCTCTTTCTCCTGCCCTCCCCCCCCCCCACCTCCTTTCTCTCACTCACTCACTGACACACACTCATATACACACAGAAGCTTATGGTGACAAACAGTACCCAAGATCAATCCTAACTCCTTCCCTCTGTCCCTCCATCCCCCTCTCTCCCCCTCTCTGTCTGTGTCTGTGTCTTTCTGACTCACTCACAAACAATGGACACTCAGTTGATCAGGTCATTCTTTAAACGCCCATTTTGCATCAAATTCAATGAGAGAAGCGATTGCTTGTTCTTCATTTCCGTTGTCCCAGTGTTGCTTATCCTGCCGAAAGAAGACCTAAGAGGCTGAAAAGCGTCATGTTTCATCTTATGATTCGTTTGTTCATGTTTGGCGGATACAAAACTTTAAAATGTTTTTCAAAGATTTGTTCAGATCTCTGTCTGCAATTGCTGACTTTGCAAGTATGTTTCTACGTTGCTCAGTTAATTGCAGTCATGTTGGAAATGAAACTATTTAAAGATCTGAAACTGATTTCTTGACATGGGTGAAAAAATTAACTTCCCTTACCACAATCGGAATTTTCACCTCTGGTTTATTCCAACAATCCGAGACTGAATTGAAGAAACTTAAAAGAAGATTTACTGTTCCGCTGAACGAAAGAGACAAATTACAAGACAAAACAAAACACAAGGCGTTCAACCCTTTGGTCTTCTTCTGGCAAGACAAACAACATTCAAAACAATGAAAACAAAGGACGAATAATCACTTATCTCCTAAAATTGGGCGCAAAATGGATGTGGAAACGTGTCATGTTTGAAAACGTGAGTTGTTTTTTTTCTTATAATTTGTTTGTCTCTTGTCTTTGGCAGAGCATAAATCTTCTTTTAAGTTTATTTCAATTTCCGCCTGCAGTGACCTCACTTTGAAAGCAAATGAACTGAAGAAAAAAGCAGTGTCAAAAGCTCAATTTCTCCTTGCTCACCATGGAAACTTTCACAGGTTGAGGTTGATATAAAACATTTTTCTCTACAAAAACTGACATTAATGACATTTACAGTCCATGAGCAAAAGTATACAATCATCATTTTAAAATGTACACACATATCTCTGTTGGACTACCAGGAAGCAGGACAAGCTGTCATCATTCAATTTTTAACAGTGAAAGATCTTTTTATATTGGGAATTTAAAAAACAGCAGTGCTTATGGGTCTATACCACTTAACCGATTTGCCCAAGCATATTTCAAATACTTTTCTATACTGTAAACAGTAAACAATTAAAAAAAAAAAAAAAAAAAATGTTACAGATATGAAAACTCTTCTCTAGCTGCATAAGGGAACCATCGCAATCCCTTTTGAAAGCAGATATATTTGTATTGCCTGCTCCGAGGCCTTTCGCCCGCTGGATCGGGACTCATCAGGGAGACACAGCTGGTTGTGTCTGCGCTCCCCGGCGTCAAATAGAGACACACCACAGTCCATAATACTGTGGTGTTCTCACCACCAGGGGTGCAAAAAAGAATCCAATAGCACCCCAGAGCAGCCAGCGAAGAGTAGTAAATGCAACCAAACGAAAAGTGTGGGAGGAAAAAAAGTTGCTGTAAAACTAAAGACATTATGCAAATAATATAAAATGTAGGGACAGTCTTTGAGCCTACGCCTGAGGATCCACCCAAAGATGCAAGGGAGATCAAAAGAAAAAACACACAGACGGACAGAAACAAATACAAATAACCTCAATTTAATCAAAGCAAAATCGGAAATGAAATGAGGTAGGGAACAGTAAATGATAAACAGTAAACATGTGGGGTATGTTTTGCTCCCATAAGGAAACCTAACACAGAGTAACTTTTATTCAAGACTGGCACAGCCCTTTAAACTTGAATAAAGTCAGACAAATACATAGACGAACAATCTAACAGTGGGGGAAAAAAACAAGCGCAGGCCAACAACTGAACTGTCTGGCAAAGATTTGGACTTGAGGGGAGGAGAGAGGGGAGGGGAGTTTGAAGATGGAGATCCTGGGAAAATGAAATTTAAAAAAAAAAAAAAAAAAAAAAAATGTTACAGATATGAAAACTCTTCTCTAGCTGCATAAGGGAACCATCGCAATCCCTTTTGAAGGCAGATATATTTGTATTGCCTGCTCCGAGGCCTTTCGCCCGCTGGATTGGGACTCATCAGGGAGACACGGCTGGTTGTGTCTGCGCTCCCGGCGTCAAATAGAGACACACCACTGTCCCCTACATTTTATATTATTTGCATAATGTCTTTAGTTTTACAGCAACTTTTTTTCCTCCCCACACTTTCGTTTGGTTGCATTTACTACTCTTCGCTGGCTGCTCTGGGGGTGCTATTGGATTCTTTTTTGCACCCTTGGTGGTGAGAACACCACAGTATTATGGACTGTGGTGTGTCTCTATTTGACGCCGGGAGCGCAGACACAACCAGCCGTGTCTCCCTGATGTGTCCCGATCCCAGCGGGCGAAAGGCCTCGGAGCAGGCAATACAAATATATCTGCCTTCAAAAGGGATTGCGATGGTTCCCTTATGCAGCTAGAGAAGAGTTTTCATATCTGTAACATTTTTTTTTTTTAATTTCATTTTCCCAGTTTCTCCATCTTCAAACTCCCCTCCCCTCTCTCCTCCCCTCAAGTCCAAATCTTTGCCAGACAGTTCAGTTGTTGGCCTGCGCTTGTTTTTTTCCCCCACTGTTAGATTGTTCGTCTATGTATTTGTCTGACTTTATTCAAGTTTAAAGGGCTGTGCCAGTCTTGAATAAAAGTTACTCTGTGTTAGGTTTCCTTATGGGAGCAAAACATACCCCACTTGTTTACTGTTTATCGTTTACTGTTCCCTACCTCATTTCATTTCCGATCTTTCTATACTGATTAAAAGTCAGCTTCTCTTGCTCTAAGCAAACTGAATTCTATGTGAACCAAGATCCCACTACTGAAATCAATTACATCACATTCTCACTGAGAGGTAGTAGCATTACATCCCGTTGGATGTGATTGAACATAACACTGAATTTAAAAGTGGAGCACAATGAGTGAAGCTAAAAGACCGCCACATCCAACATGGTGAACTGACCTGGCATGACGATAGTCTGACCAGCGTTTTGAGGCAAGGCGTTGGTGTAGGATTCAAGGAGGCAAAGGTGGCATTGCTCTTTAGGTCCACTGTTCCCGCAACCTGCATCTCTGTGGTGACTGAGTCTGCACATGAGGAAACATTGTGTAGGACTCGGATTCATCTCTCTGGTGACCGAGTCTGCACATGAGGAAACATTGTGTAGGACTCGGATTCATCTCTGTGGTGACCGAGTCTGCACATGAGGAAACATTGTGTAGGACTCAGGTTCATCGAAACATTGTGTAGGACTCGGATTCATCTCTGTGGTGACCGAGTCTGCACATGAGGAAACATTGTGTAGGACTTGGATTCATCTCTGTGGTGACCGAGTCTGCACATGAGGAAACATTGTGTAGGACTCGGATTCATCTCTCTGGTGACCGAGTCTGCACATGAGGAAACATTGTGTAGGACTCGGATTCCACAACTAATCAATCAGGACATGGGGGAAAAGGATGGAACTGAAGAAGGGAGGGTGTCAGGGAGATTGAGAATAAGATGGGAGAGACAGAGTGAGAGACACAGAAAAATAAGAGAGAGAGAGAGAGAGAGAGAGAGAGAGAGAGAGAGAGAGAGAGAGAGAGACAGAGACAGAGAGAGAGACAGAGAAAGAAAGAGCGAGAGAGAGAGACTCAGAGAGAGCGAGAGAGAGAGAGAGTGAGAACGAGAGAGAGAAACAGAGACATTGACAGACAGAGAGAGAGAGGAGAGAGAGAGAGAGAGGAGAGAGAGAGAGAGAGACAGAGAGATAAAAGAAGAGAGAGGAGTGTGAAAGAGAGAGGGAGTGTGAAAGAGAGAGACAGACAGACACACAGACAGAGACAGAGTGAGAGAGAGAAACGCACACAAATAATCCAAGACAGCCCTCAGAGCCATGTCACATCTCACCCTTCAGCGAATACTGGCAGACGAAGGGCAGGGTCTGATCACAGGCAGTGGGTTCCCATCCCCCTGGGACGTCATGCTGACGCAAGGCCATGGAGTGCCCCACGGCCCTACGCTGCTGGCCCAGTTCTGCCAGCTCAGGGAATGGCCATCCACCCACGTGTAGTAACCCAGGAGGTCAGGGGCAGATAAGCCCATCCAGGTGGTTCTGGAAAAGGACATTTACAGGTAAACATTTGTAGATGCAAAAATGGTCAGATAACTGTGGGAGAGCAGGTCTTGCAAACACTTAAGCTCTTTTTTTCTCAGTGACGATTATTCTTTCACTATCATGCTTAACACTTTTATGACAACATTTTACAATAAGCAAAACTAGCAAGAAAGTTTGCTGTCTGACCGAAATATCAGTCAAAAGTACCACTAGCAAGAAACGTTCTTGTCTGACTGAATTCTTTATCAAATGTAAAGGTGTTTCAAAACAAAAACTAGAAATATTTCCAGAGAACAGGAGAATGCCTGAATGCAAACACACACATGCATGCACACGCATGCGTGCGCGCACACACACACACACACACACACACACACACACACATACACAGTGAGACACACACAAAAAACAAACACTTACACACACACACATAAAATAAGAACGTGTGCATGGGCACACACACACACGCAAGCACACAAGCACCCACCCACCCACACACACACACACGCAAGCACATACACACTCATACAATGAGACACACACACAGACACAAATGCAAAAACACACACACACATGAAATCAACATATACACATGCACCCAAATCACACAGATGAATACACAATCAAAACACACACACACACACACACACACACACACACACACAAACATATGGACATGTTACCAGGACTTTTCAATAGAGGATACCACTACAGAATATGGTCCTTTCCAGCCATCTCACACTCCACAGAATAATCTGCGTCATCCTCATCTTCCCTGTCCACCATTTAGAAATAAAAGTCTGAACCTGATGACTATTCAGGCCCTGCTCTCATATCAGTTTCTGCTTCAGCCTCCTCTCCATGTCTGTGTCTTTTGCTGTGTCTGTGGTGAAGGCCTCCATGTCCGTAAATTCATGGAGAATGTTTTAGAACACAACGGGTGGCCGCCTCCTGAAAGAGGACCTCACTCATGAAGCCATGACTAAGCGATGCTGTCATCAGCACAGGGTTTAGAAATTAATGTATTCTGTATCAGGGTATGTTAGATCAAAACAGGCACCCAGTTAATCCACAGAGGTGACTTGGTGGAAATGCAATCCCAATGTCTCCTCTGGCAGGCTGGTTCATGGTGAACTGTCATCGAATGCCCCAAGAAGACTGCTGTGGGACAGGATGAACCTGGAAGTGGCTGCATATGACAGAACCAGAATGAGTAGTGTGGAATAATGGAACTGGGAGAGCCCAGAAAATGAAAAAAAAGGGAAAAAAAAGAAAAGAAAAGAAAAAAATTTTGAATGCTGAAAAGATACAAGCTGGCCATAACGCCAAAAAAAAAAAAAGTCTGTTAAAATACTGAATAACAAAAATGAACAAATAGCATGAATGTAGTGTTCATCAGAAACACTACAATGAAGTCTGTTATAGTTGTTTCCCTTTAGTAGATGCTCATACCAATGAAAGACAGAGAAATCAGTGTCATCAATTGCCAAAAGACGTCCAAAGACTGTTTGGGCAAGGCTTTGGTTGGATGTAAAGTACAAAGAGCTCACAGGCAAAAAACATTTGTTACGGAAAAAGATGAGAGACAAAAAGACAAAAAATCTGTCTATGGTGGGTGTAAGGTGCAAAGAGTTAATAGTGAAAAAACATTTTATGAGAGAAAAAGATGAGAGAGAGAAAAGGAAAAAAAAAAGAAATCTGTGAGGCCTCACCTGTTGACCCCTAGTGAGGTGGTGACCACAGTGGTCAAGGTCTGGTCTGACAGGATGGCCAGGTCTCCGTCGTTGTATCCCTGGGAAATGCTTCGTGCCTGGGTCCAGTTCTGTTCAACCGTCTCCAGGTAATAGCACAGTCCTTCGGAGCCCAGCTGCTGACCCAAGGGGCACTGGACAGCGTCTGTCCACAGAATGGAGATTCCACAGTGTTAGTGGTGACAGTGTTCAGACCTGTCGCATCTGCACTGGTTCAAATCTGAACACATCCGACAGCTCGTATGAAGTTTTGAATCGAAGCACATCCTTATCATTGGAAAACGTCCGCGTCACCTGAACATATCCATTCTTTCACCACATCTCTATCATTACAGTATATTATCATTATGATCAGACCCAAAAAAAACTGGAAATTCAAATCATGTTTCAAATGTCATTTGAAATTGTGTCTGCAGGCGAAAGTTATAACATAACATAAGTGATCGAACACTGGAACACAAAAAGAAACCCATCAAACACTGAAACAACAGGCCTGGACTTCTCGACAACACAAGAAAAAAACAAAACAAATAACATAGAAAAAAATAAACTGTGGGGAAAAAAAAGCAAAGAAACAAATGGTTAGTCACTGTAAAACGACTGAACAAGGATTTACAAAGTGGGAAGGAGGTGAAACAGGGTAGGTGATTGGGGGGGGGGGGGGGGGGGGGGGGGAGGGGGGGGGGGGGGGGGGGGGGGTGGGGGGGGGGGAGGGGGGGGAGATGCAGTGGGGATATAATCTGTAAATATGAAATCCTTCACCGACAGCATATGGGAATTGTTGAATTCCGTCCTGTGAACAAAAACATTTGTTTATGCCCAAACAATCTGTTCACAAGACGAAATTCAGTGTTTCCATGATTTACACTTTAATGCCCTCTTTTTCATCCCATCTCTCCCCCACTCACACTCCCTCTTATCCCCCTCTTCCCTCCCCCTACCTCTTCCCCTCATCCTTAAATCTCCCCAGGACACGAAAAAAAAACCCACCCAAAAGACAAATCAGTTATGGAGGGAAACAAAATGTCAGGGTCTGAACAACCCTCTTCCCTCCTCAACCCCCCATGTCTATATCCTTCCTAAGTCATTTTCATAGAAACTGCCCTCTCCTTCTTCAACCCCCCCCCCCCCCCCCCATGTCTATATCCTTCCTAAGTCATTTTCACAGAAACTGCCCTCTTCTCTCCTCAACCCCCCATGTCTATATCCTTCCTAAGTCATTTTCACAGAAACTGCCCTCTTCTCTCCTCAACCCCCCATGTCTATATCCTTCCTAAGTCATTTTCACAGAAACTGCCCTCTTCCCTCCTCAACCCCCCATGTCTGTATCCTTCCTAAGTCATTTTCACTGACCAGCCGCCGTGGCGAAGTGGTTAGCATCGCGGACTCCCGGCTGGGAGGTCGTGGGTTCGAATCCCATCAGGCATGTGGGTTTTTTTTCTGCCCCGACCGGCTCCTACCCAGAGTTGAGTTTGCTGCAGACTCAGTTGGGAAG
>CM031596.1:84988885-84993885 GCA_018398815.1 Conus ventricosus | reverse complement strand
ATACACAAGTGAATGCGTGCAAGTGACAGGCAGCAATTTAGTAATGGTCATGCAGTGTTCTGCAACTGATAGTCTACAGTGCCAACTTATATCAGCTTTAAGCTTGTTATTCTTCTTTTGATGGATAAGACTTTATGCCAATATTTTGAATAAAGTTCTGTTTATTTTGAACAAAGTTCTGTTGAAAGACATGAAGGAAGGCACATGACTCAGTTGGAATGACCATGTGTTCCAGACTATTGTTGCAGACTTAAAACCATGCTGCTTTCAGTTATAGGTGAGAAATAGAAACATTCGGTCATCTAAGGAAGAAGTGAGTGAAAAAGCAGGAAATCTTTATTTCAAGGGGTCAGAGAGGGAGACAGGCGTTTCACATGGGATAATCTTACAACATGGACAGGCAGTCCTTTACTGAATTCTGTGCTTGATTTTGAACCAGAGTAATTTGATCGAGAGATCTATACGATGATGTTTTGGCACCTTGTAGACAAGGCGGGTGGCTGAATTTTGAATAACTTGTAATGGCTGCAGTAAGGCTGAAGACACACCAAGGAGAAGAGCGTTTCAATACCTAATCTTGACAGCATGCTGCTGAAAGATGCAAACATTTTCATGGCCTCTTCTGTTGAGAAAGGTCTGACAGAGCTCATGCCATATTTTTTTCATGAATTGTTTTATGCATGTTTTTAATCTTTTACAACCCCTTGCTTTAAGCTGACATCAAAATATGGCAATATTTCCACTAAGTAATGCAGTGCTGACCTTTTCTTCCATTCTATTGTGAGAAGAGAATACAACTAAGGGGCAAAAAAGAAAATGATGTGAGCTCTTTTCATCTTTCCTTCCCCTTGTATGATTTTCCACACAGACATATCAAAATACCTGCAAGTCAGTTTCAAGAACTTGCACACTGAATCCACACACACTTTTGTTTTTGCTCAATTATAGTAATAATTGCAGACACACAGAAGCATAACTGAAAAAAAGAAAAGGATACTAGTTTTACTGCCCTGCCACTGAACATTAGAAAAAGCAGTGTTTTGTTCACAATTATTGATGCTCTGCAACTTCATCACATCTTTCTGTATAAGTCCGAATGTCCACAAAATTTCGGTAAGCCTACTGCAATGCCAGTATCTGAAAGAGCTCAATCTTGGTTAACAAATGCATTGTCTTGAAGGTTGCAGAATACTGCCTTTATATGGGTGCTGGTGATTTACTTGCTGTTAGAGCTCAACAGGCTGTTGGGATGACTAGCAAGACATCTAAGGGGCTTTTTCGACAAATTTAAACTCTTTTCAACAGATGAGGCAGAATTTATACATTTGTTGTATTTGTTCTCATTAACTGAGTCAGCACACCCAGTTCTGGGCAACCACTGACCACTACAAGAAAATAATGTTCCTTCGGGTGTTGTCGCACACCATTATTCAAAATCAGGTTATCACTGGAAGTCAAGTGTTGCCATGTGCATGCCTTTTAGGCAGAGAATGATACATTATCTCCCCTGGCTCCTCCAACAGATGACACACCTTTCCAGAGGTGAAGTGTGACAATGTCTGCTAATTTCATTTTAAATCAGTGAAAAAATAAAACTGAATCTTGAGTTGTTGTTTTTTGGTCACAATTACAGGGTTGGTTTTTTTTCGTAACCTGCTGGTCAGTTTTTAACAGTTTTAAAGATTAACTGGTAGAGTTATCTTTCTCGAATGTCATGGAGACTCATGGCCCTTGGAGAATTTTCAGAGATTTTAAAGGTAGTTCAGACCTTTAAAGGCGTGTATGAACCCTGCAAAAAAGGGCAAGAGTGTCGTACTGCCCACTGCTTAGGTTTGTGACTCTTTGGAGATTGTTTTCATCTGTACTGTAGAACATCTCCATACAGGCTCTTCACACAAAGACTCCCTCCCTTGAAAAACTTTCGAGGGGGGAAGGGGGGAGGGGGGGGGGGGGGGGGGGGGGCTGAAACTCTTGCCTATGTCCATACTATATCTGCCTCCCATTTAACCCACATTTTCTCTCAACACGTTTTCCCTAGAAATTTCTTGTCTTTGTCTACACAAGGTTAATCCCCCAAGAATCACAAGAAAAAGAGGCGCTGGGTTCGTCACAGATCACAAAACTCTCCTACCAACATCACAAGACAGGTGCTCAACCAGAACCCAGAGGTAAAAGAAAGTGGGTCAACCTAAACAGCCATGAAAAAGGGCCACAGACTCCAAAGTGATGGCAGCGAGAATGTTCTGGGCCCAGCTGAAGATGTCAGCCCGTATAGCTGAGTCCACTGGAGAAAAGCTGTTGCAGCCCTATTTTCCTAAAGAAATTTAAAGGAATTTGAAGGCATTTTTCAGTAAGAAAAGTCTATAGTAGATCTACCTCTCAAAAGGGACTCCCTTCCTTTTGCCTCTGGAACATTTCCGTCTTTATCTATACTAGATTTACCTCCCGAAACAGAATCTCTATCTCTAAATCCTATTTGTAAGCATGTTATTATAACAGCACTATTGCTAGTGACTGAATGTGCCAGACGGAGACTTTAAACAAACACGTGTCGCAAAAAAAAAAAAAAAAAGTGTCATCTCCTGCATGCCAAACTCTACTCTCAGAAACCTTGGACCTTGGAGTGCAAGTGGTAACTTCATCTCTTGAAATTAGAAACTTGAGGTAGAGGTACTGCCCCTGTTTATTCATTTTTGCAAAATAGTAACAGTGTGGTCAGTGATTCTCTTGACACCATGATGGGAACAGCTCTATAAGTGCTGAGTCTCTACTATGTTCCACAGACCATCACTGTCACTGCTGAAACCCAGACAGGAGTGATACAGTTCACAGAAAGAAGTCAGTGATTCCTGTCCCCTGTCACTGAAGAGGCTAACAGTTTCCACTAAAGCACACTATAAACTTCTCCACTGGCCCTGGACCTTTAAAACACACACACACACACACTGGTCATTTCAGAAATGTTTGCATCATCACCAGTCCATGTGCACTGACTTTCATATTTTTGTTTCCTATGGACATAAAACAGAAAAGTATATTAATGAGACAAATGTGGACACTCTAGGACTGTGGAGCAGCCCTCTCTCTCCCTCATAAACACTCTTTCTTTCACACACATACACATACACAGACACTCACAGACAGAAAGTCCAAACACAGAAGCAGTTGCTGCTCCTCCTTCAGATTATGAAGCTTCAGCGGAATGCCCCCATTCTGTGTGCACGATTTTTCTGACTTAGCGAAGGTCTTGGTACGTGTCAGGTATTTCACACACCGGTCATTGAAGGCTGTCCATCCGCTGCTGCAGCCACCCACTGACCACATAAAAACGCATCATGATGAATATTTCTGTGGTGGACAATCCCCAAATGGCCAGAACTTGATGAAGCATAATGTCACAATTAACAAGTCTTAAATGGTCTGAACACATGTACGATAAGCCGCAGAAATCATTCAATGAAATTCCAATATAGCCAAAGGGAAAGCATGCATGTAATAATGTACAATCATTGTTGAATGGAATGAATGAATCATGCATACAATAATGCAAGTTACTGACGAATGGAATTAATGAATGGCCAGATCATATGCAAAATCAAGTACAGTCTTCGTTGAACGAAACTCTTATTAGGGTAGGAAACTGTTATTCCATGACCAGAACAAGTGCATAACAAAACATAGGTAGCATTTTGGAAATGTTTAAACTGGCTACAGCTCATGTGTACTGATAACAGTTATCATTTGGAAAATGTTGAAACTGGCCACAATACAAGAAAATATGGTACAAACATTATCATATAAAATTCTTAAAATGTTTGCAGTATCTGCCTCATGACCACCACCATAAAAAAACATCACTTTGTTAAACCTTAAAAAGACCAGACAGTGCAGTCATCAGTGTGGACACTGTCTTAAATTGGCTGCAACATATAAATAATAACAAAGTGTTGAAAGTGTTGACAATGTTTAGACTGGCTAAAGTACATGCATATCACAATGAAGAACCTAATGAAGCAAACTCAACTGGCAGGACCACATGAACAATGAAGTTCACAATCACTATTGCAGGACATTCTTGAACTGAAATGACACAGCCATCAATGGGTTGGGTTCTTCAGTTGTTGCAGCTACAGCACATGAACAATCAGGATGTGATCACCGTTTCCATACACACGCACATGTGTGCGTGCACACACACACACACACACACACACACACACACACACACACACACACACACACATGCATGCTCATGCGTGCATGCACTCACACGAAACACACACACACCCCACACACACACACACACACACACACACACACACACACACACACTCGCCCCACCCTCTATCTCTCTAACACTCAAACATGTGAATTATTTTTTTCTCTCTTTCATTCAAGCGATATTGAAGGCCATAAATGCAGCTTTTCCTGACATGATACTGCAGAGAAGGGGTAGGGGGAGAATGGGTGAAGGGAAGCAGAAATTAAGTTCTACTCCTGCCAAACTGTTCATGAAAGATCAAACCATAACATGCACTGCACCAACAAATCTCCACACCAAAAGCCAGGATCCCAGTGTAAAGAATGATGCACAGAAACCGAAGTCTGTTGTTCTTTACCTGGAATCGTGTCAGCCGAGGAGCTCCTCATCCACTCGACCGTGGAGGAGTAAGCATTGGATAGTGTGACATTCAGATTGATTTTCTCAGTGACCTCGCTGACCGAGGGACAGGTCAAGGTGGCCAGAGTGTTACTGGTGTCCACCCTGACGTGAACCTGCACCGCCCGACATGCCCCACTGCCGCACAGTTCCAGGCGGGCAGGAAAGGATCCGGTGTAGGTGTAAGTGTGGTTGACAGTGGTGGCTGTGGTGTTGTCCCGCTTAGCGCCATCACCAAACGACCAGGACAGAGAACTGACCACACTGGAGATGCCGGTCACAGTGAAGGTGACTGGTGAATGGGTGTACACAGGGGAGGTGAAGGTAAGACCCACTTCAG
>CM031596.1:84961681-84983298 GCA_018398815.1 Conus ventricosus | reverse complement strand
TGTGCGCAATTATGCAATCCCCTACCTGCGGTTTTGCCACATCTTCTTTTCACAATTCATAGTGAAAAGCACATATAATATGATCACGATCCATGACACTTCACTGAGGAATCACCATCCCACTTATTGCAAATAATTCATTAACAAAACACAAGCGACATGTATGCTCCAAGCATAACCACATTCACAGGAACAAGTCTCACGAATAAAAACATGAACAAGTCTCACACAAAAAAAATATGAACCATAGCCAACGGGATTAACCCATATCCAAACAACATAACTGTAATCAACACATACTATCAACAAAGCACCCCGAAAATGACCTTGACCTTCCATCTGAGTTGCAGCTTGCTAGACTACACGACTTAAATAAGTGTCCCCCCCCCCCAGCTCCGACATTATGTCGACCGGGAAAGTAACTCACTCGGTACCTGTAAGGGCTGCAATGCCCATTGCCCACCGCAGCACTTCTCTTGTTTTTCAACATGCGCCTCCTGCAATGAATTTGAGTGGTTGGTGATCTGTCATCTATCAGAACTCTTTCCCAACAAGTATTTGTGGAACTTCAGCACGGCCCACACGACAGCAAAACCACTCCCTCTCCCCCGTTCGCACCCCTCCCTCACACACTGTCAAACATCCCGCTCGCATACCTCACAGAAACACTGACTCCTTCAAGTCTCCTGCACACAATACGCACCTATCCCACCACCAGATGCTCTGTCCGCAACAAAAATGGTTTGGACAATCTGGTAGACTTCAAGATGGACGGAACTAGTCATTCCAACACCGTCCTGCAGTGCTTGCTCTGGCAGCGTCTGACAACTCGACCGACTGCCGGTTTGCCCTCCTTGACCAAATCACTGAGAGGACTCGTGATTGCAGCAAAACCGGGAACAAACTCCCTATATAACCCAATAAAACCTAGCAGACAGTCCTGACTTACTGTTTGATCCCTTTGGTCTCATCGAAAACATCATCTTCTCCACCCTACCCCTTTCGGGCCTGCCTTTTGCGTAGTCGCCTCCACAACAAAACCTAAGGAACAACCACTGTCTAGCCCTTCAAATACAGTACACACCTGTAATGACTCTTCTGGAAACTTAGGCAACACAAATCGCCCCTTCTTCTCTGGGTCTCTTCACCTCATCAGATTGCTGCTGCGCCTATGGCTGAGTCTCACATGCTGAATATATCTGCGGAGAAAATTCGCATTGAAAAGTTTTGGTTTCCCATTCAACATCATCTTCGTAATCCCTACCGACCTTATCAGTGATGTGAATGGCTCCTTTCCAATGCATCAGCAGCATGTTGGACCCTTTGGGAAGCAGTCCCCAGGACTTGATCTCCCACCTTGAGTATGCTTCCTCACCTACCTTGTCATAAATGCTTCTTCTAACGAGACCCTAGCCACCAGCAAACCTTCCCTTGCAACCTTTCATGTCCCTCATACCTGTGCCCACCTTTGGAAACGGGCGAGATTGGGCCAATCAGATCCGACGGCCACTCTCCTGAATGGTTGTCAATTAAAGGGGGTGTATAAGAGGGCGCCTCCTCTTCACCCCACTTGTGGCTGACCTTTGACACACGTCACATGACATCAGAAACGCTTGATGTCTGCATTGCTCCAGGCCAATGAAAATCATCGAAGATTCGGGTCAGCTGTTTTGCAGGTGCCGAGATGAACCCGCATGAGGCGACTCGTGACCCACTGACATGACAGTGTTCACGATAAATCCTCTGTTACCTCTAACTGAGTGGTCACCTTACCTGTCTTCCCCCTTGGTGAACACTCGGTACAACAGCCCCCGCCTTTCATCACAAGAAATTCGTCTCACCTCCTCTAACCTCTGTTTTCTCTCCACCCTCTTGCCATGCCAACTCCCCAGGCTTCACGACGAAGGGTCTTGTTCTTGCAGCCCTAAACTCATCAGGCGACACGTCTAAGCCCGCCTTCCTTCCTGTAACAACTAACGGTTTAAACACCCTTTTTCCTCCTTCTTGCTCCAGTGTTTTGAAACTGCTGCCCCTGTACAGACAACAACTCAGGATCCCCTGATCCCCTTGCCCCTGAATATTTCCAATGATCAAATCATAAGGGGTTTCTCTCCATCACCAACAGCAGACAACACGCCAGAGAATAAGGGTACGTACTTCTATTCTTAGCAACTGGAAACTCCCTCACAGTGCCATCGAATAGAGTACAGGTCTGGATTTGCCCTGTCAAATCCCCTTTATCGACCAGCGTTGTTCGTACTACCCCGCATGAACAACCAGTGTCTCGTAACACTTTCACCCTCTGCTGGCCAATCCACCCTTCTTCCACTGGTAACGAACCACTCAGCCTAGTGCCCTCCATCCCTGACACTGACTGCTGTCCAGTGCTAGCCATAGCTGCACTCCACCCTCTTCAGACTGAATCCCTTTTGGTTCCACTGCAGGTCGTTTCCCTTGACGACCCTTATCCACCTCTTGCAAGGCTGCTGCCTTCTGGAACCTCATGCGACAATCCCTCGCCACATGTCCCTTCTTGTGACAAATGAAACACCTAATGTCCCTTTGCCCTTCCTTCTGCCCCACCACTGGGTTTGCAGACTTTGCAGAAAACTCCCCTAGTCTCCTTGCACTCTTCTCACCTGTGCCTAGCACCTGTTTCTCCTGCACCTTAGTGCCCAAACGTGCCTCTCTATACACCTCTGCGAACTTCAACAACTCTCCCTGCTGTCTCTGGCTGTCTCTCTTTCAAATGTATGGTTAACTCAGGGCCGCAACCTGACAAAATCTGTTCTTTCATAACTAGCTCTTTCAACTCAGCGAACTCCTTCTTCGTACCACTCAACTCTAACCATTTCTCAAAATAGTGATCTAGACGTGCACCAAACTGAGTGTACGTTTCACCTGCTTGTAATTTAGCTGAACGAAATTTCTTCCTGAACCCTCCTCTGTGAGGTCAAATCCTTCATCAAGATTCCTTCACAGCACCAAAATCAGACTGTTGTTCTGCTGGAACGCAGTGAAAATCTGTAATGCCTTACCCGTCAATAACGCGACAAAATGACTGCCCACTCTTCTGGAGGCCAACCCTGACTGGTCGCAAACGTTTCGAAACGACTGATGTATGCATCAATCGAATCGGTTCCTTCCGAGAATTTTGGCAACTTGGGTCGGGGGCATAGCTGCGCACAGAGTCACTGGAAACTGAACTCCCATCCTCGGTGGTCTCCCTTTGTATTCTCACTTTTTTCTCTAATTTCTAAATGAACCTTTAATCTTTCCGTTTTCCTGCTTCATCTTTCCTGTCTCCTGCGCTTTTTCCCTTAGTCCTGTCTGTTTCCTCTGCGCTTCCCTTATTCTTTCTGTTTTCTGCGTTTCGCTATCTGATTCCTTAATCTTTCTGTTTCCCTCTGCTTCATTCTTCTGTTTATTTCCAGCTTCATTCTTTCTGTTTTGTCCTGCGTTTCGCTAGCTTTTTATCTTTTCCCTGCTCTGCATTGCTATCTCTGCTCTGCTGCGACACCGGTCGTCTTTCTGCTCGCTCATCTCTTTCCATCATCTTTTGGTTGGTTTTCAACGAATGCTCGCAACTCTTCTCCCGAATAACCTAAATCACGAGCGACGCTCACGAGTTGTTCAATAGGGTGTTCTTTTCTACCGCCATTTGTAACTCTTTTTTTTTTTCTTGAACAAGATTTTTACTACAACGACAGATAACTGGTGTTACCGACACGAGTGACGTAATAGCACAATCCTAATGAATGATAAAAACATTAGCATGGGACAAACGTAATTAGTTTTTATAAGACGCCCAGAGCGCCTGACCCAACTATGAGAGCGATTTTATAAGGCAAATCTGTACGAAATAAGTACGCTGGGCTGAAATGCCGAAGCCTAGTATTACCTATCTTGGAACAATCC
This sequence comes from Conus ventricosus, assembly GCA_018398815.1. Taxonomy (NCBI): domain Eukaryota; kingdom Metazoa; phylum Mollusca; class Gastropoda; order Neogastropoda; family Conidae; genus Conus; species Conus ventricosus. The sequence continues at coordinate 84,979,380 of CM031596.1, read as the reverse complement.
AAGCCAGTATTTAACTAATCTTGGGAACCATACCAGTAAACAACCCCTATGTCTTAGATTTACAATACTACTCGAATCCCACACAGCTTCCCTCTGAGAATTTGAAAACAATTATAATAAAGGGCCAGAATATCCTGGCAGGCTCGCCAATAAATTGTCAACCTCGGTGTAATGTCATGAGGCAAGGACTAGCGCACCAGCCCCATCACACTCACCGCTTGCTTACAATCTGCATTCATATATCATGCACTCGTCACATCAATCCACTAGTAAAGACATAACGTTTTCTACACATGATCATAGAACGAACATCAATGCATATGGAATCAATGAAATAAAACATTTCTCTCTTTCCCTGAATTTTTCACAAAACATGTATCTAAAACATCATTAACTAACCCGGGTATAAACAGATTTCTACTTTACCTGGCCAGGTGATCTTAACTATTCACGAATCACTGTCTTTTCTTTTCTTTTCTTTTTCTTTTCACTGTCACTTTCACAACACGACACAACTGCTGGCACTGGTTTTGGTCTGATGGCGCCTGGTCAGGTGAGACTGTTGGCGTTGGTCTGTGGTTCTGCTTGGCGAAGTGACGCTGCCAGGTATGAGGTCGAACCCCCGGTTAGGATAGAACAGTGACTATCAACATCGATCTGTTCTCCTTTCTTCTTCCTGCATTAACGCATTGCACTCTCTCTCTCTCTCTCTCTTCTAGTCTGCTCTTATCAAATGGACATGGTTGCTTTTCTTTTCTTTTTTCTTTTCTTTCTTTTCTTCTTCATTAATTAGCAACTCTCTCTCCTCTCTCCACATCTCTCCTCAGTCCTTCCTCTGCAGACTATCTCATGCTAATCTCTCAACTTGGTTTCTCTTCTCTCCTCCCCTCATCTCTCTCTCTCTCTCGCCCTTCTCTCCTGCAGAGCTCCACTCAGAACCTCTCTCTCTCTCTCTCCTCTGTTCGTTCTCCCCCTCGTTCTCCCCGTTCTCTCTCTCTCACATCTTTCTTATTCGTTCCGATCTGTCCGAAAAGGGCGAGTACCATTGGTCAGTATTTTTAACCGCCCTGACACCCGAAGTTATCCCCCTCTAATTCCATTGGATGTTCAAATCATGACAGTCACGCCTACACACCTTACTCTCTGTGGTGGTCAATTGGTCATTTAATTGATTAGCCAGATTTCACACCCCCCACCACACTCTATCATCCTTCCCCCCCTTTCCTACTTGACTGGCGCCGTGTGGCTTAAGTCGTGGACACTGGTCATGTAAAGTGGCTAGCTGAGTCTGGGTAGGCGCCACGACGTCTGAGTAACAATGACGCTGGTTCCACAAAGTGGCTAGATGATCCTGAGCCCGGCGCTACGACTCGTCTCGCTAGACATCGAGGCGTCGGTCAAAAACGCTTAGTCAGTCTGGGTGGATCGTACCGTCTCTGCGAAGCCTCTCCACTAAGCTTAATTGGCCGGATCCGAACCATGGGCCCGGTCTAACGTGGCGCCAAGATGTCTGCGTTTGGACTTATGTCCAGACAAATTGGCTGGCGACTCCCCAAGTTGGGTTGTTTCTTTCTTTTGTCCGTGACACTTTCCACTTTGCAGTTATTTACTTTCCCCATACAGTTTCTTACTTTCCTCCGTGCAGTTTGTCCCTAATTCCCCATATAGTTTCTTACTTTCCACTGGCAGAATGTTTCTTTCCCCATACAGTTTCTTACTTTCCTCTGTGCAGAATGTTTCTTTCCCCATACAGTTTCTTACTTTCCACAATGCAGTTTGTTACTTTCCCCATACAGTTTCTTACTTTCCACCGTGCAGTTTGTCCCTTTCCCCATATAGTTTCTTACTTTCCACTGTGCAGTTTTTTTACTTTCCCCATACAGTTTCTTAATTTCCACTGTGTAGTTTGTCACTTCCCCATACAGTTTCTTACTTTCCACTGTGCAGTTTGTCACTTTCCCCATACAGTTTCTTACTTTTCACTGTGCAGTTTGTCACTTTCCCCCATACAGTTTCTTACTTTCCACTGTGCAGTTTGTCACTTTCCCCATACAGTTTCTTACTTTCCACTGTGCAGTTTGTCACTTCCCCGTACAGTTTCTTACTTTCCACTGTGCATTTGTCATTTCCCCCATACAGTTTCTTAATTCCCACTGTGCAGTTTGTCACTTTCTCAATACAGTTTCTTACTTTCCACAATGCAGTTTGTCACTTCCCCCATGCAGTTTCCTACTTTACACTGTGCAGAATGTTTCTTTCCCCAAACAGTTTCTTACTTTCCACTGTGCAGTTTGTCATTTCCCGCATACAGTTTCTTAATTCCCACTGTGCAGTTTTTAACTTTCTCCATACAGTTTCTTACTTTCCACCGTGCAGTTTTTAACTTTCCCCATACAGTTTCTTACTTTCCACAATGCAGTTTGTTACTTTCCCCATACAGCTTCTTATTTCCCACTGTGCAGTTTGTCACTTCCCCATACAGTTTCTTACTTTCCACTGTGCAGAATGTTTCTTTCCCCATACAGTTTCTTACTTTCCACAATGCAGTTTGTCACTTCCCCCATACAGTTTCTTACTTTCCACTGTGCAGAATGTTTCTTTCCCCATACAGTTTCTTACTTTCCACTGTGCAGTTTGTCACTTTCCCCATACAGTTTCTTACTTTCCACTGTGCAGAATGTTTCTTTCCCCATACAGTTTCTTACTTTCCACTGTGCAGTTTGTCACTTCCCCCGTACAGTTTCTTACTTTCCACTGTGCAGAATGTTTCTTCCCCCATACAGCTTCTTATTTCCCACTGTGCAGTTTTTCACTTCCCCCATGCAGTTTCTTACTTTCCACTGTGCAGAATGTTTCTTTCCCCATACAGTTTCTTACTTTCCACTGTGCAGAATGTTTCTTTCCCCATACAGTTTCTTACTTTCCACTGTGCAGAATGTTTCTTTCCCCATACAGCTTCTTATTTCCCACTGTGAAGTTTTCACCCAATGCAGTTTCTCATTTCCCACCACACAGTTTTTCACTTTCTGTTTGCAGTTTCTCACCACTTGCTCTACAGTTATTGACTTCCAGTTCAACCGTTCAGTTTCTCATGAGTTTATTACTTCCTATTTTAGCAGTTTTTCATGTCCCCAATACAGTTTCTCACTTTCCACTGTGCAGTTTTTTTATTTCCTCCTTACAGTTTCTCATTTTCCGTTGTGCAGTTTTTCATTTCACCAAGTTTCTCACTTTCCACTGTGCAGTTTTTAATTCCCCCATGCAGCTTTTCACTTTGTACTATGCAGTTCGTTACTTCCACTCTACAGCTTTTCACTTTCCACTGTGCAGTTTTTTTATTTCGCCTGTACAGCTTTTCACTTTCCAAAGTGTGGTTTCTCACTCCACCTATACAGCTTGTCACTCTCCAAAGTGCAGTTTCTCACTCCACCTATACAGCTTTTCACTCTCCAAAATGCAGTTTCTCACTCCACCTATACAGCTTTTCATTCTCCAAAGTGCAGTTTCTCACTCCCCCTATACAGTTTTACACTCTCCAAAGTGCAGTTTCTCACTCCACCTATACAGCTTTTTACTTCCCACTGTGCACTTCATTTTGTCTCTCCGTGTGCAGTTTTTTCCACTTTTCTGGATGCTGTTTTTCTCCTTTCCACTACAGCTCCTCACTCTCCCTCTCACTATGCAGTTTTTCACTGTTGTAAAATTTCTCGCCCCCCACCCCCACCCCACCCAATCTCCTCCTTCCCACACACCTTTTGTTTAATTTCTCACTTCCCTCAGACCAAGCCAAGTTTCTATCCTCTACCTACATCCCCTCTCATCTCCCTTTCACAGCTTCTCATCCACCCCGACCCCACCCCCTACCCCCCACCAATCTCCCTTGCAGTTTCTTATTCTTCTTATCCTCTCCACATTATGCAATATCTTGTTTTCATTTCCTGCTGTGCTTTTTATTTGATTGTTGGTTGTGTGTGTTGTTGTGTGTGTGTGTGTGTGGTGTGTGTGTGTGTGTGTGTGTGTGGTCTTCCCCTTCTGCCATCCCTACACAACTTGTTTCCATCTTTGCACCACACAGTTTCTCACTTCCTTTATGTGGTCTAAGTGAATAGAATACAGCAGGGTCATCTGTGAGATATCATGTCATTTATGTTTCTTTACCTACTCTAGCATCCAGCAAATGTTTGTTTGTACTTGTAGTCTCTGTCTCTACCATGATGTTTAATTTACATACATGTATTGTGTATTGTTGTATGTATCTTTAACATGCCATGCGTTTTTGATGTATATTTCTTATTTATCTGTTTTATACACACATGCACAGAAAGAGAACAATTTAACAAAATGTATCATGTTGAATTGTTCTCTTTCTGTGTATGTGGGTGTACCGGTACTCAGTCACTCTGCTTTAATATGGACAGAAGAACTCATGCAGAGTCGTGATATGCATTTATCATTGTTCTGCAGTGCTGAGCCAGCCAGACCCAAAGAGCCAGTCAGGCTCCTGTCCTGGGAGGCTGGAGTAGCGTGTTGTTTAGTCAGGTTGTCTGCTTAAAATAAATGCCACATGCCTGGCAGCAGAAATTGGCATACACAGAGGTGAACTGAAACAAGTCTGGCGTGACTCGTTGAGGAGGCTTTGTGATCAGTGGAGACAGAAGGCACCTGACGCTAATGGTGCTCTCCCACATGTCCAGTCCACTGGGCTGGTGTGTGTGTGTGTGTGTGTGTGTGTGTGTGTGTGTGTGTGTGTGGTGTGTGTGTGTGTGTGTGCTGTTTTAGACTTGTCTGAATCTGTGCCCAATGTACAGAATCTCTGCTGCCCATGGCAATTTTCAGGTTGCCACTTGGGCAGCTGGAACTATTAACAGAACTCAGTTGACACGATTTTTCTGCACAGTTGGCGATTTGGTGGACATGTATGTATCGGTGATTTTGGATTGGTGAACATGTATACACATGGGCAATTTGGCAAACATGTATAGATATCAGCAATTTGGTGAACATGTATTTATATTGGCAATGTGGCGAACATGTATATTTAATATATTGGCAAATTGGTGAACAGTAAATCTCAGCCCTGATTCCATGCACTTTAAAATGGATGTTTTGTTCCATTATCACCTCTCATTAGAGTAACTTTTTATCATATCATTGAGATAAGTCATCATTTGCATAACTTGTTGATAATCCATCAAAAGTAAACCTAAACCCTTTTTTTTTTCTTGATGAATGCCATGGTTTTCAATGTTAACACAATTTTCTTCAAAGAATAACCTCTGTCCATGGAATTGATTGAGTGATGTGTGTTTAAAATTGTGTGCGGTATTGATCTGAATTTGTATGTTTGATACTCTGTAGTTTTAGTTTTGTATTAACAGTAGTTTGCAGCTTGGTACAGTTATGTACCTGATAACTTTCTTTCAAACAGGATTGCTGATCACAGTGTGTGGACCTGACTGTCCTTGGTTTAAATGTATTCTGTCCTGTCTGTTCTCTCTCTCTCTCTCTCTCTCTCTCTCTCTCTGTCAATTCATGTGTATGTTAGTGTAGTGTGTGTGTGTGTGTTTTAATCACCATGCATATGTGTGTGCATATTTTATGTGTGTGTGTGTGTGTGTGTGTGTGTATGTGTGTGTGCGCGCGTGCACACATGTTCATGCAGACTCTCATCTGTGTATGTGTGTGTGTATGTGTCTGTGTGGTGAGTTGATTTTAACGTGGTGACAGCCCTGATGTGGCCCTTTGCGGTCGGCTGGGCTATAAGCAACATTATCTTATCTTATCTTATGTGTCTGTGTGTATCATATAAACATCATGAGTGAAAGAGGGGGCAAGCCATGCATTAAATTACACTCACAAAATTCTCTTTACACACTCATACCCTGCTCCCTTCCCATAGAAAGCAGATAGAGAAGAACAAACCTGACTAAGTAATGATATTCCATCTGACACAATGCGAAGAAAAAGAATTTGAAGTTTGGGTTTGTTACCGATGTAAGTAAGAGGGGCTATCAGAGAATGATGTTGTTTGTTTGTTTTTTTTAGAGTAAGGAGAGAGAAGATGCCTCTGTAACATCCATCCCATCCCACTGCACCCTGCTCCCTCCCACCCACCCCATCCTCCTGCTCCTACCCTCCCTATCCCCCCCCCCCCCCCCTTCCTCCCCACCTCCTGCAGGACAAGAGATGGTTCTGTAGATATCCATTGAACCAAGCCCCATATCTCCCTACCCATGTGGGAGAGCTGAGAGCTGGAGGCCTTCCCCCCCCCCCTGGTTTTCTTTCTTCTACATTGTCCTGCTGTTCTCATGACATGGTCAATACACTTACTGTCACACCACTTCACCGGCTATTTGCTGCATGCTTGCTCTCCTGAATGCGGGTTGATCTTCTTGCTGTGTGGTGTGGCCTGCTAATCACCCTGAGCTTGCTGCCTGGGCCCCTTCTGCTTGCCTGCCTTTCAGGGGATTAGGGCTGGGCAGGGAGGGATGGTGTGAAAATATTATGTGGAGCATGGTGGGACAAGCGGCTCGACCTGCAACTGAGAGAGTAAAGGGAAGAAAGTAATATGATCGAGACAAGACCAGAATGAGTCAGGGAATTAATCCGGCGTTAATAGAAATGATAGGTTAATGGGGTGCATTTATTTTATGTATGTGCAGACCAGTACATGTGTGTGTGTGTGTGTGTGTGTGTGTGTGTGTGTGCTTGTGTTGTGTGTGTGTGTGTGTGTGTGTGTGTGTGTGTGTGTGTGTGTGGTGCTGTGTGTGTGTGTGTGCTTGTGTTGTGTGTGTGTGTGTGCGTGTGCGCATGCTTGCATGTGTGAGTGGATGTGATAAGGTCATGACTGGTATCTGCCTTATTACAGTGCAGCTGACTGCTGATGAAAGTCTCTGTCAAGTAAAAGGAAGAAAGAATGAAGAATTTAAACAATGAAAAAAAAAGGAACCTAATCACAGGGAAAGGAAAATAGTGGAAAAGAAACCGCAGAAAGAATCAGGAAGAATTAAGAATCAGGAAGAATTATCTTCTGGAAGTCTGAAAAACAACAAATAAATGGCAGAGGACATACACCAATGGCGATAATAAATGAAAACAAAGAAATACAAATACACGTTCCATACCTTCAAGAATCAATAAGAGTGAAGTAATCATCACAAGGTCATTGGGAAAGAATATGAACAGCAACGAAAACTGCACTCATTGTTTATCCTGGGATTTATATTCATTAAAAGAAAAAGAAAAAAAAAAGGAATCAAACAACAAAGAAGAGGGCCGTTGATCGGATGTATCAGTAAACTTTCAGATTCTGTATTGAGGACCAAATGCAATTTTTGCAATGTATGATTTGATGAACGTTTGAAGGGGAAAAAAAAGGGGGGTGGGGAGGGGTAGAAGCGGTGTGCAGAAAGGGTTTCGAACCCAGACTACCATCATTTATGACAAGCAGAAAGTCTGTGCACGTGCAAGGAAATGGTTCCCTCTTCATTTTGTGGTCATGTATCGACTGTTGTTTGTATCGACTGTGGAAAGAATGAAATTTGCAGCCAAAGCCTGTTAAAGGATGCCATTTTCTCACTATGTTACTGTAGGGTTGGTTTGTTTCTGTTGTTATTTTGTCAGGAACTAACTTTATTGAAGGTTGCCACAATCAAACGAAGACTGTTACAGTTTTATCTGTACGCTCACACATGTACACACATATGGACAAGCCATGGTGGCTGTTAAGTCCTTGAACTTTGAGGACCCCCTTTTCAAGGACTGAAAAAGGTCCTTGAAATTTGGGCTTTAGTGTTTATGAATACGTCCGTGCACTCGAAAGTGCCTGAATGTGAAGATTTTGATGGAGAAATTAAAATTTTGGTGAGAAGATACCAAAATCATGTAGAGAATTAGTCATAATTTGAGTTCTGTCTGTATCTGCTGAAAGATACACCACATAGCAGGGCAGGCACTGACATGGCATGATATCCAGACAGATGGACAGGTACTAATGCATCATACATGCCACACAGGGGGACTTGTACAGACTTCACATGACATGCCATGCAAAGGGAGAGCCTGGCATGGCATGACGTGCAACTACAACACAAAGGAACAGGTATGGACATGACATGACACACAGCACAGAGGGATGGGCATAGACATAGCACTCCATGCCACAACACAAAGGAATAGGTATGGACATGACATGACACACAGCACAGAGGGATGGGCATAGACATAGCACTCCATGCCACAACACAAAGGAATAGGTATGGACATGACATGACACACAGCACAGAGGGATGGGCATAGACATAGCACTCCATGCCACAACACAAAGGAATAGGTATGGACATGACATGACACACAGCACAGAGGGATGGGCATAGACATAGCATTCAATGCCACTCTAAAGGGGCACAGGCAAGAAAGCATGTAGCTGCCATGTTGGATTTGGAGCTGACCGTTTGTCATGTCTTTCTGACTTCTTTCGTTGATGCTGTTTTTTGTTCTAGCCAATTCTTCAGATTTGGTTCCTTTTGTCTTAGTGCGTGACTCTGTGTATGTGTGTGTGTGTGTGTGTGTGTGTGTGTGTGTGTGTGTGTGGTGTGTGTGTGTGTGTGTGTGTGTGCGTGTGTGTGTACTAGAACAATCTTTCCTCTTGTAGCAGTTAGCTGTCTGTCAGAGTAACAGCTAACACCATTTCAGCACCCTGACATCCATCGCAGTGGGAGGAGCGGAGAAACCTCTGTCAGAGCGCTGCGTGGTAGCGTCTCTTCGGCTGCTGTACCTGTCTAACTTGTCAGACACTAATGTGTGTGCCTCTTTTCCTCTGTTGCTCTCTTCTTTGCCTCCCATCCTCTGCCGGCTCCTCTGCCGGCTCCTTGTAGTGCCGTGTGCCCCTGCTCCTGTGCGTGCCCTTCGCTCAGCCATCCCAACGCCCACCCAGACCTTCTCTAACTGGAGCAGCGTCTGTGAGTTTTGGTTCTCTCAAAAGGACTGTGCCCAGGGTGAGTGCCTTCCCTTTTCTGTCCTGTAATATCTAACCTTGATAGAGAAATCCCAGTCTCTGTAGCATGGTGTAGAATCTATCACACTGAAAAACCTCTTGATATTTGCAGGGAATGTAGTTTTTGTTGTTGGTTGTTTTTATTTGGTTTCAGGTAATTTGATCATGGGGTGGTGGGACACTGTGATAACATGTGTATTTATTTCATGGAGAGGCTCAGAAATTGTTTTGTTGTGATGAAACACTCCTTTCACATAATTATTATGTGTAAGTTGATTATTAAACAAAAATATGTATTTGTTATGTTTTCATTTTCTTGCATAATCAAAAGTGGACTAACTGCATTGTTCTTTTGATGGTTCAAAAATTATATTTATGACTTGTTGTTTTGATGGTTAAAAAAATTATGTTTATAACTGTTGACATCCTACTTACAAACTTGAAATTTTTATCTGTTTTTTTTAATTTGCTTAATGGAATAGCAACAAGAAAGTGGAAGCACTGCATTTTTTTCTTGACTCAAGCAGACTAACAAGCAAGCAAATAAATTAATTTGTTAATCAAGGGAGAGAATCTGTATACTGCACATGACTTCTCATAACAGCTTGAGCAATAGATATTGCACCAGAAAAAGAAAAAAAATCAGAAAACTGTATCGTTCCATTTTAACTGTCTGTAATGTGTTTATGACCTGTTGCAGATAATGTGCGCCTTTTTTTTTCTTTTTTCTTTTTTTTTAAATTTTCTGAGGTATTGTAAAGAAGGGAAGGTGTCTTTTTTTTGGTTTTGTTTAGTTTTGTTTTGTTTTGTTTTGTATTTCATTTAATCTGCAGTTTTCATCACATTAAAGGGTTTCACACCACAAACGTTTTTTTTTTTTTTTTCTGTGTATCAGACCTTGATTTAACAGATTCATTGAAGATTGACAAATGAAGTCATTCCACTGCATGGTCATGCCATAAAAAGTAATCCCACTGCATGATCATCATCATGCATTTTTATGCATTTTATTAACACTGATCGTCTGGTAGTTTTTGTGAAACACGTGACTAAAGCACTGTCACAAACAGCATAGTGAAGATGTTTATTGTCAAAATTGTGACCTTAGTCTTCAAAGTATCCATTTTTTTTTATTTCTTATGTGATTGCTTATGTGTCATGTGATTGCTATGTAATCATCAGTGTTTGTTTTCAAATCCTGTGTTTTGAATCTCAGGTCATAAGTTGGGCAGGGTAGAGTACACATCATTGCACATAAAAGTTTAGAATTACTCAGCAAATGATTTGTCTATACATGTGTTTTATTTTATATTTTGATGTAGCCGGGCGCTAACAGTATATATTTCTTTTGGTTACCTTTCGTGGTTGAAAATGTTTTGTTCAAGAGTTATCTTCCCCTTACCTCCCTTGGTCGAATCTCTTTTTTTTTGTGTGTGTGTGTAAATTCTTTATATCATGAATACCTCAGAACCTACATAGTTGTATGTACGTCGCTCTAAAGTCACAAAAATTAATGTATTTTATTCATTACAACCGTACTGGGCTGAGAAGCCCATATTTTCTCTAAACTGGTATTTTGCACGAGCAATCTTGGCGCCATTTTCAATTGTCTGTCGAATGAACATTGAATAATTTTGATTTTACAAAAAGTAAGAGGAAAACCGAAGAATCTGAAGATGCATGTTAAAAGTAATGTCCATGAGCTCTCATTTCGTATATCGCATGCTTAGGATCTTTTCCGCACAGGCTTGCGACTATACGAAATGACTGACGACGCCGGTTCCCTTGAACAAGTCGCCTTCTTCGTTCATTGTCTGAGTTTTGATCCAAATTATCATTCTACGAAATTCGGACTTCCCGATCGAAATCTTGCTTATGACTCCATTTCTGTTGTGAATACAACTGAAAATGTGTAGAATTTATTATTTAACAGACCGTTTCAACAGAGTATTTTTCAGTTGAAAATTGTGTCAAAAGTAGGCGCATTCGGCCCGGCGAAGTGAAAAGTCAGCTGTGTTTTCTAGTAATTTTTAATAACAGAATTCTCCACTTAGACACTGTCTCGGAAAATGAAGTTTATATGTATGAAAAGAGCGAAATGCCAGCTGTTCATTCATTGTAAAATTATTTCACGCTCTTCAGTATCTTTTATTGAAATCCAATGGGTTATACCCGCGCAGGTTCGAATCCTGCTCGCAGCGCCAGTTGTGATGGTGCGGAGGGTAAGGGGTGTGCAGGTGAAGGCAGGCAGATGGTGAGAAGTGCAGGAACCAAGGGACAGCAGCCAGTCAAGAAGACACAGTGGACGAAGCAGAGTGTTCCCTGATGTGAGCGACTGGTGTGGAAGAAGAAAATAAATGGAGAAACTACACCTCGTCCTCCGTGTCTTCTTGACTGGCTGCTGTCCCTTGGCTTCTACGCATTGCTATCTGCCTGTCTTCACCTGCACACCCCTTACCTCTCCACACCATCACAATTGGCGCTGCGAGCAGGATCGAAGACAAAAGAGATTCGACCAAGGAGGTAAGGGGGAAGATAACTCTTGAACAAAACATTTTCAACCACGAAAGGTAACCAAAAGAAATATGTACTGTTAGCGCCCGGCTACATCCCCCCCTACTCTGTTACAACCAGCGTCCTCGCTGACATAAAATGACAGAGTCATCAAGTACAACACATAAATCAATGGGGAAAACTGGAGCTTTAGACCTCGAGTCTGGAGAAGCATTTCTAGTCCTAAACAAAACCCTTATATCAGTGTATCAAAACAAAGCATCAAAACATCTCTCTCTCTCTCCATTCTTTGTATTCATATCATTCCAACTAATGTTGTCTTTTTTTTTTTTGTATAAACAGTACATATCGATTGTTCTCCAAAGACGTAAAATGATGTACGCCTCTGTTTTTCAAAGTCGACAGTAATGACCAAGAGAAAACTACGTTGTGTGACTCTTGGGGAAACTTTGTCCAAAACGACAAAACCTACCCTAGTCCATGTTTTCCTGGGGACTTGACTCTAAGGAGTTTGATCATTCCTTTCTAGCCATTTTGTACCGGACTTTATGGAATCTTGTTCAAATAACAAGCCCATTGTTGTCGTTTGGTACCCAATGCCCTGGAATTTAACAAATCCATTCAAAGTATATTTTGTACCCGTCTTTCTTGGAATGTTGTTTTAAATAACAAATCCTCTCTAAGTCATTTTGGTACTTGACATTTTGGAATTTTCTTCAAATAACAAGTCCATTGTTGTCACTCGGTGCCTACCCAATGTTTTGGATTTAAAAAAAAAACCAAATCCTTCCTAGTCATTTTGGTACGTGACCTTTCGGAGTTTTGTTTTAAATAACAACTCCATTAAAGTCATTTTATGGTACCCAAAATTCGGGTTTTGTCCAGAAAACAAATCCTTTCTAGTCATTTTGTATTTGACATTTTGGAATTTTGTTTAAATTATATGCCCATTCTAGTCAATGCGAATCTGCCGACTTTCAGAAGCCTTGTTAAAAAAAAAAAAGCAAGCCCTTGTTAGTTGGAATGATATGAATACAAAGAATGAGAGAGAGAGAGATGTTTTGATGCTTTGTTTTGATACACTGATATAAGGGTTTTGTTTAGGACTAGAAATGCTTCTCCAGACTCGAGGTCTAAAGCTCCAGTTTTCCCCATTGATTTATGTGTTGTACTTGATGACTCTGTCATTTTATGTCAGCGAGGACGCTGGTTGTAACAGAGTAGGGGGGGATGTAGCCGGGCGCATAACAGTATAATATTCTTTTGGTTACCTTTCGTGGTTGAAAATGTTTTGTTCAAGAGTTATCTTCCCCTTACCTCCCTTGGTCGAATCTCTTTTTTTTTTTTGGTGTAAATTCTTTATATCATGAATACCTCAGAACCTACATAGTTGTATGTACGTCGCTCTAAAGTCACAAAAATTAATGTATTTTATTCATTACAACCATACTGGGCTGAAAAGCCCATATTTTCTCTAAACTGGTATTTCGCACGAGCAATCTTGGCGCCATTTTCAATTGTCTGTCGAATGAACATTGAATATATTTTGATTTTACAAAAAGTAAGAGGAAAACCGAAGAATCTGAAGATGCATGTTAAAAGTAATGTCCATGAGCTCTCATTTCGTATATCGCATGCTTAGGATCTTTTCCCGCACAGGCTTGCGACTATACGAAATGACTGACGACGCCGGTTCCCTTGAACAAGTCGCCTTCTTTGTTCATTGTCTGAGTTTTGATCCAAATTATCATTCTACAAATTCGGACTTCCTGATCGAAATCTTGCTTATGACTCCATTTCTGTTGTGAATACAACTGAAAATGTGTAGAATTTATTATTTAACAGACCGTTTCAACAGAGTATTTTTCAGTTGAAAAATTGTGTCAAAAGTAGGCGCATTCGGCGTAACAGAATTCTCCACTTAGACACTGTCTCGGAAAATGAAGTTTATATGTATGAAAAGAGCGAAATGCCAGCTGTTCATTCATTGTAAAATTATTTCACGCTCTTCAGTATCTTTTAATTGAAATCCAATGGGTTATACCCGCGCAGGTTCGAATCCTGCTCGCAGCGCCAGTTGTGATGGTGCGGAGGGGTAAGGGGTGTGCAGTGAAGGCAGCAGATGGTGAGAAGTGCAGGAACCAAGGGACAGCAGCCAGTCAAGAAGACACAGTGGACGAAGCAGAGTGTTCCCTGATGTGAGCGACTGGTGTGGAAGAAGAAAATAAATGAGAAACTACACCTCGTCCTCCGTGTCTTCTTGACTGCTGCTGTCCCTTGGCTTCTACGCATTGCTATCTGCCTGTCTTCACCTGCACACCCCTTACCTCTCCACACCATCACATTTAAATTCAGGGTCCACTAAAACAGATAAAATGTTTATGTATTTGATCTGCTGATTATATTTTTTTTGCTTTAACATATAAGATTGTGTATTAAATTTGACATTAGCATTTTAAGTTATTTTATTGATTATTTATCTATTTATATGTGTGGTGTGTGTGTGTGTGTGTGTGTGTGTGTGTGGGTGTGTGTGTGTGGTGTGTATTTTACTTTTGGTCAGATAGTAGGATGAATAAAGTGGTAGTACTGTAGTACACTCATGTGTCTTGCAATTGTTTTTGTGTGTTTTTTTGTCATAATCATCACTCATCATCATCAATGATGATGATGATCATCATCATTATTGTTATTATCATTATTGTTGTTGTTGCATTTTTCGCAGATAAGTATTGTTGACCCTGAACAGTCCACCACTGAAATATGCAGTCAGTTCAATTGCAGTGATTATAAAGAAACTCAAAACTTCTAATAAACAAGTAGGGTAAACTCATGCGCCCATAAGAAAACCAAATGCAGAGTAACTTTTATTCAAGACTGGCACAGCCTTTTAAACTTGAATAAAGTCAGACGAATACAAAAACGAACAATCTAATAGTGGGGGAAACAAGCGCAGGCCAACAGCCCCTCCGTCATCACAGTAATGACTTGGCAAAGATTTGAACTTGCGAGGGGGGGGGGGGGGGGGGGGGGGGGGGGGGGGGGGGGGGGGGGTGTTGAAGATGAAGAAAATAGGAACATAGAATTAAGAAAATATATTTTAAATATGAAAACTCTTCACCAGCTGCATGAGGGAACCATTGTAATCCTTCTCAAAGGCAGACCCATTTGTATTGCCTGCTCTAGGCCTTTCATCTGCTGGATCAGACTCATCAGGGAGACACAGCTGGTTGTGTCTGTCCATAATACTGTGGTGTTCTCACCACCAAGAGTTCAGAAAAGACTCCAACAGCACCCCAAAGCAGCCAGCAAAGGGTAGTAAATAAAACAAAATGAAAGTGTGGGGAGAAAAAAAAGTTGCTGAAAAACTAAAGACACTAGTAAACAGTATGGAATGCGGGGACAATCTTGAGCCTACTCCTGAGGACCCACCCAAAGATGCTCAAAACTTCTGTGAAGTGTTTTGCATCCCACACTTTCTGAACACTTCCAGCTGTCAGGCTCTCTCAAGAGTCTCTTTCTACAGACAGTCATGGCACAATAATGACAGAACTCTTCACTCTCCTGAGTGCCCAGCCATGCTGAGTCTGAAGCTTTTTTGGAAGGTAAATCTGGTGCAAATGGCTACCAGAAATTGAAGAAAAAAAAGTCTTTATAGGGAGGAAACCTGTTGTTGAGAGTTAGATCTTGTGCAGAGGCCAAACTGTGCAAGAAAGAGTCTTTAAAGACATAACAACTTTATTTGGTGTTGAGTGTAGTACAAACTAAACTGTACCAGAAAGGTAAGAATAGAATCTATATTGGGAGGTGAACCTAGTGCAGAGACTAACTGTGCTGGAAAGGTAAGAGTAGGAATGTTAATTGGAGGTTAACCTAGTGCAGAGACTAAACTGTGCCGGAAAAGAAAAAAATTGAAAGGGAGGGAACCTTTATTAGGAGTTCAGTGTATGAAAAAGATCCAACTGAGGCAGAAGAAAATCTTATAGAGCGTAGAAACTGTTAATTGGAGGTGAATCTAGTACAAAGACCAAACAGTGCCAGAAAAAGGTCTTTAAAGAGTTGGGGACCTTTTATACGGAGCCTTTGATAGATAGACAGATAGATAGACAGACAGATTCACAGACTGGTATCTTACATAGATAGGTGGATAGATAGATGGGAAAGAGACAGGCAGACAGACATATGAAACGTTAGAGTGGTCACGGTGAAATGTTTAAATGAAATTAGTTTTCATCATTCACTTCTGTTAAAATGTGCCAGTGGCAGCATGCAGAATTATGGAATGAAAGATGCTTATGTAAGATGCCAATCGCAGTCTTCAAAGCAATGTTTCTTTTGTATGGTCCTGAGATTTTCTCTGTCTCTCTGTAGAGGTCTTCATTTTTATGGGTTTTTTTTTTTAGGGGAGTACCAGATGAGGAAAATGAAAGGAACGTGGGGGACAGTGAGTATTGTGTGTGGGTGGGAGCAGAGTGAATACAGTGGGTGTATGTTTGCTCTTCTGCTGAACGAAAGTGAAACAGACTGCAGGGTTTTCTAAAGACAGGGCAAAATACAAATGACCATACAAAACAAGGTGTGAAGAATGCAGATGTAATGTACAACACAAAACAGACAGATACATTTGTCATGCTTACTACTGTTGAGGGAGGAATTGATGACATTTTTGTCTGTTTGAATTTCAAAAGAAGATGTATTTGTCAAAAATTTACTTGTATGTTTTGTTTTTTTTGTAGTGTACATTACGTCTGTAATACTTTACACCTTGTTGTGTGTGTTCTTCTAGTAAGCATCTTTTTTTTTTCCACAGGAAGTAATATTAGATGATGTGTATTGTGAGCCTCTACTCTCTTCTCTCTCACTCTCATCTCTCTCTCTCTCTCTCTCTCTCCTCTCTCTCTCACCTCTCTCTGTCTTGTCTCTCTCTCTCCTCATCTCTCTCTCCTCTCATCTCTCTCTCTCTCTCTCTCATCTCTCTCTTCTCCTCTCCTCTCTGTCTCTCTCCTCTCTCTCTGGCTGTCTCTCTCTGTCTCTATCTCTGTCTGTCTGTCTGTCTGTCTGTCTCTCTGTCTCTGTGTCTCTGTCTGTTATCTGGCAGCATGCAGAATTATGGAATGAAATGAGATTATAACCAATGAATTTAAACCAAACAAAAAACAAGGACCAACTTTCTTTCCAATGGCGCTAAGGTTAGAGAAGTGTTCACATACAACTGGGTGAAAAATGAAAGTCTTTGACCTGAACTTTTTTTTCACCAGTTTAGTTGATTGAGTGGGCTCTGCCTACTTTGTGTGTGTGTGTGTGTGTGTGTGTGTGGTGTGCTGTGCTGTGCTGTGTGTGTGTGTATGTGTGTGTGTGTGTGTGTGTGTGTGTGTGATGTGTGCGTGTGTGTGGTGTGTGTGTGTGGTGTGTGTGTGTGTGTGTGTGTGTGTGTGTGAGGTGTGGTATGGTATGGTGTGTGTGTGTGGGGGGGGGGGGGGGGGGGGGGGGGAGGTGTAGTGTGGTGTGATGTGGTGTGGTGTGGTGTGGTATGGTGTGGTGTGTGTGTGTGTGTATGTGAGGTGTAGTGTGGTGTGGTGTGGTGTGGTGTGTGTGTGTGTGTATGTGATGTAGTGTGGTATGGTGTGTGTGTGTGGTGTGGTGTGTGTGTGTGTGTGTGTGTGTGTGTGTGTGTGTGTGTGTGGTGTGTGTGTGAGACTGCGTGTGTGAATATGAAAGGAAACACAGGACCTAGAAAATGAAACAGCAAACAGATAAAAGAGACTGATTGACGGAAAGACAGGGATACAGCCAAACAAGCTGAGAAGAGAGAGAGAGAGAGAGAGAGATTTAGAAAGTGATGCTGATGATCATTTAACCCCATTCCCACTCCCTACCCCCCTACACCCCCGCTACACACACACACACACACACACATACACACACACTACTCTCTCTCTCTCTCTCCTCTCCTCTCTCTCTCTCTCTCTCTCTCTCTCTCATCAAAACGATTCACGAATCCCCCACCCCCACCCCCACCCCCCAAACAACTTTCTTTGCAAAACCAACACCACTACTTTAACAGGCAGGATTCACCATAAGGGACACATTGAGAGGAGTGTAGGGTGAATGAGAATGGAGAAGCAAAAGGCATGAATGGAGGGGATGGAATTGAGTGGGGGGAGGGAATAGGATGGAGTGAGACGTGAAC
>CM031596.1:84957080-84960681 GCA_018398815.1 Conus ventricosus | reverse complement strand
TCGTTGTGAAAGGACAGTGAAAAGAAAGAAAAGAAAAGACAGTGATTCGTGATAGTTAGATCACCTGCCAGTAAAGTAGAACTGTTTATACCCGGTTAGTTAATGATGTTTTAGATAAATGATTTTGTGAAATTCAGGAAAGAGAGAATGTTTTATTTCATTTGATTCCATATGCATTGATGTTTCGTTCTATGATCATGTGTAGTAAAGTTATAGACTTTACTAGTGGTTTGATGTGACGAATGCATGATATATGAATGAGATTGTAAGCAAGCTGTGAGTGTGTTTGGCTGTGCGCTAGTCCTTCCTCCATCGACATCACCCGAGGTTGACAGAAAGTAGGAAACTGTATGGGGAAAGTAAAAAACTGCACGGTGGAAATTAAGAAACTGTATGGAGAAAGGGACAAACTGCACAGTGGAAAGTAAGAAACTGTATGGAGAAAGGGACAAACTGCACAGTGGAAAGTAAGAAACTGTATGGAGAAAGGGACAAACTGCACAGTGGAAAGTAAGAAACTGTATGGGGAAAGAAACATTCTGCACAGTGGAAAGTAAGAAACTGTATGGAGAAAGGGACAAACTGCACAGTGGAAAGTAAGAAACTGTATGGGGAAAGGGACAAACTGCACTGTGGAAAGTAAGAAACTGTATGTGGAAAACGAAAAACTGCACAATATCAGTAAGAAATTGTATGGGGAAGTGAAAAACTGCACAGAGGAATAGTAGGAAACTCTATGGGGGAAGTGACAAACTGCACAGTGGAAAGTAGGAAACTGTATGGGAAAGTGAAAAACTGCAAAACTACAAACAGCACTGATGATACTTAGTGAGAAATTGCATTTGCAGAGAGGCAAGGGGTGGAGGGGGGAGGAGGGTTGTAAGACTGCATAGAGAAAAGAGGAAAACTGTAAGGATCCAGGGAGATAAGCTCGGATGGGTGGCAAGGTGAGTGACAGGGAGGGAGGGATGTGAGTGTGTGAAGTGGGGGTGGGTGTGGTGTGGGGTGGGGAACTGGGGAGCTGGGAGGTGGAGAAATTACGTAGGTGGGGGGTGGGATGGGGGTGTCAGTGAGAGACTACATTTCTTGTAATCTCCTTCATTTGCTTTCTCCCCCGTTTTCAACTGCTTTACATGTGTGTCTCTAGAGACAACAAGTACCAGGAATGTATCCACTTCGTTTCATTTTGCTTTTGATTCCATAACCTATTTTTTCCTCGTCCCTCACCACTCATTTACCCTCTACCCTCCCCATCCCACCATTTCCTTTAAGTACAACTGATGCTGATAGGGTGAAAGGCAGGGCCAGGAGTAATTCATGGAAAATTTGACACAAGACTAACTCTAAGACTCAAGTCACAATGACAAACAACAAAATTTTGATTGAGATAAAAAAATTTAAAAAAGTTTCAATCTCAAATGGTTTTGGGGAGAAAAAAAATCTGACGGACACATCTGGGACAAGAAAACTGGCAGGCAGACTCACTCACTGATTTAATCTCAGGCTAATTATTGCTAATGCTAATTACTGCCCAGCTGACTGAGTCAGCTCAGGTTTGGGTTTATCAAGCCATGCATGCAAATAATCCAGTTCTTAAGTACACTATGAGCTTACATCAGTATATGTAAGGGTGCACTGAAAGAGTAAGCAAAAAAAAAAAAAAAAAAAAGATCTCAGTGTCACAGCAGGGCCTTCTGTAAATGAGACAAAACTGATGGAACTTATGAACAGAGTCAACTGTTTGGATCTGTTTCAATGTACACATTGATTATTCACTTCAAGCTTGTTTAAATCACACAGAAACTACTCTACTGTGTTTAGATATCAAATACACTTTCATACAACATACCAATACTCCACAAACTCTTTTGATGTTAAGTTCAGTTTGGAGAGTAGCAGGTCACATTTGTTTAGATTTTCAAACTTGTCTTCCTAGCATGCAGATACATGCACATGTGTTAAACATGACTTAATCCCGCTGACAACAGTACACACAGACCTGCTTTGAGATTTAAGACGCTTGTTCAGCACACAAGGGAAATTCTAAGTTTTAGATCATCAAACACACCACAAAAGAACTTCTACTCTATCATTCTACTCTACACACACAGGTCACACATCGCCACAGACCAGGACCTACACAGTCTACAACCTAAAGTCTCCAGATCAGTGAGCACAGAGGGAAGACCACTCACAGAAATTGGCAGGCAGCAAACTGATGATGGGGATTGTGGGCCAGTCCACACAGTTGGTGGAGAACACATCGACCAACTGGACGTTACTGTTGGCCGCTGTGGTCAGCATCCACACACTGAGCCATTTCAGACTGCAGTCACACACCCAGGGGTTGTCAGACAGATTTCTGCAACAGAGACAGTAGTTAGATAGACGGTGTGAATACACAGAGGGTCCACGAAGGCTTTAGGATGCTTGGCTACACCTGTAAAGATAATATTGTACAGTACAGTACAGCACAGCACAGTTCAGTGTAGTGTAGTGCAGTGTAGTGTAGTGTAGTGTAGTGTAGTGTAGTGTAGTGTAGTGTAGTGTAGTGTATTGTTGTGTAGTGTAACAGAACACAGCATACTGTATAGTATTGTACAGTGTAATATAATATAGTACAGTACAGTATAAGATAGTATAGTGTAGTGTAATAGAGTAGTAGTGAGTAGAGTTTGGTATGGTATGGTATGGTATGGTATGGTATGGTATGGTATGGTATGGTATGGTATGGTATGGTATACAGTCCAGTCCACTCCAGTACAGAACAGTACAGTATAGTACAGCTCATTATAGTACAGCATAGTCCAGTCTAATCTGGTATTTTATCATACAGTACCATACAGTATAGCACAGTAGAGGATAGTATGATATACAGCATATAAAAGCCTGCAGTTAAGTGTACGTGATCTTTTGTGCACAACTTACGTCAGAATCAAGCTTTCCAAGTATGAAAACTCTTCAAATTAGAGTTAATCAGTTAGCCCTGTTAGACTGGGCTACTACCAATGACAGTAGCGTAAGAGAGGGCAGTTTATGGGGTGCAGGCCACCTATTTTCAGTTCATGCAGAATTTAGGCACCTTGCCTGTTCATTCGCTGAGCAAAAGGGAAAGATGGTGTAAGGGTGGAGGGGTAGGGGTGGAAGGAAGGAGAGGGAGTTTGTAGATGTAGGAACTGACCCTACAAACAGTATCGATCTATATAGTCTATGATGGGAGTTAGGGAAATGATGTTGCCGCTGCTACAGTTGCAGTGTTGGGAGGGGGGAGGGAGGGAGGCGCACACACACACACGCACACACACACACACACACACACACAACACACACACACACACACATGCACGCATGCACGCACAGACAACAGACAGACAGAGAGAGACAGTTTAGAGAAAAACGCAGGAGACAAACTGAGAGGCAGGGGGTTGGAGGTGAAGGAGGGAGGGAGGGGGAGAGAGATAGAGAGAGAGAGAGAGAGAGACAGAGACAGAGACACAAAAGAGACACTCAGAGAGAGAGAGAGAGAGAGAGAGAGAGAGAGAGAGAGAGAGAGAGAGAGAGAGAGAGAGACAGACTCAGAGAGAGAGAGAGAGAGAGAGAG
>CM031596.1:84909580-84952080 GCA_018398815.1 Conus ventricosus | reverse complement strand
AAACACACTTGGACTACAGCTCTGGTCGCACACTGCACGTTTCCTTACTGCTGGGGTGGAAACAGCTGTTGGTTCATTCCAAGAGAATATGTTTTTCTCCCCCCCCCCCCCCCCCCCCTTTCACACACACACACACACACACACACACACACACACACACACACACACACACACACACACGTCTACACACATGCATACAGCATGCATATATATATATATGATTCTCTCTCTCTCTCCTCTCTCTCTCTCTCTCTCTCTCTCTCTCTCTCTTCCATACCACAACATGTTTTTCTTCTTTGCCTGGAAAAAGCAAACAAAAATGAAGACGGGGGAAATGAAAACAATCAACCAATGTTTAGCATGACTCATTATGCGACTACAACGCTGGTCTCAAATGGGACTTAAGACATATTGTCACCACACATTTGAATGTCTTCCACTGCACTGATTGAATGCAAGTATCTTTGACAGTGTTACTTAAATTTCCTGACCAGCTATAAAGGCATTTATGTAAGGAAGCACTGAGAGCAACTATCAAAATATGAAAATTGATTTCCTTATCATCAATGTTCACATTCTCATTTTCATCTGTTAATTAAACTTGGGGAGGGAGGGGAGAGGACTGCCTTCTTAAATTTCTTATCAACTGTGTGATTTTTCATGACCTGATTGCATTGTGGCCTAAGTTTGTATTTCATCTTCAGCTCCAAACCTGTGGCAATTCCAGTACATTTGAATTGGTTTCAATGCTGGAAGATTCCTTTGAGGTGCCATGTGGATGAACATGGTTGAAAGTACAGTTATTCAACCTGCTCCGCAGTCCAAGCATTTTCTGCTGCCAACATGGGTTTCCAAAGTTTCGCCATGGAACGCCAAAGTCAAAGTGCTGCATTTAAAAAAAAGTATCCATTTACTTAACTGTTTATCTTATATTACTTATAATAATTTAATCACAAAGGTTTTACTGATCATCACTAAAATGACTGCAGAATTTCTTGAGGGTGAGTCTCCTGCTGACATGATGTTCGATATTTCCATGTGATCTGCTTGTGTACAGACTGCCACAGACCAACCCTGTGTGCAAGAGCTCAAATGGGCAGTTTGAGAGCAAGACCACCCACAAATGGCACAGTTCAGGAGGAAAGAGAAAGCAAAGTAACTTAGGTGAAGCTGACGTATATCAGTGTTTATCATCACTGCATTACACGTCCACTTAGCTGATTCTGACCAATATTCAAAGACTTGGCACAACACTGAAGATCACTCACTGGCAAACTATGCAAATAAATTGGTGAATATTATTGATGCATAAACTGGTATGATTTCATTAACTATATTGCTGCATTGAAAAATGTATCTAACTCTCTCTTCTTTCTCCCCTCTGCCCTTCATTCCATCCGTCTATGTCTCGTTTTAAATCATTCTGTGTTTCAGCATGAAAATTGAAACGTCCCTCCTTTTAACATTTTTTTCTTTAATTTACAGAGTAAACTAAAAACATGTCACACAGATAAGTCACTTGTTTTTTTTTAGCACAGGAAGAACCTGCTTGTACTTGAGAGAGAGAGAGTGAGAGAGAGAGAGAGAGAGAGAGAGAGAGAGAGAGAGAGAGAGAGAGAGAGAGAGAGAGAGAGAGAGAGAGTTTCATATTATTTACTTCAATTTCATGTCAGTATGTAAAGTCAGTCTTTGCAATGATATTTGGACATTACCATTCAATGCCAATAGCTTATTGAGAGAATTCGTGAAATCCCAAACTCATTCACTTTCTTCTCTGTTGCATTTCACGGAGTTCTAAGCATGAGGTTTACAATGCATGTTAATAGATCCATTGTGCACTTCGCTGCACTCCACAGAAGCTTTCTATTGAAAACGAATTTGTATGATTGACGTCAGACGTATAATTTGTAAAGAAACCTGTGACTACAGCAGCCAGAACTTGTTTTTCTTTAGCTCTTTAGCTCACTTTTGCCCCTCCTCACTTCCCCCTCCCCCCAAAACCCCTTTCGAATGGATATCTGTCTGTGTCTAAAAAGGACAAGCACATGACATGGAACATGAATTTTACACTCACAGTATAGACAACTTACACTGACAGAAATTAAAGTCAACAGTGTATTATGACACCATGTTGTTTACACATGTTTTCTTGCTGATCATTTATTCAAGGTATTTCACTGATTATAATAGCAAAAAATTTTCAGCCAATAAACGTCTTTAAAACTGACAGAACATCAAACTGTTTTGTCTCTTTCTGAAGGGTTTTTTTTTTCTATTCTTATCTGTGTCTCTCTGTCTTTTCTCTTCAAAAAAGTCATTCCATTCATTTCTTTGCTTTACAGAATTTTGTAAAGATTAGTCTTTACATTTTTGTTATTTATTTCCATTTCCCTTTCGTGTGGCCCAGCAGGTGCTTACTCTGCTTTTCCCTTCCAAAAAGAAATGTGTTTGTTACTTCTTACTTACTCTGTACTTTCTCCATCTCTCTCTCCAGTTGGGTCCTCATCCCCAGTCTTTGATTTTCCGTAAGAATACACGACCACTCACCATATCTTTATTTTTCAGACATTGTCTTCCTTTCAAAATTGGCAGTCACCTCTTCTCACTTGACAAGTAAAGGTGTAGAACCAAATCATTATTCACCTAATAGTCATTTGACAGTGAGGCATTAGCCTCTTTTTCACTTTTAAACTTGTTTTTCACAAAGCTTAAAAAGATGTTCATGGTGAAATCAATGCGCAGTCTACATTCTAATCTATTTAATGAAGTCATTTAAAATCTCCAACTCAGAGTCTCGTACACACTGTCTGTGGAAAATGTAATCAAGTGAATCAAGTATCACACCCGCCCTGGCTTTCATTCTGGCTCATTAAAATGACATACATTTCTATAATTCATGTGAATAATACCTCAGTACTAAGCCACATCTTCTTATGGCATGAACATTGTTATGCTCAAAGCTGACACCCACTGATGGATACTGAACCAATAACCACCTTGTGATTCTACTTTCTAGGCGAGGTTTTGAGTGAACTTCATCATGTGCACAATCATCAATCAGCAACAATGACAAGGTAAAAAGACATAAAGAAAATATCAAAACTTAGCTCTACACAATTAAATTCTATACAGTTATACTGGGTCCAAAAATTAAAGAACTAGATCTTTTTGTCCTCAGACAAAAAATAAAATGACAGTTATTAAATTTCCTTTCTTGTGAATGCCTGTGGTTACTAAAGAAGCTGGCCACAGCATTTTTCATCCATAAACTAAGTAAATCAGCTCACTTACAATTTACATAAAGTCTGTAAATAAATGTTCCACTTTGGTGCCTTGTTTGTTTGAATAAGGGTGATGTACTGTTTATAGCATTACTTGTCAACAAAACAGTACACTCAGTACTCCCCACTTTTGCTCCTTCCACAACAATGATTTGTATTCACCGTCCAGTGTTATGCTTTATAATTACATGCCTATTGCAAACTGCTGCCACACTGTGCCAGCACTACATGCATCGTGAGCTGCTAATCATGATGGGTTACACACACAAACACTTTTGGGCCTTCTTACTTTGTGTAGATGTAAACAAAGGATATGAGAGCAAGGATGAGAGATGGAATGAGAAAGTGTTAAGCATGCGCAAGAGAGTAAACTAGAAAAAAAAAAATGCAAAGCATATAAACATATTCCCAGATTATCTTGAATACATGTGAGATATTACATAAAGAGGAAAAACCGTTTTGGGCTGTTATAGCCGTTAGTAATGGCTATTCTGGTAAACATCAGCCATCACCTGTGACCCATAATGAACACACTTACAAATTTTCAGAAAGATCGGCCTAGTACTTTCTGAGATATTCCATAAAGAAAACTGTTATGGGCCGGTATAGCCATTAGCAACGGCTATAACGGTAAAACATTGGGCATGATCCATGACCCATAATGAATATACCTACAAATTTTCAGAAAGATCGGCCAAGTACTTTCTGAGATATTCCATAAAGAAGAAAAACCATTATGGGCCGGTATAGCCATTAGTAACAGCTATAACAGTAAAAAAAAAAAAAAAAAAAAATCCGTGACACATAATGAACATACCTACAAATTTCAAAAAGATTGGCCAAGTTCTTTTTGAGATATTCCATAAAAAAGAAAAACCGTTATGGGCCGTTATAGCCGTTAGTAACGGCTTAACGGTAAAAGAAAACATCGCGCATGATCCGTGACCCATAATGAACATACCTACAAATTTTCAGAAAGATTGGTCAAGTACTTTCTAAGATATTCTATCAAGAAGAAAAACTGTTATGGGCGATTATAGCCATTAGTAACGGCTATCACGGCAACATAACACATCGGGCATCATACATGACCCATAATGAACATACCTTCAAATTTTCAGAAAGATCGGCCAGTACTTTTTAAGATATTCCATAGAGAAGAAAAACCGTTATGGGACTTTATAGCCATTAGTAACGGCATTAACGGTAAAATAACACATCAGCATGATTTGTGACCCATAATGAACGTATCTACACATGTTCAGAAAGATCGGCCGGGTTCTTTCCGAGATATTCCACAAAAAAGAAAAACCGTTATGGGCCGTTATGGCCGTTAGTAAGGATATAACGGTAAAATAAAACATCAGGTATCATCCGTGACCCATGATGAACATGCCTACAAATTTTCAGACATTGGCCAAGTACTTTCTAAGATATTCCATAAAGAAGGAAAACCGTTATGGGCCATTATGGCCGCTAGTAACAGCCATAATGGTAAAATAACACATTGGGCATCATCTGTGACCCATAATGAACATACAGGCTACAAATTTTCAGAAAGATCGGCCCAGTAGTTTTGTCTGGAGCGAGTGGAACACATTTTGACCACGGACGGACGGACGGACGGACCACACACACACACACACACACACACACACACACACACACACACACACACAGAGCATTTCTTCGCTCCCATTCTAAAGTACTCCCTGTTCTATAAGAACTGGGAGTACAAAAAAGAAGAAACGGTAGACAGCATGAACAATGAAAATATAACAGTGAAAGCAGAGGAAGGGGAGAGTGGAGAAGGGGGGGGGGGGGGGGGGGGGGGGGGGGTGGCGGTAGCAGATGGAGGAAAGGGGAAGGAAGATGAATGGGGATAGGGGGTTGGTTAGTGAAGTTGTTCAGCCAAACAAAGAAGGATAATAACACTTACTCAGTTACTGACACATCTTAGTACTTACATTGTGTGCAAATACGGAAGGTACTCCAGTATCCCGTATGGAAGAGTTGTAAGATCATTTGAACTGAGGTCTCTGAAAAACATCATTTTAAAAACTGATAAAAGGAAAGCATTATAAATAAAAAATACAGACAAATACTCAAGACCTAAACTATCTATCTCTAAAAGTAAACATACCACAAACCTTGAATCAAATGTAACAAAGTAACTCAGAGTTAAGCAGCGGATGAAATATCAGATAACACTTGACAGCAGCAGAAGCATGAAGAATAGCCATAAGAAAAGTATCAGCAGAGTGATAGCCAAATGAATGAAAGTTGATTAGAATCGTACCATATGACAACAGATAGAGATAGGATTTATACATTATAATTATGACATCAAATGAAGAATACAGTCTGACAGAAGACGAAGAAATTATATCCTATGTTTGCAAATGAAATAACGAATAATACTGAATTCACAGCCAACAACAGCTGATAAATTAATGTAGTCTGACAGCAGTTAAAAGTCCAACCTCTCACAGCAAATGAAGAATAGCTTTGACAGAAGAATATTTTAACAGCAGATCAAGAATAAATACTCTGTGAATAATGACATCAAATGTAGAATACCCTATGACAGAAGATGAAGAAACAATAATCTGTGACAGCAGATAATTAAAAATTCTGAATTTGTACCCTTTAACAGCAGATGAAAACTTAATGTGTACTGACAGTAGATGAAAGCCTAACATTACTGAAGAAACATTGCCTGTGACAGCAGTTGAAGAATTCTTTGAAAATAGATGAGAATGAATACCCAGTGAGTGTGACTCAAACGAAGAATATCCTATGACAAAGAATGAACAATAATCAACAACAGCAGATAATAAATAATACTGAATTTGCACCCTAGATGACAACAGATGAATTAATGTCTTCTAATCTAGACTTGTGTGACAGAGGATGATGAATACCTTATGATAGTAGATGAAGAATGAAGAATACCCTAAGACAGAAGACAAAGAAATTTGATTGTCTATAGAAGATCTAGTTGCGAAGTGAGACGACTGCAGACGGAAATCTAAACAAATCTTAAATAAATGTTAGCGAGCCGCCATGAGAAACGTGGACAAATGAGTTTGTCCATGTTTTTCTTGGCAGTTCGTTAACATTTATTTAAGATTTGTCTAGAAAAAATATTTAAAAAAAAAAATATTTACTGAGTTCTTATCAGGAAAAAAAAGTCTTCTGACATCAGATGAAGCCTTTCAAAGCAGAACAGAATGAAGATGATGGCTCAATGTCGATTTTGCACCCAATTTGAGGAGTTTAGTGATTGCTTGTTCTTCGTTTTCATTGTCATCAATGTTGTTTATCTTGCCTGAAAAAGAACAAAGACATCAAAATATATTTTGTTTTGTCTTCTAATTTGTCTGTCCCTTTCATCTTGTGAAATAGTATTTCTTAATTTTTTTCTTTTCAGACGAAGAGCAGATGAAGAATAGCCTATGACAGAAGCTGAAGAATAGCCTATGACAGAAGATGAAGAATAGTCTATGACACCAGATGAAGAATAGCCTATGACACCAGATGAAGAATAGCCTTTGACACCAGATGAAGAATTAAGCCTATGACAGCAGATGAAGAATAGTCTATGACACCAGATGAAGAATAGCCTATGACAGAAGATGAAGAATAGTCTATGACACCAGATGAAGAATAGCCTATGACAAAGATGAAGAACAGCTATGACACCAGATGAAGAATAGCCTATGACACCAGATGAAGAATAGCCTATGACAGAAGATGAAGAACAGCTATGACACCAGATGAAGAAAGCCTATGACACCAGATGAAGAATAGCCTATGACACCAGATGAAGAAAGCATTTGACACCAGATGAAGAACAGCCTATGACAAAGATGAAGAACAGCCTATGACACCAGATGAAGAATAGCCTATGACACCAGATGAAGAATAGCCTAAGACAGAAGAACTATGACAAATAAGAATACCTATGACACCAGATGAAGAATAGCCTATGAGTATGACACCAGAAAGAAAAAAGCCTATGACAGCAGATAGAATACTATGAATACCAGATGATAACACCTATGAAGATGAAGAATACTCTATGACAGAAGATGAAAACAGCCTATGACACCAGATGAAAAAGCTTATGACAGAATGAAGAACAGCCTATGAAGAAGAATATAGCCTATGACACCAGAGAAGAATAGCCTATGACACCAGATGAAGAATAGCCTATGAGTATGACACCAGATGAAGAAAGCCTATGACAGAAATAGAACTATGACAGAAGATGAAAATAATCTATGACAGAAGATGAAGAATAATCTATGACAGAAGATGAAGAAAACGCCTATGACACGAAGATGAAGAATAACTATGACACAGATGAAGAAAGCCTATGACACCAGATGAAAAAGAGCTATGACACCAGATGAAGATAGCCTATGACACAGATGAAGAAAATCTATGACACAGATGAAGAACAGCCTATGACACAAGATGAAGAACAGCCTATGACACCAGATGAAGAAAGCCTTATGACCACCAAGAAAAGCTATGACAAGATGAAGAATCTATGACAGAAGATGAAGAACAGCCTATGACAGAAGATGAAGAAACCTATGACAGAAGATGAAGAATAGCCTATACACCAGATGAAGAACAGCCTATGACAAAGATGAAGAACAGCCTATGACAGAGATGAGAACAGCCTAGACACCAGATGAAGAACAGCCTATGACACAGATGAAGAACAGCCTTATGACAGCAGATGAAGAATCAGCCTATGACACCAGATGAAGAAAGCCTATGACAGACAGATGAAGAAAAAGCCTATGAACAGAAGAGAAGAATAGCCTATAGTAGACACCAGAAGATGAAGAACAGCCTATGACAGAAGATGAAGAACACCTATGAAAAGATGAAAAAAGCCTATGACAGACAGATGAAGAACAGCCTATGACAGAAGATGAAGAACAGCCTATGACAGAAGATGATGAATAGCCTATGCACCAGACGAAAGAATAGCCTATGACACCAGATGAAGAATAGCCTATGAAGACCAGATGAAGAACAGCCTATGACAGAAGATGAAGAAAAATCTATGACAGAAGATGAAGAACAGCCTATGACAGAAGATGAAGAATAGCCATGACAGAAGATGAAGAACAGCCTATGACAGCAGATGACAAATAGCCTATGACAGAAGATGAAGAACAGCCTATGAGTATGACACCAGATGAAGAATAACCAATGACAGCAGATGAAGAACATCCTATGACAGCTGATGAAAAACAGCCTCTTAATCCTGACAGCCGATGAAAAACAACCTATCACAAAAGATGAAGAATAGTTGGTGACAGCAAATGAAGCACACACTATGGACACAGATGAAAGCACAGTACAATACAACACAAATACAATAGAAAAAATGACAATGGAAATTGCAATACAGTACCATAAAGTGCAATACAACATGAAAAATTACAATACAATAGAAGCAATTTTATTCTTTTTACTTACAGAACTTCAAGTGAACTGTAGGTAGTCAGTGGCATGAAGTCTACGGTGGTAATTCTGTTATTCTTGAGAATACTGAAACCAAGAAAATGCAAGTGTTGAACAATCATAACAACTGATTTGAAATAAAAATGAATGAAAGGCAAAAGAAAACACACACTGTAGTTTTCTTTTGAAAGATAAATAAACAATTACCTTTAGATAACTAGAATATTGTTAACATCAACAATCTCTCATAAGGCGAACAAAATTGCAATTTTTTTTTCTAACAAGACAAACCGTGTTGTAGACAAAGTCTAATTGTGTGTGTGTGTGTGTGTGTGTGTGTGTGTGTGTGTGTGTGTGTGTGTGTGTGTGTACGTGTGTGTGTGTGTGTGTGTGTGTGTGTGTGTGTGTGTGTGTGTGTGTGTGTGTGTGTGTGCACATGATCAATCATGATTCTTCAGTTTGCCATATACATTTCATTTTTTTTCCCTGTGTGTGTGTGTGTGTGTGTGTGTGTGTGTGTGTGTGTGTGTGTATGTGTGTGTGTGTGTGTGTATTCAAACATTTTATCATGAATCTATTGACATAACTGTTCAACTGATTATTAAGAATACTGCTTTTGTGTCAACAACAACAATCTGTCATAAGGCCAGCAAAACTGTCGTTATATTTTCTGACAAGACAAACTGTGTTTGTACATATCCAGACAAAGTCTGATCATGTGAATATGTGTGTGTGTGTGTGTTGTGTGTGTGTGTGTGTGTGTGTGTGTGTGTGTGGGGTGGCACGTATGTGTGTGTGTGTTTGTGTGTGCGCATGTGTGTGTGTGTGTTGTGTGTGTGTGTGTGTATGTGTGTGTGTTGTGTGTGTGTATGTGTGTGTGTGTGTGTGTGTGTGTGTGTGTGTGTGTGTGTGTGTGTGATGCATGATCAACTATGATTGCTCAGTTTGCCACCTATATTTTTTTTTTTTTCTTTTTTCAAACATTTTATTCATGAACATCTATTCATTTATTTCATGAATTGAAATGTTACTTACAGCTGTTTCGTAGTGGCTGGCAGGTCCGGGGGCACTGATAACAAGCCCTGATCTGTGCAGTCGACGATGTCGTTTTCGCACGTGCACAAGCCATTGACACCAAACGGGCACCAGCTGTTGTCATTGCCATAATCCCCATCATAACCCCCATAGTCATAGTAGTAGTAGTAGTAGTATTGCCCCGAACACAACTGCAGTAGCTGAAGTAGCAAGAAGGCACGCTGGCAAAATGCAGAAGCCATCAAGTTTGAATCCATCCAACACAGCACTGCAGAAGTCCAGCAGCCTGGTTTCCTGTCGTGCTGACCTCCTCTACTCTAAATGTTCGTCAGTGTTGGCTGTTTCACACAAATGTCGTTTGTTTGCTTGTTTGTTTGTTTGTTTTGCTGAGCTTTGTTGCACAATCACTTGTACACACAACACACGTCCAGTGTGATTTGAAAAGCATGTTGATTTTTTAAAAACCAACCAATGCTATGTTAAATAAACTGATTTTGTGGACTCAGACGGCCACTGGTTACATTTTCATGTTGCCACACAACTTATTGTTCATCAGCGGGTTTTTTTTCCTGTTCTTCTTTCTTTCATTCCTCTAGTCTGGCTTTGCCCACAGTGCCATGATCTCAGGTTGGGATCTTCATTGGTGCACTCTTGATGTCTGAAAATGATAAGAAGCACAATCAAATCAATTAAAGTACTTGATCTACTCTCCCTCCCCCCCTCCCCCTATCTCTCTCTCTTATTGGACATGAATGACCTGAACTATTTGGTTGATTAAATCCAACTTTTTTTGCCTGAAGTCATTTTGATAAAAGTTATTCTATAATCGTTAATGCCCCCCCCCCCCCCCCCCCCCCCCTTCCTCCTCCTCCCGCCTGATCCACTACACACTTATGCCTAACTGGCTATATCTCATGGTCACTGTTGGCTTCTTTAAAGAAACAAAACCCCCCCCCCCCCCCCCCCCCCCCCCTCTTGGATAAAGTAATCCACCTTAAGCCTCTTTCCCTTTCAATCTGTACGTCTGTCTGCTTGCCTGTGTCTCTCTCCTACATCAATTTGTTATAAATGTTCCCCCTCCTTGCCTATGCAGCACTTCATTATTACATGAATGAAGACAGTATAAGAGTACACTTACAGTTGGATTTGTCACTATTAATGATGCCTAATTGAAATAGTGTGTGTATGACAATGACAAGAAACTAAAACAATCAAGTCTCTTCTGCTCGCTCTCTCTCGTTTCTCTCTCTCTCTCTTCACTCTTCTCTACTCCTCTTTCTCTCTCTCACAGACTATCTCCCTATCTTTTTCATCTCTCATCTATCTGATTTCTCTCATCTCTCTTCTCTTTTCTCTCTCTCTCATTTCTGTCTTGTAACATATAACATATAAATGTTTTTGATACATGCATTGCATCATGTAATACTAGTTATAGTGAAATAGTAACAGCAAGTGTGGTAAACTGCTAAGCCAATACTTTTTATAAATAAAGAATCACTGCCTTCTCTCTGAAATTTATATACAAGTTTTTAAAATATAATTTTATCCTATGTGTGTGTGGTTGCGCGCATGTGTGTGTGCATACAGTGTGTGTGTGTGTGTGTGTGGGGGGTGGGGGGGGGGTGCGTGCGTGCGTGTGGTGTGCACATTCTCTTATCCATTTCACACCATGAAGCACACGCATACATCAGATTTTGTTCAAGATCTTCATGATACTAATTTCATTATTTATCAAAATGATGCTATCATTTAGTAAGTTCTTTAGCAAGCTGTTATTTTTGTTGTTAATTTCCTTCTACCATGGTGAAACATCAGTTTTGAAAAATGTAAATAGATAAATTGTCCATAAAGTTATGAATAATCACTTGCTTGAACTCAAGCTTGAACTGTATGCATTTTAATATATTTTACACCATTTCACATCACATTTGAGGTGTGTGTGTGTGTGTGTGTGTGTGTGTGGTGTGTGTGTGTGTGTGTGTGAGTGAATGAGTGAGTGCGTGCATGCGTGTTGTGTGTGAGTGTCATGTGTGTGTTCTTAACTTTGTGTAAAATGCACAAAGAGAGAGAGAGAGGAGAGAAGAGAGAGAGAGAGAGAGAGAGAGAGAGAGAGAGAGAAGAGAGAGAGAGATTGTAAAAGGTACTATCAAAGCTAAACTTATATCCTCAATGAGAGTTGTGGAGTGGAATGGTATGGGAGGGGAGGGGGAGAGAAACCACATATATATATATATAATATAATATAAATATATATATATATATATACTCAGATGTTAAAATGTTCTCTTTTGTACGTGATCAACATTTGAACACGTTCAAGGCCTGTTGCCCCCTGAACTTCTACTGACTGCTCTGCCCCTGACACATTCTCTAGGTTAGAAAACCATTTTTTTTTAATCAGTTCTATTTCTGCTGCCAAGACAATGCATGCCATTTATTATAGGATAGGCACGAATCTGAAAATGTTCTGTTTTTCACGCTCAAAGTGCGCTTTCAGTTAATTATAAACAGTGAGTACACATTTCACATGAGATTAAACACGTTCTAGTACACACTGGATTTGTGATCAATAGATCCACAACACAAAAATCGTTACCAACAAAATCAAATTCGAAACACAGTTCGTACGGTCAAAGGAACAAACGCACTCACCCCCCATGACCGTGGACCCGTAGGTAAGACAAGGCTGGAATAACTGCCAGGCTGGGTGACACAATGCCCCTCCTGCTGGCCCCACTCTCTGACCCAACGGGTACCGAAAGTGCAGCGCGCGAGCCCCGCACAAACCTCGCGGCGCAATCGCATTTTACCTTGACACCGCAAGCCTTTGTGACACTCGTTGTTTGATCCACAGCCACATACACCACCCTGCTTTCACCCACTGACCTGGGTCGATGAGTGTTCGCGATCATATTTGGCAAAATTCATTTTCATGTTTTCAGAATGTCTTGCCACTTGTTCGTGGCCTTTCCTCCTTTCCGGAACTGGGTGGTTTGGGTGCGATGGTGAACAAGCCAATGAGGGATGAAGTAACTGTAACTACAGACGCTTGTGTCTTCGGCTTGTGGATTGGCCCATTGCCAACTTGTTGCTATACTCTCTCTCTCTCTCTCTCTCTTGCATACGCGAGCGCGCTCGGCGGGACGTTAGGCATTCCACTCAACGACATAATGGCGGATATTAAATAAACAATTAACCAACTACAACAAAAAACAAAAAACAAAAAAAAAAGGAGAAGAAAAAGAAGAAGTAACATCTTTCCCAGATGCCAAAAATAGAATAAAAATAAATGAAATGAATAAAATTAGATTAAATACATACATACGATAAAGAAGAAGAACAAAGAAAGAAAGCAAGAAAGCTAGAATGAAGGAAATAATTCAACTTCCACTGAAAGTAAAAAGGACAAAATTTAATGTGTGGTCAGAAAAGAAAGAAAGAAAGAGTCAATTTGAACAAAATATAATAATAAAAATAAAAAAAA
The DNA here is from genome assembly GCA_018398815.1 of Conus ventricosus. Taxonomy (NCBI): domain Eukaryota; kingdom Metazoa; phylum Mollusca; class Gastropoda; order Neogastropoda; family Conidae; genus Conus; species Conus ventricosus. The sequence goes on along the minus strand of CM031596.1, from coordinate 84,938,790 downwards.
AAAAAAAAAAAAACGAAAGAAAAATTACCAACCTATGTAAACGGAAGATTCAAGTTTAAAATAATGACGATCATTAACATGAATTATTTCCAAGGGTGATTAATCAAGTGTGTGTGTAGTAGTAGTAGTAGTAGTAGTAGTAAGTAGTTAGCCTACTTTAGTCTTCCGTCTGTTCACATCTGTGATATTAGAGAGAGAGAGAGAGAGAGAGAGAGAGAGAGAGAGAGAGAAGGGAGAGAAGCAAGTTTATGCATAATCGGTTATATAAGTGCATAAGTCCCCTTTACACCCGTACAACATGTGTGTTGTTGTGTGTGTTGTGTGAGTGCTGGTGTTGTGGTGTGTTAGTGTGTGTGTGTGCGGCGTCCGGGGTGGTCGGACTGGGATTGAGGGTATTGTGGATGAGGGTGTATAGTACGAGTGGAATTGGGGTGTGGAGTGGTGTTGTAGTGGTTTGTGTGTGTGGGGGTGTGTGTGTGTGTGTGTGTAGTGTGGTGTTGTGGGCGGCGCGCGTTTGCTTGTGCGTGTATGCGGGTGCATGAGCGCGCGCGCGCTGTGTGTATGTTCGTGTGGTGTCTCCATCCAGTTCAAGATTAACAAGTAGCGAAAAGGGGGGAAAGAAACAAACAAGATCTGCTTTTTTTTCGGGCTCTAATGATCTTGACAAGCGAGGCAGGAGACTTAAACAACATACGATCTAAACAGTACACAGGGAAGGCGGGGGCTTTTCATCGCATGGAGAAACAGAGGCACGTTGATGGCGAGATTAACGTCTATTGGCTTGAGGCCTTTTGAGGACAAAGTAGAAGAACAGAGGTACGTTTCTCTAGCTAACGTTTTTATAGCCTATACCAAGAATGGCCATTCGAAGTTTACCTCGAGGTTAGGTGTGGGTTATATCCCTTTACCTGAACATGAGAGATGGAACCATAAAACAGAACAAGACAGAATCGAAGATGCAGTGGCGATCGACGCTTGTGCACAGCTGTGACAATGCCAAAACAAATGCAGATGCGATGGAGTTTCATACTTTTACGTCCGTATTCGTGTAGATGAAGACGCGTAAAATGACGTTTAGTCTAGGCCTACTGATGTTTGCATTTTGAGTCAGTGGACGAAGAAATTCTGTCGGTTTAGTAGATCTGCACGAACTGGTAATCATAAAGCTTACAGAAGCGTTGGGGACAAGAAAAGAGAGACTGATCAGCGCCAAAATAAAGATTGCTTAGCGCCATGCTCACACACTGGGCTTGTTTATTGAGATCTACAATTCTTATGACACTGCATGTGTTCATCACAAAATGAAAATAGATAAATAAGTCAATAAAAAGTGCCATGGTGATGGGTCTTTAGTGAGTGGAATTTTTGCAGCGAAGATATTTTGTACTTTAATGAAGTCACCAGAAAGTTCCCATCCCCATCCTTATCCCTGTATACACACACGCGCACACCCACCAACCCACGCATCCCAACCTTTCCCTTTTAGGCCTACTACTGATGATGATGACGATGATGATTTTCATTGTTGTTGTTATTATTATCATCGCTGTTGTTGTTGATGTTTGTTGTTGTCGTTGTTCTTGTTGTTATCATCATCATCATTATGATTATCGTAATCATCATCGCCATTATTACTGTTACTACCATAACATTTTATTGAACTATCCTCTAATCATTCTACAATCTCCGCTTCTGTCAGTATAATTACTTGGCCTATTATTACTACAATTACCATTATTATACTTGTTACTAAGCTTATTCCTATTTGATTATACTACCATGATTCTTAATCATTATTGAAAGTAGTGGCAGTAAGACTCTCTTATTTTTTTATCATCATCATGATCATCATCATTGTTATTATCATAACTATTATTGTTATTTCTGTTGTCTTAACCCGTACTGTGTCTCTTTCGAGCAGCCTCGATCGTTCAATTCCACATCCATTTTGCGCTCAATTTGAGTAGAAAAGTGACTCTCTGTTCGTGCTTCGTATTCATTGTTCTGAATGTTCGTATTACCCGAAGAAGACTAATGCAGTTGAAACGCATAGTGCTTGTTTTCTAATTTGTTTGTTTGTTTGTTTCAGAGAGAGAGAGAGAGAGAGAGAGAGAGAGAGAGAGAGAGAGGAGAGAGACAGAGAGACAGAGAGAGACAGAGAGAGAGAGAGAGAGAGCGTAAAGTTTACAGCCAGATGCAAAGTGATTGATTTAGTAAAGGAAACGATGTGCGATGAGGGTCTTATGGACCAAACTAAGCTCATGCCTGAGCTGTGGGTTAACCAGCTGCTTTGGTCAGACCTTGGATAACTAATTCGCATTGTCTTATCTACTGCTACAGCGTGTGCGTGTGTGTGTGTGGTGTGTGTGTGTGTGTGGTGTGTGTGTGTGTGTGTGTGTGTGCGTGTGCGTGCGTGCGCGCGCGCGTGTGTGTGTGTGCGTGTGTGTGTGAAAAACAAACACGTAGTACGGAAAAACAAGTGGGGGATAGCAATTCTTTAGCCATGAAAACAATGACTTGGCGAAAATAAAAAATTGGAGCATTAGTGTCCTTTGGTTGACACATCTGAACACGGTCGCTGTAGGTTAACGGCAGACTTGTCCAGATTAGTTGTCCCACACACACACTCTTTCGCTCATTGGAATTCCCGCTGCCTCGTCGCACGGTAGAGTTCCACTCAAAATTTAACCTGAATAACTTTGGGTCTAAATTTTGGTGTGGTTCTGGCTTCCTGGGCTAAATTTCAAAAATAAAAATAAAAATAAGCTTAAAGGAGGTCGGGAGAGGGGAGAGGGGTGTGTGTGGAAAGGAAACTAGAATGGAAAAAAGGGCATTAGATTTAAAAAGAAATAAAAGAAAAAACTTCGCTCGCAGCATCGTCCTGAAAATAGAACCATTTGTTTCACCTGCCCAGAAGCCTTTTGTCCGCTGGTTCGGAATCATCAGTCGGCAGCCCTCCCTCAGCATGAAAAGGAAATAATTATAGCCTACTGCCTGTAATACCGTGGTATTCTCACTGTCAAGGGTTCAAAAACGAAATGCAGTAGTACCCCCAAAGCAGCCAGCGAAGTGCTGAATGTAAAATGAGAAGAAAACACTGAAAAGAACTAAGTTACATAAAAACGTACATCAGAGTACAAAACGTACATCAGAGTACAAAACGTACATCAGAGTACAAAACGTACATCAGAGTACAAAACGTACATCAGAGTACAAAACGTACAAAAGAGTAACAGTTAAAGGAAGGGATCTTTGAGCTATGCCTGAGGATCCGTTGAAGGATACACAGGAGGTCAAAAATGACAACAGTCAGAGTGGTCAGCTCGATTGTTTGATAATCCAAGCATTTTCAGTCACGTCAGTACTGACAGCACCTAAGAACTGTGCAGATTACTTTTACTTGGATCTCCAAGGGGATTCAATCTTCTACGGATTGACCATGTGTAATATGTCAAACAAACAGGCCTACGTAGTAGAGCAAAACATGTGCAGGGCTAAAAATGAAAACAGCGACATGACACAGATTTTATTTGAGGGAGTGGGGGGGGGGGGGGGGGGGGGGGGGGGGGGGGGGGGGGGGGAAGATAAGCTTTGTGAGCATGGGATGGCTTTGAACAAAAACGGGAATGGAAAAGAGGACGTTAGATATAAATTTTTAAAATCCTTCGCTGGCAGCATACGGGGACCATCATAATCACACACACACACACACACCACACGCCACACCGCACATACACACACACACACACACACCACACACACACACACACACACACACACACACACCACACACACACACACACACACACACACACACACACACACACATGCGCTCGCACACACACACACACACACACACACACACACACACACACACACCACACACACACACACACACACACACACACACACACACACACACACCCCACACATGCGCTCGCACACACACACACACACACACACACACACACACACCACACACACCACACACACACACACACACACACACACACACACACACACACCACACGGGTCCGTTCCCTCACATCCATACACACACATGTGTACATTCACTACACACATACAAGGATAAAAATAGCACAACCAATATTAGGTAGGTACTCAAGGTCTGACCAGCGCTTTGGGCTAATGCGTAGGTCAGACATCTGCTAAGTCGAAGCCACGAGACCCTCTTCTTAAATTCTCTCATCTTAGTTATTAATTCATTTATCCATCAGCTTTAAATCATGCGCAGTGGGTCTCAACACTTAGCGAATGTGAGTAGCGTATATGGATTAGTCCGCACGCAGTGACGCCTCCTTGACGAAACTGCATTTGAATCTGAAACTTGTACAGAGAATGTGAAAGAAGAGAAGTGGTTCTGTTTTAAGAAAATTGTAAAATTTGTCTCGAACGCTTTTTCTCGCAATCCCTTCGATAATCTTGGCGTCCAGAATCTGCTTGTTGATCTTCTATTATCCACTGCGTACGATTCCCTTACGCCCCCCCCTCCCCTCCCTCCCCCCTTCTGCACACCCCTCCCCCCACCCCCACCCCATGCTACCTCCTTATCTGTCCCGTCAACAAAGCAAAGAGCAGTGAGTGTGTCCTCTTTCTATAAGCTTCAATATCTGTCACCACCCCTCCATTACACGCGGGATTCTGAAGATTTGATGTCTTCACCCTCTTCCACACCACACCCCTACAGCGTTCCGTATCCTCTTTCTATTAGGTTCTGTGTTTCCTAATACCCCCCCCCCCCCCCCCCCCTGGTTTTTGTCTGTCCTCTTTCTCTGAGAATGGATGTCCTACCCGTCCGCTCCCCCCCCCCCCCCCCCCCCCCCCCCCCCCCCCCCCCCCCCCCCCCCCTCACGCGTCCCCGATGGTTTCTTGTCCTCTCAGGTTTGGTGAATCTATTCCCCGCCTCATCATTTCCCTACTTCTTTCTACAAAACCTTGCCCAAACCTCTCTAGGGTTTCGTGTCCTCTTTCCATAGGGTTCGGTGCTTGTCGCCCCTTCCCTCTCCCCCCCCTCCCCCTCCCTCCCCCCTCCCTCCCCCGCGATTTCTTCTCTTTCTGTAGGGATCATTTTGTCTCTCCCCCCCCCCCCCCCCCCCCCCCCCCCTGGGTTTCTTGTCCTCTTTCTATAATGTTTGACGTCACTCCCCCCACCCCCACCTCCAGGGTTTCATGTCTTCTTTCTACAGGTTCGGTGTCTCTTCATCCTTCCACCCCCATTTCCAAGGTTTCTTGTCCTGTAAAAGATTCGTCGTCGGTTTTGTTTCCTCTTTCAACAATGCTCGTGTCTCATATCCTCTCCACTGGGTTCGGGTTCTCTTTATAGGTAGTTGCCTCTTCCACAACCGCTCACCCCCCCCCCCCCCCCCCCCACCCTTCCCACCTCCTCTTCGGCCTTTGGGGTCTGTGTTAGCTTTTTACAAGGTCCAGTGTCTCTTTTCACGGCAGAGTTTTCTGTTCTGTTTCTACAAGGTTAGTGCTCCTCCCCTCCCCCCCTCCCCCCTCTACCCCCAGGGATTTGTGTACTCTTTCTGCAAGGTGCAGTGCCTCTCTTTCCTCCCTCAAAGGTTTTCGTGTACGTTTTGTAAAAGATTTGTTGTCTGTTCCCTCCTCACCTCGCCTGTGTTTCGCTTCCGCTTTCTAATCGATTTGGTGTCCCCCCCCCCTCTCCCCCCCCCCTTCCTCCCGAAAAAAGGTTTCGTGCCCTCTTTCTGTTGTGTGTGGGTGGTTGTTTTTTAAAAATTGTATAACGCTCTGTGGGTACTGCAGTTCCAAATTGCCAGTGACCATAAGTTATTGAATATGCTGTGGTGGGGGGGGGGGGGTGGGGGGGGGGGGGGGGGGGGGGGGGGGGGGGGGGTGTAAGTAGCCGTGGTGCTGGGTATCAAAGTGGCTAGTCCATATCGGGTAGCATGTCACTGTCAAGTCCATATCGGGTAGCATGTCACTGTTAAGTAGCCGTGGTGCTGGATAGTAAAGTGGCTAGTCCATATCGGGTAGCATGACACTACGTAGCCGTGGTGCTGGTTATCAAAGTGGCTAGTCCATGTAAGGTAGCATGTCACTGTGAGGTAGCCGTGGTGCTGGGTATCAAAGTGGCAAGTCCATATCGGTTAGCATGTCACTGTCAAGTCCATATCGGGTAGCATGCCACTGTTAAGTAGCCGTGATGTTGGATATGAACGTGGCTAGTCCATATCGGGTTGCATGTCACTGTCAAGTCCATATCGGGTAGCATGCCATTGTTAAGTAGCCGCGATGCTGGATATCAAAGTGGCTGGTCCATATCGGGTAGCATGTCACCGTTAGGTAGCCGTGGTGTTGAATATGAACGTGGCTAGTCCATATCGGGTAGCATGCCACTGTTAAGTAGCCGTGATGCTGGATAGGAACGTGGCTAGTCCATATCGGGTAGCATGCCACTGTTAAGTAGCCGTGATGCTGGATATGAACGTGGCTAGTCCATATCGGGTAGCATGCCACTGTTAAGTAGCCGTGGTGCTGGATATCAAAGAGGCTAGTCCATGTCAGGTTGCTTGTCACTGTTAGGTAGATGTGGTGTGGCAAATTTCAAGTGGACTGTCAAGATCGAGTAGTATGTCATATTAAAAGCTGCCATTCACAAAATGGGTGCAGTAGCCTGTCGCCTTGTTGGCAGTAAGTCACAAAGTAGGTAGCCAGTCATTGTGGGATGGCTACCTACAACTCGGTTAGGTAGCCAAAACGATGGTAAAGAAGGTACACCACCACCACCACCACCACCACCAATAACATGTCTATTTAAAAAGTTGTGAATGTTGCAGCGTTAGAAAGCAGAGCAGGCTTCCAAGGGTGGTGCAGGATTGCTCCCGACTGGTTAGGTCGGCAGATTAAGTCAGTACTCTGCTGGGTCCCACTGGCTCTTTCAAGTGTATCTTTTCTTTTTTTTCTTCTTTTTTTTCTTCCCTTTGCTTTTCTGTTCTTTTCTTGAGAGAGAGAGAGAGAGAGAGACAGAGACAGAGAGATACAGACAGACAGGGAGAGAGTGCGATGAGGAGGAGGAGGAGAGGGAAGGCATGAATACTAAAGTTAATTACTTCTCATCATCTGACACATTCTGTGTCGTTTTTGTTTTCTTATTCAACGTTCACGTCAAATTTAGCTAGTCTTAGTGATCAGATTATTGCTCATATAAGAACAAGGAAAGAAATAAACAGACACCACAACTGTTTGCTTTGTCTTCGCTCTACTTTCGTCGAATTTCCGAATTATGGGCCGATTTCTAAGGGAAGTAACTGGTGACATATCTTCTCTTATCAAAGACAGTTATCTCCCGTCAAGCCATAGACTGACAACAACGATGCCAGACATGACGTTATTCTGCTGTTTTCGTCCTGTTCAACAGGGCACAAGGGAATGAACAGCTCAATCTGTACAGTTTAAAACGGCAAAACCAGAAAGCCAACACAGTTTAAAAGTAAATGACACGACAAAGACGTACCCAAAATCGCTTCCACGACATGGTCAAATCTGTTTTGTCTGTCTGTCTGTCTGTCTGTCTCAACGTTTTTACGTCTCTCTCTCTCTCTCTCTCTCTCTCTCTCTCTCTCTCTCTCTCTCTCTCTCTCTCTCTCTCTCTCTCTCTCAGGACGATCTTTTGTTTCCTACATCTGAACATTTTACAAGCAAACTTTTGCATGTGTAGGGTGAAGGGAGGTGTGGTTGGGTGGTGGTGGTTGTGGGGGTGGGGTGGGTTGGGGCAGGCGTTTACAGGGTGTGCGCCATTATGCGTTTATGGTGTGTGTGTGTGTGTGTGTGTGTGTGTGTGGTGTGTGTGTGTGTGTGTGTGTGTGTGTGTGTGTGTGTGTGTGTGTGTGTGTGTGTGTGTGTGATCGTGTGTGTGTGTGTGTGTGTGTGTGTGTGTGTGTGTGTGTGTGTGTGTGTGTGTGTGTGTGTGTGTGTGTGTGTTGGGTAGGCAAGATCATGCATCTGTCTGGCGGGCTGTTTGTAAGATCAACGATTTGCAAATACTACAATCGCTGAATTTTATTTACATTCATTTTCTTGAGGTGACATAACCATGGCATCGGAACAAGGGGATGGCGGAGGAAGAGAAGAGGGGAGGTGGCGGGCAGAGGAGCATTGTCACTCCCAATTAAAATAGAGAGACGGGGGAGACGGGTGATGGGGGTAGTTGGCGGAGCAGGCTGTTACGAAAATCTGAAATTTGAGTCTCCTCCATTCCGCCTTTCTGGTTCAATAAGGATTTGGAACCATCTTCTCTTTACCCCCCCCCCCCCCCCCCTCCAGTTTACAAACATGTGGATTCCTCCCCTAACCCTAGCTTCAACAAAATATCGGATCCCCATCACACACACACACACACACACACACACACACACACACACACACACACACACACACACACGAGCGCGCGCGCGCGCGCGCGCACACACACACACACACACACACACACACACACACACACACACACACACACACACCACACACACACACACACCCTGCCTCTCCATGGCTTCATGAAAACGTGGTGGAAGATCACACACACACACACACACACACACACACACACACACACACACACACACACACACACACACACACACACACACACACACACACATTTTTATTCTAATTTCAGCTGATATAAAGTTATCTGAAAAACAGTGTTTTCTTGGCTCGGTGATCAGATTAAAATTGATAAGAACAAGCAAAGAAACAAACAGCTGTTTCCTTTTGTCTTCAGTCTTCAATCATTGTCGAATTCCCCGAGAGCCTGGGTCGATGTATAAGGGAAATAACTGCTGATGTGTTTTCACTTACCAAAAATAAAAACAAAATCGGAAATGAAATGAGGTCGGGAACAGTAAACGATAAACAGTAAACAAGTGGTGTATGTTTTGCTCCCATAAGGAAACCTAACACAGAGTAACTTTTATTCAAGACTGGCACAGCCTTTTAAACTTGAATAAAGTCAGACAAATACACAGACGAACAATCTAATAGTGGGGAAAAAACAAGCGCAGGCCAACAACTGAACTGTCTGGCAAAGATTTGGACTTAAGGGAGGGGAGAGGGGAGGGGAGTTTGAAGATGGAGAAACTGGGAAAATGAAATTTAAAAAAAAAAAAAAAAAAAATGTTACAGATATGAAAACTCTTTTCTAGCTGCATAAGGGAACCATCGCAATCCCTTTTGAAGGCAGATATATTTGTATTGCCTGCTCCTGTTTCCTTATGGGAGCAAAACATACCCCACTTGTTTACTGTTTACTCCCATATCAGGGGTCCTCCAGCTTTAACGCATTCGAGCAATTCAAATCGACTAATTCCGTGAAAAAAAAAGTTTGAATGACAGTGTATTACCTGAACATGTGGGCGATGCTGTTCTTTCTTGTTTTATGAAAATTACACAGATCATGATTCAACACATTTATCTTTGTAAGGACAGCGTTGGCCAGTGTTTGCTTATTCTTCGTATTCAAATATTTCATTTTTCACATCAGACATCAAGTGAAGATTAAAAAATTCGTTTCAACTAGTTAGTATTTATTCTTTTCGTCCCATTTTGTACACCATTTAAGTAGAGTGCCTACCGATGGTGAAGACGAAGAAGAAGAAGATGATGATGATAATGAATGTTTGGTGTGTGTGTGTGTGGGGTGTGTGTGTGTGTGTGTGTGTGTGTGTGTGTGTGTGTGTGTGTGTGTGTGTGTGTGTGTGTGGTGCTGTTCTTCTTCAATTCTTTGATAGTCCCTGAGTGTTTTCAATGACACATTCTCAACAATGAGAGAGAGAGGTAAGGTTTTGGTTCTTTTATCATCAGTTGCATGAAAAAAAAACACACGTCATTTTATTGTTGCATTAATGCTGTTCAACTCGCTTGATTCACCACGATCATAGTAAAGTGGTCTTCTTTGCTCTATCTTCAAACTGTATCTATATGTTTTCCTTGATTTCTATTTTAAGCAGTACTTTCATTCATATCTCACTTCAGCTTCGTAGAAAATCTGTTACGTGGTCCGATCTCGATAGAACGAGAGAGAGAGAGAGAGAGAGAGAGAGAGAGAGAGAGAGAGAGGAGAGAGAGAGAGAGAGAGAGAGAGAGAGAGAGAGAGAGACAGACAGACAGACAGACAGACAGACAGACAGACAGACGCACACACACAGACACACAGACAGGTTGGCAATCGGGGTGAAATCAGAACTCAGGCAGAAAAAAAACTTCATTCGAGCAATGATTCAGCTTTTTGGCAGAGTTTCCAATCTGAGAGAGAGAGAGAGAGAGAGAGAGAGAGAGAGAGAGAGAGAGAGAGAGAGAGAGAGAGAGAGAGAGAGAGAGAGAGATGAATGAATGAATGAGAGAGAGAGAGAGAGAGAGAGAGAGAGAGGAGAGAGAGAGAGAGAGAGAGAGAGAGAGAGAGAGAGAGAGAAGAGAGAGAGATTAAGCTTGGCGTAAAAACGGAAAGCGCATGAAAGGAAATTGAAAGAAAAACATTTTAGGAAAAATGAATGCCACTTAAAGCACATGCACACGAAAATCACTCAAAACTAGGAAAACAAACACACGACCAACAAACACCTCGAAACTCGGCATCTACCTCATAATTCACGGGACACAGGACCTGCAGGCGCATACACAATGTGTTATCATTACACGCATCTTGACTTAGATAGGGGGAAAAAAACACCCTGAAGGCCTGAGACATATATTCTAAGTACTTAAGAGCTGTTCCAATATTGTTTTATGAAATGCCATTTTGAAAGACTATAAATTTGGTTTACTTTTATGATGATCCGACATTTCATTCCAGACTTTCGCACCCGTGGAAGTGAGGGACTTCTTCAAACGCTCAGTCTTTTGTCGATGGACGAGAATGGTACATTTATCACGAATATGATTTTCACGAAAGAAAGATGGTGTTGAGATATTTACAATTTAAAAAAAAATTAAAGATAGCTTTATGAAAAGAAGATTTTAGTCCAAGAGAAAGAAGGTCTGATTCCTTGGAATTGCAAGGAAAAAGGCGAGATGATTTGAGAATTAATGTACGACAGGCCTTCATAAGGTTTTTAGTAGTTTCCAAGAATTTTCAGTCGCCAAATCCCATTAAGTTGATGTACAGTCTGCATCTGGTAGAATGCATGCATGAAAAATAACTTTCTAGTGTGCTGATAAAAAATGCCTCATTTCATTTAGCAGAAAAAAAAAAATCCTGGAAAGTTCTTGCAAAGTATAGAAATATGATTTGACAATGATTGGTTATCATCCAGTGTAGGGCCGACTAATTTGCTCAGATCAACTTCTTCCAGCTCTTTGTCTTGAATGTTTGGTTTTGACAGGCTCTTTTTAATGTTCTGGCGTTTCTGTCTGGTGATATGAAGCATGCATTTTGATTTATGAGGGTGGATGAACGGTACTCTAATTGCGAACTGTATTTTCAAGGAACCTTCTGTAGAGAAAAAATGCTATCTGCCTATTCATAACTTCATACACGAAGCCAGCTTTACTGAAGCGAAATCAAAGGTTAAAAAGGAGAATGTCCATTTGTTCATAATCATGGGGAGAGAACAGAAGATTTTAAGAGACCTCCCATATATACTTTTAAGTGGTTTCAGAACAGACATTACTCATACGATTCCAGCGTGTAGAGGCATAATCAATGTCTGGTTGAATGTTTGCATGAAAAAAACAACAACAAAACTTTCGTCTGTGATGATCTAGAATATGTTTATTTTAAAAATATATTAATTTGAGAAGAAAATGTATTTGTGCAAAGTACAGAAACACGAAGGGACCAAGATAAGACTAATATCAAGAAAAATACCTAATACATTACCTAAATTATTTTCGTTGTATGATTGATCATAAATTTTACTCGTTGATAAACTGCCTTCAATGTTTTATGACATTAGATTTATGAGGGTGTATGGCCATATGATTCGTCTCTGTCCAAATGAAAAGAGTATTGGAATTATTTTGCAGAAGAATGCAAACTCCAGCGAAGTTCTTATCGCTAACGTGATAGTGGTATTATCTTCAAAGAGTTCACAGTGAGTTGTCAAGTGAAGGGGTGATCATTTATTCAAATTGATAATAAGTAAGACCTTAGGCAGCTGTCCGGAAACTCCATCTTCGATAGTCACATGATAGTCGTATTTGAAAGTCGTGGGGTGAAAATAGGGTAACGACCTGCTTTCTATTGTCAAAAAGAGATGATTTAATGTGTACAGTAGGTGAACTTAAGCCGTTCATGGATATCTTTCTAAAATAAAGGTTGTATTGAACAGCATCAAAGGCCTGCGCGATATGTACCAAACGTGAATCAGTAATATTGTGTGGTTACAATGGTTCTCTCTGGAGAGAGAAGAGAGAGAGAGAGAGAGAGAGAGAGAGAGAGAGAGAGAGACGCTTTAGCACAGATTTTCTTGCCTGGTTCTTCCAAAACGGAAAAATCAAATCGAAAAAATGACGGGATTATTAAGCAAACTGACACATAAAAAGGGCTATGACGCAAACCAGCAGAAAAGATAACACGGAGGTGTATGAGATGTGGGTAGAGCAGGGGATTGATGGGAGAACGGAAAGGGGGAGAGGAGGCGGAGTGGGGTTTCGAAATAGACGAAAAGGTAAAGGGCTTCGATATTTTTGATTAACAACAGTGGCTTTAGAAACAAAATAATTCAGAGATAGAAATCAGAACAAATGAGGTTTGAAAACAAAGAAAAAACCCACAGTAGGCTACGATCTATATCCGGCGTTTGGGTTTAGCACCAGTGGTGTGTGTTTGTCTGGATTTGTTTGTTTGTTCGTGTGTTTTTTTAAAAGTGAAGACATACATATGTTAAATCCGATAAAACGAGCTATTAAATACCACACGCTTACAAACCAAAGAAAATAAAGTATACACGCAGTTCTGGACAAAAGAAGAGGCACGGAAACAAAAAAGAAATGAACAGGGTTGAAAGATAAATTTTGTTTATCCTACAGTTTTGAGAAAGTAAAACTAAAATGCAAACCAAAACTAAAATGCAAACCAAACAAACACATCACGAAGGCAACCTCAGTTCGAAAACAATGTGCGGTCTTGCATCTATCTATCTATCTATCTATCTATCTATCTATCTATCTATCTATCTATCTATCTATCTGTCTGTCTGTCTGTCTGTCTGTCTGTCTGTCCGTCCGTCCGTCCGTCCGTCCGTCCGTCCGTCCGTCCGTCCATCTATCTATCTATCTATCTATCTATCTATCTATCTATCTATCTATCTATCTATTCTATCTATCTATCTATCTATCTATCTATCTATCTATCTGTCTGTCTGTCTGTTTATCTCTCTCTCTATCTGTCTGTATGTCCGTTTGTTTATCTATCTATCTATCTATCTATCTATCTATCTATCTATCTATCTATCTATCTATCTATCTATCTAATTCTTTGTGATTTTGTCATTTGTTATTGAATTAATGACAATGCCCGCATGTCTACAATATTCAACATCAGTATAGAATGTACGAATCCATCTGCAAATGTCTTTCTGAAAACTAAATTCCTTTCGACATAAAACTCCAATCTATTGAGTCATAAGCCTTTTCATAATCTACATTTGATAATAGACAGGTAAATTAGTTTGATCTAAGTAAACTGTTGTGTCATGTTATCTTAAGTAATCACCAACGTATCTGCTTCTGACAAAACATGTCTTATTAATTAGTTTTAGCGATACGTTTTTAGACGATTTGCGATGCATGACGAGCCAAATATACGATCCACATTAAAAAGCGATATTGGCTTCCAGTTTGTTTATATATTGCCTTGGTTTGTCCCCTTTACGAATGCGTATAATTCCTTCTTTTTGTACTCTGGTATCTCGTCTACAGGATCTCTTAGTTCACAATCTTCTATTTCACATTCAGCATAAAACAATTTATAACATTTTTTAACTTCTTGGAGAAACTCTTTTCGATTTGATAAAACATTATCATGTTGATAAAGGACCCTAGTTATATTTTTACCCCAAAAATGACGTTCTCCAAGATTGAAAAAAAACTGCTTACTTTTTCTTTTTCAGCTATCTACCTAGCTCTAAATCTTAGGGATATTAGCAATACTCCTACACTTGTTTTTCACTGATATCTTTTAGCTGTTTTTTTCTCGTTGTTATGGTTCTAATGTCATTCTCATCTATACCATATATATTTTCGCTGCTTCTAGTCTATGAGTATTAAACTCTAGCTTTTCATCTCTTTACCTTTTCCTCTTTTTCATTGATGCATTTGAGGGTTGTTTTCTTTTTTAAATATTAGTTTCTTAAGTAGGAAATCACGAAAAATCGTCAGAAATAGAACATGGTAGATCTTCAACAGGTATATCATCTGTATTTATTTATACTCCTACTACACTTCTAGTCACGGTATTTATATCATCTAGTTATGCTCTGTCTGTTAAAAGAGACGAATTCGATTTCCAAAAGGTACTATCTTTTGTGTCCTCATGAAATTTCCGTTTCAATGGAATACTCCAATGATTTGACCTATATCCACAATCAAATTTCCACATAATCTACACGTGTAATTACCGTAGCTGAGATGAAAAAAAATTACTCTGCCCTTTTGAAAAAGGATTGGTACTCCTTGTATACCACAAACACTCAGGATTAGTCTCTTCAAATGTCATTCAGTTTTAAGTTGTCAGCCATGTTGTCGACCGCTTCCTTTGTTTTATGCAAGGTCATCTGATTTTACCCATTTCATTAAATTTGAATTCGAAGACAGGAGGGCGTCGACAAATCTAAGAAAGAAGCTGATCTTGGGAAGCACCTTGTGACTTTTGCAGCTGTGAATTCTTTGTTCGCTGGTCCACTGCTCCTATTGTCTTCGCTGGACTGCCTTCTGGACTGTTTAAACGTTTCCTTTTGTTAACACCCTGTTTCTAGTTGCTTTTGCTTTCATCTGTGATCACCATTTCATTTCTATTGACCCTAGTCCAATATTTGTTTTAGTTTTTGTGTGTCCTTGTCTCTCGCTGATCTTCAGATTTTCTTTTGCCTATTCACTGCCTCCAGTCTTTAGCTTGGGCTGGGCTGATTTCACAACCTTGTCTCCCGAGTTCTCAGGCATGGTTTTAACATAATTATCTTTACCCACTTTGTACTCCTCGAGGATGTATTTAAGTGGTAGCTTCAGCTCTGCATGGCGTCAAAAGAAGGCAGTGTAGGTGAGATTAGGTGGGACACTGAGCTATTTCCTTGTGTATTAGTTGATTCTGTTTTGACAGTACCGATATTGTAAATAAGTAGAAGATGGAAGAACTTCGGGATCATACGTATGAACTGAAGACACCACACACATTATTCAGGGTGGCCACAGTGGTCTGTGAGGTGTATACGTTTCTTTCCCTTCCGTGTGTTTTACAAGGGGCCAGCATACCACCAGGCTCTTGACTAGTTCTCTATCACTGTAGGAATAGGTTGGATCGCTATATTGAACGTAACCGTTTCAGCTACTTTTGCTTTACGATGGGAGAACTTCACAATGATTTCTTTGGTTTAAAACTCATCCTTGACGAAGCAGCTAACTTGTCTAACTGCTTCAGTATTTTATGTATTTCATCTTCCCTCGTGGAAGAAACATTTGAAGCAATAGTTGGTATCTAATCCCCAGCGCTGGTAAGCCTGCACAGCTCACGGCTGTTTTCAAGATGACCTCCATTGCCAACACAAACATCATTGGAGACATTGCTCAGCCCACTGGTATGCCACCATCTAGATTGATCCGGTCTGTTGTGCATTCCCCTGTGAAGAACTCATTAAAAGGACATGGAAAGACCACTTTAGTATTTCTCAAATATTTCCCCGGAACATGTTATATCTCGAACACCATTTGGATCATCTTGCGAGGAGCTGATCGATATGCATTTGACCATTTGAGCCCACCACGCCGAGATCCGTTTTTCTCTGCCATAGCTCTTCAGACTTCATCCCAAGTCATAGTGGCATTAGCTACATAGCTAGACACTCATCAGATACCTCCTTTTCCGGACTGACAAATCCGAAAACTCAGATTCAGTGAGGTATTTAGTTAGCCTGCCTGCCCTAACAGTGAAGATTTCCCCCTCAACGTTCAGAAATGATACTGGTCTGAACTGGTTGATATCATTCACAGTTTGCTCTTTCGGAAAATTTCATCTACGTCATTTTGCGCCCAATTTGAGGAGATAAGTTATTGTTCGTTCTTCGTTTTCATTGTCTGGAATGCTGTTTGTCTTGCCTGAAGAAGACCAAAGGGGTCAAAAAGCGAGTTTTTTTGTCTTGTAAGTTGTTTGTCTCTTTCGTATGGTGGAATAGTGTGTGTATACCACATCCACCGCCCGTCGGTCATCGATCTTCATTTTCCTCCATGCTGACCTTATATTTTGTGGGATCACTCACTGACATCGGGACAATTCTTATACAACGGATAATGTTGTCCATTAAGCCCAGGCGAAGATTTTGTTCTAGCTTTCACAGTGATTTTTTTAAACCCCATCAAGTGTTGGTTTCTTGTCATTGAATTTCTTTTCTTGCACTGCAAGCCACACCAAGCTCTCAATTTCAAATAGCGCTTTTTCTGGGGATCGTAATACGTTTTCTTGAGGTGCTGATCAACGGTTTATTTGTCCACTGTGAGTGTCTCTGAGTTGAGCTGCTTGAAGTTCCTTGCCAAACTGGAAGTGGATTCTGAAGAAGAAATCCTGGATTTTTTTTCTTTCTGACGTCCTGTCCTCCCTGCTGATTCCGTCTTGCTGAGGGCACTGTTTTATACTTTCAGGTTTCCCAGAGCTTCTCTAGCCCTTCATTTGGTTCTCGAGACTCATCTTGAGACTCATCTTTTTTTTCTGGATTTTTTTCCGTTTCTCGCTGGTGTCTGCATTTTTGAGGAGGTGTCTTCACCATTATTTTGTTTATCACTCCATTGGCGTATCTACAGGTATTGTGTACAACAAATCCAAGTGTTTGTCTTCCAGCGTGTTCCTTTCATCAGTGGTTCTAATTTCTTGACTTTTTGGGGATCTAGTTTGCCTCATTAATTATTTCCAGCTCACGGTAGGATTGTTTTGCATCGCTGCCCGGGCCAATTGCTCGTCTGAATAGTCAGTTGGGATGTCCTTGGCATTGAGGTTTGAATCCTGGCCTTGGATTTTCGATGTTTCGCCTGCTGGAGCAATGCGCTTCTATTCATTTTTCAGAGTCTTCATACAGCCCTCTTTTGTTTCGTGGATGTTCAAGCTGCGCTCAATTGAGAATTCGTGGGAATTCCACTACTTCACCGCTCATGGTCCGTTGTGGGTTTCCAGTCGTGACTGGGTTGGCACCGATGAATCCATCATTCTTTCTCCTTTTCAATGAGTCTTGGAAGCAACTTTCGTTTGAGGAACTAGTGGCATGCTGGAGAAGGGCCAGGTAGGGAGCCAGCCCACAGTGCCAGCAAAGATGCTCCTTCCCAGTGTCACAGTGTCTTTCCAGGCTCCCCAGCACTGTTTCCACAAGTCAGTGGTCTAGCCATGTATTATGGGAAACAACTGTCGGAAGACTTCACAGCAGAAGGTTTTCAAACAAGAACAGTCTGACAGGCAAGTGTTTTGGCCCTAAACTCTTTACGCTGTGGAGTGTGGAGTGGGTGCGAGAGGGACTGCATCCAGGCCATGACTGT
Organism: Conus ventricosus; assembly: GCA_018398815.1. Taxonomy (NCBI): domain Eukaryota; kingdom Metazoa; phylum Mollusca; class Gastropoda; order Neogastropoda; family Conidae; genus Conus; species Conus ventricosus. The sequence goes on along the minus strand of CM031596.1, from coordinate 84,921,081 downwards.
TAGATGCCTTTCAGCTGCCAGGATTTAAACCAACGCATTCAGGAGGATGGGCGTCTCAGGGTAATCCCTCTTTAGGCAGATGCCTTACACACATCTGTAACGTATTTCTGTTCTAACCTGGAACATTTGAGCCTTCTGAAGGTCAATTTTGTCTCCTATCCCCCCTCCCTCATACACACAACACACACACACACACACACACACACACACACACACACACACACACACACACACACACACACACACAAGATCAAGCTAGAACTTTATTCAGCTGCCTCTGCCATTCCCTTTAAGGTTCTGATTTTCATGTTATCAAAATTCGCGTGCTATTTCGTGAAATCATGGGATGATGAACCTACAGACCCTCACCCACTTTCCACCCATCCTTGCCCTTACTATTACAACGACTACTTTGGCTTGGTATCACTCTGGTTTGGAAGCCAGATTCCCTCAGGTTTTTGCTTTGCTGGCATACGTCTCGGTCTTGTAGTAGTGGGCTTGCCCCATTCCGCGTTCATGTGGCACAGTGACTTCAATCAGAATCATCTGGTTTCATAAACCTGAGTGGAGTACAATATTCGGTCTCATGTCACTCCTCCGGATGATCTCTGGATGGGTTTGCCATTCTGCAAGGTCTGTTTCGCACGCTCACTCACACACTCCATTCAGTAAAGCCCACTGCCATGGTCCTGATGTCACAGCTATTCCAGAGCATGATTTATGACTTCCCGCCGGTTAGAATGGCGCTGCAGGATTCTTTGATGACTAGTGTTTCTTCTGGCAGAACTAACTGCGTGTACGATCTACTTAAGCGTTTGGTTGTGTCTCCATGTGTACGTGGGATAGCGTTGCTTTGCACGAGGTCACAGCGTATTTCACTGTTTGTTTATCCTGACAGAACGAACAAGTGAGTCATCTGATTTGACCCATTTCACAAGTCTTGAACTGGAGGGCAAAAATTCGTAAACAAATCTGAGATGACGCTCATACTACTAGGAAGTGCCATGAGTCCTATTTCATTCCAGCTGAGATGTCGTCGCCATGACTTTTCCCACGTAGTTCACTGCCCCTGCTGGGTTTGATGGACTTCCTTCTGGCTTCTCTTCTTTCGTCAGTTCCTGTGATACCGTGTTTCTCTTTGCTTTCTCTTTTGCCTTTAATCACCATTTCTGTTGTGCACAGTCAGGCAGAGCAGACCTCAACAAGGTGAGGAATTTTCAGACTGCTGCTGTTTATGGCAATGTGGTGGGATACAAGAAAAGAGAGGAACGTTGTTGTGTGGTGGGTGGGGGGGGGGGGGGGGGGGGGGGGGGGGGGGGGGGGGGGGGGGGGGACAGGTACGTAGAAAAATAGAGTGTAAAGAGGGCGGGAGTGTAGAAAAATAGGGGGAAGGGGAAGGGCAGTGTTGGGGCCCCGTGGATGGTTGAAAGGCTCCGGACAAATTCCTGGTCATGAACACACTCTCAGAGCTGGGAACTTATGATGTATACCACTGCACGTGCGAATGACCACGTACCCTGTTCGTGCTCTTCGTCAGGTGTGTTAGGAGTGGCGGCCGCTCTAACCGTCTTTCCCGTGCTCTGCGTAGATAGACTTTCCCACCCCGATCTTGTTCAGTCTTCTACTCTCCTATTCTCCTACATATACTGAAGTTCATTTCGGTCATCCCCATCCCTCCCCCCCCCCTTAGTATCTTACTATAGTGTCAGGGCCCTCACCATAATGATAGCGAATCTTGAAATTAAAAAGAAAGAAAGAAAGAAAGAAAAAGAAAGAAACAACACACACACACACACACACACACACACACACACACACACACACACACACAACAACACACACACACACACACCCAGCGCGCACTTACTCTTACGAGTGGGGGTGAGGCGAGAGAGAGAGAGAGAGAGAGAGAGAGAGAGAAGAGAGAGAGAGAAGAGAGAGAGAGAGGGGGGAGAGAGGGTGGGATCGGCAGCAGCAGCAATGGGCGCAGCAGCAGCAGCAGCAGCAGCAGCAGCAGAGCAAGCAGCAGAAGAAGAAGGAAGAAAAAAGAAGAAGAAAGAAGAAGAAGAAGACATCTATAGCAACGTCGACGACGACAAAGACGAAGAAAAGAGAAAGAAGACGAGCACGTTGAAGTAATACACACTCTTCAGAGCAAATAATGAAGACCAAACAACTGGTAAAATGACATTTTGTTTTTTTTCCCTGGAAAACCTTTATTGTCCTGGCTTGTTCAGCATCATCCAATCTTTTTCACAGTAGCTTCAACAGAAAGGGCACCCCCCCCCCCCCCCCCCAAACAAACAACAAGCAAAAAAAAAAAAACACACACACACAAAAGGAAGAGAAAAAAAAAAAACCAACGTTCAAAGACATTCCACACACACACACACACACACACACACATACACACGGGCATGCATGTGGACAATAAGGAAACGACACTGCTCCTGGGTCAGCGAAGCCTTTTACGTGTGGATGCAGAGGTTGCAGAATTTGCGGCAGAACTTGAAGCCCAGCTCCTGGTTCTGGCAGATGGGAGTGGTGGTCTCGTTCATCAGGGAGCAGTCCCGGGCCGTCATCATGTCACCGCAGAGGCTGGGGTGGATGGTGGCTGAAAAGGCACAGGAGCAAAGGAACTGCTCACTTCACGTCCCGTGACATTTGACATGTGAGGAACACCACTGAGCGTGACATGTGATGAGGACCACTGAGCGTGACATGTGATGAGGACCACAAGTTGTGACATGTGATGAGGACCACTGAGCGTGACATGTGATGAGGACCTCTTGGTGTGACATGTGATGAGGACCACTGAGTGTGACATGTGATGAGGACCACTGAGTGTGATAGGTGATGAGGACCACTGAGTGTGACATGTGATGAGGACCTCTTGGTGTGACATGTGATGAGGACCACTGAGCGTGACATGTGATGAGGACCTCTTGGTGTGACATGTGATGAGGACCCACTGAGTGTGACATGTGATGAGGACCTCTTGGTGTGACATGTGATGAGGACCACTGAGTGTGACATGTGATGAGGACCACTGAGTGTGACATGTGATGAGGACCACTGAGTGTGTCATGTGATGAGGACCTCTTGGTGTGACATGTGATGAGGACCACTGAGCGTGACATGTGATGAGGACCTCTGAGTGTGACATGTGATGAGGACCACTGAGTGTGACATGTGATGAGGACCACTGAGTGTGACATGTGATGAGGACCACTGCGTGTGATATGTGATGAGGACCACTGGGTGTGGACATGTGATGAGGACCACTGCGTGTGGGCATATGATGAGGACCACTGAGTGTGACATATGATGAGGACCTCTTGGTGTGACATGTGATGAGGACCACTGAGTGTGTCATGTGATGAGGACCACTGAGTGTGACATGTGATGAGGACGACTGAGTGTGACATGTGATGAGGACCACTGAGTGTGTCATGTGATGAGGACCACTGAGTGTGACATGTGATGAGGACCACTGAGTGTGACATGTGATGAGGACCACTGAGCGTGACATGTGATGAGGACCACTGAGTGTGACATGTGATGAGGACCTCTTGGTGTGACATGTGATGAGGACCACTGAGTGTGACATGTGATGAGGACCTCTTGGTGTGACATGTTATGAGGACCACTGAGTGTGACATGTGATGAGGACCACTGAGCGTGTCATGTGATGAGGACCACTGAGTGTGTCATGTGATGAGGACCGCTGAGTGTGACATGTGATTGGACCACTGAGTGTGACATGTGATGAGGACCTTTTGGTGTGACATGTGATGAGGACCACTGGGTGTGATATGTGATGAGGACCACTGAGTGTGACATGTGATGAGGACCACTGAGTGTGTCATGTGATGAGGACCACTGAGTGTGTCATGTGATGAGGACCGCTGAGTGTGACATGTGATTGGGACCACTGAGTGTGACATGTGATGAGGACCACTGAGCGTGATATGTGATGAGGACCACTGAGTGTGACATGTGATGAGGACCACTGAGTGTGACATGTGATGAGGACAACTGAGTGTGATATGTGATGAGGACCACTGAGTGTGACATGTGATGAGGACCACTGAGTGTGACATGTGATGAGGACCACTGAGTTGTGACATGTGATGAGGACCTCTTGGTGTGACATGTGATGAGGACCACTGAGTGTGACACGTGATGAGGACCGCTGAGTGTGACATGTTGATGAGGACCACTGAGTGTGACATGTGATGAGGACCACTGAGTGTGACATGTGATGAGGACCTCTTGGTGTGACATGTGATGAGGACAACTGAGTGTGACATGTGATGAGGACCACTGAGTGTGATATGTGATGAGGACCACTGAGTGTGACATATGATGAGGACCACTGAGTGTGACATCTTTACCGGCCACGTAGTGTCCTTTTAGGACCGTAGCCACGAAGAATGAAATATCTCTCTCTCTCTCTCTCTCTCTCTCTCTCTCTCCTCTCTCTCTCTCTCTCTCTCTCTCTCTCTCTCTCTTCAAAGATAAATACATGAAGAAACAGATTGTCAGGTAGGCATACGGACGGGTAGATAGGCAGGCTCACATGGACAGACAGACAGACAGACAGACAGACAGACAGACAGAGAAAGAGCGATTTCTCTCTCTCTCTCTCTCTCTCTCTCTCTCTCTCTCTCTCTCTCTCCTCTCTCTCTCTCTCTCTCTTGTGTGTGTGTGTCCTTCATTTAACGTCTATCCACTATTCGTGATATTTCTCTCTCTGTGTGTGTGTGTGTGTGTGTGTGTGTGTGTGTGTGTGTGTGTGTGTGTGTGTGTGTGAGTGTGGTGTGTGTGTGTGTGTGTGTGTGTGTGTGGTGTGTGTGTGTGGGGTGTGTGTGTGTGTGTGTGTGAGCGCGCGCGCGCACAGGCGTCATTACCTACACCAGTCCACGACAACTAGATGATCTGTTGACTCCGTTAGGGTAGATGCTAGACAGAACCAGACCGTACTAAAGGCGCCGGTCATTCTGCTTACTTCATTACCCAAATAAAAAGGAAAAAGATATTAAAAGCATTGAAAAGAAAAAAAAAACAAAAAAACATAGCGAGGTGGTGTGGGGGAAACAGAATGGACAGCAAGCGTCCACTGTCTACCCTGGACAGCGGTCACAATCTCCTTATACAGTGCCCACAGTACAGAAGAAAAGCTGTTCCTGATTGTGGGAATACAATGTACATTACAACAGTCCCCGGTATCACCATTAGGCACCAGAGGCACTGCAGCACAAAAGCTGGCGTTTAAAAAAAAAAAGATTAAGTTTTATTGATTATTAATATGGGAAATAAGTAACACATTATTTTAGGATAGAAATAATATAATGGCACTGTTTGTATATTAAAGAACGACATGACCCACACGTGGAGGGAAAGAAAAGAAACTGATCGTCAAATTTGAAGGTAGGAAAGAAGAGCACAACACAAAAAAAACGAAATAGCTATGGCTTCGCCATCAGTAAAATGTGAACATAACGAGTGATCATTTTTTTCCCCGCAATAATTTGATCTGAGCGGAGAACAGCAAAGAAAACATGATCAAATGTATACACTTGTCACGATCATCTGTGTTGTCGTCAGGATGTTATTTGATTTACAGCAAAAAACAAACAAACAAACAAACAACGGAAATGATAATGATTTCCCTTTCCACTCCGCCACCTCCATTACCTTTCTCAGAAGACTATGAAATAGACAGACAGATATTCAGGTAGACAGATAAGTAAATACATAATAGATAGATGAATAAATAAACAACGAATAAACAAATAATGAATGATAAACAGATAACAGAATAAACAAACGAAAAGCAAGAGAATGAAAAAAAAAGCAATTAAACAAACAAACAAATAAAAGATTGAATAAATAAATAAATGAATCAATAGACAGACAAACAAACAAACAATAAACAAATGAAAGTAACTTACGGCAGTTGTGCTCATCGCTGAAGTCGCCGCAGTCATTGTCACCATCGCACTGCCACGTGTCATCGATGCACTTGCCGCTGGCACACTTGAATTCATTGGCCTGGCACACTGCCACAGAGAAAGTCAGTCGTGGTAGAGCATGAATTCCTTCGTTGCCATTCTGTCCACCAAACCTCCGTCCATTCTCTTGCATCCGTTTAATTCATTCAAGTTCGTTGTACAGTGTAATTTTGTTCCACAGACACACTACCAATCGATCAGATGTTCATTAAGTATATCATATGATATAATCTACCTATCACATTGTCAGCCTCTGACTCAGTTACTGTATTGCATGAATTCCATCGTCTGACACACTTTCAATCACATGTGTATTATAGTGTATGGATTCCTTCGGCTGACACCCTGTCAATTGTACGTTCATGTATTGCTTAATAAAACCAGTGGTCCTCATCACATATCGCGCTCAGTGGTCCACATCACATGTTCTGTATGGTTCTATCGTCTAAAACACTGTCAGTCAAACAGTCATTGTGTTGCATCAGTTTATCATTTAACATACTGTCAACTGCATATTCATTGTATTGTATGGGACATTATTTGGCACGCTGCCAATTTCAGATTCATTGTATTGCTTAAATTCTATCGTCTGATCATCTGTCATCATCCAACACACTGTCAGTCGCACATTAATTGGCGGCATGAAATGCTTTGTCTGAGACATTGCCTATCACACATTCTTCGCATCGTGTGAATCTTATCGTCTCATACGCAGTCAATCACATATTCATCGTATTGAGTGAATTTCATGGTATGACACACTGTCGGTGACATTCATCATAAATCATTGTTTCCATGGTCACACATATTCACTGTTTTGCATCAAGTCCATCGCCTGACACATTGTCAGTTACATATTCACTGTATTGCATTAAGTCCACTGTCTGACACACTGTCAGTTACATATTCACTGTATGCATTAAGTCCACTGTCTGACACACTGTCAGTTACATATTCACTGTATTGCATTAAGTCCATCGCCTGACACATTGTCAGTTGCATATTCACTGTATTGCATTAAGTCCATCGCCTGACACACTGTCAGTTACATATTCACTGTATTGCATTAAGTCCACTGTCCTGACACACTGTCAGTTACATATTCACTGTATTGCATTAAGTCCACTGTCTGACACACTGTCAGTTACATATTCACTGTATTGCATTAAGTCCATTGTCTGGCGATCCACTGTCAGTTATATATTCACTGTATTGCATTAAGTCCATTGTCTGACACACTGTCAGTTACATGTTCACTGTATTGCATTAAGTCCATCGCCTGACACATTGTCAGTTGCATATTCACTGTATTGCATTAAGTCCATCGCCTGACACACTGTCAGTTACATATTCAATATGTTGTACTAAGTCCACTGTCTGACACATTGTCAGTTACATATTCAATATGGTGTACTAAGTCCACTGTCTGACACATTGTCAGTTACATATTCACTGTATTGCATTAAGTCCATTGTCTGACGATCCATTGTCAGTTACATATTCACTGATTGAATTAAGTCCATTGTCTGACGATTCACTGTCAGTTACATATTCACTGTCTTGTATTAAGTCCATTGTCTGACATACTGTCAGTTACACATTCACTGTATTGCATTAAGTCCATTGTCTGACATACTGTCGGTTACACATTCACTGTATTGCATTAAGTCCATTGTCTGACACACTGTCAGTTGCATATTCACTGTATTGCATTAAGTCCATTGTCTGATGATCCACTGTCAGTTGCATATTCACTGTATTGCATTAAGTCCATTGTCTGACACACTGTCAGTTACATATTCACTGTATTGCTTTAAGTCCACTGTCTGACACTGTCAATGATGCATTCATTGTATTGATTTTACACGCTGTCATTTACATAATCACTTTACTGTATGCATATCATTGCCTGACACACTGTCAAGCACACAGTGATTGTACTGCTCGACTTCTGTCGTTTGACACTGACACAATGGTAATTACTTTCTTACTGTACTTTATTAGTTCCATCATCTGACACACTGTTAATCACACATTCATCGTATTGTGTAGATTTCATCGTCTAACACGTGGAAAATCGCATGTACACTGTTTTGTGAGAATTCCATCGTCTGATACATTTACGATCTCGTATTTTCGTTGTATTGTATCCATTCCTTCGTCTGACAGATAGTGCCAATCACACATTCATTGTATTGACTGAAATCTATCGTCTGATACTGAGGATCACATGTTCATGGCACTGCTTTGATCCTCCCATCTTCTCACTGGCGGTCCACTCCACATTTATTGTTGTAAGAAGACCATTGCATTGAATAAACCATTGGTCTGACATATTGTTAAACAGACACACACTCATTGTATTGTGTTGATGGCATAATATGGTGCTGTTTTCCATTGTATTGGACTGTATCCTAGTGTTTTCAATGTTTCTGCAGTGCTCGTGGAGTGGTTCAGAAAGCGTGCGAGGCGCGTGCGCGTGTGTTGTTTGTTGATGTGTGAAAGGTACACAGACAGACAGACAGACAGACAGACATACAACAGCTGGTCTCGTCACTCTGGTCCAAGCAGTCGTCATCTCCATCGCACTGCCAGCGGTGGTCGATGCAGCGAGAGCCGTCGGCACAACGGAACTGATCGGCAAGACAAGAGGTGGCTGCAACACAATGCCACACACCCAGTGTAGGAGACAAGAAGGAAGGAGGCGGCTCACAATGCACCACACACACACACAAAACACACACACACACACACACACACACACACACGCGCGCCGCGCGCGCGCGCGCGCACACGCACACGCACGCACGCACGCACGCACACACGCACACACGCAGCACACACCACAACCCCACACACACACACACACACACACACACACACACACACACACACACACACACACGCGCGCGCACGCGCGCGCGCACGCACCGCACGCACGCACGCACGCACGCACGCCCCCCGCACACACCACACACACACACACACACACATCACACACACACACACACACACACACACACACACACACACAACACACACACGCACGCACGCACGCACGCACGCGGCACGCTCGCACGCACGCGCACGCACGCACGCACGCACGCACACACGCACGCACGCACGCACGCACGCACGCACGCACCACACACCACACACACACACACACACACACACACACACACACACTCACACACACACACACACCGTGTCTTGAGCGATTTCACTTTCAAGGATTGAGACCCAAACAATCAAAGGAGCTTCTGGTTATATTATCATAGTGACATCAAAGAACGTTCAAGTTTAGTAATGGAATCTGAGCAGGTCTGCCCATCAATACAATCATTACATTAGCTAATGAAGAATATGTCTATATGCTCTTATGCCTCCCCCCCCCCCCCCATTGTAATGTTATAGTGGTACAATATACTTTTATCAAGTGGGACACCGCCTTTATTAATAATGCTTTCTGTTTAGAGCATTAGCTCTCTCTCTCTCTCTCTCTCTCTCTCTCTCTCTCTCTCTCTCTCTCTCTCCCCTCTCTCTCTACTCTCTCCTCTCTCTCTCTCTCTCCTTCATGGATCGTCTCTCCCTAATTTCGAATATAAAGGTTTAAACTGTCTCTTTAGTATCCTGGGCCAGAAGCCTTATTATACGTTTTTTGCACTCTCTGTCTGTCTGTCTGTCTGTCTGTCTCTCTTCTCTTCTCTCTCTCCTCTCTCTCTCTCTCTCTCTCTCCTCTCTCTCTCTCTCTCTCTCTCTCTCCCTCCATAATTTTGACTGCAGAAGTTTAAACTGTCTCTATAGTATACTGGGCCGTAGGTCCTTATGTTACGTTTTTGCAATCTCTCTGTCTGTCGGCCTGTCTGTTTGTCTGTCTCTCTGTTTCTGTCTGTCTGTGTTCTTTAGCTGTCTTTTTGTCTCTGTCTGTCTATTTGTCTGTCTGTCTGTCTGTCTGGGCTGTCTCTCCTCCTCTCTCTCTCCCTCACTACCATTTCAGCAAGGAAACAGTAAAAGCTAGGAACCAACCCCACCACCAGGAGAAGACAACCCCTTACTGCAGTTCTTCTCGTCCCAGTTGTCTCTGCAGTCATTGTCGCCGTCACAGAGCCAGGTCTCCTCGATGCAGATGAAGTTGTCACACTGAACCTTCCCCTTGGGGACGGGTCACCTTGTCTGATGGGCCCAAAACAAAACAAACAAACAAAAAAAGAAATTCAGTACAGACCTTGGGAGATCATCACTTGAAAATTTCCAATGGACCAACAAGGAATGAAAGAGACGCCCCATTGAATCGTGACCGGATAGTTGGGGGACAACTTACCTCCCTTGGGGGGGGCGGGGAAAGTGTGTGTGTGTGCAAAAACGGCATAAAATATTGCCTTCAGAAAAAAAAAGTCTTTTTGTTTTTGTTTTTTTTGGTTTTTTTTTTGGTTAAGGGGAGGGGGCATTTTACTGTATAACTGTTGCGATAAAAAAACAAACAGCCTTGACTGACATACCAACGCCGGAGTGTGTTTGAGGCTTCTTGAAATCATTCTTCACCTCAGTGCGCGCGCGCATGCGCGCGTGTGTGTATGTGTGTGTGTGTTGTGCTTGCGTGCGTGCATGCGTGCGTGCGAGTGTGTGTGTGTGTGTGTGTGTGTGTGTGCGTGGTGTGCGTGCGTGCGTGCGTGCGTGCGTGCGTGCGTGGTGCGTGGTGTGTGTGTGTGTGTGTGTGTTGTGTGTGTGTGTGTGTGTGTGTGTGTGTGTGTGTGTGTGTGCGCATATGTGTGTGTGAATACCGGACAGATAAAAATAATGTCGCCACAGACAACACCAGCACAATAGTTGTAAAAAACGACGCGTTAACTATTGTGACGAAAAGAAAGAAAGAATAAAGAACCAACAGCAGACAGACAGACAGACAGACAGAGAGACAGACACCATGATGACTTGAATACCACAGACGACTCACGGCAATCGATCTCATCGGACTGGTCACCGCAGTCATCGTTGCCGTCACAGCGGAATTCAGTGGTGATACACTGGCCGTTGCCACACTTAAACTGATGCTCTCCCGAGCAGTCAGTCGCTGTACACAGACCAGAGCCACACGATGACTGTGTGATAGTGAATAGGTTTCCCAACACCAAGGCCCCAGTGATCATAGCATAGGTCTTTTGTGGTGGTTCTAACCACAGTGATGGTGTCATAGTGACGATACCGCCCAGTCCGCCCAATCATCCCAGAACTCTCTCTCTCTCTCTCTCTCTCTCTCTCTCTCTCTCTCTCTCTCTCTCTCTCTCTTTTAAGGTGTGCCAGCCTGCGCACGGAGTTGTGTGTGTGTGTGTGTGTGTGTGTGTGTGTGTGTGTGTGTGTGTGTGGTGTGTGCGTGGTGTGTGTGTGCGTGCGTGGCGTGCGTGCGTGGTGCGTGCTGCGTGCGTGATGTGCGTGAGTGCGTGCGTGCGTGGTGCGTGAGTGCGTGCGTGGTGTGTGTGTGTG
>CM031596.1:84902080-84904580 GCA_018398815.1 Conus ventricosus | reverse complement strand
AGAAATAGCTAGCTGTCCGATCTATCCAAACTTAATGGCATTGATTCACTCTGTCGCGTGTGCAATTAGATTTTATTCTCTTTAGCCTTGCTCTTGGGAATATTTTGGATGAATTCTTCCAGCACAAATTTCATAGGCAGGCTTCTTTATTTAAATTGGACATGGTGACGACTTCAACTATTGCTCAATTCGTAAAAAATCCTCAATTTTTTTTATATTAAGGCATTTAAGCTGAGAAAAATAGCCGTTTTATAAAATGTTAATATCAATGTTAGTTTTAATCTTTGTGGTCTATTCTAAGACTTTGTGACACGTCTTGCTTTGTTTTCTGTCTTTCTGTTGTTACTTTGTATAATTTTCACACACCTTTTCATTAGAGGCCAAAGTCTATTACAAAGTAAATTATCCGAAAATCTCTCTCTCTCTCTCTCTCTCTCCTCGCTCTCTCTCTCAATCTGAAATTAAATGAGAGAAGCTGCACTAGGAAAATTATGGACTGAAAATTTATGCGATTACATGATTTGGCAATTAAAACCAGAACCTTCACGAATGTAACTGTAAATCAGTTCCCTGGATATAAAATGACACACTTTTCATAACGTGTGTATTAGACTTTAAAAAAATTCCAGAAAATCCAGACCACGTGCTCAAAACGATCATCCATTTTAACATGGTATTATGGAAAACGAAATCCAATTTTTCACAAGAGAAAAGAACTCGTGCCACAAAAATTCTTATTTGTCCATCCCTGCTTAGCTTACTTAGAAAAAGAAAACGACAGGCATATTATGGTAGGTATTTACAACATTTTTCATGCTTCAATTGAATTTCATGACTTGATCAACCTCTGCCTCGTCTGTCTGTCTGTCCATCCGCCCGTCTGTCCGCCTGTCTGTCTGTCTGTCTGTCTGTCTGACTGTCTGTCTCTGTGTGTCTGTCTCTCTCTCTGTCTCTCTGTTTCAGTCTCTCTCTCTGTCTCTGTCTGTCTCTCTGTCTCTGTCTCTGCCTCTGTCTCTCTCTTCTTCTTTCTCTCTCTCTTTCTCTCCTCCTCTCTCTCTCTCTCTCTCTCTCTCCTCTCATCTCTCTCCTCTCTCTCTCTCTTCTCTCTCTAGCAAGTTCCCAACCTCTGTGCTACTGCGAAGATAAAATCGTCAATTGTCTCATGTCCTGACCTCCAGAGTGTCGAGAATCTGTAAGAATTGATAAAACCCCAGTGCTGTCTTATCTAACTGGTCCGTATTGACCAGAGACGGGGAAGAGACGGGATAGGGAAAGGGGAGGGGATAAGGAGGAAGTGGGGGGTGGGGGTGGGGGGTGGGAGCGAGGGGAAAAAGGGAGAAACATCAGCTGGCTCTGTGAGATTCACATAACTTGTACATCTATTACCTTGTCGATGATCTGACACGGTTGTATTCGTGTTCCATTGCTTGTAATCTTTGTGGACACCACAAGGCAAATGCCGGTGTAACGAAAAGTTTTAACTCCCCGAATGGTTTAACTCCCAGGGAGTTAAACTGTTCATAGGTAAATTTTAACTCCCTGGGAGTTAAACTAGAATGACTCCCACCCTGTGCCAAAATAACTCCACTCAGTAAAACTTTAAAATGGTCTAAAATCTTTTTTGTACAAGTCTCAACAAATCTTGAAACATTAAGGGGGGAGTCATTTTGTACATATATCAGACTTAACTCCCACCCTGTAACAGAATGACCCCCCCTCCCCTGGGAGTTAGTACAGATTAACTCCCGGGAGTTAATCCAGGCGTGTAAAAGTTTAACTCCCTGCCCACTAAGGGGAGTCAGTTTTTACAGTTTAGAATAACTCCCCTGGGAGTTAATGTGTACACGTGTTTTCTGACTCCCAGGGAGTTACTTTGTAACAGAGGGGGAGTTAATCTGATAACGACTAAGATGACTCCCACCCACCTATTCCTAGGTGTCTTTCGGTAAGAGAATGGAGAAGGGGATTTAATGTTCATGATCATCATCATCATAGGGAAAGGAAATGTCAGTGTACGTATTCATGTGCTCATCTATGCATGTCCTTGATATTTTACTATGCCTTTTGTATATAATCCGTATGTAAAGTCTGTATATACATGAATTAATGGCTTGATGCCTTTGGTTAGAAATACTGTACGTTTAGTCTTTGGCGTTCTCTCTCTCTCTCTCTCTCTCTCTCTCTCCTCTCCTCTCTCTCTCTCTCTCTCTCTCTCTCCCTCTCCTCTCTCTCTCTCTCTCTCTCTCTCTCTCTCTTCTCTCTCATGGAATCTATGCGACATCAAAACAGTCACCCATAAGTGTAGGCCATTACACTCAAATGGTGTAGAAATGGAAAATTTTCATTTTTTCATTGTGTCATGCCGCCAAATTAGGGAGTGATTGGGGGGGGGGGGGGGGGGTGTGGAAGGGTAAGGAAGGTGGGGAGAGAATGACGAGTAGTCGCGACGTGACGTAAAATTGTTTGTATTGACTCGTTACATCTGGGAGAGAAGGAAGGA
>CM031596.1:84894580-84897080 GCA_018398815.1 Conus ventricosus | reverse complement strand
GTCAACTCATGCTGTCGGTGGGTTCATGGGCGCTGTCTGGGGATGGAAGTGGGGCGCTCATTGCTGTCGGTGAGTTCATGGGCGCTGTCTTGGGATGGACGTGTTCGCTCAAACTCATGCTGTCGGTGAGTTCATGGGCGCTGTCTGGGGATGGACGTGTTCGTCAATCATTGCTGTCGGTGAGTTTATGGGCGCTGTCTGGGGATGGACGTGGGAGCGCTCATTGCTGTCGGTGAGTTCATGGGCACTGTCTGGGGGATGGAAGTGGGGGCGCTCATTCTGTCGGTGAGTTCATGGGCGCTGTCTGGGGATGGACGTGGGAGCGCTCATTGCTGTCGGTGAGTTCATGGGCGCTGTCTGGGGATGGAAGTGTTCGTCAAACTCATTGCTGTCGGTGAGTTCATGGGCGCTGTCTGGGGATGGACGTGGGAGCGCTCATTGCTGTCGGTGAGTTCATGGGCGTGTTGGGATGGACGTGGGAGCGCTCATTGCTGTCGGTGAGTTCATGGGCGCTGTCTGGGGATGGACGTGGGAGCGCTCATTGCTGTCGGTGAGTTCATGGGCGCTGTCTGGGGATGGACGTGGGAGCGCTCATTGCTGTCGGTGAGTTCATGGGCGCTGTCTGGGGATGGACGTGGGAGCGCTCGTTGCTGTCGGTGAGTTCATGGGACGCTGTCTGGGGATGGACGTGGGAGCGCTCATTGCTGTCGGGGCTGTCTGGGGATGGACGTGGGAGCGCCCTTGAGAGGCGGATATTTATTCAAGCTTGCTCCGCGAGTGTGCTATTGCTGTCGTTCAGTGTTGTGTGTGTGTGTGTGTGTGTGTGTGTGTGTGTGTGTGTGTGTGTGTGTGTGTGTGTGTGTGTGTGTGTGTGTGTGTGTGTGTGTGTGTGTGTGTGTGTGTGGTGTGTGTGTGTGTGCCGCGAGCGTGCGTGCGTGCGCGCGCGTGCGTGTGTGTGTATTAGTTAAGAGAGTCTTGCATATATTGGATGAGAGAGAGAGAGAGAGAGGAGAGAGAGGAGAGAGAGAGAGAGAGAGAGGAAGAGAGAGAGAGAGAGAGAGAGAGGAGAGATACGGATACGGATAATTTATTAAAAAAAGACCATAGCCCCTCATGAAGAGGGTGGTATATACATACAATGCAAGAAATCGTACATCCAATACAAACGAAAGAAGAACAATATTAGTCATGATATCGTGAAATTGTACTTTCACACACAGAGAAGGAGAACGATATCAATCAGTTACAGCTAACTGAGCGGATTTGGAATGCCTTATACAGATAGATGGCAGATTGTTTTATAACATCTTCGTTATCAGAAGTGACAGCAAAATAAGTCTAAATGCAGATGAATGTCTATAATATTTTGAAGGGATAAAACTGGGTTCTAAGTGTATCTAGGGCAGGACAACAAAACACAAAATGAACTTCGCTTTCACGAGGCTCTTTACACAATGGACAAACAAGTTCAATCTCTGTACACTCCCTATAAATAACGACGTCGATGAATATTGATATCAGACAACCCAAATCTAATCTTATCATTATGTACTTCAAATGACTGTCCATTTTCATAGATAAGTAGGCTGGATACGATGTAACGGGTTAAAGTGTCTGTATACATCAAATCTACTACTATCTTGTATGTGAGTATCCCAATCTTGCCATCTACAATCGATAAAGCTAGTACGCAGCATTTTCAGAAAAGCAGTCTTATTTCCAACACACTGGTTAACCCACGCATATCCCAAACCCAATTCATATAATCGAACTTTAACTCTTGTCACCCAGTTCACCTTACCCTACTATCAAACTCAAGTAAATCTTAAAGGCTTTCTTAGGCAGTCTTGTATCTTCCATCTCAAGTAACGTTAACCAGTAGCCTACACACTTCATCACGGAATGTAAGTACATCGGATACCTATTTGTTTCGCCATAGATTAAATCGTTTGGTGTCTGTACAGACACACCGAGAACTTTTTCAGGGCAAATAAATGGACTTTTCAGTGATGCGCAGCATTTTCTAAGCCCCATATTTCAGACATACTGTACATAGGCTGGACCTGAGAATCACGTAGTTTGATAAATACATGAAAAGACTTATTTTCTAACCTAGATAACGTCTGCATAATGCATAACAAAGCATGCTTGGCTCTGCTTGCAAGATCTTTACAAGCGGCAGAAAAACCTAGCCGATATCTATATACGTTAACGACTGGCATCGGCTTCCATTGTAAGTCCACTCTTCTCGCACACTAAATATCCACCTTTTCTGAATACAATGATATTACTTTTCGACATATTACCGTAACTGAAGCGAAGTGGCAGATCGATATAACTATTTAATGCGTTTGAAGGCCAACAACACAACAGAACTACACATCTGCCAAAGTAGAATGATAACTGCAAAATTTCTCAGGTAAACTGTGACCATGTTCGTATTAACGATTTAAATTAATTATTGATAACAAGACAATAGAATTTGGGGAGAACATTCCTT
>CM031596.1:84863269-84891070 GCA_018398815.1 Conus ventricosus | reverse complement strand
TTCTTTATCGACATCTGCGATGACTTTCCAGGCCATTGGCTCATTGCCACACGGACGTTCCGACAAATCATCATGAATACATTAGTCACAGTATTTCTCACCCCTACCTGATTACGTCCTTCCAGAACCAGCACAGAGAGAGAGAGAGAGAGAAGAGAGAGAGAGAGAGAGAGAGAGAGAGAGAGAGAGAGAGAGAGAGAGAGAAGAGAGAAAGAGAGAGAGAGGCGCATCACACATAAACACGAAAATGTACCTCAACTGTTTTTATACTGTTTATGATAACTGTATGTATTGACACTTTTTTCTGTTTCGCAACCCCAGTCATTGGCATTTTCTCTCTCAGTCAGCTGTGCTGTTCCCGGTTTGATAGTTTACAATATTCTGTACCTCAGTTTTTGTTCGCATAATTTGTTCACAGCTCATGAAAGTGTATTGTTTTTAAACGATTATTTCTCGTTTCTTTGTTATAAAGAATAACAATAACGGTTTCTCTCAAAATTCTTTCTCGTCTCTTGCAACTACCTGTTACTCAAAAAACTTACTTGTTATTTATTATTCAACTCATAATAGCCTGTTCCTCAAACTTCGTCTTGTTTTCCTCTTTACCAGCGCACAAAATCCTGTTTAGAGGATACTTACCTTATACATCGTTTTACACCTTACCCATTTGGTCAGCAATCCATAACAAACAATTTTGTTTATGAAAAATGAAAGGTAGTTTTGTGATGAACCTTTTATAATTCATAAAGATATCAACAAAAACATTGTCTTTAAAAATAGCAAACTCAAAAACAATTAATACAAATTGTGAGAGCAAATTAACTTTTACCAAGTGACAAAACAGTTCCTAAAGCAAAAGCAACCCAGTTGACCAAAAGTAGGAAAAACAAAAGTGGAAGGAAAACTTTAACTTTCAAAATCGAAAACAAGATGCGGTACGCGACGATATAAAAAAAATCAATA
This sequence comes from Conus ventricosus, assembly GCA_018398815.1. NCBI lineage: Eukaryota > Metazoa > Mollusca > Gastropoda > Neogastropoda > Conidae > Conus > Conus ventricosus. The sequence continues at coordinate 84,890,107 of CM031596.1, read as the reverse complement.
AGTTTTTTATTCTCCTAGAAAATCCATTTTGGGAGCAAACAAGCGTTGAAATTTTTATCAGGGACAGCCGAAGTGTCCCATTTGATCTAAAGAATTGTTAGAAGAAACTGAATCTCACTTTGAAGGACCGAATGCCATGGGAGCAAGGAGTTACCGTATGTGGGGGGGGGGGGGGCTTATTTGTTATTGCCATGGGAGCAAGAGTTACCGAACGTATTTTGTTGCATTGATGTCTACTGTTTTCTGAATCGATAACTTTTCTTTCATATACCAAACCAAAACGAGTTTCCGTAATTTGTTACTGATCGTCTGTGTGTTTCATTGACTAGAGTCAAGAACGGAAAGGCTGTGCAATCTGAAATAAGATTAATTTGTGTTCGTTCAATTCTCCTGTTATGATGCTGTGTGGAATGCGTCATGTACAGGATATATGGGCAAGCTTGAATATATTTCTTAGGGAGATTATCCTTGTTGTTCTTGTGTCTCTGTGTTGTCATTTTCTGCAAGGCGACTGTGTTGTAAACCACAATCGTTGTCGGTTTTGTAGGCATAACAAATTTTTTGTTTAGAATAAATATTAAATCATGCGTGATTGTTAAGTGGATAATGTCTTCGATTAACCAGTGAATAGAGGATACCCTGAAGGAGAACCCAATATTACCTTACGTGTTTGTTTTATGCGTAAGCCCCTACCGGCTTGCAAAATTATGACAACTAAAATTCAGCGTAAAGTATCAGACACGGAAACGAAAATAAGCCAGTTTACAGACGAAATATCGTATATCTAGCAGACAGAATTCTTAAAACAAATCTCTTCTTACATAAAACAAATCGAGGACATGTCAGGCTTAAAAGCCAATTTGAAAAAAAATGTACAGAACTGTTTGGGGGCAAAAGCAAACTCAAATTTGCACCAAGCAGAAAACATCGATTCAAAAAAAAAAAAAAAAAAAAAAGAAAAAGAAAAAAGAAAAAAACATTCCTGTTTCACAAATTTAATATTCATCTGAATCAAATTTAACAAATAAGATTGTGTCAGAAAGGAACTTGTTTTAAGATTTGTCAAAAATGATGCCTACACCTCTTATTTTGATCAGAACTTTACAAATCTGTGGTTATTAACATCCAAAACAACACCAAAAAACAACATCAAAAAAGACGTAAAACATCCTCCAAAACATCTTTGAATTCGTTTGGGATAAAGAGTCAATAAAACAATGAAAATTATGCAGTGCACATGTAAAAATCAAAGTTTAAGGTTTACCAGGTAATGCAAGGCCCCCTTTGACTGCAAGTTACCAGAAATTATCATGCTTAGAACATCCTTGTCAAAGAATGTTTTAAAGTGGAAAAACAATCTTGTTACACCTTTCCCACAGGTAAGTTACTATAGAATATTTTGGTTTTAAAACATTAAAAAACCGAAGACAACAATTTTGGAAAATGGTTTAGATTCGTACGACAATGTAACAGTAGTATTATATATATATATCTATATATCTATATACTATATATATATATATAATATATAATATATTTATATATAATATATAATATATTATGTAATATTGTATAATTAAACAAAGAGCTTGCTCTTATGTATTAGATTGGAAGAAATAGGGGAGATAACATTCATACTGCAGTGGTAGATGATTCTGCCTACTAACATTATGTGCTTGAGTGGGAGAAAGGGAAAAAAATAAAAATAAATTCTTCTCACAAGGAACCTCAGCAAGCTATAAGTCTCCAAGGGGGACAAACCCCCCAATAGGGAGTGGGAACTCACTAAACATATAACTCCTGGTCATATACCCGAAATTTCCGAAACTGGTGTTTCTCCTCAGGTGACCGGGAAAGTGGTAATTTGACTCCTCGCCCTTTTTCCAGTTTTAAGAAGATGCAATCCCAGAAAAAGGCTGGTGGGCAATACCGTAGGATGTTTTGTTTGAGTTTTCAAATAACAACGCAACCAAAGGAGCCCCCTAAGTAGCAAAAGAAAATCAGGAAAGAGCAAAAAAAGCTACCCTTAAAACTGAAAAGGCAAGGAGTCAAAATTACCACTTTCCGCGGTCCCCCCCCCCCCCCCAAAATGGGGGTGGGGCCCAACCTGAGAGAAACCTCCAAGTTTTCGAAATATCGGTATATGTCCCCAGGATTATATGCTAGTGAGTTCCCCTCCCTATTGAGGGTGTCTCCCCTTGGAGACTATAAGCTTGCTGAAGGTTCATTGTGAGAAGCATTTATTTTATTTTTTCCCCCCATTCACCCACACAAGCACATACTGTTAGTTAGGCAGAATCATCTACCACTGCAGATATGAAGCCTTATCTCCCCCTAGTTCTTCATCTAAGACATAAAAGCAAGCTTTGTTTATAATTCAATATTTCTTGCATTCATCAACACCAAGCTGCTCTGTAGTTGCTGGAACGGTGGGCGGTACTTATCCTTGGAATTTATTAGTTTGTTTGTATATATAGATATAATAATAAATAGATATAATATAGATATTATTTAGTAAATATATATATATATAATAGGTTAAAATAAGGTATTAAAAAAATCAATCTACAAATTTGTTATCGAGCGCGTTGCGCTGTCATCAGATGTTTTTTGGTTTCCCACCGCCGATGGAGATTAGACGTGGTGGGCTCACCGTTGCGGTTGTTTGCCACGTCGGCTTGGCTGGCACGTGGTTTTTTTGGGGCTTTCAGGTTTTTGTTTTAATGGTTCACAACAACGATTTCCATTTATGCCTGCAGTTGTTTACTATTTTCTGTTTTTGGTGTTTAAAGTTGCTAAGTGTGGTTTTTGCAAGTATTAACCATTTTCAGTTAAACAGAGGATTGCACTTTTTGAAACATTGCTGTATGGTGTTGCTCTTTTAATGATTTTCCAGATATATGTACTGTTTTTGCGGTCTTTCATGTTCCAATATATTTTGCTCAGTTCTGTTCGTTTTTATATTTTTTCTTTATTAAATGACAGTATGTTGTTGGTTTACATATCTGTCTTTGTAGAGTGTTGTCAGTGATCCCTATAGATGTTTCTTTTTCATTTTCTATGTCACCGGTAAGCCTGGATACAATGTTTGTGGTGAAGACATTTATGTCATGGGCACTGCTCTTTTTGGTGCAATTGCAAGATTCCTTTCTCACCCTCTTTGCTTGCTTGATTTCATTTTGATTGGATGCGTCAATCAGGTTTTTGAGGTTGGGCAATACATGATACATAGTTGACATGTTTTTGTTAAATATTTTGGACAGTTTGTGTTCTTTTGAAATGAAGTTGTTAGATTTGAAGAATTCTTTCCCTGGGTTTGGTTTTGAGTTTCCCGTCGTATGGGTTATACATATGATTTTTCTTTTCTATTTTCTTGCTTTTATATTTGTGTTTTGTCTGGTTGTATTGTAATTTGTAAATGGTACCACTGTTTGTAGTGTCCTCCCTGGTATTCTACTGCTGCATATTGGAACACTCTCTCACTGCATGACGGGGTTTGATATCCTTGTTATAAGTCTCATGGGGTATGGTCTTAATAACAGATGTGGATGGTTAACTTTTGGTGGTGTACATAAAGAGGTGTATCGTTGGGTTCTTTATGGTTTATATATGGTATGTTGAATCCAGTGTTATGTAAGAACTATAAAACACGGCATGCTCACCCGCTCTCAACCGGTCGAACCGTATTTCGAGCGGAGGCCGACCTTGACCGCGGGGTGTTTTATAGTGTCTCTGCCAAGTAAGACTTCAATAAACAAAAAATAACTGACCCTACAAACATGCATACTGGTAGAATTATCCGTATCATACTAATTTACTAAGTTATCAGATTTCAGTTTTTGCTTAATCCTTATGTTTTTTCCTGATCCATATTTCATAACATCATTTTCGCGCAACATTCAGCAAATGAGTCTCTGTGCTTACATGTGAAAAAAACTACAGTCTTTAACTGTTCTCTAAAGTCTTTTAAAACTGATTATATTTTGACATAAAATCCACAACACTTATTCCCAGCATGGTCTTTCCACTGAAAAGCTAGTTTGTAAAGGTGTTTCTTTTTTTTTAACTATGTCCTTTTCTCCAACACCATCTATAATAAATAGTGCTGGTGTCCGTCAAACAGTCTATAAACTGTTTTAAACACTCACTCAGTTTATTTGCTGAGAACAAACTAAAAATATGTGATCATCTGTCCATATAAACCTTCTATCATGATAGGCTTTGTTCCATTTAAGTGTCGACAGAAAATCACAATATGATCAAAAATTATAGCGATAAACTGTTTTGTAATAATCTAACAAAAAATGTTTTTTCCACAACCATCTGTCCACAAACTCAATGAACAATGAGGATGTTTTTTTGTCATAAATTTTAACTGCTCCATAGTTTTTAGAACAAAATTTAATCTATCCAGTTTATTGTTTTTTTATATCTCTCTGTCAAAACTTGTTCAGTATAAATAAAATCCTATAAGAATCTAAATGTGTGAGAATAAGCCATTGAGTACTGTAAGATTGTTTCTATTTAAACTAATATTGATTTTGTTTCTGTGTTTTATGACCTTAATATCCTCACCATTGAAGAATGACGACGGTAACTTTAAGTTTTCACGTCTAAAATTTTTGCCAGCTAATTAGAAATTCCTTTTAGAAGGACGTCACTAACGCCCCACAACCCCATCCCTCTTCACATCTTTTAAGACAGAAATGTCAAAATATCCATGTGAACGTGTCTCCTAATTTCATTTGCGGAATGAACTTAATTTGTAGAAGCATCTTTCAAACCGTTTCTCTTCTGGGAGGATTACATTTTTTCCCATACGGCGTCATTTCAGTCTCTTTTCGACGATTATCCTCGGCAATAAACTTACAGGTAAGGCCTGAGTTGAATGCTTTTCGGAAACTTTTTTTGACGGCTACAAAATTAAATGGGCTTATGTAATTCAAATTTTATGTCCATTCTAAAAATGGTTCGACGTGCCATTAGCTGTCAGTTTTCGAACGTATTTTATATTCATATCTGCGCCAGCATATTAGCGTCTACATTGCGCAGAATTGTTACTAGTTTAGGAAACTATGCTGTCGCCTACTTCTTTAACGTTTATAATCACCATCACATTAGTGTACTCAAAACCATACAAAGCGCCTTCTCACCGTTCTGTTCCAAAGTCCGAACGTCCTGCAAGTCTTTTAATTCTACGGTTATACACCTTCAGGCGTAATGATAACTCCTGATTTATCTGGACCCGCAGCGACCTGTTTTTAGCAACAACTAATTATTTTATTTTAAAACAATGTGTAAGTTATCACCCATTTTACAACTTTCCCCCGTTTTGTCTTTGATTTTTATATTAAATGATTCCCGACCCTCCCACAAACTAATCTTTGAAACTGTATATTAGAATTGCATAAATTTATAATCGCAATATGCAGATTTCCCTGACGGAAGAGCTCTAAAAACAGTGAAGGCCTTCCATCATATTAAAGTTTTCATACAGGCTCAGCTCATCCAAATAACATAGAGTAATGAATGTAATGCAAAGTGGGGGGGGGGGACGATTTTTCCCCCGCAAAAGTAGTTTTGTTTTGTTAACTGTAATCTATGAACGGCTTGATTGGAAGTTGTAAAGACCTAATAATTTCTAAGCTAGTTCTAACACCAAAAAGGATAATGTACTACTTCTTCTTCAGGTTATTGAATGTTAACAGTGTTTTTAATTTGCATTGTTAGTTCGAGAGTAAGTCGATGTATACTCATTGCTTCTTGTAGTGAGCAAGCCCCCGTAATAACCATCAGGTATGGTTTTAACTGTCTAACTTTTGGTCTCCTGCCGTTTGTCAACTTTTAGAATTGTATTATTATTCTTGGCTTTGCTTATATTAAACCATACGACTTTGTAAAAAATCATGAGTGCGACCAGTTTGGTTCCACAATTGTTATCAATGCATGTACTAAAAACCGAAGAAAAAAAAAAAAAAAGACGGACTGTGAATTTGTTATTGATCCAAACATTTTTTAACTAAAATTAAAAATGAGCGCATTTAAATATACTGATGCAAAATATACTGCTGGTCCGCACTACAACAATCTTAAAAATAAACAACTGCTACACTTTGACATTTCTGTGACTCATCTGTCCGCCTTTCAAGTAAAGGTTAGTACTCCAGTAAACAGAAACTTAACCCCTCCTATTAAAAACGACCGCATCCCGAAAGCGTGGTTTAGTGTCATCCGATGCAGTTTTATCAAACCAGTTAAACTTTGCTGTGTTTAGTGCTTCAACTGGGTGTGGAAGTGTCGTATGCGATCATTTAAATCACCCTGATCCTTTGGTGAGGTACATGTACAGATTTCATTTCTCTTAACAACCTTCAGACGTATTTTGACCTGAACTGCAAGCGCCATTACCGAATTACAAACCGTTTAATCCATTCAGCAACAGAATAAACATGAAGTGCTTTTGAAAGGATCTGTAACGAATTCAATATTAACGCAAGACAGACTTTAAAGACTAAAAGTTTGTGATCTTAATCATGGCTTAGGCACCCTTTATTTTTGGGGCGTGCACAGAATGTATAACTATGACTGGTATCCTCCTTACACATCTTTCTCTTCAGGCACAACTGTTCAAACCCTCGTCCATAGAGCAAGAGCATAAAACAGCATGGACAACGATTTATAAAAAGATATTAGACTCTTCTAAGGGCCTACCAAAAGCACGAATAGAACGAATAACGAATCTGTTCGACTTATTTTGGTGTTTGTCTAGTTCGCAAGCACAAACGAGATCGAGCATATCTGATCCTTCTACTGGTTTTGATGCACAAAACCAATACTTAGCAAATTTAGAAGTACGCCATTATTTCGGTAGTTGATTTTGCCTTCAAGTATAAAAGAGGTACCAAAATGTTTTTACAATACGCAAGATCGAAAGTAGACTTTGCTGTTGGTACTGGTTTATACATCTGCCGTTCTGACCTCAAGGCTCCAGAATAGGAACAATAATAAACTACAATTATGAAATCCCTTGTGGCAGGCAATGATCTACTCGAAAGTCCGGGAAAAACGAAATAAATTCTGACCAGTAATATTACAGCAGTAAAAAAACCATCACCTCCAAGAATAACCCTCCAATCCCCTATGGTCCGAGCCCAAAGGCCCTTGAAGACGCAGACTCTGTTCGCGATGACCTTACTATGAAAAGACCGGCACTGGTTGTTGTATTACTGCAAGGGTTTACTTGGTCCTTTAACTTACTAAAATATAACCCGACTATAAGAGGAACTTAAATGACCCTAAGTGCTCGGCCATAAAGCCCACTACTTTGCTTGCAGTAGACAAAAGCAGCTAACAACACCCCCTAATATACACGGTAAAGCATCCACGCTTTAACTAGCTACTTTTTTTAATAAATCCGCAAGATGATCAAGCTGTTTTTGTTTAACCACGCTTTATCGGGCGGCAGGTGATGCGTGGAGGCGACCTAGGCCCAGCACCTCCACCGCCCGTAATAGCCATCACCATGTACTTATTGCAAATCCTAAGGCTGGTTTATAACGCTTTGCTAATGTGACTTCCATGCGCTCTAAAAAGCGTTCGTATTCTTTCTGCTAGTGTCCCTGTCTTCATATAAAATTTTTTCGATAGTTTTCTCTATTCTATTCACTTAGAGTTCGTAATTGGTCTCGGTCAGTAATTCCCAGCGCTCTAGTCTTGCCCGATCTGTGTATTTCAAGAATCTTTTTAGTCTTTGGTCTTAGTCTTTCTTTAATATCTTTGCTTGGCCCTAAGTGGCTCATCAAGCCTCACATAAGTTTTTCTTTTTTCTCTTTTTATATGCTCATATAGCTCACCCAGTTTTGCTAAATTGTGGGGGGGTAGGGCCCCATTGGATGGTTCTTAAGCCACGATCAGGGCGTAATAATTCTCCCTAGTATCGAGAATCATTAATTGTGTCTAATGCGGTGTCCTTCTGAAAAACTGTGGTCGGCTCTAGTACCTTATTATTTTGTCTGCTGCTTACTTAAATCATGAAGTTCTATGGTTTTGCATTTGGTTATCTGTTGGAGATCTTTAGTGGTTTTGGTAGTTTAGCAACTCAATCCCTATCGAATATCGGCTCTTAACACGGTCAAGCAGGCGATTTCGATCGGCAACTGTAAGTCTTGTCTAATTGTATTCATGCCTACAAAATTTGATGGGTCATCGTTTTATTCTGGTAAGCTGAACAGTTCTCCTTGATCGTTTTTCACATACAAATGGCCTTATTTTTATCTACTTCACAGCCAATATGAAAATCAGGAGATTCTAGGCCTAAACATTTGTAAAATGATTCACCTTACTTAATTTAATTTATGCTGACATTTTCAGCTAATTCCTACATCAATGAGCGATGCTGTGATCAAAGGAGTCAATTTCACATCACGTCGTCTTCAGATCAGGAAAATCATTGAATCTTCTTCCACCTTCAATGCCTGCCATGTTTTTATAATAATTAACTTTTTATTGTGTTATAAAAATGTCGCAAGCATATGGTTCAATTCTTGACCCCGCCACAGAAGACTGAAAGAGCCCCATGGCGTGAAGGAAAATAAAACAAATATTATTGTTCCAAATAATCCATCTACTATTGATGCAGATCAAATTCTTACTGGTCAGATTTCCAGACCTAGAGCAAATGAAAGTGATTGTGCCAGGCTTCTGCGCGACTCACGTTCAAAATAATACTCGAGTCAACAGACCCCAAAAGGACAGTTGTACAGAATCTGGAACGGGCAATCGTTAATGAAAATTTCTATAAAACTTGGGGGGGGAAAGAAAGATTTTCTTACATAATGCAGACATATTTTTAAACCTAATTGCGATCATATGGCTTAACTGAGAATTGGAAAAGGAAAGATCTTGCTTTTCAAGGAATCGAAAATAATGACGCCCTAAAACAAGAATAGGCGCTGAAGATGCTAAAGAAGGCAAAATGTATGTAGCTGAAGTTATGCGTAGATGGAAAATCGCTTTTTTCCCATACCCCTGGATTTTGAGTTGTTAAGTGGCGCATGCCCCATACTTTCTAGGGGCCTTAAAAGACAGATTATCATATGACTACTTTTAAAGAATATCAACTGGTTTAAATCTGAAGTAGACACCGCCGCAAAGTACAGTATTTCTGACATCGCGTTAGAGTTTGAACATTGTTCGCAACCTTGATTTAGCACGGTTTTATTGAGCCAAAATAGCAGTCAAAATTAGCAATATTACGAAAGAGTGGATCACCATTCTACTCATCCTAAAAGCAGGCAGACACTATATGGAAGTTTAGTTTTATGTCTCAAGCAAATCCAATTAAAGGCATTTTATTGCTGTGGCGAAGATGAGAACCGATTTGAAAGACAAACCGGAAAGTTCTTAATCCTCAAAAAACGAAAGTGCACTTACATATGAGGGTAGTCCTAACCAAAGTCTACGCTAGTGGACTTAGGACCTTATCACATTTGATGAAATAAGAAAATAGTTCGGAGGCGGGAGCATAGAAATCCAACAGCAGAACCTTTGTGTCGAAGATCCCCAACCTTTCACAGTGGTTAGGCTTATGAATTATTTAACAACAAAATACGGTTTATGGATTGACCTCAGTCAACAGAGGATAATCAGTGTTGCATGGAAGTGGAGAACTGTTAGAGAAGTACTAAAAACCATTCAAATTGACTAAGGAAAAAGGATGACGATAAACCGCTTAATGTACATTTTTTTTACTATAAGATTCGCAGCTGATATCAAGATAACAGATTCGTTTATATAGAATGCCTAAATTATTTTTATTTAAAAAGCATTGTCTGTTTTAAGAATTATCCAAAAGTACCTACAGCGCCATAGTGGTTAAAAGAAGGATATGTAGAAACCCCTGACATAAAGCCTTAGATTAACAAACATTACACAAAAGCCAACCCCCAAAACAAGAGCAGGACTTTCAAAATACAGCAAAACCAAAACGAAGGTATTCTGCTGCTGTAATGCTGTTACATATGTTAGACTGGAGCATCGGCTTTGACGGCCTATCAGCAGGAACGAGTGTTGGTCTCTTACAACAGGTTTTGGTGCACCCGCAGCTTTACCTCTAGGTGGTGGGGGGGGGGGGGGTGTCCTGTTGAGCTCTTGGCCTGTGTTTCATTAGCTGTAAGTGCTGCTAGCAAAAAAAATTAAAAAACTAAACTTCCCAAAAAGCAAAGCACACAGCTATGGTTCAGACTACTAACAGCTAAACTTAGTTTCGTTCAAACTGACAATAAATAAAGCACTAGCTGACTCCAACATCACGGATGAAGACTAATTAAGTCGTTTACACAGGCCGATTTTGATGACTAGCAAAACAAAAGTTTTGACTTCAAAAAAAGGCAAGGCAAGTTTTTCTCAACGCCAGACCCCGAGCAGATAAAAAAGGAAGTTTTAAAAAAAAGTAAACGAAGACATTAACACTCTGTTCTAAACAGCTCACCAGTCACAACACAAAGGGCGTTTATACTTTAGTTTATGAGTCTCTAAGCCACAAAAAGACCGTTGATATTGATTCTGATAAGAATTTTTTTAATTTAAATAAATATTTTGAGTTATGAAAAGAAACCACCGATGGCTGAGATATATGAAGGACACGACGGAATTGTTTGAAGGAAAGCTTCAGAGGGGGAGCGTTTATTCAAAAGCATTAACTATATTGATCTATGAAGTCATTGACCAACAACTACAGGCAAGTATGTTGCTCATGCTATTTCTCAAGTTCCAGATAAACTATCAATAGACACGCCCAGTTTAAAGTACAGTATAGCTGGTTTAATCGACTAATAATAACAATAAAGAAGAAAATCTAAAAGTCAGGGGTCTCAACTAAACCACAGTTATTCTTTCTCAAATTACTTAACACCTGGCTGGGCTGACCAACTGCTATACACCAGTTTGTTGATGTGGCCCGCTGAAGAGCCAAAATGAGAGCGACGGTTGGGCAGAGAACGAAGTCTTAGAGATCAGATTAAAAGACAGAGGCTAAGTATGACCGATGTAGGCAGAAGGCTTCCATTTCGCGACCTCCACATTATCGCAAAAAGGAGCATCTAAACTTAAAGAATCGACAACAAAATGTTTTATGTGGTGTGTTCTCGCAAGCTGCATCACGTCGGCAAAAACGCAGAGATAGTACTAACTATTAACCTTACTCATGATTCTTAACTTTAGTGAAATATATCTCTTGTCCTTATAGCGTGGATCCATTTGATCAGTTTGAAGAACAAAAACAAACCAATAACTGTTAATGTATACACATGGACTGAGGAAAACAAATTTGTGTGCCTATTAGAGTGTCTAAAGACAGCCCAACAATAGGCGATCCAGACAAAAGCCACGCGGACTTACTCCTAATGTCTTCGCCAACAGGGATACCGCAGTTACACATTGATGACGAACAATGAGTAGATTATTGACGCAATACTTCAAAACAAAAAAATAACCAAGAATCTGTAGAAAATGTTTAACAAAATTCCACTGTTAAAGCCGCGAGTGAACATATAAAAACATTGTAAAAGTTCTGTAACTGTAATAACAGAACTAATTACGCCCCCACCCGGTTCTAAAGTTAGTTTTAAGAACTGAAAAAACTGCAAAAGTCTCCATACGTTGTTTACTGCAGACTTCGATCACTCATGGTTCCTTATCAGGGGCCAACCCCACAGAAAACCTACCAAAAACAGTCTTAAAGAGAAATCATCAGATTTTATTTTTTTTTTTTTTGGTGCTCATTTGCTTTTATCAATGTGTTAGGTCGGATGGATGCCCAATTCAGAGCCAGAATTATTCGAGGCCCAGATGGCCTAGCAGAATACTTCCTTAGAACGCATGCAGCAAGTGCCGTAATGACTGTTTCTTAATAATCTAAACTTCTATCTGAAAATCATAATGCGCCTGAACGACCAACAACAGTATGACTGCAGCCACACATTGTTGGATTGTGGTTTAGGCCTCTCATCAGATCGAAGCCAATCCAACAGTAAGAGACCGATGATCACATTCGCGGCAGGAGTTCAGAGAGGCACGCACAGTAAATGCAATCTTCAACTTAAGTTTGATCCTAAGACATGGAAGCGCCCAACTCTTTTCATACTTGCGAGGTTACGTACTCTCATCTTATATTGCAAGCAGTAACGATGCCTTCCCGGTGTCCCATGCATCGCACAGTCATCAGAAAAGTACAGTGTGTTTCACTTTAAATAACATGTCTTTTTTTGACTCTATGCATCACATGATAGATCATTAGAGTCACTGCTATTCCTTAAAGTCCTGCCCAATAACAGAAGAAGAATATTTTGACCCAACTCTCGTAGAAAGGGTTTTACCCTACAATACATGAACAGTTGGGAAAGGTTGATGAAAGTAACACTTCCGCCTAAGGCGCGTTCTTTTCTAGTCTAGAGGAAAGGGACACAGTGAATTCTGATTACCACATGCTCAAAAGCATGGGCAGAAGTTAGATTGTAAACAGATGGGTGACTATCATGACTCCAACTTAAAGCCGATGTATGTTTGTTGGGCGGAAAGACGTCTTTTGAAAATTATAGAAAGACCTGCATGAACATTATAGCCTGGAATCCCGCGCATTAACATTTCTGCCCCGGGTATGAGCTGGGACGCTTCTTAAAGTTTACTAAGTATACAGATTGATTTAATTTCATATTTACCAATGGTATCAGATGATTGAAAACGGATTGCGTGGAGGAATATTAATATGGGTCGCATCATTACTGTAAAAGCAAACCACAAATACATGACTACTCAGGAGCCAAGTAAAAGGTCTAACTATCACATGTATTTAGATGCAAACCATCTGCATGGTTGGGCAATGGCGCCAATCACTTCCTTACGTAGCTTTAAAAGGCAACACATGCGGCGGTACAAATAAGTGCAAAGAGCATTAAAGAGGTTGAGCATATAACCCCCGATCGACAGCGCGGATACATACTAGAAGTTGACTTAGAATACCCACAGACAAATCCATTACCTCATAATGGTGACTATCCATTAGCACCAGAAAGTCCTAAAGATGAATCCAAGAGAGCCGCCTAAACCTTGTGCTAATCTCGAGGCAAAAAAAATTATTTGGGTATTTGTCTGTCATTAACAGACTTCTAAAATTTTTATTAAGACATGGTATTAAATGTTGACAGCAGTTCATCGTAAAATTGCTTTTGATCAAGAAAAGTTTCATTGAAACCAAAGACATCATGAAGAACACAGATCTTAGAACTAAATCCGCAGATGGCTCGGAAAAGACTTTTCAAGCGATGAACAACAGACTGTTTTGGGGAAAGACTATGAAACTCCGCACAGCCAAAGATGTCAGATTGGTTCACCAAAGAGACGAAGCAATTAAGCTGACTTCAAAACCAAATTTATCAGGACCTTCAGAAGATTTTCATGATCACCTTTTGGCATAATGATGAAAAAAAAGAAATCAAATTAGACAAACCAGTTTTTAATTTATCTTATTCGGTTTACTGTTTAGAATTATCAAAGCTTTTGATGTTAAATTTCTTTATGACGACTTTAAACTTCCACGTACCAGGAGTCCAGAGTACTTTACACAACAGATACAGATAGTTTTTTATAGATATCCCCTACTGAAGACATCTATAAAGACATGGAATTAGAAGTAGCTAAGGCATGCGGGATGGTATGCTACATCTGATTACCCTAAAGATTCCGCCTTTTAGATTCAATTACGAATAAGAAGGTTTTAGGAAAGAGGAAGATGAATTATCTGGAGGAGGATTAAGGATTTATTGTTTAAGGTCGAAAATTTACATATTCGAGTCCAGGAGAAAACATTAAGAAAGCAAAAGGAATATCACGCCAGCGTGTGCAGTCAAATCAAGCGGGGGGGGGGGCATGACAACTACAAGAAGCCTTGTTTACGCCCATAAGACTTTTTGCATCATGGCAACGTAAAACTACGACTAATCTACATGAGTTCAGCACAACAGTTGTGACAAAGATTCATTAGATAGAACATACACTAAAACGAGTGATTTTGTGAATCCAGAGTTTTTCATATGCAATGGACACGGAGAACGTAGACTTATATACCTTCTTCATAGTTTTTCCGCAATGTGGGGTGTTAAGCCATTCATATTATTATAAAAAAAAATTTTTTTGTTTCCAGCCAAAATTATTTTCATGTTTGCTTGGCGTGCTCTAATTTTTTTTTATTATTTTCAAGGATAGTCTTTTCCCCGATATCTGATGGTCAAAATTTGGGAATTTGGGTGTAGGTGATCTGATTCTGGCCAGGTGCCGATAATCCACATAAAGTTTCATTAATAATAGAATTGTATCATAGTAATTTCCCGTATAATTCCAAGTTCTCTTCATTTATTTTCTGGTTTCGTCTCCATTTTATGTAAATAAAAATTATTAAGCAACAGGAACTGTGTCTGGAGGGATTATCCTGCAAGTTCTTTCCCTTCACAAAAGATCTTTGAGGAGCTGGTTTGTTATTGTTGTGTCAGTTTCTCGTAAATACAAAACACGGGCGGATTCATTTTTAACAAATCTTTTTATTCATAACGGATCAAACACTCCAAACTGGATCTGTTTGCCACTGATGCGAGTGTCCCTTCTGCGTCCCCGGAAATAAAGGTACCTACTTTTCAATCCAAAGGGGAAATAGTTTGCCGGCTGAGACTGCTCCTTCAACAACATCTAGTGTTTGTTTTTTTTGATTGCTTGTACTGGTTTTAAGCCTTATGAAATTCTTCAATATTTCATTCCGCGCAATAAACTGAGGGCAGTCTTCTAACCCATTCCTGTTTTGCAGAATTGTCATTATCGCTCTGTGATACGTAGAAAAAAAGTCTTTCAGGATAACTGTTTTTTAAAGAGTTTTCAACTAATGCCTGTGATCTGTGAACTCCTGGGATGCCTCTTTAATGGTAACTCTATGTGTTTATTAACAATAATTTGATTCACTCGGGCTTTAAATTCTTTTCCATCATCGACTTTGAAATCATGCGAGGATAAGTAGTCGGGTGCCTCCGATGGTATAAATTCATGTATGGCAAACAGCAACAGCAGAAGCACTCCTTTGTGTTCATGGTTCCGCATCTTTGTAATCTTGAAGCTATGTCATGCTGTACAGTGCGTACTTAAATCTTTTCGTCTAATCGTATCATGGGTAAATATAGAAGACCATTTTGATGGGGTGTCGTATCGGTATTGTAATTCACAAAGTGTGGTCTCTTCGGTATTCTTAGAGGCGCAGGTAGATAAATTTAGCCAAATCGCTTGTTTAGATAACATTTCTGTCCTTTGCTGTTTGTTTCACTGACTTTCCCGCATGCTTGGCTTAGCTTTTTAATTGCCGTGATTCCCTTCCAATATCCTTTTGGCGAATAATAGATTGTTCATTTTATTTCAGCCAATAATATGTGCAACAAAATACAACGACGGACATACCCAAGATAACCAACACGATTTTCTTGCATCTTTTTTGTTTTTCTATGGTTGAATAAAAAGTCACTGAATTGTTTGGCGGGGCATGTCTCGAGTGGTTGCCTGTTACAAATAATATTCTTTTATTGCCTGGTCAACATTTTAAATGTGTAAGCCTGCCTGCCCCTGTTTTTTTTTCAGTGTGTCGTTAATAAAATCTTAACTGCTCATTCTCTGCTTTTCATAGGCGTCATGTGCAGCTGCTAGTTGCTCCATAGCTTTGTTAAGGTCTATTTCACCTCTCGCCCGTCATCCCGAAGTTTACTAAATGCGTGAATTACTTCCGCTAAGAAGCAAGCGCATTCACTACTGGAGCCGCCTATCATACAATTACGAGTGAAGCCTTTATATTGTATAATGTATGTTTTTAATTTTACCTATTGATATTTCAGGATTATTCCTTGCTTAACTAGAAAATCTGTTCGTAGCGAACGAAGCTGCAATAATAGCAATCAGCTTTGCAGAATCCTCAAAGCGCAGTTTGCCAAATCCGCTGGTTCAATTTTAACAAGCTTTTACCAAGCATTGTGTATCCTATACTTAAACCTCCAATAACAGCCATGGTATACAAGATTGGTAACAGTCTTTTCGCGCTCATTTTAAAAAACAAAATATTTATAATTAATAAAAACATGAACACTCGATGATCTACTAAACCCTTCCTGAACGATTATGATTACCAATGACCTGGATGATGAGCAAGCTATTTATGGCCAAAAAAAAACGACTGTATTCCTTTTGGCAGCATGTGGAAAAACCAAAACAGTTCCTCTGAAATGAATTCAGCTTAGAACCGATTCAACAAATGTCCGCCGGCAAGATACAATATAAAGTATCATAACAAGGTAATGAAGCGCAACTAGATCAAGAATGGTAAAAAGTGTAGGACAAAACGTTTCTTAAGTTTGTACACTAAACTAGTCATAGATTTGCTCCCATGATTCTGAACAAGACTTTATGTAGATTATAACGCAGGATCCAGTTTTAACAACATCATTAGAGTATCTAGGAAGTGACTGTATTACAGATTTGGAACAGGATTATCGCCGCTAATCAGGGAATAATTACTTTTACTCGTATAGATTTTATTTCCCCTCAAAAAGACCGAGCCGAAAAATCAGCAGAATCAGAAAACATTGATCATCGAGAAAGTACCTCTAAAAGGCTTTCCTCATCCTGGACGTGTTTGCGGCAGGGAAAAATTAGCAAGTGGAATAAACAAACAAATAAATTTTACACAATCACAGAAGAAAAAGTACCAGAGCCAGCACCATTGTTTCAATGCCGGCTATAAAAACGCCAGAACAAGTTAATTCGAGGCCTACACCGCCAAAGCCTTCAAATTTTCTTAACGCAAATGTCATTTTTGGCAGCATTGCTGTGGGGAGTGGTTAATACGGTTATAAAATATATAAACAGCGTGCCACCAAAACCACAGCAGTCCAAACAATCTCACCACTAAATACAAAATCCGACACAACAACATGCCAAAACCGCCAACAACAAAAGATAATTTTGATCCATTTCAGATGCAATCATACTTTATAGAACTTAATAAATAATTAAAGTTGACTTGAATAAGAACTTTAGTTGTACTTATCGGATGACTTAGTTATGAACTTGAGGTGACTAAGCGTTAAGAACTTGAGGTGACTTGATCAAGAACTTATAGAACTGAGGCGACTTAATTAAAAACTTAATATAAACACTTAATTAATAACTTTAAAAGTGGCTTTGCGGGGACTTGGAGTAAACTTGAAGTAAGAACTTAAAAGTGACTTGGGGAACTTGAGTTAAGAACGTAAAGTGAACACGAGTGTGTGCATGTGTGGGGTGGGGTGGGAATGGGGTAGGGCGGGTGTGGGGTGGGGTGTGTGCGTGCGTGGGGTGGACAAAACACACACACACACAAACAAACAACAAACACAAAACAAACACAAACAACACACCTAACAGACAGTGCTTGTGGGGAAAGTTGAGGGGCTTATATTGTTGTTCACACTTGAAAGGCAGCCTGAAAGGGGGAGGAGTTGCCAGTACGTTGAAGCAAGTTTTCAGGAAAAATGTTTTTTGCCGGCGGTGTACAGCGTAACCGTTACTATTTTAAAGGCCCGGCGGTTACAGTGTAACCCGTACAGTTTTAGAAGCCCGGCGGTTACAGCGTAACCTTTACTATTTTTTTTAGAAGCCCCTGGCGGTACAGCGTAACCGTTACTATTTTTAGCAAGCCCGTCATACTATCGTCAGTAAGTCCAAACCCCACCACGCAGCCTGCACGCGTTAGGTCCCCATTTCCCGTGGCCCTCAACAGCCCAACTTCGCTAGCCCCTAGACAGGCGGTTTACAGCGTAACCGTTACTATTTTTAGAAGCCTCATCATCAGTAGTTCAGAAAACTTGACAGACAGGTGGTTATATATAGCTGTTTCTGAGGTTTAGAAACCGCGTTCATTCCAGATCGCCAGTAAGTTCACAAAACTTGCCACATTAACCGTTTCTCTAGAAATAGTGAGTTACGATCCGCTTGATTTGATGCAAGATAGTTTGCAGCGCCGTATTAGTCATCTCTTTTCTGCTTTTCTTTTTTCCCTTCCTTTCATTAAACAATTGTAAAAGAGATATTTTGGCTGATTTGTAGTTTTTGTGGCCCTTCTCTCTCGAGCATTACGTCTGCTTCAATCATTTTTTCAAAGTAAACTTATATTTTCAAGTAAAGCATTCTTTTCTTCTCTGTCCACATTCCGTTGGTGTTGGCCGGTGGTAAAGGAGATTTTGAGCTTGTTGAAAGTGTAGCTGATCCATGTCTTCACACCCAAATAATTTTAATCTATTAAAGTGTGAAAAGGTATTTGTGATTCAAGAACGTTTTCTAACTCAGAATCCACACTGTCATTCTGAAACTGCAGCTATATTTTGAGCCATACTGCAAACACTTCTCATCGCTAGAAAAAGCACCGCAACACTTCCCAGCACAGTCCTCCAATGTAAAATGACAGGCGGCTCTACTTCCGTTGCAGCACACACAACTCACACTTGATTTGACAGGGGAGACAACGTCAAGTCGAGGGCATAGAAGAGCATAAATAAGAGAGCACAGTAAACGCGTCCTTCTCGTTCGGCAGTCAGTGGGAGAATGGTGAAATCGGTCTTCCTGGTTGGGGTTAAACCTGGTCATGTGAGCGCCGAAGCCCAGCACTTAATTGTCAATCCCCCCTTCCGATTGGTCGGCTGTGACATCGGCCCATCGCGTGATCGTCATGTCTAGAACGTTCTAGAACACGCTCTCGCATGTCTGATCACGTAGTAAGTAAGCGGATACCTCTCCACTTGGCAAGAACTATAAAACACGGGGTCAAGGTCGCCGCTCGAAACCGGTAAGACCCGTTTTGAGAGCGGTGAGCTTGATACCCCGTTTGTTGAAGTCTCTTTATTTCTAGTAGTTCACCTACCTTTTTGTTTGCTTCAATGGTAACATTAAGTGTGGTTTTGGAGATTTTGCATAGTTCTTTCTTCTTGTTTTCGATGGTTCTTGGATTGTTTGGTTTAGTGCAGCAAGGCACGTCGCTGTATAGTCCGACTTGTTTTTTCCAAGTTTTTTTCTTGATTTGGACAAGCATGAAATAGGTCCGACCAGGTCACAGGTTTTCTGCACCATCATATGATCCCATATTTACGTCAAAATGTTGAGTTTCTGTGGTTTTTCCCTGATCCAAGGTTTCATTTTTTTGCTGTGTAGTAATGTTTTCTGGTGGAAGAATGATTGTCCATTGCTGACCCTGGTTGTCTGTGTGGGTACAGGCAAACTTCAGGGCTTTCGTGAGTAGTTCCCATCTATAGATGGTAAAAGTCTACTATGTCAATGTATGAATACTGTATTAACTTTGATTATTTGAGTTTTTGACCATTGGATAACTGTCGTATGTGTTTCTTCCAGAGGTTGTATTCAGAGTTTTGATTTTACGTTCTGGTTATTACTGTTTCAAGAATTTTCTGCTTATTTTGCTAATTCAGATTTGGATGGGTTTATTAGTCCTACATGTTGGATTGTTATGAAAATGGGCTTGTGGTCCTTTGAGTGTTTAGGAAAGCTTCTTGTCTGCTGTCGCTTCTATCCTGTCACTTAGGTCGATGCGCGCTGCAATTCTTTTTCTTTAGTGGGGATACTGTCAGTCATTTTATGTCAGCTTTTTTGTAGTTTTTTCTGATGTTTTTGTCAAGAGTTGAAAGTATTCTTTGTTTCCATTTGTAGTAATTGCTAGTTTTATCAGCCTCACAAAGATTGTTTGTGGGCATTTTTTGTTAGTGAACACATTCTAAAACAAAAACCTGAAAGCCCCCCAAAAACACGTGCAGACGCCAACACCCGCACGGCAAACAACCGCTAACGTGAGCCACACGCTATATAACATCGGCGGTGGGCACACCCAAAAACATCCTGATGACAGCGCAACGCGCTCGAAACAAGTGTAGAATTGATCAATTTAATACCTTATTTAACAAATGTTTTGCTCCCCAAGGGTTGAGCACTCTAAAAAATCGTTGTATAAGGTATTTTAAATCAAATGATATATATATATATATTTATATATATATATAATATATATATATATATATAATATATATCTATATATATAAATATCTATAAATATATGTGGTGTGTGGTGTGTGTGTGTGGTGTGTGGTGTGTGTGTTATAAATATGTTTATATATATGATTAATAACGTTGTTTTTGCTTTTTTTTTTTTTTATTTTTTTTGTTCGTTTATGATTTTCCGTTTGCTTCTTAGTGGCGCCTTTGGTTGGGTTTGTTGTGGGAAACTCAACAAACATACTACGGTATTGCATCACCATCCTTTTCTTGGAATAGCAATTCTCTTAAACGAAAAGCAGAGTACCAAATTACCACTTTCCGCGTCACTGAGAGAGAAACAATCAGGTTTTTGAAATATCGGTATCTGAACCAGGAGTTTATATGTTAGTGAGTTCCTCCCTAGTGGAGATTGTCTCCCCCTTGAACTATAAGCTTGCTGAAGGCTCATTTGAGAAGCATATAGTTATTTTTTTCCCCATTCACCCACTCAAGCACATACGTTAGTTAGGCAAGTATTATCTACCTCTGCATATATGAATGCTTATCTCCCCCTATTTCTTCAATCTAAGACATAAGAGCAAGCTTTGTTATAATTCACTATTTCTTGCATCAATGCAACACCAATGTGTGTGTGTGGTAATAACAAAAGATATTACAAAAACCAAAAGCCAAAACAAAAAGCGAACAAACTCCCGTGCAAAACTCGCATTTTCCGTGCAACGCAGATGTGTTTTCAATGCTTGAGAATTATCTAAATTAGTTTTTCTGCATACATCCAAACTGAACCTGGTTTAGATCAATCTTGAGGGCGATTGTTATTTCTATTCTGTATTTAAACGAAAATATACTAATCATACTGAGGCGAGATGTCTTTTAACGAAAATAGAAGACAGGAACCCCACAAGGGCGTCCTTTAACTACGGTTTACAATTGCTTCGCAACGCAAAGCGACGAAACGTCTATTGACCATTTGCGAAGACTTTCCAGACCATTGGCTTCTCTCCTTCCTGGACGGGCGGTTCCAAAGACGAATCATCATGAATCCATTAGTCACGGTAAATTCCATGCCTACTGATCAATGATCCGTCACAGACTAGGACACACGCACGTAAACATGTACATACACACACGCAGAGAGAGAGAGAGAGAGAGAGAAAAGAGAGAGAGAGAAGAGAGAGAGGAGAGAGAGAGAGAGAGAGTAACCATATTTGAGTGGTGTTTATTTTTTTTATCCACGAAAGGCAAACTAGCATTCAACTGTTCTTGCTCAAATATATGATAGTTGTACATAAAATTAGCTACTGTTTTTTACCTGTTTCATGAAATAAGCGTAGCTTTTGTTGCATTTACAGATCTTGACAAATTTTCAACAAATTCTAAAAAGCAGCTAATCCTTGCTCATATTATAAATGAGTAATTTTACAGACGTAGTCTCTCTCTCTCACTCTTCTCTCTCTCCTCTCTCTCCTCTCTCTCTCTCTCTCTCCTCTCTCTCTCTCTCTCTTATATATCTATACATGTGTGTGTGGTGTGAGTGTGTGTTGTGCGTGCGTGCGGTGCGTGCGTGCGTGCGTGCGTGCGTGCGCGTGTGTGAGTGTGTGTGTGTGTGTGAATGTGTGTGTGTGAGTGTGTGGTGTGTGTTGTATGTGTGTGTGTGCGTGCGCACGCGTGCGTGTGTAGTTGTGTGTGTTTGTGTGTGTGTGTGTGTGTGTGTGGTGTGGGTGTGTGTGGTGTGTGTGTGTGTGTGTGTGTGTGTGTTGTAACATGTGTGCGTGCGCGCGCGCGTTCGTGTGGCGTGGCGTGGTGTGCGTGCGTGGTGTGTGTGTGCGTGCGTGCGTGCGTGCGTGCGTGCGTGTGTTGTGTGTGTGTGTGTGGTGTATGGGGTGTGTGCGTGCGTGCGTGCGTGCGTGCGTGCGTGCGTCGCGTGCGTGCGTGCTGCGTGTGTGCGTGCGTGCGTGCGTGCGTGCGTGCGTGCGTGTATGTGTGTGTGTGTGTGCGCGCGCGCGCGCGTGTGTGTGTGTGCATGTGTGTTTGTGTTGTGCATGTGTGTGTGTGTGTTGTATATTTGGCGCGCCGCGCGTGTGTGGTGTGTGGGCGTGCGTGTGTGCGTGTGTGTGTGTGTGGTGTGTTGTGGTGTGTGTGGTGTGGTGTGTGTGCCGCGCCGCGTGCGCTACGTGTGTGCGTGGCGGTGGTGTGCGTGCGTGTGTGTGTGTGCGTGGCGTGCGTGCGTGCGTGCGTGCGTGTTTGTGTGTGTGTGTGGTGTGTGTGTTGTGTGTGTGTTGTGCGCGCTCGCGCGCGCGCGTGTATCCCAGAATTTAATCTGTGTTAATATTTTTGTCTAAAGCTAAATAATATATTTCTTTATACCAATTATAATATATAAATATAATATATATAAATATATATATATATATATATTATATAGATATATATATAATATAATATTATATATATTTTGTTAAAAGTAAGGTTTAAACTATCTACAGCGCTGTTTCATGCATGCAATCATCAAGGATGTGGTGGGTCGTGCTCCGTGTTTTATACTGCGTGTGTTGTCTGACATCCACGTGCTGTCTGTGTTTTTTCGGGTGTTTCAGTTCCTTGTTCACTGATAGAATTTCCACGTTGCCAGCAAGTTGTTTTAACCATTTTCTATCCTAGTATTTAAAGTTGCCAGTTGGGGTTTGCATAGTAATTATGTACTTTTCTGTTGAGCAATAGGTTTACATCTTTTTGAAATGTGTTGTATGGGTGCTGCTCTTTCTATGATTTTCCAGGATATATTGTAGATCTATCTTGTTCTCTTTTGAGCTTCCAGATGATATTTCCTCAATTCTGTTTGATTTTTGTTTGTTAAATGACTGTTTGTGGTTTGCAATAACTAGTTTTAAATTGGACTGTTTCGTGATACCTAATAACTAATAAACTGCAGGCACAAGTGAAATTCCTATCAGTGAACAAGAACCAGAAACACACAAAAACACAGACAGCCCGTGATGACAACAACACAAGCAGTTATAAAACACCGGCAGCACAGAACCCACCACATCCTGATGATTGCATTGCATGAAACAGCGCTGTAGATAGTTCGTCAAAACATACTTTTTAACAAATGTTGCGCCCAGTTCCGGTTGAGCCAATTTTTATTAAATCTCTGCTGGTATTCACACCATTGTCAAATATATATATATATATATATATATATATATATATATATATATACTATATAAAAAATATATAGATATTATATTATAAAATATATAACAAAATGAATATATATATAAATATATATATATATAAATATTTAAATATAATAAATATATATATCTGTCAATGATGTTACCAAGGAAGGTTAAAACTCAAGGTTAAACTCGCCAAATTTGAGTTTCTAGCGGCGTTTGCGCTGTGTCAGGATGGTTTTTGTTTCCCACCGCCGATTTATAAAGGGACGGCACTTTTAAAATCATTTAGGCTCTTTTGGTCTAATATTCATAATATATATATATAGATATCTATATATATAAATATATATATATATATATAGTAGTAAATATAATATATAAATATCTATATATATATATATATATGTAATGTATGTACATATATATGTATGTAAACAAAATATTTATGTATGAGTATAATTTTTCAGACAGAAAAGTGCAGTGTAGCTTTGACACCCCGTTAAAATTTACACTTAGTGTAATCGCCATCTCCAGCTTACACGAACACTGTCGAGTGTATGGCCTGCAGTTTTTGAATGAAATCGAAATCGCATCGCACAAAACCCCATCGCAAGTTAACAGTTAGCTTGGGGGGTGTTTGTTTGGTTTTTGTTAGCCTGTTCTGCATTCGATCGATGCAGCGCCAGTCTAAGGTAACGGCAATCTGATTCTGCATTAGTTAATATGTTCTCCTCCCCACCCTCATCCAACCCATCCCTGACAACATTGCAGTCCATCATATCGCTGAACCTACCAGCCTCAGACACACCCGTCCTCCCCCCCCCCTCCCCCTCATCCCCTCTCCCGCCAGTTCCCCCTGCTTCTCATTTAACTGCTCTCTTTCGTTCTTCTTCGTGATGTAACTTGCAAATGCGCGACCCCCCCCACCCCCCCCCCCCCCCCCCCAGTATCACTGAGTGTGCATGGGCTGACATTGGTTCCCTTGGTCATCTTCTCACAGCCCCAGCCTGGCAGAAATGCCTACGCGCGTTTTCCGTTTGTCAGGAAGCGGTTTAATTTTGCCTTGCTCTCTCGTCGCTGTCTCTCCTTGTCTCATGTCTCTGTCTGTCTTCTGTCGCGCCAGTCTGTCTGTCCTCTGTCTTCTCTCTCTCTCTCTCTCTCGCTCCATGTCTCTCTCTGCTCTCCAGCTCTCTCTCTGTCCGTCTTGTGTCTGTCTCTCTCTCCTCAATTCACTGTCTATCTTTCTGTGTCGTCTGTGTCTGTCCTCTCTCTCCTTCCACTCCTCTCCTTCACTCTTCCTTCTCCTCTCTCTCTCTCACCTCTCTCGTCTGCTCTTCTCTCTCTCTCTCTCTCTCTCTCTCTCAAAATGTACATGCAACTTACTGCTTAACTATAAACCGTTAATAATAATAATGATGATACGCCTTTTCAAAAAACCCCCAGTTGGTCAGTCCAGCGGACATCAGCGGTAAGCAAAACAGTCAGCATCACGAATTATCATACGAGTTGGCAATAGAAAAACAAGACAACGTTATATTATACGTCATTCGAACAAACTCCAGTCCAACAGAACTACCAATTTTTTCTGGTACAAACTGGGACAGGAATTGTCCCTGAACGAATTCAGATCGTCTTATTGAAGAAAGTACTGCTATTGAATTCAGATTCGACTTATGGCGAAGGAAAGTATTGGTATTTTAATCAGTTAACTGCAACTGAACTTACCGTGAGTCGGGCTAGCTGCTTAATTAGTGACTGTGACGGGGAAGGGGGTGGGAGTAAGAATAGTAAAGAGAGCAGTTCTGAATTGTGTAAGACTAAAAACAAAAACGGTGGAGACAGACATTCAAAGCGTAGTCCTATTAGTGCCAAGAAAGGGCATTGTGACAGAGTTCCAACATGTCATCAAGTCCGTTGCTATTTTAAAAGGCACTCAGCGCGCATGCATGCAAAAAACGTCTGCCATCACACAGCACATTATACAATAGGCTTGGTACTCGACATGTGGAAAACGCACACTGTACAGGTACAGTCTACATTACCTACCCATAACATCCAGGCGTGACCACTCGTACATCACAAAACATATCAGATAGAGTAGTCTTCATCATGCCATCACCTCAGGTCAAGACCATACGGATACGATTGACAAGAAATATAAGAAAAGATAAAGTATGATATGATAATAAAGATATACTTTGATAAGGATAAGATAAAAGAAGACAGGAAAAGTATAGACATGATAAGAAGATGAGAAGATAAGCAAGGTTAGATAAAGCAAGACAAGAACGGAATAAGATTTAAGTATGATATGATACAGTATGATAAGATAGATAAAAGAAGGCAGGATCATAGTTAAAGACAGATAAGAAGAGAGAAGACTAAGGTAAGGTAAGATTCAAACAAACAAGGTGAGATAAGAATAAGCAAGGCCAAGTAAAAAAAACAAGGTAAGTAAGGGTAAGGATGAGAAAAGGAGAGAGGATAAATGATAAGGTAATGTAAGGTAAAGAAAGGCAAGCTAAGTAAGTTAATGTAAGATAAGGCAAGATCAATCCGGTCAGTTCAATCAGATTCAGATGAAACAGACGAGACAAGACAAGACCGCGGCAAAGGGAGGACACCACAAGCTAGGTATAAACAAGATCAGCTAAGGCTAAACAAGACAGAACAAGACAATACAAGACAAAATTAAAGAAAATAGAATAAACAGATAAAATATAAGACAAACAATCATCATTAAAAAAACACACAACGAAATAATGTCGGAAGTGTGTATTATCACGAATGGACCGTATATTATATATGGATAAACCGGAAATTGAACATACCTATCTGATATAAAGACCACACACACACACATACACACACGCACTCAAGCACGCACGCACCACGCACCACGCGCCACGTACGCACGCTACGCCCAGCACGCACGCACGCACGCACGCACACACACACACACACACACACACACACCCACACACACACACACAGAATAAAAGAGAAAAAAAAAAAGAATCAAAGAAAGAAACATTGTTTGAAAAAGGGAGATGGGGGTTTAAGACAATTCATAAAAAGTATAAATGATAACAGTGATAAAATGAATGATGTATGCTGCTTGCAGGCTGATGATGAGATTATGATGATGACACGACACGACACCGATGATGATGATGATGATGATGATGATGATGATGAGATGAATGATGATTATTGTTATAAAATCACGGTCATACATCATCATCACATCAACATCATCAATCATCATTTGATAACAATAAAATAGGATAATAATATGATAATGAGTGATTATCATAATAAATAAATATGATGAAAGAAATAATGATGTATTGATGAGATATGATGAAGTATGGATGACCATGAGAATAATATTAATAATAATAATAATTCTAATAATAATAATAATAATAATAATAATAATAATATAATAAATAATAATAATAACATAACGATTAATCATATTAAGAAAAAGAAGAATAATGAAAAAAAAGATGATGATGATGATGAATGATGATGATGA
>CM031596.1:84840769-84843269 GCA_018398815.1 Conus ventricosus | reverse complement strand
GTGTTTCTCTGAGTGGCGTGTGTGATTGTTAAATTTCACCAGTTTGAGGGGGGGGGGGGGGGGGGGGGGGATTCTAAATTGTTTATACATAAAACAAGTATTGTATTAGTTTCTTTCCCTTTTTTGAGAAAATGGCGTGGCATTAGATGATTTGACTGCAGTTGGATGGAAAAGTGATAAACGTGAACCGTGTACCAAGACCAACATGGCAACCGGAATATTGCCACCCTGCTTTTTGTTTTCATTAATTCAGAGACATGTGGAGGAAGTTCTTTCTTTCTTGAAGTTCAACAAGTAAATGTTGCACTTGTTGTAGTCGACTTCCAGTGGGTGAAATATTACTTTAGATGTGTTGACTGCAGTTTGGATGGAAAAGTGACTGACACTAGTAACAGTGAACTGTGTACTAAGACCACCCTGCCTTCGTTTTCATTAATCATGTGATGTTAGACCTGGAGGTAGTTCTTTCTTGAAGTTCAACAAGTAAATGTTGCACTTGTGGAGTTGAAGTCGATCACCAGAGGGTGGAATACTACTTTAGTCTCACGGAAGCCACCTCGAAAAGAAAAAAGAAAACAAATGTTTCTTTTCCAAAGAATCGTGCTTAACAGTTGAGTTGTTAACTCAAACACTAATCATGTTCAACCGAAACATTACCCTATTGGTCCGTGTGACTACACTGTTCCAGTTTCATACATTCATCTTAGACAACAAACCTGTTCAGAAAACAGATGTAAATCAGACTGGCTTCTATGTAAAACAAGTGTGCAGAATACACGGGACAAAGTACTCCTTGTTTGTTCGAGCAATATCTGCCACCAACCAACGCGGCACCCAAAACTTCCCACAGTCAGAAACAAACACTACTCTACCTCGGTGCCTTACTACTTGCCCAGAGCTCTGCACCCGAACCAAATCCAGGCCCAAACCAAAGTAGTGCTCATAGTGCCAACGAAACTGCTTCAGCTAGTGTGCATTATCATTGTGGTGACTGTTCCATTACTGTGGGATGGGATGACAGGGGTGTTGAGTGTGAGACATGTGGCCTATGGTTCCACGCCCACTGTCAAGGCATAGGAGCTGAAACTTATGAAGGGTTGAACAATTCACAAGTCCATTGGTTCTGCTCTAATTGCGGCAACCCAAACAGTGTGATGGTGTGGACTCTGAGACATGGACAACTCTTCCAGATCCTCAGCTGAAACATCCTGCAACACACCAATAAAAGGCACTTTCCAGCCTGAACACACATGTACTCCCACTACAGCTAGCCTACAAGACAAACGACCGAAAAGACCCTTGCGCATTGTCAACATAAACTTCAGGTCTGTCACTGGCAAGAAAGCTGAATTCGATTATCTTTTAGATAGTGTAAGACCAGATATACTGTTTGGTACAAAAACCCACCCAGACTCCGAAATCCGGGACTGTGAGATCATTGACACATGTCTGGTCAATAACAGAGGTACAATGAGCGGCGACCTTTGATTTTCACCATCATCCACACGGCTTCATTGACAAAAGACATGGCTACAAAGTCTACCGAAAGGATCGTGCAGGGGGTGTAGGGGTGGGTGGGGGTGGGTGGGGGTGGGGTCTTGATTCTTGTGAAAGAAACCCTGCATAGAATGGTTGCCAAGGAACTTGAGACAAACTGTGAAGCCGTGTGGGTGATAGCGAAAATCAAAGGCCGTCGCTCGTTGTGCCTCTGTTCGTACTATCGACCAAACAACAAGGACAACACAAGCTGACAAAACTAAAGCAACATGGTGACGTGAGTGAATCTGTTAAACGTTGTGCTGAAGTGGTGTCTGTTTAGTTCTCCGTTTTAATTGTTTGTTTATGGAAAGTGTTATTTTGTCTTGCCTTAATTTTGTTTAAAGATTTTAGATTAATAATAATATTACAAATGTATATATGTAATCGATGCCGAAGAACAGGTTGGATTCCACGAAAGCAGAAGTGCCATCATAATCGCTTGTCATACGGCAAATGCATTTGCTATTTATCACCTGCATAATGTATAGCACAAAATACCCCTCCACTTTAGTCATATTGAATTTCTAGCAAATTCTTCTACTTTTTATGAATCTTCATCCCCTTCAGTGGAGCTTTTTATTCTTTAGACAAGATTTTTACTTCCTCCTCATCCACACACACACACACACACACACACACACACACACACACACACACACACACACACACACACACATGCGCGCGCGCGCACGCACACACACACACACACACACACACACACACACACACACACACACACACACACACACACACACACACACACACACACACACACACACACACACACGCACGCACGCACGCACGCACGCACGCACGCACGCACACACACATACACACACGCACACACGCACACAAGCCCATACACACTCATACACAGATTTTATGAATTCTTTCGTTTGGCCTCTGTTGTTATCAAGACGACCAGTTTCTCTTGGAAATATAGCGTCAGTCTTGCGGAGCA
>CM031596.1:84833269-84835769 GCA_018398815.1 Conus ventricosus | reverse complement strand
CCAGAAGGCCATTGACGTACCATACCCTAACTCTGTACCCAGAAGGCCATTGATGTACCATACCGTAACTCTACCCAGAAGGCCATTGACATGCTATACCGTAACTCTGTACCCAGAAGGCCATTGATGTACCATACCGTAACTCTGTACCCAGAAGGCCATTGACATGCCATACCGTAACTCTACCCAGAAGGCCATTGACACGCCATACCGTAACTCTACCCAGAAGGCCATTGACATGCCATACCGTAACTCTGTACCCAGAAGGCCATTGACACGCCATACCGTAACTCTACCCAGAAGGCCATTGACATGCCATACCGTAACTCTACCCAGAAGGCCATTGACATGCCATACCGTAACTCTAACCAGAAAGCCATTGACACGCCATACTGTAACTCTACCCAGAAGGCCATTGACATGCCATACCGTAACTCTACCCAGAAGGCCATTGACATGCCATACCGTAACTCTACCCAGAAGGCCATTGACATGCCATACCGTAACTCTACCCAGAAGGCCATTGACATGCCATACCGTAACTCTACCCAGAAGGCCATTGACATGCCATACCGTAACTCTACCCAGAAGGCCATTGACACGCCATACCGTAACTCTACCCAGAAGGCCATTGACACGCCATACCGTAACTCTACCCAGAAGGCCATTGACATGCCATACCGTAACTCTACCCAGAAGGCCATTGACATGCCATACCGTAACTCTACCCAGAAGGCCATTGACATGCCATACCGTAACTCTACCCAGAAGGCCATTGACATGCCATACCGTAACTCTACCCAGAAGGCCATTGACATGCCATACCGTAGCTCTGCCCAGAAGGCCATTGACATGCCATACTGTAACTCTACCCAGAAGGCCATTGACATGCCATACCGTAACTCTACCCAGAAGGCCATTGACATGCTATACCGTAACTCTACCCAGAAGGCCATTGACATGCCATACCGTAACTCTACCCAGAAGGCCATTGATGTGCCATACCGTAACTCTACCCAGAAGGCCATTGACATGCCATACCGTAACTCTACCCAAAGGGCCATTGTGTGCCATACTGTAACTCTACCCAGAAGGCCATAGGTGTGCTGTACTGTAACTCTACCCAGAAGGCCATAGGTGTGCTATACCGTATGTTGTTAAGGTGTTAAACAATGTGTAAGCTGGTCCACACACACACTGCATCCTTACATTGTATATGGGATAGAAATAGGTTATTAAAGACACGCACGCACACACACACCACACACACACACACACACACACACACACACACACACACACACACACACACACACACACACACACACACACACACACACACGCGCGCGCGCGCGCGCACGCACGCAAGCACGCACACACGCATGTTCGCACGCACGCTTACCCTCAACGCCACCACTACATTACATCATACCATATCACACTACACCACACGAGAGAGAGAGAGAGAGAGAGAGAGAGAGAGAGAGAGAGAGAGAGAGAGAGAGAGAGAGAGAGAGAGAGAGAGAGAGAGAGAGAGAGAGAGAGAGACACTTTTGACACTTTTGACACTTTGATATTTTATTGTCATTACCAAACAGGTCTTTTGACAAGGGGGGAGAGGTAACAGAACAATAACATTTCCCTCTTCCTTTCCTGCAAACAAATAGTACACATTCATTCCTAAGGTGCACCAAATCAAAGGTTAAAAACAAATATATTCATAACATTTACTTATGTCCTCACGCACAGGAGTAATGCGATTAGGAAAAAAAAAAAAAAAAAAAAAAGACTAACTCGACCATCCACTCGTTCAAATGATGACAATGTATCTTACTGATCTCTTCCACTTGCGATGAATGATAATATTCATTCAGATATCTCTTATAATGCATTATTTTAAATTTCCCTATCCTCCATCTGTCTAATTTTCAATGCTTCTGCGATGAATTTCGCAACTGATTTAATTACAAGTTCATCATCTGATGATAACACGACTGCAACATTTTGTCTTTTCGCTATATCTAACTGGAAAAGTGAACAATTTGTCCGCACTTCATTATAAGCAGTACAGTGGAACAGAAAGTGTTCTTCGTCATCAATAATGTGCCTACATGCAGGACAAGGAAATTCTGTGGATGTTTCACATTCAAACCATCTTTTGTTTGCATTAAACCTAAAGTTCTCAACCTAAATCTTGCGTAATTTATTCTGTGCCATCTATCTGTTATGACATTGAGAAACTTTTCAGAATGAAACACATTCTTAAATGAGAAAAACCAGCGATATTTTTCTTTACTTTCCATATCTGAGTGCCAATTCTGTTTAAAAGAACAAATAAGCCTGTCTTTAAATTCCGCAATAAACTGATGCTCATTCCCTACTTCCTGGGCCATCCACACTATTCCAAAACCCTGTTCTGAAAGGACTTTCTTTACTTTATGAGCCCAGTTTTCTTTACCTTTTTCCATTTCTAAAAGCATCATATCATAGGCTTGCCTGC
>CM031596.1:84800769-84823269 GCA_018398815.1 Conus ventricosus | reverse complement strand
ACAATTTCGTGTGAAAAGTAGAAATATAAAAAATATCCTCAAGACCAATGCTGGGGCAAGTTTTGGAAAGAAACCGCAAAAGGGCTAAAATAAACAAACTAATAAATTCAAGGATGTACCGCACCCTTTTCCCCTTACAAAAAAGCTTTGGGGTTTCAAAAAGCAAAATATTAATTATAAACAAAGCTTGCTCTTTTGTCTTTTGATTGAAGAAATAGGGAGATAACATTCTTCTCAGTGGCAGATGATTCGCCTAATAACAGTATTCTTGAGGGGTGAATGGGGGAAAAAAAAAACAAATGCTTTTCCAAAATGACCTCAGCAAGCTTTATTCTCCAAGGGGGGGACACCCCCTAGGAGGGAAACTCACTAAAAAAACCCTGGCAATACCCATATTTCGAAACTTGGGGGGTTTCTCCTCGTGACCGCGGAAAGTGGGAATTTGACCCTCTGCCTTTTTGTTTTAAAAAAGAATGCAACCTAGAAAAGGTTGGTGTGCAATCCGAATTTTTTTTTGATTTTCAAAAAAACCCAAACCAAAGGGCCATCCAAGAAGCAAAAGAAAATCAAAAAAGCAAAAAAGCTCAATTTGTTAAAAATAGAAAATTTAAAAAAAAATCCCTAAGACCAAGTGCTAGGGCAGTTTTTGGGAAAGAACCGCAAGGGACTAAAAACAAAAAACAATAAAATTCCCGGATAAGTACCCACCCTTCCAGCAACTTTCAAGGGGAGCTTGGGTTGCAATGACTGCAAGAAATAGAATTATAAACAAAGCTTGCTCTTATGCTTAGATTGAAAAAAATAGGGGGAATAACATTTAATTTTTAGTGGCAGTGATTCTGCCTAAAAACATATGTGCTTTAGTGGGTAAGGGAAAAAAAAAAACAAATGCTTCTCAAAATGGCCCTTTGCAAGCTTATATTTTCCCAAGGGGAACAACCTCCAATAGGGGGGGAAACTCACAAAAAAACTCCCGGGCATTCCGAATTTCGAAAATTGGTGGTTTTTTCCCAGGACCGCGAAGGGTAATTGACTCCTCTCCTTTTCGTTTTTTAAAAAGAAGCAATCCCAGAAAAAGGGTTTGGGGTGCAAAACGATAGGTTTGTTGGTTTCAAAAAAAACCAAACCAAAAGGTCCTCCAAAAGCAAAAAGAAAAATAAAGACAAAACAACTACAATTTCGTGTGAAAGTAGAAAAAAAAAAAACCTTAAACACAAGTTGAGGCAGTTCTTGGGGAAGAATCCCCCAAGGGACTAAAATACAACAAACAATAAATTCAAGGATAAGTCCCCCAGTTCCACAACTTACAGAGCACTTGGTGTTGCAATGACTGCAAGAAATATTGAATTTTAAACAAAACTTTCTCTTTTGCTTAGATTTAAGAAAAGGGGGGGATAACATTCAATCGCAGTGGGAGTGATTCGCCTAAAAAACGTATTTCTGGTGGGTAAGGGGAAAAATAAAACAAATGCTTCCAAAATGAGCCTTCAGCAAATTATTTCTCCAAGGGGGAGAATTCCCCCAATAGGGGGGAAACCACAAAAAATAACTCCGGCATATCCGAAAATTTTAAACTGGTGGTTTCTCCCATACCCCGGAAGTGGTTTTGACCCCTGCCTTTCTGTTTAAAAAATGCAAACCTAGAAAAAATTGGGGGCAAAACTAGTAGTTTGTTGAGTTTTTAAAAAACCAACAAAGGTGCCACCAAAAAGCAAAAAAAAAACATAAAAGAGCAAAAAAACTACAATTTCGTGTGAAAAGTAGAAAATATAAAAAGTATCCTCTAAGACACAAGTCTGAGGGAAGTTCTTGGGAAGAACCGCAAGGGGTAAAAACAACAAACTAATAAATTCCAAGGATAATACCGCACCTTTTCCCGCACTTACAAGCACTTGGTGTTTCAAGACGCAAAAATATTGATTATAAACAAAGCTTGCTTAGTCTTAGATTTAAAAAATAGGGGGGGGATAACTTCAATCGCATGCAAAGATTCGCCCAACTAACAGTATTGTTGATGGGAAGGGGGGGAAAAATAAAACAAAGCTTCCAAAATGACCTTCACAAGCTTATATTCTCCAAGGGGAGACATCCTCCAATAGGGAGGGAACTCACTAACATATAACTCCTGGTCATTACGATATTTCGAAACTTGGTGGTTTTCCTCAGTGACCGCGGAAAGGGTAATTTGACTCCTCTCCTTTTCTGTTTTAAGAGAATGCAATCCAGAAAAGGTTGGTGTGCATACCGTAGTATGTTTGTTGAGTTTTCAAAAAACCAACCAAGGTCCATCCAAGAAGCAAAAGAAAATCATAAAAGAGCAAAACAAGCTACAATTTCGTGTGAAAAGTAGAAAATATAAAAAGATATCCCTAAGACACAAGTGCGAGGGCAAGTTCTTGAATGAATCCGCAAGGACTAAAATACAACAAACTAATAAATTCCAAGATAAGTACCGCACCGTTCCAGCAACTTACAGAGCAGCTTGTGTTGCAATGACTGCAAGAAATATTGAATTAAAACAAAGTTGCTCTTTCTTAGATTGAAGAAATAGGGGAATAACATTCATATCTCTGCAGAGATTCTGCTAACTAACAGTATTCTGATGGGTAATGGGGAAAAATAAAACAAATGCTTCTCAAAATGAGCCTTCAGCAAGCTTATATTCTCCAAGGGGAGACATCCTCCAATAGGGAGGGAAACTCACTAACATATAACTCCTGGTCATATACCGATATTTCGAAACTTGGTGGTTTCTCCTCAGTGACCGCGGAAAGTGGTAATTTGACTCCTCTGCCTTTTCTGTTTTAAGAAGAATGCAATCCTAGAAAAGGTTGGTGTGCAATACCTAGATGTTTTTGAGTTTTCAAAAAACCAACCAAAGGTGCCATTCCAATAAGCAATAAGAAATTATCATAAAAAGCAAAACAAGCTACAATTTTCGTGGGAAAAGTAGAAAATAAAAAAGATATCCACTAAGACCAATTGCTGACGGCAAGTTGCTTGGAATGAATCCGCATGGGACTAAAAAAACAAACTAATAAATTCCAAGGATAAGTACCGGCACCGTTCCAGCAACTTACAGAGCTGCTTGGTGTTTGCAATGACTGCAGAAATATTGAATTATAAACAAAGCTTGGTCTCTTTATGTCGTAGATTGAAGAAATAGGGGGAGATAAGCATTCATATCTGCAGTGGCAGAATGATTCGCCTACTAACAGTAATGTGCTTGAGTGGGGTGAATGGGGAAAAATAAAACAAAGCGGCTTCTCAAAATGAGCCTTCAGCAAGCTTATATTCTCCAAGGGAGACATCCTCCAATAGGGAGGGGAAACTCACTAACATATAATCTCCTGGTCATATATCCCGATAATTTCGAAACTTGGTGGTTCTCCTCATGACCGCGGAAAAGTGGTATTTTGACTCCTCTGTCTGCCTTTCTGTTTTAAGAAGCAATGGCAATCCTAAGAAAAGGTTGGTGTGCAAATACGTAGTCTGTTTGTTTGAGTTTTCAAAAAACCAAACAAAGGTGCGCATCCAAGAAGCAAAAGAAAATCATAAAAGAGCAAAACAAGCTACATTTTCGTGTGAAAAAGTAGAAAATATAAAAAGAATCCCTAAGACAAGGGGGGTGGGGGTGGGGGGGGGGGAGGGGGTGGGGGGTGGGTGGGGGGGGGGGTGGGGGGGGGGCTTGGCTGAGGCAGTTCTGGAAATGAAGCCGCAAGGGACTAAAATACAACTTACTATTAAATTCCAAGGAGAAGTACCGGCACCGTTCCAGCAACTACAGAGTCAGCTTGGTGTTGCAATGACTGCAAGAAAATATGAAATTATAAACAAAAGCCTTGCTCTTAGGTCTAGATTGAAAAAGAGGGGAGATAAGCATTCATATCTGCTTGGGCAGATGATTCTGCCTAACTAACCGATGTGCTTTGAGTGGGTGAATGGGGATAAATAAAACAAAAGCTTCTCTAAAATGAGTCCCTGTCAGCAAGCTTTTATTCTCCAAGGGGAGACATCCTCCCAATAGGGAGGGAAACTCACTACATATAACTCACTCCTGGTCATATCCGATATTTCCAAACGTGGTGGTTTTCTCCGCAGTGACACGAAAGGTGGTAATTTGACTCCTCTGGCTTTTGCTGTTTTAAGAAGCAATGCAAGCCAGAAAAGGTTTGGTGTGCAATACCGTAGTATGTTTGTTGAGTTTTCAAAAACCAACCAAAGGTGCCCATCCACGAAGCAAAAAGAAAATCATAAAAGAGCAAAACAAGCTACAATTTCGGTGTGAAAAGTAGAAATATAAAAAGATATCCTCTAAGACACCAATGCTGAGGGCAAGTTTCTTGAATGAATCCGCAAGGGACAATAATAACAACAAACTAATAATTCCAAGGATAAGTACCGCACCGTTCCAGCAACTACAGAGCACTTGGTGTTGCAATGACGCAAGAAATATTGAATTATACACAAAGCTTGCTCTATGTCGTACATTGAAGAATAGGGGAGATAAGCGCATTCATATCTGCAGTGGCAGATGATGCGCTAACTAACAGATGTGCTTGATGGGTGAATGGGGAAAAATAAAACAAATGCTTCTCAAAATGAGCCGTCAGCAAGCTTATATTCTCCAAGGGGAGACATCCTCCAATAGGAGGAACCTCACTAACATGATAACTCTGGTCATATACGATATTTTCGAAACGTGGTGGTTTCTCCTCATGACCGGCGGAAAAGTGGTAATTTGACTCCTCTGCCTATTCTGTTTAAGAAGAATGCAATCCTAAAAAGGTTGGTGTGCACTAACCTGTAGTAGGTTTGTTGAGTTTTCAAAAACCAACCAAACGGTGCCATCCAAGAAGCAAAAGAAAATCATAAAAAGCAAAACAAGCTACATATCGTGTGAAAATAGAAAAATATACAAAGATATCCTCTAAGACACAAGTGCGAGGAAGAGCAGAAGTTCTTGGAATGGAATCCGCACGGGACTAAAATACAACAAACAATAAATACCAAGGATTAAGTACCGCCGCACCGGTCCCACGCAACTTCCAGAGCAGCTTGGGTTGCAATGAACTGGCAAGAAATATTGAATTATAAACTAAGCTTGCTCTTATGTCTAGAGTGAAGAAGAGGGGAGATAAGCATTCATATCTCAGTGGGGCAATGATTCTGCCTAACTAACAGTAGGTGCTTGAGTGGGTAATGGGAAAAAAAAAACAAATGTTCTCAAAATAGCCTTCAGCAAGCTTATTATTCTCCAAGCCGGGAGACATCCTCCAATAGGGAGGGAAACTCACTAACATATAACTCCTGGTCATATACCGATATTTCGAAACTTGGTGGTTTCCTCCTCAGAGACCGCGAACAAGTGAGTAATTTGACTCCTCTGCCTTTTCTGTATTAAGAAGAATGCAATCCTAGAAAAGGTTGGGTGTGCCATACCGTAGTAGTTTGTGAGTTTTCAAAAACCAACCAAAGGTGCCATCACGAAGCCGCAAAGAAAATCAAAAAAATCAAACAAGCTACAATTTCGTGTGAAAAGTAAAAATATAAAAAGATATCCTCAAGACCAAGGCTGAGGGCAAGTTCTTGGAATGAATCCGCAAAGGGAGCTAAAATATCAACGAAACTAATAAATTCCAAGGATAATGTACCGCGCACTTCCAGCACCTTCCAGAGCAGCTTGTGTTTGGCAATGACTCAAGAAATATTGAATTATAAACAAAGCTTGCTCTTATTGTCTTAGAATTGAAGAAATAGGGGGAGATAAGCATATCATATCTCAGTGCAGATAATCTGCCTAACTAACAGTATGTGCTGAGTGGGTGAATGGGAAAAATAAAACAAATGGCTTCTCAAAATGGAATGCCTTCCGCAAGCTTATATTCTCCAAGGGAGACATCCTCCAATAGGGAGGGAAAACTCCACTGAACATATAGACTCCCGTCATAGTACCGATATTTCGAAACTTGGTGGTTTCTCCTCAGTGACCGCGGAAAGTGTAATTTGACTCCTCTCTGCCTTTTCTGTTTTAAGAAGAATGCAATCCGAGAAAAGGTTGGGTGCAATACCGTAGTAATGTTTGTTTGAGTTTTCAAAAAACCCAACCAAAGGTGGCCAATCCAAGAAGCAAAAGAAAATCATAAAAGAGCAAAACAAGCACAATTTCGGGGGGAAAAGTAGAAAATAAAAAGAGAATCCTCTAAGACCCAAGTGCTGAGGCAAGCTCTTGGAATGAATCCGCAAGGGACATAAAATACAACAAACTAATAAATTCGCAAGGATAAGTACCGCACCGTTCCAGCAAACTGTACAGGAGCAGCTTTGGTGTTGCAAGACGGCAAAGAAATATTGAATTATAAACAAAGCTACTCTTATGTCTTAGATTGAAGAAATAGGGAGATAATCATTCATAAGATCTGCAGTGGCAGATGATTCTGCCTAACTAACATAGTGCTTGAGTGGGTGAATGGGGAAAAATAAAACAAATGCTTCTCCAAGACTAGGTAGATGACAGCGCTTGGCAGTGCGGCCAAGCTTATATTCTCCAAGGGGAGACATCCTCCAATAGGGAGGAAACTCACTAACATATAACTCCTGGTCATATACCGAATTTCGAACTTGGTGGTTCTCCTCAGTGACCGCGGGAAAGTGTCATTTGAACATCCTCTGCCTTGTCTGTTTTAAAAGAATGCAATCCTAGAAAAGTTGGTGTGGCATAACCGTGTATGTTTGTTGAGTTTTCAAAAACCAACCAAAGTGCCATCCAAGCAAAGAAAAATCATAAAGAGCAAAACAAGCTACAATTCGTCACGTCGTGTAAAAGAGAAAAGTATAAAAAGATATCCTCTAAACACAAGTGCTGAGGGCTTAGTCTTTGATTGAATCCGCAAGGGAGCAAATAAACAAACTATAAATTCCAAGGAAGTCCGCCCTTTCCGCAACTTACAGGCGCTTGGTGTTGGCAATGACTGCAAAAATATTGAATTATAAAAGCTTGCTCTATGTCTAGCATTGAAGAAATAGGGGGAATAAGCATTCATATCTGCATGGCAGATCGATTTGCTAATAACATATGTGCTTGTGGGTGAATGGGGAAAAATAACAAATCTTTCAAAATGAAGCTTCAGCAAAGTTATATTCTCCTAGGGGAGACATCCTCAATAGGAGGGAAACTCACTAACATTAACCTCCTGGTCATATACCGATATTTCGAAAACTGGTGGTTTCTCCTCAGTGACCGCGGAAAGGTAATTTGACTCCTCTGCCTTTTCTGTTTTAAGAAGAATGCAATCCTAAAAAGGTTGGTGTGCAATACCGTAGTATGTTTTTGAGTTTCCAAAAACCAACCAAAGGTGCCATCCAAGAAGCAAAAGAAAATCATAAAGAGCAAAACAAGCTACATTTCGTGTGAAAAGTAGAAAATATAAAGATATCTCTAAGGACAAATGCTGCGGGCAAGTTCTTGAATGAATCGCAAGGGACAAAAACAACAAACTAATAAATTCCAAGGATAATACCGTGCACCCCGGTTCCAGCAACTTACAGAGCAGCTTGGGTTGCAAGACTGCAAGAAATTTGAATTATAAACAAAGCTTGCTCTTATGTCTTAGATTGAAGAAATAGGGGGAATAAGCATTCATATTGCAGTGGCAGATGATTCTGCCTAATAACATTGCTTGAGTGGTGTGAATGGGGAAAATAAAACAAATGCTCTCAAATGAGCCTTCAAACAAGCTTATATTCTCCAAGGGGAGACATCCTCCAATAGGGAGGGAAACTCACTACATATAACTCCTGGTCATATACCGATATTTCGAACTTGGTGGTTTCTCCTCAGTGACCGCGGAAAGTGGTAATTGACTCCTCTGCTTTCTGTTTAAGAAGAATGCAATCTAGAAAGGTTGGTGTGCAATACCGTAGTATGTTTGTGAGTTTCAAAAAACAACCAAAGGTGCCATCCAAGAAGCAAAAGAAATCATAAAGAGCAAAACAAGCTACAATTCGTGTGAAAAGTAGAAAATATAAAAAGATATCCTCTAAGACACAAGTGCT
Source organism: Conus ventricosus (assembly GCA_018398815.1). Lineage (NCBI taxonomy): Eukaryota > Metazoa > Mollusca > Gastropoda > Neogastropoda > Conidae > Conus > Conus ventricosus. The sequence goes on along the minus strand of CM031596.1, from coordinate 84,815,214 downwards.
GAGGGCAAGTTCTTGGAATGAATCCGCAAGGGACTAAAATACAACAAACTAATAAATTCCAAGGATAAGTACCGCACCGTTCCAGCAACTTACAGAGCAGCTTGGTGTTGCAATGACTGCAAGAAATATTGAATTATAAACAAAGCTTGCTCTTATGTCTTAGATTGAAGAATAGGGGAGATAAGCATTCATATCTTGCAGTGGCAGATGAAATTTTGCCTAACTAACAGTATGTGCTTGAGTGGGTGAATGGGGAAAAATAAAACAAATGCTTCTCAAAATGAGCCTTCAGCAAGCTTATATTCTCCAAGGGGGAGACATCCTCCAATAGGGAGGGAAACTCACTACATATAACTCTGGTCATATACCGATATTTCGAAACTTGGTGGGTTTTTCCTCAGTGACCCCCGGAAAGTGGTAATTTGACTCCTCTGCCTTTTCTGTTTAAGAAGAATGCAATCCTAGAAAAGGTTGGTGTGCAATACCGTAGTATGTTTGTTGAGTTTTCAAAAAACAACCAAAGGTGCCATCCAAGAAGCAAAAGAAATCATAAAAGAGCAAAACAAGCTACAATTTCGTGTGAAAAGTAGAAAATATAAAAAGAATCCTCTAAGACACAAGTGCTGAGGGCAAGTTCTTGGAATGAATCCGCAAGGGACTAAAATACAACAAACTAATAAATTCCAAGGATAAGTACCGCACCGTTCCAGCAACTTACAGAGCAGCTTGGTGTTGCAATGACTGCAAGAAATATGAATTATAAACAAAGCTTGCTCTTATGTCTTAGATTGAAGAAATAGGGGGAGATAAGCATTCATATCTGCAGTGGCAGATGATTCTGCCTAACTAACAGTATGTGCTTGAGTGGGTGAATGGGGAAAAATAAAACAAATGCTTCTCAAAATGAGCCTTCAGCAAGCTTATATTCTCCAAGGGGGAGACATCCTCCAATAGGGAGGGAAACTCACTAACATATAACTCCTGGTCATATACCGATATTTCGAAACTTGGTGGTTTCTCCTCAGTGACCGCGGAAAGTGGTAATTTGACTCCTCTGCCTTTTCTGTTTTAAGAAGAATGCAATCCTAGAAAAGGTTGTGTGCAATACGTAGTATGTTTGTTGAGTTTTCAAAAAACCAACCAAAGGTGCCATCCAAGAAGCAAAAGAAAATCATAAAAGAGCAAAACAAGCTACAATTTCGTGTGAAAAGTAGAAAATATAAAAAGATATCCTCTAAGACACAAGTGCTGAGGGCAAGTTCTTGGAATGAATCCGCAAGGGACTAAAATACAACAAACTAATAAATTCCAAGGATAAGTACCGCACCGTTCCAGCAACTTACAGAGCAGCTTGGTGTTGCAATGACTGCAAGAAATATTGAATTATAAACAAAGCTTGCTCTTATGTCTTAGATTGAAGAAATAGGGGGAGATAAGCATTCATATCTGCAGTGGCAGATGATTCTGCCTAACTAACAGTATGTGCTTGAGTGGGTGAATGGGGAAAAAATAAAACAAATGCTTCTCAAAATGAGCCTTCAGCAAGCTTATATTCTCCAAGGGGGAAGACATCCTCCAATAGGGAGGGAAACTCACTAACATATTTACTCCTGGTCATATACCGATATTCGAAACTTGGTGGTTTCTCCCAGTGACCGCGGAAAGTGGTAATTTGACTCCCCTGCCTTTTCTGTTTTAAGAAGAATGCAATCCCAGAAAAGGTTGGTGTGCAATACCGTAGTATGTTTGTTGAGTTTTCAAAAAACCAACCAAAGGTGCCATCCAAGAAGCAAAAGAAAATCATAAAAGAGCAAAACAAGCTACAATTTCGTGTGAAAAGTAGAAAATATAAAAAGATATCCTCTAAGACACAAGTGCTGAGGGCAAGTTCTTGGAATGAATCCGCAAGGGACTAAAATACAACAAACTAATAAATTCCAAGGATAAGTACCGCACCGTTCCAGCAACTTACAGAGCAGCTTGGTGTTGCAATGACTGCAAGAAATATGAATTATAACAAAGCTGCTCTTATGTCTTAGATTGAAGAAATAGGGGGAGATAAGCATTCATATCTGCAGTGGCAGATGATTCTGCCTAACTAACAGTATGTGCTTGAGTGGGTGAATGGGGAAAAATAAAACAAATGCTTCTCAAAATGAGCCTTCAGCAAGCTTATATTCTCCAAGGGGGAGACATCCTCCAATAGGGAGGGAAACTCACTAACATATAACTCCTGGTCATATACCGATATTTCGAAACTTGGTGGTTTCTCCTCAGTGACCGCGGAAAGTGGTAAATTTGACTCCTCTGCCTTTTCTGTTTTAAGAAGAATGCAATCCTAGAAAAGGTTGGTGTGCAATACCGTAGTATGTTTGTTGAGTTTTCAAAAAAACCAACCAAAGGTGCCATCCAAGAAGCAAAAGAAAATCATAAAAGAGCAAAACAAGCTACAATTTCGTGTGAAAAGTAGAAAATATAAAAAGATATCCTCTAAGACACAAGTGCTGAGGGCAAGTTCTTGGAATGAATCCGCAAGGGACTAAAATACAACAAACTAATAAATTCCAAGGATAAGTACCGCACCGTTCCAGCAACTTACAGAGCAGCTTGGTGTTGCAATGACTGCAAGAAATATTGAATTATAAACAAAGCTTGCTCTTATGTCTTAGATTGAAGAAATAGGGGGAGATAAGCATTCATATCTGCAGTGGCAGATGATTCTGCCTAACTAACAGTATGTGCTTGAGTGGGTGAATGGGGAAAAATAAAACAAATGCTTCTCAAAATGAGCCTTCAGCAAGCTTATATTCTCCAAGGGGGAGACATCCTCCAATAGGGAGGGAAACTCACTAACATATAACTCCTGGTCATATACCGATATTTCGAAACTTGGTGGTTTCTCCTCAGTGACCGCGGAAAGTGGTAATTTGACTCCTCTGCCTTTTCTGTTTTAAGAAGAATGCAATCCTAGAAAGGTTGGTGTGCAATACCGTAGTATGTTTGTTGAGTTTTCAAAAAACCAACCAAAGGTGCCATCCAAGAAGCAAAAGAAAATCATAAAAGAGCAAAACAAGCTACAATTTCGTGTGAAAAGTAGAAAATATAAAAAGATATCCTCTAAGACACAAGTGCTGAGGGCAAGTTCTTGGAATGAATCCGCAAGGGACTAAAATACAACAAACTAATAAATTCCAAGGATAAGTACCGCACCTTTCCAGCAACTTACAGAGCAGCTTGGTGTTGCAATGACTGCAAGAAATATTGAATTATAAACAAAGCTTGCTCTTATGTCTTAGATTGAAGAAATAGGGGGAGATAAGCATTCATATCTGCAGTGGCAGATGATTCTGCCTAACTAACAGTATGTGCTTGAGTGGGTGAATGGGGAAAAATAAAACAAATGCTTCTCAAAATGAGCCTTCAGCAAGCTTATATTCTCCAAGGGGGAGACATCCTCCAATAGGGAGGGAAACTCACTAACATATAACTCCTGGTCATATACCGATATTTCGAAACTTGGTGGTTTCTCCTCAGTGACCGCGGAAAGTGGTAATTTGACTCCTCTGCCTTTTCTGTTTTAAGAAGAATGCAATCCTAGAAAAGGTTGGTGTGCAATACCGTAGTATGTTTGTTGAGTTTTCAAAAAACCAACCAAAGGTGCCATCCAAGAAGCAAAAGAAAATCATAAAAGAGCAAAACAAGCTACAATTTCGTGTGAAAAGTAGAAAATATAAAAAGATATCCTCTAAGACACAAGTGCTGAGGGCAAGTTCTTGGAATGAATCCGCAAGGGACTAAAATACAACAAACTAATAAATTCCAAGGATAAGTACCGCACCGTTCCAGCAACTTACAGAGCAGCTTGGTGTTGCAATGACTGCAAGAAATATTGAATTATAAACAAAGCTTGCTCTTATGTCTTAGATTGAAGAAATAGGGGGAGATAAGCATTCATATCTGCAGTGGCAGATGATTCTGCCTAACTAACAGTATGTGCTTGAGTGGGTGAATGGGGAAAAATAAAACAAATGCTTCTCAAAATGAGCCTTCAGCAAGCTTATATTCTCCAAGGGGGAGACATCCTCCAATAGGGAGGGAAACTCACTAACATATAACTCCTGGTCATATACCGATATTTCGAAACTTGGTGGTTTCTCCTCAGTGACCGCGGAAAGTGGTAATTTGACTCCTCTGCCTTTTCTGTTTTAAGAAGAATGCAATCCTAGAAAAGGTTGGTGTGCAATACCGTAGTATGTTTGTTGAGTTTTCAAAAAAACAACTAAAGGTGCCATCCAAGAAGCAAAAGAAAATCATAAAAGAGCAAAACAAGCTACAATTTCGTGTGAAAAGTAGAAAATATAAAAAGATATCCTCTAAGACACAAGTGCTGAGGGCAAGTTCTTGGAATGAATCCGCAAGGGACTAAAATACAACAAACTAATAAATTCCAAGGATAAGTACCGCACCGTTCCAGCAACTTACAGAGCAGCTTGGTGTTGCAATGACTGCAAGAAATATTGAATTATAAACAAAGCTTGCTCTTATGTCTTAGATTGAAGAAATAGGGGGAGATAAGCATTCATATCTGCAGTGGCAGATGATTCTGCCTAACTAACAGTATGTGCTTGAGTGGGTGAATGGGGAAAAATAAAACAAATGCTTCTCAAAATGAGCCTTCAGCAAGCTTATATTCTCCAAGGGGGAGACATCCTCCAATAGGGAGGGAAACTCACTAACATATAACTCCTGGTCATATACCGATATTTCGAAACTTGGTGGTTTCTCCTCAGTGACCGCGGAAAGTGGTAATTTGACTCCTCTGCCTTTTCTGTTTTAAGAAGAATGCAATCTAGAAAAGGTTGGTGTGCAATACCGTAGTATGTTTGTTGAGTTTTCAAAAAACCAACCAAAGGTGCCATCCAAGAAGCAAAAGAAAATCATAAAAGAGCAAAACAAGCTACAATTTCGTGTGAAAAGTAGAAAATATAAAAAGATATCCTCTAAGACACAAGTGCTGAGGGCAAGTTCTTGGAATGAATCCGCAAGGGACTAAAATACAACAAACTAATAAATTCCAAGGATAAGTACCGCACCGTTCCAGCAACTTACAGAGCAGCTTGGTGTTGCAATGACTGCAAGAATATTGAATTATAAACAAAGCTTGCTCTTATGTCTTAGATTGAAGAAATAGGGGGAGATAAGCATTCATATCTGCAGTGGCAGATGATTCTGCCTAACTAACAGTATGTGCTTGAGTGGGTGAATGGGGAAAATAAAACAAATGCTTCTCAAAATGAGCCTTCAGCAAGCTTATATTCTCCAAGGGGGAGACATCCTCCAATAGGGAGGGAAACTCACTAACATATAACTCCTGGTCATATACCGATATTTCGAAACTTGGTGGTTTCTCCTCAGTGACCGCGGAAAGTGGTAATTTGACTCCTCTGCCTTTTCTGTTTTAAGAAGAATGCAATCCTAGAAAAGGTTGGTGTGCAATACCGTAGTATGTTTGTTGAGTTTTCAAAAAACCAACCAAAGGTGCCATCCAAGAAGCAAAAGAAAATCATAAAAGAGCAAAACAAGCTACAATTTCGTGTGAAAAGTAGAAAAAGTAGAAAATATAAAAAATTCAATTTTATAATTCAATATTTCTTGCAGTCATTGCAACACCAAGCTGCTCTGTAAGTTGCTGGAACGGTGCGGTACTTATCCTTGGAATTTATTAGTTTGTTGTATATATATATATATATATATATATATATTATATATATATATATTGTGTGGGGTGTGTGTGTGTGTGTGTGTGTGTGTGTGTGTGTGTGTGTGTGTGTGTGTGTGTGTGTGTGTGTGTGTGTGTGTGTGTGCGCGCGCGTGCACGTGTGTATGTTGTGTGTGTGTATGTGTGTGTGTGTGTAGTAGTAGTAGTAGTAGTAGTAGCAGTAGCAGCAGCAGCAGCAGCAGTAGTAGTAGTAGTAGTCTATAACGATCATTGATGAGGCAGGCATGATAATTTCCGTGACTAATGTGTCATGATGATTCGTCTGGAACCGTCCGGCCAGGAAGAAGCCAATGATCTGGAAAGTCATCGCACATGTTAATAAAATTTTCATCGTTTTGCAAGGATGCAATATACTCTTAGTTAAAGGAGCGCCCTTTTGGTTTCTTTCTGATCTCACGTCGTGAAGGTTCTATTTTCATGAAAGACGCGTTCAGCATAATAACAATGTCTTCGTCTACATACACAATAGAAATAACAATCGCCTCAAGATAATCGCAACGAATGCAGTTTAGATACATGAAAAACTAACTTTAGATGACCCGCAAGCTTTGAAACACATCTGCGTGGCACGGAAGATGTCGAGTTTGTAAGGGAGTTCCCTTTAGACCCCGCTCCGTTCTCTACGTTCCGCGTCAGATCTATTCTGCTTCCGAATGTCCAGATATTAACAGTCATCTGTTGGTCGCCACTCCGTCTCCGCCACCCTGTCGCCGCCCTCTTCCTCGAATTCCAGCACCGGACTCGTTTCAGTTTCAATCTTACCCGCCTCCCTCCATCCTTCTCTCTATCTGTTAAATCATTTTCCGCCCTCATGTATACGTATTTCTAACACTATCAACGTGATGATATTCATTTGTGCGAATGATATATGAAAGCGCTTCGAGTGGTTCTGCACAAGATAAAGTGCTACATACATGATTTGATGATGATGATGATGATGATGATTATGATGGTTACTGTTATAAAAGTAATGTGTACGTGCTGGGAACAGGATTCGCCAGATTCTGTAAACTTCCTTACGATTGGTATCTAGTAAGTTGACAATTTATGTATTGAGGGTCTTTGATTGAATAGTGTGAACAAAGAAGTCTTATGGTATTTGTCTTCTCTTGAATACAGTAATTGTTCTTTGTTTGTGTGTTGTTGTTGTTATCATTACTATTATCTTTCTCATTATGAACAACACGACGCTGCTACTGCTGCTGATGTTGTTGTTGTTGTTGTTGATGATGATGATGGTGATGATGATGATGATGATGATGATAATGTTGTTGTTGTTGCTGTTTAAATGTTATGGTTTTTGTTGTCTGTTTTGTCTATGACCGTGCTATGTTCCATGGAACGGAAGCGAATTAGACAGTGGCATGGACGCCGAGACGCAGAACATTAAACGTGTCTGATGCCAGTGCTAGTGTATGGCATCTAAAATCATTTATTTGTGTTTTGGTAAACACCCTTCTTGTTGATTCTCTCTTCTCAGCAGACTAAACACCCTGCCACTTAATTATTATACTATAATGAATACCCATACAGCACCTATTCTCGGCTAGAGACCAAGCTCTAAGGGCTTTACAGTCCACACTCGTTTACACAACGGGCTGTCTACCTGGTAGTGTCGACTGAAGTGCTGCCAGCTGGCGCTTCATTCAGCCGTTTCACGTGTCATCCAGTCTGTTTCATTCAATATCGTTCACTCAATATCCTTACTTCTTTTAATCTTTCCATTTCTTACGCATGGTGCATACTATGTGTAACGTGTCATCCATACCAACGGCCAAACTGGCCTTCTCTTCCGAAAGTTGGTGATGGGATTTTACGTGTGTGCAAGAAGTTATGCGTGCGTTCACACACGGAACCTCGGTTTATAGTCTTATTCGAAGGACTGTATGAGAAATGGAGTCAGAACCAATGTTAAATCCGAGGGGGAAAAAACCCTGTACCGAAACGGCCCAGCGGAGGTTCGAACCCGCAACCCCAGGATCACCAAGATTACGAGTCCGGCGCTCTGCCAGCTGAGTTATTCCGGCTCATTAATGATCCACAGTCTAATTTTCTCTCTCAGCTTCTCAAAATATCAATAAGTCGGAGATGGAAATTAGCAGTAAATCAAAAGAGCAGGCAACTTTGGAGTCAGGGAGAAGCAAATGAAATAAATGAGGCAGAGAACGAATGACGCTTTTGACCCGATTTAAAGCTGACAGAGAATTGAAACTCTGTACAGGACATTTTCTTCCCGATAACTGGATCTTGAGTAAAGAAGGAGTTCAGCTGTGATGTTTGGTGTCTGAGAGAGTCTCCCCCAATCTGGCGGAATCCCATCCCTTCACTGGACAGCAGGAAAGTGGAATTGATGAAGCGTTCACACAAGATTGGTTTGAGAGATACTGAGAGCTTTTAATTTCCGAAGCATTTAGAGAAAGACGAGCAAACCTGACATTTTTTCATTTAATCCAGCTTGTTTCCTCCTCCTCCATCCCCCTTCCCCCATCTCTATCTGCTGTGTGTGTGTGTGTGTGTGTGTGTGTGTGTGTGTGTGTGTGTGTGTGTGTGTGTGTGTGTGTGTGTGTGTGTGCGTGCGCGCGCGCGCGCGCGCGCGCGTGTGTGTGTGTGTGTGTGTGTGTGTGTAAGCGTGCACACGAGGAAAACGGCAGAAGAGCCGAGATGTCGAGCACACATTCTCAAACAGGGATGGATGGCTTGTCTCTCAACCATTCGCACCTCATCAGACATCAGAAATTTTCTAAAAGTTCCCCTCCATTCCTCCGATCTTCTCACATTCTGGAGTCTAATGGCTTGGCAGATGAGGTGTATCGCATATGGACTGGTCCACACGCGGTAACGACTCTTTGATGAAATTGAAGGACACTTTCGGGTGGTCATACTCCTGACGGATGACATCAGCTAAGAACATTGGCACGGTGAGTTTCACATCCTGTTTGCGCCATACTCTACACGCTCATTTAGTTGATGTCTGGAAATCTACATCAGCGCATTCATGGCTATGTTGACTGTTTGCTGGTTGAGAAAAACAAAAGTGAAGTAAGTCTTACTTCTGTTCTAATGAACCAAATTAACCTGGTAGTCCATGAAAGCTGATCTAAAAAAATCAGTCATTAAAAGTAACTTACTTGTGCAGGTCTAGTTGCAAAGCGAGACAACTGCAGGCGGAAATCTAAACAAATCTTGAGAATAAATGTTAGCGAACCGCCAAGAGAAACGTGGACAAATGAGTCACAAGACAAAACACGACGCGTTTCGACCTCTTAGGTCTTCTTCAGGCAAGACACAAGCAAATAGGACAATGAGTCGTAACCGCGTGTGGACCAGTACATACGCGATACACCTCATTTTCATTGTCCTATTTGTTTGTGTCTTGCCTGAAGAAGACCTAAGAGGTCGAAACGCGTCGTGTTTTGTCTTGTGACTCGTTTGTCCACGTTTCTCTTGGCGGTTCGCTAACATTTATTTAAGATTTACTTGTGACAGTACAAGTGTCCCTGTGTCAGTTACTTTAAGTAGCCCTTATCTCCGGTCCCATCTGTCCCACCCTCTCCACTGACCACCCCTGTACCTTTCTGCCCGCTCCTAGCGATCACCTGTCCTGTTAAAGACCCAGACCACTTACGGCTTGTTTGTTCCAAAAAAAAGAGAGTCACGAACTGTCTGCCCTATCTGACTGAAAGGCTATAGTGCTTACAGCAGAGAAATGCCATTTGTATACTCTCATAAATTATGATGTATGTACGGAAATGTCGAGAGAGAGAGAGAGAGAGAGAGAGAGAGAGAGAGAGAGAGAGAGAGAGAGAGAGAGAGAGAGAGAATGCGAATGCGAACGTTTAATGCTTATAGGCCATAGGCATCTTGCACAACGGTAGAGGGAAATATCGGGGACGTGGGTGGGGAAGGGAGTAGGTAGATGGCGGGAAAACAACAGCACGTACATACAAAATCACACCTTCTGATATTCACATACACTTTCAAAGTAAATAACCTTAGCTCAGATATGATCTCACTCATTCAACATAACTATCCTGATCAACAAGCTCATCATAACTCCGAATATGAGCGTTCTGACTTGGAAGAAGAAAAACACCACACTTCTACAACTGATCTTATTACAAAGGCTATATCTAACTGAAGCCTATTACATTTTTCAAAGGCAGTTAACAGTTTCTTGTCTACGCTTAAGTGAGTGAAATATGTATTTTGCCACTGCACGAGATAATTGTTTATCTACACCATTCAAAAGAATTTGTAACGGAACATTAAGATAGAGACCAAGAAACCTGTCTCTTAAATCAGTATACAAAGGACATACAAATATAAGATGTTTTTCATCCTCATCCACATTCAAACAATATGGGCAAAATCTTGCGACGGGATTTTCACAATATCGAGAGAGAGAGAGAGAGAGAGAGAGAGAGAGAGAGAGAGAGAGAGAGAGAGAGGAGAGAGAGAGAGAGAGAGAGAGAGAGAGAATGAATCGATCTTATTTCATGATAGTTAATCTGAAATATGTTTGACTGTGAATCATGCATAATCTATTTCCACTTTCTGACCTGCTGTTTTTTCCTTCCATTCCCTCAACTTTTTTCCCTTCCTTTTTTTCCTGCTTTTTTCCCTCTTCGAACTCTGTATCTTGTCCGTCTATCTTTCTTTCATAACAGTTCCAGAGGCTTTTTGCTGTATAAACACAGAAGTAAACTTTACTGTATAAAACACAGAAATGAATTTTGCTGTATAAACACAGAAGTAAACTTTGCTGTGTAAACACAGACATGAATTTTGCTGTATCAACACAGAAGTAAATTACAGTAAATGAGTGCACTTTGCATGCAATGATTTATCTGGAAACAAAGTTGTGTTCTACATCATGTAAAGACTGTATACTTGGTAAAAAAAAAACCATTTATTTTTGAAGATATTTGACGCCTGAGTTTGATCTCTTGCTCAATGTAGTGCCAAACTTTGGGGTCCAGATGACGCAGTCCAACACTGTGAAAAGGTAAACCTATTTGCTTTATAGGAATGTTTTTTAAGAGTTGAACTGCGATCACTCATTTATATTGCTGATGAAGCCTGCAATAGGTATCTTGCTTATAAGTCTATAATGCCCTGTATTTGGAACTGACAGAAATGAATAAGTACATATTACCAGAGAAAGCTGACGTGATGTTACTCAATCAGATTTCAATTGTCCGTTTGAAACCATACCCGTTTTATATGGGTTATGTATGCATACATCAAAATGTTCAACACGCTAAAAGAAAGTATTTTCATTCGTGTTGTGTCGAATTGTTAATGATCCACTCGCCAAGTTTGCAGTGAAAACAGTGAGAGAATTGACGGTATTTTCGGGAGTTGTCTTTGATTTAATAATTCCTCTGAAAACGTCTGTGCTATGTGGACATTCCAGTCGCCGACGAAATTGTCTCAAGAGATTAATGAATAGGAAAGTTCAGAGAAGTGCTGTCCTCAGCTTCCCAACAAACCTGGTTTGTTGGGCCGTTGAGGACAGTACTTCTCTGGTCCCACCTGCATCTTTGGGTGTTCCCTTTTCGTTTATACGATGAATGCGTGCATGGATGAACAAACGAACAAACAGGTGAATACATGCACGCATGAATGAATACCCAGATGAGAGCATTTTGAAAAGAGATGGTTCACCAACTAAACTGGAAATAGGCCACACTGTGTGAGATGGTTCACCAAATAAACTGGAAATAGGCCACACTGTGTGAGATGGTTCACCAAATAAACTGGAAATAGGCCACACTGTGTGAGATGGTTCACCAAATAAACTGGAAATAGGCCACACTGTGTGAGATGGTTCACCAAATAAACTGGAAATAGGCCACACTGTGTGAGATGGTTCACCAAATAAACTGGAAATAGGCCACACTGTGTGAGATGGTTCACCAAATAAACTGGAAATAAGCCACACTGTGTAATTGGAAATAGGCCACACTGTGTGAGATGGTTCACCAAATAAACTGGAAATAGGCCACACTATGTGAGATGGTTCACCAAATAAACTGGAAATAGGCCACACTGTGTAATTGGAAATAGGCCACACTGTGTGAGATGGTTCACCAAATAAACTGGAAATAGGCCACACTGTGTAATTGGAAATAGGCCACACTGTGTGAGATGGTTCACCAAATAAAACTGGAAATAGGCAACACTGTGTGAGATGGTTCACCAAATAAACTGGAAATAGGCCACACTGTGTAATTGGAAATAGGCCACACTGTGTGAGATGGTTCACCAAATAAACTGGAAATAGGCCACACTGTGTGAGATTCGTTGAAATAGGCCACACTGTGTGAGATTCGTTGAAATAGGCCACACTGTGTGAGATTCGTTGAAATAGGCCACACTGTGTGAGATTCGTTGAAATAGGCCACACTGTGTGAGATTCGTTGAAATAGGCCACACTGTGTGAGATTCGTTGAAATAGGCCACACTGTGTGAGATTCGTTGAAATAGGCCACACTGTGTGAGATTCGTGGAAATAGGCCACACTGTGTGAGATTCGTAGAAATAGGCCACACTGTGTGAGATTCGTTGAAATAGGCCACACTGTGTGAGATTCGTAGAAATAGGCCACACTGTGTGAGATTCGTAGAAATAGACCACACTGTGTGAGATTCGTTCGGAAAAAAAGACAAACAAACAAACACAAGACGAGATCTTTTAGTCAATAGAAATTGAAATTGATTCAAGCTCTGAATGCTAAAGGCTGGTTTTGTCGGGACTGTGTCGAATTGTGAATATTATTTAGTGTTTAAGTTCACAGAATGACCCGTGTCAAACCTTAAGTTCAGCCAGTCAGAAGACAATTTTGGTGCGCATCATGCGTCTAATCTGAGTGCATGTAGAGAGTGTACGCCCGGAAATTGTGCCAGTGTCAGTAAGTCAGTTTCAGTGTTAGCATGTCACCTCACTCTCCTCTCTCTCTCTCTCTCTCTCTCTCTCTCTCTCTCTCTCTCTCTCTCTCTCTCTCTTCTCTCTCTCTCTCTCTCCTCTCTCTCTCTCCTCTCTTCTCTCTTCTCTCTCCCTCTGTCTCTCTCTCCTCTCTCTCTCTCTCTCTCTCTCTCTCTCTCTCTCTCTCTCTCTCTCTCTCTCTCCTCTCTCACTCTCTCTCCTTGATTCATCCACACACTACCACCCTCGACATACACATCTCTCTATCTCTCCTGCCATCTAACTGCTCTTTCTCTGTTTCACTCAGGCCCCACCGGTGTCTCTCCTTGACTCTTTTCTGTAGGGACATTCACCTTCAATCAAAATGCTGACGCATAAAGAGAGAGAGAAGAGAGAGAGAGAGAGAGAGAGAGAGAGAGAGAGACTCGTGACTCGTGACTCGTGACTTTAATGTGAGGCCATCAGCCTATTCACATGAGTACGCAACAAGAAAAAACAATTTTATATAATTAGAACAAAATGTACCATGACTGCAACAAAACATTCTTCCATGACAGTATGTACATGCAAAATTCATCTTAATTGTACACAAATGCTTCTTAGTGCGTTATTCCTTTTAAACATAATATATATAGGTATATATATTAATTATTTTAAAACTCATGATGAATGCTGAGAGAGAGAGAGAGAGAGAGAGAGAGAGAGAGAGAGAGAGAGAGAGAGAGAGAGAGAGAGAGAGAGAGGGGAGAGGAGGGGGGGGGGGAGGGGGTGTTTCAGTGCCTGACATTCGCCTCGTGGTGGCCACAAAGATTAAAAGCAACCGAACACGAATATGACTGAACCAGGTCATCGACAATAGAAGAAATGTATAAGGTTATATCAATCCCACAGAACCGGCAGATTTTTTTCCCTTTTCTCCCCCTCCCCCCCCCCCCCCCCCCCCCCTTCCCTTCTTCCCCGTCTGTGGTCAATACCAGCTAGAGACACAAGTTAACACTGGGGTTTGATCAATTCCGACTGATGTTCCACACTCTGGAGGTCAGGACATCAGACACTTGAAGATTTTATCTTCGGAATAACACAAAGATCGGGAACTGCTTGAGAGAGAGAGAGAGAGAGAGAGAGAGAGAGAGAGAGAGAGAGAGAGAGAGAGAGAGAGAGAGAGAGGAGAGAGAGAGAGAGAGAGAGAGAGAGAGAGAAGAGAGAGAGGAGAGAGAGAGAGAGAGAGAGAGAGAGAGAGAGAGAGAGAGAGAGAGAGAGAGAGAGAGAGAGAGAGAGAGAGAGAGGATGTGGTGTGCATTGTTTGGTGTGCAGGTACATGTGGGTTTCAGAGTCATAATTATGATGTGTATTGTTTGGTGTGTAGGGACATCTGGGTTTCAGAGTCATATGATGTGTATTGTTGGGTGTGCAGGTACATGTAGGTTTCAGTGTCATATGATGTGTATTGTTGGGTGTGCAGGTACATGTGGGTTTCAGAGTCATATGATGTGTATTGTTTGGTGTGCAGGTACATGTGGGTTTCAGTGTCATATGATGTGTATTGTTGGGTGTGCAGTTACTTGTGGGTTTCAGAGTCATATGATGTGTATTGTTTGGTGTGCAGGTACATGTGGGTTTCAGAGTCATATGATGTGTATTGTTTGGTGTGAAGGTACATGTGGGTTTCAGTGTCATATGATGTGTATTGTTTGGTGTGCAGGTACATGTGGGTTTCAGTGTCATATGATGTGTATTGT
>CM031596.1:84788269-84795769 GCA_018398815.1 Conus ventricosus | reverse complement strand
TGCGGTGGGGATAGTAGCGCTGTACTGTGTTGCGGTGGGGATAGTAGCGATGTACTATGTTGCGGTGGGGATAGTAGCGCTGTACTATGTGGCGGTGGGGATAGTAGCACTGGACTATGTTGCGGTGGGGATAGCAGCGCTGTACTATGTTGCAGTGGGGATAGTAGCGCTTTACAATGTTGCGGTGGGGATAGCAGCGCTGTACAATGTTTCGGTGGGGATAGTAGCGCTGCACTATTTTGCAGTGGAAATAGTAGCGCTGTACTATGTTGCGGTGTGGATAGTAGCGCTGTGCTATGTTGCGGTGGTGATAGTAGCGCTGTACTATATTGCGGTGGGGATAGCAGCGCTGTACTATGTTGCTGTGGGGATAGTAGCGCTGTACTATGTTGCGGTGGGGATAGCAGCACTGTACTTTGTTGCGGTGTGGATAGTAGCGCTGTACTATGTTGCGGTGGGGATAGTAGCGCTGTACTGTGTTGCGGTGGGGATAGTAGCGCTCTACTATGTTGCTGTGGGGATAGTAGCGCTGTACTGTGTTGCGGTGGGGAGAGTAGCGCTGTACTATGTTGCGGTGGGGGTAGTAGCGCTGTACTGTGTTGCGGTGGGGATAGTAGAGCTGTACTATGTTGCGGTGGGGATAGTAGCGCTGTAATATGTGGCGATGGAGATAGTAGCGCTGTACTATGTTGCGGTGGAGATAGCAGAGCTGTACTATGTTGCGATGGGGATAGTAGCGCTGTACTGTGTTGCGGTGGGGATAGTGGCGCTGTACTATGTTGCTGTGGGGATAGTAGCGCTGTACTGTGTTGCAGTGGGGAGAGTAGCGCTGTACTATGTTGCGGTGGGGTAGTAGCGCTGTACTGTGTTGTGGTGGGGATAGTAGTGCTGTACTATGTTGCGGTGGGGATAGTAGCGCTGTAATATGTGGCGATGGAGATAGTAGCGCTGTACTATGTTGCGGTGGAGATAGCAGAGCTGTACTGTGTTGCGGTGGGGATAGTAGCGCTGTCCTTTGTTGTGTTGGGGATAGTAGCGCTGTACTATGTTACGGTGGAGAGAGTAGCGCTGTACTATGTTGCAGTGGGGATAGTAAAGCTGTACTGTGTTGCGGTGGGGATAGTAAAGCTGTACTGTGTTGCGGTGGGGATAGTAGCGCTGTACTATGTTGTGGTGGGGACAGTAGCGCTGTACTATGTTGCAGTGGGGAGAGTAGCGCTGTACTATGTTGCGGTGGGGATAGTAGCGCTGTATTATGTTGCGGTGGAGAGAGTAGCGCTGTACTGTGTTGCGGTGGGGATGGCAGCGCTGTACTATGTTGCGGTGGGGATAGTAGCGCTGTACTATGTTGCGGTGGAGATAGTAGCGCTGTACTATGTTGTGGTGTGGATAGCAGCGCTGTACTATGTTGCGGTGGGGATAGTAGCGCTGTACTGTGTTGCGGTGGGGATAGTAGCGCTGTACTATGTTGCAGTGGGATAGTAGCGCTGTACTATGTTTCGGTGGGGATAGTAGCGCTGTACTATTTTGCGGTGGAAATAGTAGCGCTGTACTATGTTGCGGTGTGGATAGTAGCGCTGTGCTATGTTGCGGTGGTGATAGTAGCGCTGTACTATGTTACGGTGGGGATAGCAGCGCTGTACTATGTTGCGGTGGGGATAGTAGTGCTGTACTATGTTGCGGTAAATATAGTAGCGCTGTTCTATGTTGCGGTGTGGAGAGTAGCACTGTACTTTGTTGCGGTGGGGATAGTAGCGCTGTTCTATGTTGCGGTTGGGATAGTAGCGCTGTACTTTTTTGCGGTGGGGATAGAAGCGCTGTACTATGTTGCGGTGGGGATAGAAGCGCTGTACTATGTTGCGGTGGGGATAGTAGCGCTGTACTTTGTTGCGGTGGGGATAGAAGCGCTGTACTATGTTGCGGTGGGGAGAGTAGCGCTGTACTTTGTTGCGGTGGGGATAGAAGCGCTGTACTATGTTGCTGTGGGGATAGAAGCGCTGTACTGTGTTGCGGTGTGGATAGTAGCGCTGTACTATGTTGCGGTGGGGATAGTGGCGCTGTACTGTGTTGCGGTGGGGATAGTAGCGCTCTACTATGTTGCGGTGGCGATAGAAGCGCTGTACTATGCTGCGGTGGGGATAGTAGCGCTGTACTATGTTGCGGTGGGGATAGAAGCGCTGTACTATGTTGCGGTGGGGATAGGAGCGCTGTACTATGTTGCGGTGGGGATAGTAGCGCTTACTATGTTGTGGTGGGGATAGCAGCGCTGTAGTATGTTGCGGTGGGGATAGTAGCGCTGTACTATGTTGCGGTGGGGATAGTAGCGCTGTACTATGTTGCGGTGGGGATAGAAGCGCTGTACTATGTTGCGGTGGGGATAGTAGCGCTGTACTATGTTGCGGTGGGGACAGTAGCGCTGTACTATGTTGCGGTGGGGATAGTAGCGCTGTACTATGTTGCGGTGGGGATAGAAGCACTGTACTATGTTGCGGTGGGGATAGGAGCGCTGTACTATGTTGCGGTGGGGATAGTAGCGCTTACTATGTTGTGGTGGGGATAGAAGCGCTGTAGTATGTTGCGGTGGGGATAGTAGCGCTGTACTATGTTGCGGTGGGAATAGCAGCGCTGTGCTATGTTGCGGTGGGGAAAGTAGCGCTGTACTATGTTGCGGTGGAGATAGTAGCGCTGTACTATGTTGCGGTGTTGATAGTAGCGCTGTACTATGTTGCGGTGGGGATAGTAGCGCTGTACTGTGTTTAGGTGGGGATAGTAGTGCTCTACTATGTTGCGGTGGGGATAGTAGCGCTGTACTATGTTGCGGTGGGGATAGCAGCGCTGTACTATGTTGCGGTGTGGATAGTAGCGCTGTACTATGTTGCTGTGGGGATATTAGCGCTGTACTATGTTGCGGTGGGGATAGTAGCGCTCTACTATGTTGCGGTGGGGATGGTAGCGCTGTACTATGTTGCGGTGGGGATAGTAGCCCTGTACTGTGTTTTGGACTCTGCACAGGAAAAAGAGCGACCCATGTAATGTGTGAAGCTGTATTAACACAACGCAACACATCTGTGTTTATTATAATGATCCATTGTCCATAAAAGAGATACCACTGCGTTCTCCTCTTGAAGTCACTCCAGATTTTGCTCTCTCGAGTTATTCCGTAGTTTCCATGCCCCCATGTGTGTGGTGAGTTCTGTTCCAAGTCCTCAGGGTCTGCAAATTCAGAGAGGGGTGAGGGGTTGTGGGGGAGTGCGGAGGGCAGGGAGGGCGGGGGGAGGGGCGGCGGTTAGATGGACGTGGTGATGGCCTCCGAAATGGGACATATACTCACGTTGGTTCCGCGACTGAGTATTTTCTCTTTGTTGATAGGAGATGATACAGGGATATGTGAATCGGGTCAAAGCCCGTCGTTCTGATGACAGAGAATGACTCTGTCGCTAAGCTACCACTACGCAGTCACTGTGGGGCAGGCTTAAATGACTCTTGAGGGGAATTAACACGGGACAACTTCTTGTCATTAATTGACTTGCATCCCATACATTTGATTTTCTTTTGTGAAATTTGTTTAGAGAGTACAACGGAGTATGTTACCGAAAAATCAAACAAACCAATAGTCATACACACACACACACACACACACACACACACACACACACACACACCACACACACACACACACACACACACACACACAGGCAGGCAATCGGGGTGAAATCAGAACTCAGGCAGAAAAAAAACACTTCATTCGAGCAATGATTCAGATTTTAGGCAGAGTTTCCAATCTGAGAAGAGAGAGAGAGAGAGAGAGAGAGAGAGAGAGAGAGAGAGAGAGAGAGAGAGAGAGAGAGAGAGAGAGAGAGACGACTGCATTTAGGCAGCCCCAAACACGCTCCAGCCCTAGTCCTAGCAAGTCAATTTGGGCTGTTTTCTTTTTGATCGCAACAGTTAAATAATAACATGCCCCTAACACGCCCTTTTTCCCCTATCCCCACTCCTCCTTTAAAAAACAAGACATTTTCTGAAGGCTACATTTTATGCTGGTTTTGCCCCCACCTCCTCCCCACCAGGCGAGACAAAGGGTCTCCCAAATAATCAGTCAAGATTCACTAGGGCTTCTCTTTCATGTCTTTGTTGGCCCATTGGACCCGGTATCCTATCCTGCCCCATGTTATCCAGTGATGATCTCCCAAGGTCTGTACTGAATTTCTTTTCTTTTGTTTGTTTGTTTGTTTGTTGTGGGCCCATCAGACAAGGTGACCAGTGCCCAAGAGGAAGTGCAGTGTGACAACTTCATCTGCATCGAGGAGACCTGGCTCTGTGACGGCGACAATGACTGCAGAGACAGCTGGGACGAGAAGAACTGCAGTAAGGGGTTGTCTTCTCCTGGTGGTTGGGTTGGTTCCTAGCCTGTACTGTTTCCTTGCTGAAATGGTAGTGAGAGAGAGAGAAGAGAGAGAGAGAGAGAGAGAGAGAGAGAGAGAGAGAGAGAGAGAGGAGAGAGAGAGAGAGAGAGAGAGAGAGAGAGAGAGAGAGAGATTCAAGGAAGGTAGATCCACACTCGACAATATAGAAAGTGAAAGGTGGGACAGGGAATATAGGGAGGGTACATATCCTAGGGAGATGACATTTTTCTATTCTTTTAAAATGCTTATCTTGTCTTCATCTGCGTGAAAGCAGAATTACAAAAAAATGTTGTATTGCTTGGTTTAATTTTTGTGGCCTGTGTCTTTGAGCAAAGATGCCGAGAACGGGATCCCGTGTGTCCACCTGCCATCCTCCTGTTCCTCCAGATCGTAAGGGTGGGACTTCGGTCGCAGGATGTGACAATCCTATTTGTTTTTTAAAACTGTAATTGCTCAGAGAAGCATTTAACTAGTCAAGACAGATATATGCTGACGAGCAAAACATGTTAAGGGACCTCTATGATACCTGGTGCTAACTTGGATGTCTATGGACGTGACCGGTGTCCCAGAAGGCTGGCACACACACAACAGACACACACACAATAGACACACACACACACACACACACACACACACACACACACACACACACACACACACACACACACACACACACACACACACACCAATTCGATTTACAGTCTTTATTGTTATAGCTCAGCAAACCACACAGAATCTTTTTTTTTTTAGCACCAACGAACTCTTAGTGGAAGTCATATCGTAGACAGGTCATATAACTAAAAAAACATCCTGGACAATAGCAGTTAAAAACTATTGCTAGACTGTTCACGTCTTTTGGCATGCAAAACAGGCTGTGCCGAGAGCACCTAGCATTGCCGAGAGCACCTAGCATTGCCGAGAGCACCTAGCACTGCCAAGAGCACCTAGCATTGCCGAGAGCACCTAGCATTGCCGAGAGCACCTAGCATTACCGAGAGCACCTAGCATTGCCGAGAGCACCTAGCACTGCCGAGAGCACCTAGCATTGCCGAGAGCACCTAGCATTGCCGAGAGCACCTAGCATTGCCGAGAGCACCTAGCATTGCCGAGAGCACCTAGCATTGCCGAGAGCACCGACCATTGCTGAGAGCACCTAGCATTGCCGAGAGCACCTAGCATTGCCGAGAGCACCGACCATTGCTGAGAGCACCTAGCATTGCCGAGAGCACCGACCATTGCTGAGAGCACCTAGCATTGCCGAGAGCACCTAGCATTGCCGAGAGCACCCAGCATTGCCGAGAGCACCGACCATTGCTGAGAGCATCTAGCATTGTCGAGAGCACCTAGCATTGCCGAGAGCACCGACCATTGCTGAGAGCACCCAGCTTTGTCGAGAGCACCTAGCATTGCCGAGAGCACCGACCATTGCCGAGAGCACCTAGCATTGCCGAGAGCACCTAGCATTGCCGAGAGCACCTAGCATTGCGAGAGCACCTAGCATTGCCGAGAGCACCTAGCATTTCCCTTGATTTCTGACTCCAAATTACATTGCAAAGATACATTGCAGACGGAAAAGCCAGAGTCCACTGTGGGTATTTTGTACAATCTTCACTTGCCAGTCGCCAGATAAAAGATGGCGTATCATATACTACTATTTGTTTGTTTCTTTGGTATGGCAATACCGATTTTTTTCTTTTAAGTTTGTTTCAGTTTCTGCCTTAAGTCGCCGAAGTTTGAAAGTACTATAGAAACGAAACTAGAACAGAGAAGTAAGGGTGAGGGGAAGGGTGGGAGGGGGGGGGGGGGGGGGCAATAGAACAAATACGACAACTGGACTCCTGTTCGCAAGTGTGTGTATGCATGGTGTGGAAATATACAACCTTCACAAAATCAGTCTGTGCTTTATGTATGCATGCAGAGACCGCAGAATTTCCGGCAGAACTTGAAGCCATCGTCTGGTTCCAGGCAGATGGGGTGTGTGGTCTCGTTCATCAAGGCGCAGTTCCTGGCGGACATCATGTCGCTGCACAAGGTGGGGTGGATTGTACCTGCAATCAGTCAGTGAATCAGTTCGTTAGTATGCCAGTCGGTCAATTAATCAGTGAGTCAGAATGGGCCAGTTAAAGAATCAATCGACCTGTCAGTCGGTAAGTCAACTGATCGATCCACCAATTAATAAAAAAAAAGACAGGGATTTATTCTAATTATTAGTTAATCGTCAAAAGCATATGCGAATATGCTAATGCCCATCAGAGAGAGAGAGAGAGAGAGAGAGAGAGAGAGAGAGAGAGAGAGAGAGAGAGAGAGAGAGAGAGAGAGAGAGAGAGAGGCTCATCATAAATCCGAATATAAGCGTTCTGATTTGGAAAGAAGAAAACGCACCACACTTCTATAGATCCTGATTTTAAGGAAACTACATCAAACTGAAGACCATTATGCATTTGATAGGCGATCAACTGTTTGTTGTCTTCGCTTAAGTGAGTGTCATATATATTTTGCCACTGCACGAGATAATTGTTCATCTTCACCATTCAAAAGAATTTCCAACAGAACATTAGGATAGAGACTAAGGAACCTGTCTCTTGGATCAGTATACAAAGGGCATACACATACAATGTTTTTTTAAAAATTTTATATAACCTCATCCGTGTCTGGGCAAAATCTTTCGACGGGAATTTCTCAAAATCTCTTGATATTGTTTCTCATCGAGAGCACCCCAATTCCTATCTGTGCCATTCTGAGGCAAAAGATAGTGTCATTAATTCTTTTGAAATGAATGTAAATACTTTTGAAACAAAATAATGGGTTGAAAAAAGGAAGTAAGGAAACAAGGGGGCGAAAAGGAAGAAACAAGACTAGAACAATTTGAACAAAGAGCATGTAAAGAAACAAGACTCGAACAATTTGAACAAAGAGCATGTAATGCTTTGGTGAAAGTGGAGCTGCGAATGAGATGTCAGGAAAGAGAAGCGCCACATAGATCCAACAGGACATTTGTACATAATGGGTCTAACAGCATGTAAGTCTATCATTTTCCTGTATAAAATGCCATCCTCAGATCGAGTACAATACACAAATACACTTTTATAAAGTATTA
>CM031596.1:84775769-84778269 GCA_018398815.1 Conus ventricosus | reverse complement strand
AAAAGAAAAGAAGAAAGGGAAAAAGAAGGGAAAAAAGAAGAAGAAGAAGAAGAAAAAAGAAGAAAAAACAACCCAAAAACAAAAAAAATTTAACAACAACAAAAAAAATTTATAGGGTGATGATGAAGATGATATGATGATGTGAAAAAAAGATGATGATGATGAAGAAGATAAAACAATAATAATATAAACGGAATTTAAAAAAGAAAAAAAAAAAAGGAGGAGGGGGCCCCCCCCCCAATTTTATATTTACATTTGTAGTGTTCAAGTTGTAGTAGTAGTAGATTGAGATGATGATAATAAAAAAAACAAAAATAATCCAAACGGAGGTCAACGAAAAAAAAAAAAAAAAGAAAAAAAGGGGAAGGGGGGAAAAATTTTTTAACAAGGAGTAGTAGTAGTATAGTTTGTAGTTGTAGTTTAGTAGTAGTATAGTGGGAGTATAGTAGAAAATAAACTATAAATACTTTCTAAATCAACTACGCTACTACTACCAATTTTTGCAGTTGCACAGCAAACAGCAGCCCGTAGTAAAAGGAGTTCTTTATTATTGGGGGAAATTTTTTTCCAAATACTAAAAAAAAAAATTTAAAAATCGAAGAAAAAATATGAAGAGGAATAAAAAATCGAAAAGAAGAAGGAAAAAAAATAGAAAAAAGGAATTTTAAATAAGAATAATAAGGACGACGACGACGACGACGAAAGACGGGGCGACGGGAGATAATGTTAAAAAAAAAAAAAAAAAAAAAAAAAAAAAAAAAAAGGGGAAAAAAAAAAAAAACAAAAAAAAAAAAAAAAAAAAAAAAAAAAATTTAAAAAAAAAGAAAATTTGAAAAAAAAAAAAAAAAAAAAAAAAAAGGCAAAAAAAAAAAAAAAAGGGAACCAAAAAATTGTTTTAAAAATTTTTTTTAAAGTTGTAAATTTTTAAAGTGTTAATTTTCCCCAAAAACCCGCAAAATCCTTTCCCCTCATTCCCTTCAAACCCATTTCCTCCCCATTTCCCGTTAATTTCCCTTTTTTTTTTTGCCCCGTATTTTTCCTTTCCTTCCCCCCATTAATCAAATTTTCCCCTTCCCCGGGCAAATCCTTTCCCCCCATGTCCCTGTCAAATTCCCTTTTTTTTCCATGCCCTGTCAAACCCTTTTCCCCTAAAGTCCCGGCCCAAACCTTTTTCCCCCCTATGTTCCCCCGTCAAACCCCTTTCCCCCTAATGTCCCCGTCAAACCCCTTTCCTCCCCATGCCCCGGGCAAATCCTTTCCCCCCTCATGTCCCTTTTTCCAAAAAAATTTTTCCCCTTTATGCCCTGCCAAAAAAAAACCCTTTTCTCATGTCCCCGTCAATTTTTTCCTCCATGCCCCCGTCAAAAACCTTTTTCCCCTCATGCCCCTGTCAAACCCAAATTTTTTCCCCTATGTCCCCCGTCAAATCCTTTCCTTTTCATGCCCTGCAAACCCCTTTCCCCCCTTTATGCCCCCTGTCAAATCCCTTTTCCCTTTTTCCCTTTTCAAAACCTTTTCCCCCATTTCCCTGTCAAAAACCTTTCCCCCTCATGTCCCTGTCAAATCCCTTTTTTTTCATGCCCCTTGGGCAAACCCTTTTCCCCCCTTTATGTCCCCGGGCAAATCCTTTCCCCTTTTGTCCCCCCGTCCCAAAAACCTTTTCCCCTCATTCCCCCTTCCCAAAACCTTTTCCCCCGGCCCCCCTTCCCCTTTCCCCCTGCCCCCTTTTTAAACCCCTTTTCCCCCCTCTGCCCAGGAAACCTTTCCCCCTGGGCCCCAAATAAATCCTTTTTCCTTGGAAGTTGTCAAAAGATTTGGGTGGAAAATTTATTTTGCCCCTGGGGTTTTTCCTTTTCTATGGAGTAAAAACCCATTTCTCATTCCCTTTTGGGTTCCCCCATTTTCCCCGAAACCTTTGGATTTCCCCTTATGGGGAAACCTTTCCCTGGTTTTTCCCTTTTCCCCACCCCGGAAATTGGAAATTCCCCCTGGGGGTGAAGTGATCTCCCCTTGGGTTTTAAAAACCCTTGTCTACTGGAGGGAGTCAAAGATGGGGGACGGGGATCCCCCTGGTTTTAAACCCTTGTCCTTTACCTGGAGTGGAGTCATGATGGGAGGGTGATCTCCCCCCCGGGTTTAAACCTTTTTTCTACCTGGAGGGGGAGGCAAGAAAAAGGGTTACGTTTATCTTTCCCCCGGGTTTTCCAATTTTCTACCTGGAGTGGATCATGATGGGTGAAATGATCTCCCCCTTTTTTGAAAACCCTTGTCTTACCCCAAATGGAGTCATGAAGGATGAAGTGATCTCCCGATTGTTGTACCATTGTCTCACCTGGAGTGGAGTCATGATGGGTGAAGTGATCTCCCGATTGTTGCACCATTGTCTCACCTGAAGGGGAGTCATGATGTATGAAGTGATCTCCCCTTGTTGTACCATTGTCTCACCTTAAGGGGATCATTAAGGACGAAATGATCTCCCTTTGTTGTACCTTGTCTCATC
>CM031596.1:84768269-84770769 GCA_018398815.1 Conus ventricosus | reverse complement strand
ATCTTGCGCGGCGCATACTGACCTATTTTTTTTTCCAATCAAAACAAACAAAAGAAAGAAACAGGCAAACAACCAACCAAAGAAACAAACAACCACACATGTTGTTGTGTGCATACCTGTCTCCTCTTGGACCACGGGCCTCGCTCCATGTTGTGTGCACACCTGTCTCCTCTTGGAATCACAGGCCTCGCTCCATGTTGTTGTGTGCATACCTGTCTCCTCTTGGAATCACAGGCCTCGCTCCATGTTGTTGTGTGCATACCTGTCTCCTCTTGGAATCACAGGCCTCGCTCCATGTTGTTGTGTGCATACCTGTCTCCTCTTGGAATCACAGGCCTCGCTCCATGTTGTTGTGTGCATACCTGTCTCCTCTTGGAATCACAGGCCTCGCTCCATGTTGTTGTGTGCATACCTGTCTCCTCTTGGAATCACAGGCCTTGCTGCATGTTGTTGTGTGCATACCTGTCTCCTCTTGGAATCACAGGCCTCGCTGCATCTTCTTCTTCCTCGTTCGCCTCCTGTTAGATGAGCAGCCCGGTGTCCTCGATGAAGGCTGCCGTTCGTCGCAGTTCCTCCAGGGTGCCGTACAGCTTGGCTGCCACTGCTGTCGGTGTTGGCCAGTACTTCCTCCTGGATGCTGCATGCGTCATACAGTCTTGAAGGATGTGGTCGGTTGTCATTGGTCCCTCACCACAAGGGCATTCTCCACTCTGTCCAATGCCAAATTTTGTGTGCATGTGGTGGAGCAGTCGATTGTGTCCAGTCCTCAGGCGGAAGATCTTGACCTGTTCCCGTCGTCCCAGCAAATGGTATCTGTACTTCGAGGTTTGTTTGGGGTGCTGGAGGCGCCATTTTATTCCTTGCTGTGCCTTGATGATTGTCCTAATTTCATCGTATGACACCAGGTTGTTGGCCTGCTCCTTCTGTGCACCGTCTTTTGCCAGAATGTCCGCTTTTTCGTTGCTTCTGATGCCACAGTGTGCTGGTACCCATTGTATCACCACTTTCTCCATTCTGGCACTCAGGGCAACAAGGGCTGAAGTGAGATGGTTCTGTTCTTTGCAGCGGGAGTTCTTGTGGGCTTGGAACACGGAGAGAGCGTCTGAGAACACTACCACCTGCCCTGTTGTTCTTGTGGAGTTCTGCGAGACTTGTGGCTGCCTCACAGAGGGCTTCTCGCTCAGCTCGGAAGTTGGTGGAGTATTTTCCTGTAGGGATTTCAATTTCTTCATCTCCGTATTTGTATCGGAGGAAGATTCCAGGTCCACCATCCTTCGTTGCTTCTGTGGCTGAGCCATCTATAAAGACATGGGTCCAGTATTCCTGGGGTACTGGTTGCAGATGTACTCCATGGCCAGGGCCTATCTTTGGGTGTCTGACTGTATTCCTCTCTTCTCCACTCCGGGAATGCTGGTGACGACTGTTGGGAACACTTGCCTCTTCCAAGATGGGTGAGTGACATTTGCCGGGATAGGCTTTGCTTCGTGTTCCATCAAGAGTGGGGTTTGTCTTTCAAGGCGTCTTGACTGGTGGATAAAGCTGCCTCTTTTCAGCCGGCTCTTGGTGGGTCTGCTCATTCTGTTGTTCATTGGATGGTTTTCGAGTCGTTTGAATTTTGCTGCCTGGATGAGGATCTTTGGGTCCCTTCTGTCCTCCAATGACTGTAGCCCAGTGGTCTCCTCTTCTGAATTGGGGTGGATCTCAAGGGGCCAGTTATGACACGCTGAGCTTGGTGCCTCGCTGCATGTTGTTGTGTGCATACCTGTCTCCTCTTGGAATCCCATAGGCGCCAAGCATGCCCTGGTCTTGTGAGCGTCTTCGAAGAAGAAAGGGAAACAGAGAAAGAAAGAAAGAAAGAAAGAAAGAAAGAAAGAAAGAAAGAAAGAAAAAAAAGCAAGCAAGAAAGAAAGAAAGATAGGGAGAGAGATGACGTTGCTTATAGCCCAGCCAAGGGCCATATCAGGGCTGAAGAAAGAAAGAAAGAAAGAAAGAAAGAAAGAAAGGAAGAAAGAAAGAAAGAAAGAAAAAGAAAGACAGAAAGAAAGACAGAACGACAGACAGGAAAAAAAAGCATCTATCGGCAATCGATCAGGTCACCGCAGCGGATTGCAGACGTCGTCCTACATACATAGTGGACACGCCATCAAAGACTGCCGGGATGCAGAAGAAGGGTCAGAAGAAGAAGACAGAAAAAGAAGAAAAAGAAGCTGGGGATCAATCAACCCAAGACGTCTGTCTCTCACTGTAGGATCAGAGGCTAGCGAGTTGCGATTGTGTCCCTTGGTATGGCACATGCCCGACTTAAGCGGCGATATTCGTTGAATAGAAATAGGTCTGTTGGCCATTGCTACATACACTCAGTAACATCTGGCCAGGATGCTGTCCAAGTAAAGCTAAGTCATTATCTCTGGACTTTTGCATCACTCCTTGTGTGGTGTGATTTCCCTGTCAAAGGTCTGCAGGGTTGAAATGCAATGCTTATGTATTTTGATTTTCGTTC
>CM031596.1:84763269-84765769 GCA_018398815.1 Conus ventricosus | reverse complement strand
GTACGTACATACATACATACATACATACACACATACATTTGATCCATTTCCTCAGCGATCTAAATGTTGAAGAGGTTCCTATCTGTTCAATAAAGAAATCATTAATAGTGTCCAGGCGTCTGTCCACTTTGCAATGTTGAAAGTGCGGTCCACACAGAAAAAAAAAGGAAAAAATAACTCTTAGCGAACTTCAAAGAATAACACCTATTTATGCCCCTGGTCCATAACTTCTGAATTTGGTTTCAAAATGAGGTGACAGCAGACTGCAGTGAACATGGACAAACAAACTACGAGACAAACCACGACGCGTTTCGCGCTCTCAGGTCTTCTTTAAGCAAGATAGACAGCATTCAGGACAATGAAAATGAAGAACGACCAATCCTTTACTTTCTCAAATTCGGCGCAAGATGGGCGTTGAATGAAAACGAGGTTGCTGGGAGGGAGACAATGCGAGTTGAAATGGTAAGATGATAATGATAATAATAATAATTATTATTATAATAATGATGATACTATTACTGATAATGATGATGATGATGATGATGATGATGATGATGATGATAATAATAATAATAATGATAGCAATAATAATGATTATCATGATGCTGATGATGATAAACATTGAAAACATTTCAGAGAGAGGATTACTACCACTTTTGGCGATAACCCTCCGAATGTAGTTCCAGCTAATCTGAACTTGAAAATATAAAGGTAAAGAAAAAAGGCACCTTCCAGAGAGCGCTTCAACGTGTCGTGCTGTAAGCACTTGGTCACGAAGTGAAGTGTTGAGGTTGTAGGGGAAGCTGGCAGGTTTCTTGTGACCACAGTTCAGCCAAAAAGGTAGGGGAGGGGGTGGGGAAAAGATGAACTGTGTTAATATGGTCAACAAAAGGGGTGGGGCAAAGAGGGGGTGGGGAAAGGTGGGAGGGAGAGGACCATCTGGGTGGTGGTTTACAGAGAAAGGGGAGGGGGTGGTGGTAAGGAAAACATGGTATAGAACATGGTATAGAACATGGGAGGGGGAGGAGCAGGAGGGGGGGTGGGGGAGGGGGGGGGTGTTGCAGCCTGAGAGAAACCAGTTTATTCCCTGACATTGAGTCCATAAGGACTCAAAGTGCCAAGGCGTTGTATTAGCTGGCTTTCCATGAATTTGCGGTATTGGCCCTCTTTTTGTCTCTTGCGCCAAAGCGCTGCCACTCTGATGTGCGACAGGTTATGGTGTTCAGAAGTAAAGTGGTTTGCCACTGGTGTATCTTTTCCTGTCACAATGTTGTCCCTGTGTTCTTTGAATCTAATCTGATTTGATATTTTGTCCCTTTCGTTGTTTAGTAGTTTATTCCTTGAAAAAGAGGAGAATTAGATGGAGACGCTCAACAGTGGACTGATTGTGGCGCAGTTCCATGGTCTATGTCAGGGTCACTGACATTGCTACTTGAGCCCGTACATGTATGTACTATGTTACAGATAGATCTAGTGGAGGCGACTCATGTTTGAACTTGTGCATGCGCGGACTGATCATGTTCCATGTCAGTGTATCTTGCGTGGTTCGCATCAGAGTCAATATTTTCTCTATATGTGCTAGGGTGAGCCGGCGAACATTTCCGCTCACGTCGCATGCGTGTGTGTGCGTCAGTGGATATCTGTGTGACAGCACAGCTTGGGAGGGGGTAGGGAGGTATCTTGAACTTTTTAGTGTTTTCCGTGGAAGTGGGGAAATTGGGTCATGCATCATCCTCACTGTGAGTTGCCCAATCATAGTTAACCTTACATTGAGTTATCCAATCACAGCCAAGTTGACTGTAAAGCAGGCTGGGGGTTAGGTGAACTGTCGTTCAGTGTTTTTGCAGCTGTTTTTCAGAGTGGAAGTCTCTGACGTTGTGTGTGTTGATTCTATGTTGGAAGTTCTGATGAATCCTTTTAGGAACCTTGTGTTCAGGGTTCGGGCTTAAGGATTAGCGGAGCTGCCTTGAGTCTGGAGGGGACTGATTCTGTGTAATTGTATTCTTCTCACTGTTGGAGGTACAGTAGAAGGACTGTCGTTACTGTAATTTGTGAAGACGTGGTTGCTGCATTTGTGTTGAACTGTAACTGGTGTTCCCGAGACCCTGGTGGGGTGAAGACTTGGTTGCTGCATTCTTGTTGAACTGTAACCGGTGTTCCCGAGACCCTGGTGGGATGAAGACTTGGTTGCTGCGTTCTTGTTGAACTGTAACCTGTGTACCTGAAACCTTGGTGGGTGAAGACTTGGTTGCTGTGGTTGGGTGCTGTAGACGTGCTGGTCTGGGGATGGCCTTGGTGGCGCTGGACAACCCATCTCGGAGTTGGGCCGGACACGTGTTGGTTCAAGATATCTCCCTGTAATCCTGCCTTAGCTGGTGCCTGTAATCCTGCCTTAGCTGGTGACGGGATCCCTGTGAGAGGAGTGACACAGCGTGGGCTACTCTTCCTGTTGCCGTGACAGTCCGAGTGGTACATATGAATTTTGACGACAACCAGTGGC
>CM031596.1:84740769-84743269 GCA_018398815.1 Conus ventricosus | reverse complement strand
GAGAAAGAAATGCATGGTGCATTGGGGAATCAAAGAACGGCAGAGCATTAACCGGGAAGTTTTTGCCTTTGACCTCAGCCTTTAAGACGACATCTGTCTTGATCATGTTAAATGTGAAGAGGATTTTAAACCGAAAGAAGTTAAAGTAGACTGTCAATTGCTTACCCCCCCCCCCCCCCCCCGAGCCCCGTGCCTTCTGTCCATGGATATTCTATTTATAGCGGGCTTTGTGATCAGTCCATTTTTTTTTTTCCCAACCTCTGCGCCACCTCAGAGGCAGTGCACCCACGCCGCTCATTCCGACACCCCGTCCACAGCCACAGCCGGTCGACCGATCAGTCCAGTTCTATTCAGTGCCTTCCGACTGGGAGGCGGAGATCACGGCATTCACCTTTTGAAAGGGGGTAGTGGGGCTGGAATGGGCAACGGCTCATACACGCGCCGTCTAACCAAAGGGGAGTGACATCCACAATTCGCTTCACCAACACTATAATGCTGGTTGTGTGCAGACCACGTGCAGTGCCGGCAGGAGAGGTGCAGTGTGACAACTATCTGTGCGTTGAGAAGACCGATCTGTGTGACGGCAAGGATGACTGTGGGACGGGCTGGGATGAGCACAACTGCGGTAAGAGTCACCTTGTCTCTTCTTGCTGATGTTACTGATGTGACTTGTTGTTGTTGTTGTTGTTGTTGCTGTTGTTGTTGATAATGATGATGATGATGATGATGATGATGATGATGATGATGACAATAATGGTGATGATGATGATGATGATGATGATGATGATGATGATGGTGATGATGATGGTGATGATGATGATGATGATGATGATGATGATGATGATGATGATGGTTACGAGACGACGACGACGACAACGACGATGATGATGACTATGAGGATGACGAGAACGACGACGGACAGGAAGAAGAAGTAAAGGGAGAAATAAAAGAAGAAGAAGACGACAGATGATGATGATGATGGTGATATGTGTGTGTGTGTGTGTGTGTGTGTGTGTGTGTGTGTGTGTGTGTGTGTGTGTGTGTGTGTGTGTGTGTGTGTGTATGCGTTTGTGTGTGTGTGTGTATGCGTGCGTGCGTGCTTTTCAGCCATCTGACCTCTACGGGGTGTGGATAGTTTACCTGAATGTAATTACATTTTGATTTGTCTGGCAGTGGCGTCTTGTTCCCCATCGCAGTTCCTGTGTAAGGATGGTTCCAAATGCATCGATCGTCATCGAATGTGTGATGGAAGAGTTGACTGCCTTGACCAGACTGACGAGACTGGCTGCCGTAAGTGGAACTTTCTGTGGCCTGTCGTTTAGTGTTCTTGTTGTCTGCCTGTCTGCCTGTGGGAATGCCCCCCTCCCCCTCTTCCGCCCCGGCCTGTTTTCCTTTTTACGTAGTGCTAGTGTGTGTGTGTGTGTGTGTGTGTGTGTGTGTGTGTGTGTGTGTGTGTGTGTGTGTGTGAGTGTGTGTGTGTGTGTGTTGTGGCTATCTATTTTCTGTCTCTGTAATATATGTTTTCTCTCTCTCTCTCTCTCTCTCTCTCTCTCTCTCTCTCTCTCTCTCTCTCTCTTGAGATCACTTGAGAAGGTGACGGTGTAAGATGCATGCTGATGGTCAGAAGTGCTGTTTAAACAGATCGTTAATAAAGACTGCTTTAACCAAAACAGGTACAGACCATTGTGGCCATTTCAAATACAAAGATGAAACAGCTATGAATATTTTATTCATTTATAGGCCAATGAGTCTCTCTGAGGGTTATCATACCAAACATGGCACACAAGAACGGCAACATTCGTCTTCGCACAGTACAGGACACATGATACATGCGAACATGTGATCACAAGAATAACCATTTTAATCGCAAACATCTTCAGAAACCATCGCTCGGGGTCTCTTTTGAATATTCATGCACATGGCAAAACAGAGAAGAAAAATGGCAAAACGCAGTTTTGTTTCAGACCGACGGTGAGAAATTCAATTGAAAAAAAATGATAATCATCTCGGTTGTATTAATTTCAGTTCTGCGTGAATGTTGGGACAGAGTATGTTAAATACAATGAAATGGAGAAAACAGAGAGCGGAAACAATTTACCAGTAAGACATAAAGGTGAAGGTGAGATGGTACTCATGGAAACACTGAAAGCCTGTGGGTTGCAGAATGCCAGATAAATCAATTCAAGTGCCAGAGCGGGCGATGTATCCCAGAAAAGCGGGAGTGTGATGGAAGGAATGACTGCGGGGACTACAGCGATGAACACAACTGTGGTAAGTGGTGGTGTCAAACTAAAGGTACAGTGATGAACACAACTGTGGTAAGTGGTGGTGTCAAACTAAAGTTACAGCGATGAACACAACTGTGGTAAGTGGTGGTGTCAAACTAAAGGTACAGCGATGAACACAACTGTGGTAAGTGGTGGTGTCAAACTAAAGTTACAGCGATGAACACAACTGTGGTAAGTGGTGGTGTCAAACTAAAGTTACAGCGATGAACACA
>CM031596.1:84730769-84735769 GCA_018398815.1 Conus ventricosus | reverse complement strand
TGTAGACTTTTAAGGGTTTTCGTCACACAAAAAATATATGGGACAAGGTCTCAGTCACACACACACACACACACACACACACACACACACACACACACACACACACACACACACAACACACACACACACACACACACACACACACACACACACACACACACACTCATGCACAAACACACAGAAAGCCAGCCACGTACGCACGCACGCACGCACGCACGCGCACACACGCACGCACGCACGCACGCACGCACGCACACACACACACACACACACACACACACACACACACACGCACGCACCCACGCTTTCACGCACGGACACACACAGTCACGCACCCACACGCACAGGCAACAAGCACGCACGCAAGCACACTTACATATACACGCACACACAGATGTAGGTGTGTATGGACCTGTCTATCTATCTACATACATACACATCTATCGCTCATTCCGTCTCTCTCTCTCTGTCTCTGACTGCTTCTCCGTGTCTGTCTCTCTCCCCCTGTGTCTCTGTCTCTTTGTCTCTGTCTGTCTGTCTGTCAGTCTCTTTCTCTATCTGTCTGTTTCTGTCTCTGTATATCTATCTATCAAGGACGAGGAGGGACTCAGCACAAGGTGGGAAGAGCACTTCAGCCAACTTCTAAACCGGGCATCCACTGTTGACCAGGAAGTTCTACAGCAGATACCCCAGAAGCCTACAGAGGTGGACCTCGCTCACTGAGGATGAAGTCAGGACTGCTATAAAGCAGATGAACTGCGGAAAAGCGCCTGGAAAAGATGGAATTCCTGCTGAATTGTGTAAAGCACTGGAAACCACAGCTTTCAGAGCGTTCCACGACGTCCTCTCGACCATCTGAGAGGAAGAGGACATGCCAACAGACCTCCATGATGCCACCATCGTGGCACTTTATAAGAACAAAGGGGCAAAATCAGACTGTGGCAACTACAGAGGAATTTCTCTTCTCTCCATTGCTGGAAAGATACTTGCCCGCATCCTCCTCAACAGGCCCATCAACAACATCTCTGAAGGCAGCATTCCTGAAGCCCAGTTTGGTTTCCGCCCTGGTCGCACTACCAAACACATGGTGTTTGCTGTGCGACAAGTGCTGCAGAAATGCATCGAGCAGCAGATGGACTTGTAAGCAGTGTTCATAGACTTGACCAAAGCTTTTGACACTGTCAACAGAGAAGCTTTGTGGACCATCCTGATGAAGCTGGGCTGTCCACACAAGATCACCACCTTCCAGGACAACATGACTGGACATGTCCATTCTAATGGTGACTTCACAAACTCCTTTAACATCTCAAACGGAGTGAAACAGGGCTGTATCCTCGCCCCACATGTTTGTTCAACTTGTTCTCACGCTGGTCCTCCTTCATGCTGTGAAAGATCTGGTCTTGGGTATATACAATCAAGTACCGCTCAGATAGATCCGTATCGATCTCAGTCGACTTGTTGCTCCACCAAGACACTGGAGAAACGCATTCCTCTTGAAGCCCTTTTTGGCGGATGTAATTTTGCTCTCATGGCACACCAAAGAAAAACACCTGCATCCATTTCTAGACCACTTTGCAACGTCATCCAAGCTGTTCGGACTGACAATCAGTCTTGAAAAACGGAGGGTCCCGGTCCAACCGCCCCTAAACAACAGCCCAGCCCACAGCCACCATTACCTTAGATGGGTCCACCTGAAGCGCGTGAGAATTCAAGTATCTGGGCGCGTTATCTCTGGCAGATGATTCACTTGACCACCAGAGATCATGGTCCAGGATTCCAAAAGCCAGCTAGGTCGCAAGATTAAGGATGAAGGTCCTCCAGGCAGAAAGGCATAAACTACAAAGCTTAAGATCTAAAAGGTTGTATCCTTTGTTTCACTACATGTATGGATGTGAAACTTTGATCCTGTATCCCGAAAGCATATCAATAACTAGAATAACAGTTCCATACGTGTCTGCAGCGCATAACTTATGGCATATGGCTGGCAGGACAAAGTCACAAAACCAAGAGTGTTGGACAAAGCTGGCTTGACAAGCATTGAGTCAATGTTGCTGAAAGGCTGAGCTATCTGCACTGGGCACGTCATCAGAATGGACGACAGCCGCATCCCCAGACAACTGATGTATGGTGAGCTCAAGGAAAGGTCCTCACTCGGACAAGGGAAGGCCCAAACAGAGATACAAAGATACCCTTAAGAGGCAATCACCTATGGGTGTGGCATCACCGCCTCGCCAGCTCCGAAACTCTTGATGCAGACAGATCATCTAGGGGTCTCACCTTCAAGCCACAGTTGCTTTCAAAGAGGACAGAAAGACTGCGTCTCGCCGCTGCAAGGGGAGACGACAACAGGCCTTGACGCTCCTCAGACCCAAACTCTGAACCACCGATGTGACACCTGTTGGGCGCCTGTGTGCTTCCAGCTTCGGGCTGAGAGTCATACTTATCTGATCTATCTATCTATCTATCTTGTCTATACTAACTAGCTATCCTACTATCAATTATCTATCAATCGTATCTATCTATCTATCTATCTAACTATCTTTTTGTGGCATCAGTTAATCGGTTTGGCGTCATATACTGTACCATGTCAACAATACATTCACAGGCATTAGTCAGCGCTGCCATGCCGAAGTTTTTGGTGTTCTAAAGCAGTAATAGACAGTCACGTTGATGCCGCACAATCCGCTTCCGCCGTAGGAAAACCAGTGTCAACCTCCCGTACCTCATTCTCTCTCGGCCTGCCGTCCAAGCAAGATAAGTCTTGTGCTCTGTCTCGGCCTCTCTTTTGCCGTAGTAGTTAACATAGCTAAGTGTTGCTTAAATTTGTTGGGCTTGCACACGCTTCACGCCTTTTTAC
Organism: Conus ventricosus; assembly: GCA_018398815.1. NCBI lineage: Eukaryota > Metazoa > Mollusca > Gastropoda > Neogastropoda > Conidae > Conus > Conus ventricosus. Next base: position 84,732,912 of record CM031596.1, on the reverse strand, counting down.
CCTTGAACCGGTGGGCTTTGGTTTGGTGCGCTTTATTTACCTATTTAACCGCGCCATCCTCGCCTTTGTGCCTTGTCTCGCACTCGCGACATCCGCCTTCCGTTTCTTTCGATCTTCGTAAGTACGACCCTCTTGATCTGCCCACTGGTGCGCATTAATGTGTACCAAATTTATCACTGGTAAACGATCTCCTCATCTACGTAACGGGTGCACATTTAATAGTACCATCTTAGCATTATTACAAGTACACCAGGGGTATTTACTCCTTGTGCGCCATTAGCGCTCACTCTTGACGATCGAATCCCTTCCCTGGTCAATCGATCCCCATCTTCGATGTGCCACGCCGTTTGCGCGTCTCCGCCATGTTGCCTTGACTCACACACCTGTTCGGCGGTACTACAGCGGCTTCCCCGGCTCATTTTCCTGTACCTTATTTAATATTTATTACAGGTATAGAGATTGTCTTTGCGATCTCTTGATCACCAACTTGTGCACACTTAGAAGTACCCCATTAGTAACATTAGTTATTCGATCACATGTTCTCGCTTTGTGCTTTCTTCTCGTCACTCGCGTTTTTTTTCATCTTCAATTTACCGCACTCCCAGTTCCCCCTCACGAGGAGGTTCGTGCACTTTCTTCCCTCGATCCACCTCTTTGTCTCCTCTTGTGCGATCGTGCGTTCCGTGATTGTCTCGCCACCAGTGCCCAACATGGTGAAGGAAACATTAACGGTCGAGCCCTCCACTGTACGAGGAGTCCCTCCCTTGCCCTGGAGGACCCGCATGTCGATTCCAGGTGAACCCCAATCCGCTCGCACCTATGAGAGCGTACGGGCGGTTGTGGAGGAGGGTTCCGCGCAGGGGACGCGTGACCATCGTTACGAAACCTCCTCTGCCAGAGCCTTCCGGCGGACAACACGATCGTGCGTTCGGAAGCGAACAGGGCAATCAGTCAGCCTTTATTGCCAAAGGTTATTCTTTCTACACAGTAGAAATCCAAAGGCAAGGCTCCCCCTGGAAAGGACCTGCCCGATCAATAAATCTCCCGCTCCCTGGCCCCCCATCGCCTGTTCTCCTTCGTCGCACACCAGAGACTCTCCTATCCAGGGCAGCGTCCCCGCGACCCTCGGCCCCCGGGAAACTTAAACCGAGCGCGGCCCGGCACGGGTGACGACTCGCGGCCGGAAATCACCGCCCTCACTCGATCGAAGAGACTCGTGGCGTTTAGCTTGCCCCCCACTACCGGTCAACGCTTGTCTCCCAAGTCACGGCCTCCTCTCCTATCAACCGGTGTCCGAGTGCAGCCTACCACTCGGACAAGAGGAGCGTCATCACTCTGGTGGAGGAGTTGTGGGCATCTTATGGTGGGGTCTTCCCCCACAGACACAACTCCGGTCAGGGACGCAGTCATCGTGGAACAGGTCGGACTCTGCGGCCCTCACGCCCCGACGGTCGAACCACACCGTCGACTGTCGCACTTCCCCTATTGGGTACAGGACGATGGGGAGCCGACTTCTTTCGCACCCGTATTGGGCAACGACCGCAGTGTCCCGTTTCCAATCCGGGGGGAGGATCGACCAGCGGTACTAGGGGTTAACACCATTGTTTCCATTGAGTGGTCCTCGTCACTGCAGTCCTTCCCCAGTCCGCTTCCACGCGGCCAGGGGGCTACGGTACCATGCCTACCCACCGGCCACGCCTAGCCATGGCAGGGGGCCGGGCATGGACCTCCACCCGGAGACGCAGGAGGCAGTGCCCTCCCCTGGGCGGGTACGAGAAGAGCTCGCCTTCTCGCTACCCCAGACCCATGGTGCCCCAGGTTACCCGTGTCCCCGAGGAAACCCTGGCCCCAGGCCGCCACAAGCCCAGCGTACTACTTCTCCCCGGGGACCGGTGGCTCCATGCCCCCGAGAGGAACCATTGCTATAGGGCTTACAAACCCATTTTCTGTCTCTCCATCATCGTCGCAAGTGGCTATCCGGCTCTTTCAGCTGGATCGACTGGGTCCCCCTCCTCCTCCTCGGGCGCTGTCCGATCGGCGATCCCCCAAGTCTGCCTGCCGCGTATGGAGCCCACCAGGGGACCCGTCCTCGTATTCCCCCACTACCAACGAGGGCGGACTTTCCCACGGCAACACCTGTCCT
>CM031596.1:84723269-84725769 GCA_018398815.1 Conus ventricosus | reverse complement strand
CGGAAGCGGTGGGCATCACGTGACCTGTCTTATTTACTGACTGCATTAACACACAAAAACTTCGGCCTGGCAGAGCTTAACTAACAGTGCCCGTAAATTGCTATTTGTCTGACATGGTAAGTAAACTGCCAAACAGGGATATAATAATTACCAACTCCCCATAATAATGGAACATCTAATGCGGTGACTTTTTTGGTCCCCCCCACCCTCCCCCCTTTTTCCCCCAAAGGGCGTAAATCCACTCTTATTCCATTTTTGTGCTCAAAACTGTCCACGTTCTCAGCAAAAACGTCAGAAAAAAAAACAAAAGTAATTATTCCACTACACTACTCTTTGTTTTTTCCATTTTTTTCTTTTTTCTCCTTCTTCAATCAGAGGTGCCCTCACACCCCAAGGCATTGTCCAGTATGTATCTCTAGAAATGGACATATTCTTGCTGATTTAGTGTTCTGGGATTGATACCAAAGTTCTGGGTTTTGTTAAATGTTCTAATGTGTTGTCATATTGCATTCTCACTATGATAAAGTGCTGCTTATACAACGAGAACAAAAATAAACGGAAACAAAAGACATTTCAATACATTTCTTTTCTTTTCCCAGTTTTGCAGAGAGACAGCGAGAGAGGAGAAGAGAGAGGAGATGAGAGGAAGGAGAGAGAGAATGAGAGAGAGAATAGAGAGAGAGAGACAAGACAAGACAAGACAAGACAAGACAAAAATCTTTATTTTCGAGGATAATAGAATAAGCACTAAACGTGCTTTTTTAAACATCCTCCCTCGCCCTGGAGTAGGGACTAACAACATGCAGTGAAATCAATTAAGCTGTAAAGAAATTCAAAAGAAGCAAGCCAAAGCGGATCATGTATTTCATAGAGGAATCATATCAAATGAAAATAGAAGATAAATGAAAAAAAAACATAAAATAAGAATAACAAAAAACAAAACAACAACTAAAAAAAAAAAAAGAATAATAAGTACAAAAAAATATAATGAAATAAAAAAGAGAAAAATAATATGAAGAGGAAGGTGAGAGGGGTGTAGGAGTGAGTGGGCTGTGGGAAACATAGGTAAGTGTACTACCATACAACGTACACGATTGGCATGTATGAAAACAGACAGTGAAGTGATTTGACATATTTTATGAACACCACAAATACCGCACGTTTGCACCATTAGAGAGTGAGAGAGAGGAGAGAGAGAAGAGAGAGAGAGAGGAGAGATAGTAGAGAGAGAGAGAGAGATAGAGGGAGAGGAGAGGTGGAGGAGAGGAGAGAGAGAGAGAGAGGAGAGAGAGAGAGAGAGAGAGAGATGCGGCCTAGGAGGCTACCCCCACATGCATTTTATCATTTTTTTTTTTTCCGCAAGGCATGAAAATACGTCGAGACTATTTAAAAAGCAACGTGAGATGACATTGGGGGGGGGGGGGGGGGGTGGGAAGGAGGAAAAAAAAAAAAAAAAAAAAAAAAAAAAACAAGAGGAGAGAGAGAGAGAGAGAGAGAGAGAGAGAGAGGAGGAGAGAGAGAGAGAGAGAGAGAGAGAGGAGATGGAAGGGAGGAGAGAGGGGGAACAGCATGAGATGTAACAAATGATTTGAAATGGAACTGTACTAAAAAAACTGTACAAAAACGCACCAATAATTAGCCTAGCCTTATAAAAAAATCAGACAGAAAAAAAATAATGAACATGACATAATATATAACGAAATTCGGAGCATAACACACGCAGAACACATCATGCACAGACGGAAGAGAGACAGAGAGAGATAGAGACAGAGATAGAGAGAGAGAGAGAGAGAGAAGAGAAATGAGATAGGCAGAGAGAGAGAGAGAGAGAGAAGACCAAACAAGCAAGACAAACAAAAACTTTCTTTAATTTATTACTGAGATGAATAGACAATAAGGCAGCTAACGTGCATTATTTACATCCAGACCAGTCCACCTCTCTCGCCCATAGTTAGGGACCTATTAGTAACCAACAAACCACACCCATGGTGAAATCAATTAATAAAGAAATCAAAGAAGCAAGCAAAGCGGGTCCATGTAATCATAAGGAACAACAACATACAACAAATGAAAATAGAAGATAACTGAAAACAAAACAAAAAAATAAAGAAAAAAATAAACCAAAAACAACAACAAAAACTATAAAAATAACAAAAAAAAAATAAAATAAAAAGTGAGAATAATAAATAATGAAGAGGAAAGGATGAAGTCGGGGTAGGTGAGTGAGGGGTGGGCTGTGGACACATATAGTAAGTGTACTAACTACGTACAAGATTGGCATGTATAAAACAGACAGGTGAGTGAATATGACAAAGTGCGGAACCATATTTATGAACACACAAATACAACGCACGTTTATGCTGCACAACGCATATAGAGGATGAAGTGAGAGAGAGAAAGAGATGAGAGAGAGAGAGAGGGAGAGAGATAGAAGGGATCAAGGCAACCTCAAACCACAAAGCAGATTCATTTTACGCAAGGCATAAAATACGTAAAAAAA
>CM031596.1:84720722-84723169 GCA_018398815.1 Conus ventricosus | reverse complement strand
TCGGTTGAGCACCACTTTTTCTCACATGTCAGTTTCTCTCTTAAGTCACCTTTCGTTATTGCCATTTTACTGACATGTCACTTTATTCCTGTGTTCCGCCTTGGCTTAAGGCTGTGTCAGACCAATTGACATAGGCTTAGAACACCAAGGTTACATCAAAATGTTGTTATGCTCAGCATAGTTATGCGGGGATTGTCTTCAGTTGTGACAAGCTCCTAGCATAAACATTATCAGTTTCCGAAATCCCCCGAAGTCGGAGTGTGGCTGCCCATGTGGCGGGGTAATCAAAACGGTCACACACGTAATGTTCTCACCCCAGCTGATGCATTTTTACCGTAGTGTTCAAGTACTTCAGCTTTTTGGATGATCCCTGGTGTCTTTTAGCCAGGGTACGACAGCATCATCATCAACAACAACAAACAACAACAACAACAACAACATTTCCTGTGTCACTTCTTTTTATGTGTCACTTTTTTTTTTTTTTTTTTTTTTTTTTTTTGCTGTCCCAACCTCTGAGCCACCTCAGAAGCAGTACACCCACGCCGCTCATTCCGACACCCCGTCCACAGCCACAGCCCGGTCGGCCCCGCCGCAGCCCCGGCACCGGCAATCCACAGGGAGCACTCAATGTCAAGCCTTTAAGAGGCAACCCCCCGGAGGAGACACTGCACTGCCCCCGAGTCACTTCGGTGGTGTTCAGTGGCGCCTGTTCTGATCTAACATACGCAGGACACCACCTACTAAGCCCTACTGACGACAATAATTGCTTAGTCGCGGAGCCGGCGTGAGTGAGCTCTCCCTCCGGAGGGCGCCACCACGTCCGTCCACCGACAGACCCCATGGACTCGCCGATACCGGTGACCCCGACGGAACCAAACCAAAGCCACAGACGTGGAGAGGACATCGAAATGAGGTCACCATGAGAGCAGGGCATGAAGGGCCACAGAATTTGAGACATTTTTTTTTAATGTGATCAATGAGAATGAGGATGATTAAGATGATGCTACGGATTTCCATTTCGGTCTGAGACTACATGACAGGGCTGTACTCTACGCTTCCTTTCATAATATATCCCGGCGTCAACCAGGCCCGAGAGATACAGGCACCTGCAGTGTTGGTCAGGAAATTTGAGCAACACTCTCAGAAACGCATCCATTAAGTGGATGAAACTCGACTGTGTGGTCCCAGTCTTCCCAACTGAGTCCGCAGCAAACTCAACTCTGGGTAGGAGCCGGTCGGGGCAGAAAAACCCAATGACTTCTGATGGGATTCGAAACCACGACCTCCCAGCCGGGAGTCCGGACGCTAACCACTTCGCCACGGCGGCTGGTGTGTCACTTTTTTCTAATGTGTCATCGTTCTTGATAAATCACTATTTCTCACACATCTCTTTTTTCATTTTTTTTCTTATGGGTCACCTTTCCTCATATGTCAATTTGTTTTCTCATATGTCAATTTGTTTTCTCATATGTCAATTTGTTTTCTCATATGTCAATTTGTTTTCTCATATGTCAATTTGTTTTCTCATATGTCACATTTCCACAGGTGCTACTTTTCCCCATGTCACCTTTCCTCATATGTCAATTTGTTTTCTCATATGTCACATTTCCACAGGTGCTACTTTTCCCCATGTCACCTTTCCTCATATGTCAATTTGTTTTCTCATATGTCACATTTCCACAGGTGCTACTTTTCCCCATGTCACCTTTCCTCATATGTCAATTTGTTTTCTCATATGTCACATTTCCACAGGTGCTACTTTTCCCCATGTCTCCTTTCCTCATATGTCAATTTGTTTTCTCATATGTCACATTTCCACAGGTGCTACTTTTCCCCATGTCACCTTTCCTCATATGTCAATTTGTTTTCTATATGTCACATTTCCACAGGTGCTACTTTTCCCCATGTCACCTTTCCTCATATGTCAATTTTTTTTTCTCATATGTCACTTTTTCCACAGGTGCTACTTTTCCCCATGTCAGCCGTCTTAATGTCATTTTTTAATCACGTGTCACCTTACCACATATCACCTTTTCACATATTTCGCCTTTCCTCATGTCATTTTTGCCATATGCCACCTTTCCTCATAATCGTTTCACTTTACCTCGTTGATGATTTGTCCTGGTATGTCACTGTCTCTTATGGCTTGTTTTTTCTAATATGTGACTTCTCCTTGGTGACATTTAGTTGTTGGTCACTCTTCCTTGCCATATTTCTTCAACATTCTTGGGTCCTGTTCGATAAGCAATTGGCCCAAATGAAGACCTATTGTCCACAGTGAAAAGAAGGAAAATAAGATGGTGTGATCAAGTATCAAGATCCATAGTACTTGCTAAAATCATTCTCCAAGGAACAGTGCGAGGAGGGAGAAGGAGAGTTAGACAGAGAAAGAGAGGGGAGGACAACATCAGTGCATGGACTGGCCTCACACTCAGCGGCTGCCTGGG
>CM031596.1:84708222-84713222 GCA_018398815.1 Conus ventricosus | reverse complement strand
AGTTGTCATCGATAATTGCGTGTCTGCCCAGAAGCCCGTGTGCGTGGTGTTCCCCAGGGCTCTGTGTTGAAACCTGTGTTATTCACTCTTTACTTTCTTTTGTCTGAAATATTTCAGCACATGTTTGTAACTTTCATAAGAGTGCAGTTGACACAGAGTTCTCCAAAAGTGCGCCACCTAATGAACGTTGGGTTGCTCGGTCTAAGTATTGAGCTATACCTCGATAATGCTCCCTCCTGGAAAAACAGCAATAATTTCATGCTAACACTGACAAGACAAACTTGATGCTTGATGGCACTCTTACGAATCACGCCGACAGGCAGTAGGTTGATAAACAATGGTGCTGTACCATAGTATTAGTTTTATACCGACAGTGAAATATCCGGGAGACAAACTTGACCAGGCATTTTCTATGCAGGATCAGATCAGCAGTGTGTGCGTAACGCGTCGTTCTTGGAACTTCGCTGATGTTTGTCAGTTCATAAGAAAAAGCTGTAACAACATTTCTATAGATGCATTTGAACTACTAAGCATACCTCAAACAAGTACTTGCGTATCCACACAATATGCACATCTGCGTGCATACATGCAAACATTCACATCATCATCATCATCATCATCATCATCATCATCATCATCATCATCATCATCATCACCATCATCACCATCATCATCATCATCATCATCATCATCATCATAATCATCAACAACAACAACACAACAACAACAACACAACAACAACAGCAACAACAACAACACATGTTGCTAGTCTGAAGATGTTCGTTAAATTATGTACAATATTAATTTGCGAATAAAAAGAAATATTTTACAATTGTACTTTCTCTCCTTTGACTTCTTAGAAGTCTTGACTCTCGAGTCTTGTCACCAGACACATATGACATTAAAAATCCAACTCTCGACTCTTGTCACCAAACACATATGACATAAAAAATCCAAAAAGATAACAAAACCTTGATCGCCATTGGATATTACAAATGCCTAACGTCTTCTTCCTCGACTGGTTTACGTGACGTCTTAAATATAGTTCTTGTAGATTTGTCTTCATCAAGACTGTACGAAATGCAATGTATTTTGATGTCATGACGTATATTCATGATTTCCTAAATTGCAAGCAGTAAACGTATGTGTGTATGTTTGGACAAAACACTTTTTGTATTGTTTTGTCCTGTATTGTACTGTGTTACTGTGTTTTGTTACATTGTGTACTGCTATTCTGTGCTGTTCTTATGTTGTGTTGTATAGTAATGTAAAAATTGTGATTTAGCATTGGATTGTGTTATTGTGCGTTCTTTTGCATCACTTGAATCTTATTTTGCATTGCATTTATTTTGTGCAATGTTCTGTGTACATATTGCTTGCATTGAGATGCTTTGCATACCACATGCATATGCATTAAAATTGTTTCTACTTTAAAAATGGAATATAATCATGGAATTGCGATTGAGGATGGGGGAAATTGGAAAACCACTGACGCGATGATTCAAGTCCATACAGTGAAACATTTTCTGACGTAATCAGATCAACATCAAAATGGACCTAAGTGCATGAAGCCATGCTGTGGGCGGAGATCAATCCGCACACCAACAGGCAATGGGAGAAATCTATTCTTTTGCTTCACTTTGAATTCCTCGTGCATGAAATGTGTTTCTGAAAGTTGTTTGTTCCCGAGTGCAATCGATGAGAGCCCAGACTAAGAAGGCTTTATATACTTATACACTAAAGGCATAACATACTTATCCATGCACACACACACACACACACACACACACACACACACACACACACACACACACACCACACGCAGCGCACACCACACACACACACACACACACACACACACACACACACACACACACACACACACACACACACACACGCACGACCGCACGCACGCACACGCACGCGCACACACACACACACACACACACACACACACACACACACACACACACACACACACACACACACACACACACACACACACACACACACACACAGCATACATTATCCCAGGCCTTAACAAAGAAAAGTCTTATTATCTCGGAAAAAAACAAATCTATATTCACGGCTGAGTTATTTTCTATAATTATGGCTTTAAAATTTGTTGTTGATCACCCTCAAAATTTATCTAAAGTTGTTTTATGTGTAGATTCCAAGTCAGTTCTTACTGCAATGAAGAATTTTAAATTGAAAGTTCGACCTGAGATGATCACTGAAATAAATAATTTAGTACATTTCCTCTCAGTCAGAGACACCGAAATAACATTTCTTTGGGTGCCCTCCCACTGTGGGTTATATTATAATGAAAAGGTTGGTGTTCTAGCAAAGAGAGGAACACAACGATAATCAGATTCGCTTTTTTTAAACTTCTCTATGTCAGTGCAAGAGTGCTATACTTTGGCAGAAAAAGTACAATTTTCTCATTTTAATTTGATAGAAAGAGAAACTGGGTGTTCTGGTTTACACGATGAAATGAAAAATATGCATGTAAAGTTAAGTAAGTACGATCAAAACATTTATCGTAGACGACAGATAAGTTCCTTGATCTGTAGATGGAAATAAGATTGTTTAAAAGCAAAGTATGTCAAAAATATACATTGTATATGTGGTCATAGCATTTCAACTGATCACATTCTTGTGTGTAACTTAATGAAAAAATTCATTCCAAATACGTCTGTACAGCCTATTCAAAATGTTTTCCTGTCAGAAAGGGAAACATATCTTTTCTTTTTGCACTTAGCTAAAAGTCCAATTGGCAAATACTTATAATCGATAACAATCAGTGGTGAGACGAGACAGAAGCGTTATATGTTTGATTTTTTTCCCTTTGTTTGTTTTAATCTTTGATTAAGTGGATATTCTATTTTTGTGCTATAGTTGTAGATCAGTTAATTCTTTTGACTCGTTGTGTTAACCTTTTTTTCCCAGCCCCGATTTTTTTTCTTTTCTTTCTTTTTTTCCCCCGTCTAATATCACGTAATGTGGAAAGACGTAAAACAAAACAACAACAACAACAACAACAACAACACACACACAACACACACACACACACACAACACACACACACACAACACACACACACACACACACACACACACACACACACACACACACACAACACACACACACCGTCTTCAGTTCTGATTTCTTTTCCACGTCCATGTCCGTGGTGTTTACGTCAACGTCGTTGGTGCCAGCAAAGTCGTAGAGACTGTGCCAGAGTAGACGGACGGACCAGCTCACGTAGTCACAAGGAGAACACAAACTGACACTGCCTCCTAGACTGAGCATGATTTTGTCACCAACAGGACACTTAGTAGATGGTATTCTGCGTATGTTGGCGTAGAATACATAAAAGAACAGGCACCACTGAACATCACTGAAGAGACTGTGTAGCAGAGAAAGGTTTCCTTTGAGGGGCTGTCTCATAGTGACGTCATGTGGATCGCTTGCTACTCCTTGTAGACTACCAGTGTTGGGAGTATAAAGAGTCAACTGTGTGCAGTCATACACTGTCACCAGTGTAAGTTTTCCGCGTGCATCAAATTCATGCAGCATAACATATGTCTTTCTTGGCAGCCTTTCTACCTTTACCAGTGTTCATTTTTTTAACTGATACCGGGTACAATCAACAACTGAACTGATGGTGATTAGGTACCTCTTCATTTCTCCATCAATGAAATCATTAGCTGTGTGTCTGCGCCTAAACATTCTTCAAAGCTAATTGGTAAACCTTTTCACACTGTTCAGCGACGCTGTATAATCTCAGCATTTTCGAACAATATCGCATGATATGCAGCCACGAGACAGTCAAATAACTTAAGAAAAAAGCATGGGCAAATTGATACCCCCCACCCCCCCCCCCCCCCCCCCCACCCACCCACCCACACACACACACACAACGGTGAGCTTCAATAAGCAGCAAGGAAGTGGTGACACGAGGAGGGTGCAGAAAATGAGACAGTAACAAGTTATTTCATTTATTCAAGCTATGTAGTTTTCTTCTCTTTGCTTTTAAACGTTGCATTCTTTTTCGTTTGCTTTTAAACGTTGCATTCTTTTTCGTTTGCTTTTAAACGTTGCATTCTTTTTCGTTTGCTTTTAAACGTTGCATTCGTTTTCGTTTGCTTTTAAACGTTGCATTCTTTGTCGTTTGCTTTTAAACGTTGCATTCTTTTTCGTTTGCTTTTAAACGTTGCATTCTTTGTCGTTTGCTTTTAAACGTTGCTTTTTTTTCGTTTGCTTTTAAACGTTGCATTCTTTGTCGTTTGCTTTTAAACGTTGCATTCTTTTTCGTTTGCTTTTAAACGTTGCATTCTTTGTCGTTTGCTTTTAAACGTTGCTTTCTTTTTCGTTTGCTTTTAAACGTTGCTTTCTTTTTCGTTTGCTTTTAGAACGTTGCATTCGTTTTCGTTTGCATTCTTTTTCGGTTAAAATCCTTGTCTTTTTTTTAAACTGTAGAGCCCAAAGAAAGCACACAAAGAATCGGCGAAAGGAACCAAATACATTCGGGCTTGAAAGCAGACAAGCCTGTCGCCCACAGTTCTAAAAGCCCTAAGGCCACTACATCTCCCTGACGTCCTGGCATTAGGCTTTCTGCCACCCAATCCGATGACAACAAACAGCGTACAACATGTTGTCCCAGGAGTGAGCTAGAGGAGGACGTAAAGAGTTACAAGGGAAAAATGATCGTTGTTGTGTGTTAAATGACCGGGCGCTTGTTTCTGTCACGACAGACAGATGGACCTCTCTCTCCTCTCTCTCTCTCTCTCTCTCTCTCCTCTCTCTCTCTCTCTCTCTCTCTCTCTCTCTCTCTCTCTCTCTCTCTCTCTCTCTCCATTCAGATGGGGGTATAAATACGTGCGTGCAAGTCGATGGGAGATAGGATAGATCAGAATACGTGAGTGTATGGAATGATTGCTGTGTGAAAATGATAAGTGCTAGAATAAAGACAAGAAACAAAGTGAGTGACAGAAATG
>CM031596.1:84690722-84700722 GCA_018398815.1 Conus ventricosus | reverse complement strand
ACCATTGTTTTTCAGCTTCACTGCAGTGTTTCCGTCCAGGAGTCCAAACACACCAAATGTGGCAATTCGCTGCATTGATCTTTCACAGAGAGAAAAGACTGATAGATAGATGACCTGTACTTACGCACGCATATGAGGCGAGACGTGAGACAGTGAAAAGTTATTCAGCAAAGCGTGTTAAGACCATTCCTCTCTGCTGCTTTCATATCATTGTAGAGATCCCTCCTCCCCTCCAGGTCGTTATCTTTGGGACTGAAGAGATAATGAGGGTTTTTTTTTTATACCGCTCTCCCCCTGATTACGTCTTGCCTAATTAAACGCACCTAGGCACCTTGTCTTCCCAAAACACTACTGTAGGTGACATAATACACATGATGTGTTTCTAGATCTGCTCAGCCTCATAAGGCAGGAAAAGATGCACTCTTATCACTTTACCGCTTTTATCGCTTTCAAAGCATGTGACTAAGATATGCACGACCACCCGGTGAGTTCAGTGGTTTGCTGTTTTATCTTTAATGGTTGGGGACGTACGCACGCACACACACACACACACACACACACACACACACACACACACACACACACACACACACACACACACACACACACACACACACGAACATACATGCAAACACGCACACACGCACGCACGCACGCACATACACACATGCGCATGCACGCACACAAACATTGGTGTCCGCACACGCGCTTGCTCACACACACACATGCACAAACGTGTACGTACACACACACACACACACACACACACACACACCACACACACACACACACACACACGCACACACACACGCACACGCACACACACACACACACGCACACACACACAACTTCTTCTTCTTCTTTGAGTAACCGGTATGTTTTGGTTTCAGTTTGGTTGTAATATTATTCTTGTTGGTTACTTGTTGATTACTTGATAGTTGCTATCTCTGTCTCTGTCTCTGTCTCTCTCTCTCTCTCTCTCTCTCTCTCTCTCTCTCTCTCTCTCTCTCTCTCCTCTCTCTCTCTCTCTCTTATTGCTGCGTGTTTTTTCTTCAAGTATAGAACACCATAGCACATCAGATTGAGGAACACACTCGCGTACATCACTGAACTGACATTCCCTGTCCACTGTGTGTGTGTGTGTGTGTGTGTGTGTGTGTGTGTGTGTGTGTGTGTGTGTGTGTGTGTGTGTGTGTGTGTGTGTTCTCGCGCGGCACTCATTTCGAGCCCCAGACCGCATCCAGAACTGTGCTGGTTAAGACCCAGCAACGACGGTCCTGAGGGAACGATTGTCAGCTTGACGGCTAACACACTGCACCGCTGCAAAGTCTCTACAATATTGTTTAGCGTGCCTGTTCTGATCCACGCTACGCAGAACGCCATCTTCTAATCGTTTCTAATCTCTTTACTGACGACAGTAATTGCAGAGTCGGGGAGGATGAGCTTCTCCCTCCAGAGGGAGCCACCATGTCCATCCATCGACATTCCGCCTGGAAGCCAATACTTCCTAGCTTGATGAACTCGCCAAAGGCATGGGCTTGAGAGAGAATCGTGACTGACATCGTCACAAGAGTGGAGCATTAACAGCCACACAAGCTGACACTTCTTTTCCCTTGTGGAGAGCAAGGAGAATGAGAATAATGAAAATGATGCGCGGACTTTTACGCCGGCTGGAAGCTATGGTACATGACTGTAAGTTAAGCTTCCTTTCACGGTATATCCTGGCGTCAACGAGGCCCGAGAGATACAGACACATGCAGTGTTGGTCAGGAAATTGGAGAAACATTGTCGGAGATGCATCCATTAAATGGATGGAACTCGACTGTGTAGTTTCAATTTGAGTTTATAGCACTAAGTAGAAACTGACCTATACTGAAAATTTCCACAAATAAAAGCCTCTGATGGGAATCGAACCAATAACCTTCCAGCCCCACGTCTGCCACATTGACCACTGCACCAGGGTGGCTCTTCTCCTGCACATTGTGACATGTTGTCATTCTCGTTTAAGATAGATCCCCACCCCTTTTCCCACTTTACCCGACCCCTTCTGCTCCACACCCCCATTTCCCCTCTCTGTGACGGTTATTCCTGTCTGCTATTTTATGTTGTGTAGGCGTGGTCATCAAACGTAAGTTAAATAACTTATCTTGCTCGGTGCCAGAGAACTGAGTATGTTGTCTGACGTGGCCAGTTGAAGTCTTGCTGGTGACTGATTTAAGATGGCGTGCTAGATAGTGTTTCGACTTCCGCTCTGATGGGAAGGCTATATCTGTCTGATGGGAAGGCTATATCTGTCTGATGGAAGGCTATTCTTCTGATGGAAGGCTATATCTGTCTGGTCTTAACTGAGGCGAATGTGGATGCTGAAAAATCTGGATATAAAGTAATTGTGCAGGAACTGACGGGAGGAGAAAGGAACGGGGGTGGGGTGGGTTTTTTTCTTCCCGCGTACGCAGGCTGATACTCCTGCGGTCACTCCCTGTGCAGACAGGCAAGAATTAATCCCATCTACCCAACAAAGGGAGTGGAGTTTAGTGTGTATGACGTTTATATCCGCCATTAAGGCACCATACTCAAACTCGGGAAGGAGTGGGATTGACGAGCAGGTAAGACAGAAAACAGACACTCCAGAGTTTGCCCGACCTGGTAGGAGACTGGAGGAAGAAGAAACAACAAGGTGAATTTGACCACAGGATTACACAATGAACAATACAAATGAAACAACAGGGTGAAAAAAGGTAATCCAAGGAGATCAACCAAACGCTTCTGGCCTTAAACCCTTTTTCAATGGTAAAGAACTGTGAGAACATGGCAATTTAAAGGATGGAATGGTGAACATAAATCATGGTGATAGCAAAGTCAAGTAAATGGCTGCAGGGCCGAGTAGAAATCAGATGTGTTAGGAGAAAGGAAAGTTAAGTTGAAAGTTGGAGAGAGAGAGAGAGAGAGAGAGAGAGAGAGAGAGAGAGAGGAGAGCGTGGGGAGAGAGAGAGAGAGAGAGAGGGGAGAGAGAGAAGAGAGAGAGGAGAGCGTGGGGAGGAGAGAGAGAGAGAGAGAGAGAGAGAGAGAGAGAGAGAGAGAGAGAAGGCGGGGGAGCTTGGGAGAGAGAGAGAGAGAGAGGAGAGAGAGAGAGAGAGAGAGAGAAAGAGAAGGCGCGGGAGGAGGGAGAGGGGGAGAGGAGGAAGAAGAAATCATTCTTTAATGTTAAGTCCTGTTGGTGTGGTGGTACCAAGTCGTTTGATCAGCCAGGATTCCATGAATTTTCGGTAGGTCATGCTGGCTTTATTCTGCCAGACAGCAGCAACTTTGGCGTGAGAGCATGTGTGCATGGGGCTGTTAAACTGCACTCCAACAGGGTTCTTGTACTGAAGTGTCATGGATCTAAGATGGTCAGTGAAACGGTCGTTGAGTGAGCGGTAGATTTCTCCACTGTACAGTTTGTTGCAAAGTGTGCAGGTTATGATGTAGACCGAATTGGATGACTGGCATGTGAAAGAAGATCTTATTGTGAATTTTCCAAGTGGGCATGTGACGGTGGTAGCAGAGCTGAGGAAGGGGCAGGTTTTGCAGTTCTTCTTGTGACATGGCTGATTTCTGGGAGAAGGAAGAGAGCCACTAGATGGATGCTGGACTGATGCTCTCACAAGAATGGTTTGAAGGTTTGTGTCTCTACGAAATGCAATCAACGGTGCTTTGGAAAATGCAGTTTTCAGTTCTGGATCATTTTGCAGAGCATGGAAGTTTCTGAGGAGAATATTGCGAACAGCAAGGTTGTGTGGTGGTGGGTGAGCACTGCAACTGTTCTGTCATCATGGTCTTTAGAAGGTCTGGAACTGAGGGCTGCTGAGTGTGTGACTTTGCGTGCACGTTCAAGTGCTTCATAAACAATGTTCTCAGGGTAGTGACGGGGGGTGAAAAAGGAACATATTTTCATTGCTTCATTTTCAAAGTCAGTAGCATCACTACATATCCGTTTCAGTCTCAAAAAACTGTGAATATGGTATACTGTTTTTGGAAATGACAGGATGGCTTGAAGAGTAAAGTAGATAAGATAGAGGAAGAAGGTTTGTTTCAACTTGCAGGCCTAGGTCCAAGCCCAGGATTTGGTGTACCATAAGGAGCATGCACCATCCCTCGTCAGCAGGAGAATGATGACCAGGTCAAGGTCACAGCCTGATAATTCAGCATGTCAGACGGATCAGTGTTCATAGCACCTGGCAGATGGATGACTAGATAGCATATTATAAGCCAGAGTTTCCTAATGCCCGGATCAGAATCTAGCATCTTTGGAGCAGAAATCATCAAAAGTGCCAAAAATAATGTGACGAAGATGAGGTGACTGATCCAAAATATGATGCCTTCAGGCGGAGCAGAATATGCCAAACTGATGACCTCGCTGAGTTCATTGGCAAGTGCCTTCAAGCAGAACCTGGTAAGAAGACAGCCACGTCGATGTCATACATACAGAGTCCAGAGCTATCTGAACACCAGACTCAGTGAGATTTGGCAGGACGGTGTTTAAGTGCAGGTTACATGCCCAGAATTTAGTACCCCAATACAGCCCAGGATTGGTCACACCCGGCAGAATGATGACCAGGTTTCAGGTCACAGGCTCAGGACTCAGAGCTGTCAGACAGACCAGGCTTCATGGAACCTGTTGGAAAGATGATCAGGGTGAGGTCACAGATCCAGACTCCAGTGATGTGAGGCAGCCATTTCCGCATTGTTCCTGACATGATGGCGGCCATGTTGAAGTTACATGCTCAGATTGGGCGGGGTTCCTGCACTTCAGCCACAAAAGGAACAGACTGTTGGGTAGAGGCAATCTGTTAGACGTACTTCAGTTTGTCTGAGGCCTTCATCAAAGAACATTGTTCATATGAGGATCAACAACAACACAACAACAACAACAACAACAGACTCTCGCCAATTGGATTGATCACTCACATGCACATGATAGCGACAACCTTTTTGCTTCATCCCACACGCCACAAGCCCTTGACAATCTGAGTGTGCGTAGGGTATACACAAGACAGTCTACCTATGTTTCTATCCATCAATTCATACTTATCTATTTAAAAGAAATAAAGAAATCGCTAAATAAACACAGCGGTTTTTTAATAATTTGTTTATATTTCGTTTTGGCGGCTCAGCAATTCTGCCTTTAGTTTTTTGTTTCAAGTTCCGCCTGCAGTCATCTCACTTTCAACCCCCATCTACCAAACATGCAACGAGTTACATACACACACGTATGCGGGTTATGTCTGTCTTTCTATGTATGTATATATCTGTCTATTTATCCATCATCTGTTTTTTCTACTAATCTGTCTACACATCTAGATACTGTCTGTCCTGTATCACACAATTTATTGAGTGGCATCCAAAATAAAAATATCTACTTTTGTTTCCATCCAGCAGTCTCTCCTTCTTCCTGGCGCTCCAGGTACAAAATTTACGGCTTGTTTTATACACACACCACACCACACGCACACGCACACGCACACGCACACACACACGCACGCACACACACATACACACATACACACGCATACACACACACACCACACTACGCACGCACGCACGCACGCACGCACGCACGCACACACGCACGCACGCACGCACGCACGCACGCACGCACGCACGCACACACACACACACAAACACACACACACACACACACACACACACACACACCAAAATCTCGTGAGAAGCTGGCAAAGAACTGTTATCATTTTGCAGCATTCCCAGAGAATGTGCAAATTAAAGGACGGAAATAGTGTCCAGACGACTCCTTAAAGAGGATTAGTTTCAGAATAAACTTGAAGCTCACGATTAAAATGCAAGGTAACGAGAGTCAGAAGTCTGCTTTTAGAGGGGAGGGTGCCTGACAGGGAAAAACGTAACTATATGCATCTGGAGAGTCTGCAAACACGCAGAAATAGAAATGACGAGATGGAATATGTTCCTTCAGACTTACAGACAGATGTGATCAAGCCAGGTCATTCAGTGATCAAAACACAGAAGAGAGACCTGAACTATTTGTTATACACGTGCCAGTAAAGGGATAACACGATATGGTGAGAAAATCTAAAGACACAACTTTAAAACTTGCGGAGACTTGGGGACAACCTATCAGAAGACACTAACAGTGATAGAATCAAAGCACGACAGATGAGACTCGCAGTGATTTCTCAGAGGTCGTCATGACAAGAAGGGATTCTTGGCAGCTTCTTGAAGTGCATTGCTTACCTGAAGTTGTTCAAGTAGATCTTCTTTCATTGTGTTTACAACCGCTGTGGTAATGCCCACCAGACATCCAGTGCAACGGCACTGACCTCTTGATTCTTTCCCATCAGGTGGGCAGCATCCAGTCACGCGTCGTGTAATGGGTTAGCATCACAGAGTGCGGATTGGAGACTGTGGGTTTGAGTCCCAACAAAGGTAGATGGTGTGGTTTTTCTCCCCAGTTCATTTCCTCAAAGACATTTAAGCGCTTACACTGAAATAATATAACCAAGTTTAGTTCTGTTCACATTGAACAGACGTCCTGAGCGACACTTTAGGTGTTTTGAGCTCTAAGGCCGGATCAAATCCGAGTATGCTATGAAATAAAGCTGGAGTACGGCCCATCATGAAGTCTAAATCAGAAAATAACTCCTCACAATATCTCGATCATGCACACCTCATTAATTATCAACTTACATACAGATTTCAGATTCTGTGGTGTTTCATGCTTGGTTCTGCTGGTACCTCAGTTCTCATTTTCTCTCCGTATCCAAGCCTGCGGTGGCTTCGTGTTCAATTCTTCAGTGCTGGCAGGTCTGTGGGGACCGCACTGTCATCAAATAGACAGTGGATGCACCTTGTGGATGGCGAGGCTTACATACATTGGCTTAGTGACTAAACAGTTATTGACAGCAGCAGGACGCGTGTTACTTGTGTACAGTTACTAGAGTGGATCAGAGTAATCACCTTTGAATATTGCCAGAGTGTCTCAGCGGCAACGCAGTGTCTCCTGTGGCGGGTTGGCGCATGGTGACCTGACATGGATTGTTCCCTGTGGACCGGAAGTGCCAGGGTCATGACAGATGTGACTGTGTATTGGGAAGCTGGAATGAGCAATGTCAGAGAAATGCTATTTCAAGGTCTTGGAGTATGAGACTCATTAAATATTATTTCACTTTGATTTAATTCACATTACTTTATCTCCTGTTATATGTTCAGTTTGCTTTTCAACTTGTATGTTGTTTTGTTCAGAACATTTGAAACAATTTTTGTGGGGATTCCATGCGGTAAGAGAAACGAGAGAATTCGGACATGAAAACAGACAAGCCGACCGCCCGGGTTTCTACAAGCCCTGAGGCAGCTCAATCTCCTCGCTTCCCTGGGATGTCTTTCTTCCCCCAACCCGATCATTACAGACAACGAACAATCAAACGTCTCGGGAAGTAAGCGAATTAATGCTTGCCATGGGGTGTTTAGGGTCTAGGTTTTTCTTTTCTGTCACAAAAGACAAACACAGACACACATGTAGACCACATGCAAGCACACACACACACACACACACACACACACACACACACACACACACACACACACACACACACACACACACACACACACACCACACACATCACATCACATCACATAACACACACCACACCACACCACACACACATACACACGCGCGCGCGCACACACACACACACACACACACACACACACACACACACACACACACACACACACACACACACACACCCGCACCACACCACACCACACACATGCATACATATGTGCGCGCGCGCACGCACACACACACACACACACACACACACACACACACACACACACACACACACACACACACACACACACACACACACACACACACACACACACACACACACACACACACACCCATTCAACGTACATTAAAGATGGACATAAAATCAAATATGTTGATTTGTTTTCTTTTTGATAGAGACGCATGAATGGGTATTTCAAGCCTATAGACACCATTGGTGTACTGGATAGGGAAGACATGTTCATTCAAACCCAAATATCCTCATTTTGTTGAGGGAGTATGGCGGTTGATCTGCGTGAGAGAGGGAAGGGAGGGAGAGTGGACTACTGTTCGGGAGGAGGGGGGAGGGGCGCGCGTGAGACTGACATCATGCTGGAGTGTGGTGTGATTGACGGGCGCTCCCATTCTACTCTGCCCCCCTTCTGTCGTTAGCGGGGAAAGCCATGTGTACATGGCTGTGTGTGTTGTCATTGCTTCCCTCTTCCATCTCTTCTGTCCCCTGTTCTTCTCTCTTCCCTCCATCTCTGAAACATAACCTGGCGGAATTAGCCAACAAAATCAACATCATCTGCAAACGTCTGCTTGAAATGCTGTAAGGGAGAGGTTTTTTTGTTGTTGTTTTTTACTGTTTGTCTTCGTCTGACGTGCTTGTGGGTATACGTCGCCTTTGATGTGCGCGTGATTGGTCTGCCAGTCTCGTTCTTCTATTGCTTTGGCTCTTTCTCACAAAGTGACTGTCTGGAGCCAATGTAAATATGCTGGAAGGACAACTGTGCGTTTGTTTCTTCACCACTGCTGGACAGACAACCATAGGGGGAGACGACACTGGGTTGACTCCCCGTGGATGGCACCAAGAAACGTATCCCAGCGCAGAGAACGAGTTAAGCGCAGAGGAGAACGTGGTAGGCTTAACATGGAGTGTGACTGTCTTGTCACCATTTTCTCCTTTATTCTCTTTTTATCTTTTTTGTTGGCTTCAGTTTGTCCTTTGCTTTAATTGGTCTGAGTTCTTCATCTGTTGTTTCTTTTTTTTCCGCGCTCTCTCTCTCTCTCTTCTCTCTCTCTCTCTCTCTCTCTCTCTCTCTCTCTCTCTCTCTCTCTCTCTCTTTTCTGATATTACTTCCCTTCATTGACGCCTTCTCTTTGAACCTCTCTCCTCCCCACCCCCTCTCCTTTCCGTTCCCTAGCTCCTAGGATCTATAGACTGCTATCACGGAAGGAAGCAAAGAGTTCGGAGTTCAGTCTTGTTACATCAGGGTAGACAGGGTCAACCGTTTCGCAGTCTTCTTACATCAGGGTAGACAGGGACAACCGTTTCGCAGTCTTCTTACATCAGGTAGACAGGGACAACCGTTTCGCAGTCTTCTTACATCAGGGTAGACAGGGACAACCGTTTCTCAGTCTTCTTACATCAGGGTAGACAGGGACAACCGTTTCTCAGTCTTCTTACATCAGGGTAGACAGGGACGATCTTTTCTCAGTCTTCTTACATCAGGGTAGACAGGGACAACCGTTTCTCCCAATAATGTTGACGTGATGTTTAGGGTAAATCATTTGTATTCATTGGAGGTAATTTGGGCCAAACTTTCTTCACCAATTTTAATGTTGATGTTTCTCTATATCATTTGCTGTGTGCTTTGTCTAATGGGTGATTTGTTCCCTGTGACTGAGTCATCTGCAGTATGGTAACAAATGTTCTGCCTTCAGTAAGCGGGATATGCTGGTATGCATTTGTAGCGCATAGCATGTAAACGTTTTTAGTTTAGCGAAATAGCCAGAAAGGTGATACTTTTATGACATAAGTACCCGAACTGTTTAATTCATGAACTGAGTAAATGTGTTGCATAGAACGCAAACTAAACAAAAAAAGTATTTGTGTAGTACGCTAAACAGACAAAATGCAAAATAAGAGTTACATTTTCATTTTGAGTTTACTTACCTGAAGTTCGGGTCGTTGAGTTTAACATCCGTATCATGGATCTTTGTGCTGTCCTGGTATCATGGATCTTTGTGCTGTCCTGGTCGGCTGGCCTGTTCTACTGTCTGTATCATGGATCTTTGTGCTGTCCTGGTCGGTTGGCCTGTTCTACTGTCTGTTGCTGTATTGCCCTGGATGGCTGCGATTCAATGGTCTGGTTTTTCAACGTGACGTCTTGTTGAGTTAAGACATCCTGGTGTGTGGTGACTGGCTAA
>CM031596.1:84680722-84683222 GCA_018398815.1 Conus ventricosus | reverse complement strand
GGCAGGCAGACAGACAGACAGACAGACAGACAGACAGACAGACAGAGAGAGAGAGAGAGAGAGAAGAGAGAGAGAGAGAGAGAGAGAGAGGGCCAGACGGATAGGAAAAGAGGTAGAGGGAGGGAAGGGCGAGGGCGAGGGGGGAGGGGGGGGGGGGCGTCCCAGTCAATTTCACAGCAGTATCAGTGTGCCTGCAATCTGTCTGGTGGTCCGGACAGCCAATGTAATGGAAGTCAGTGGTGGTTGAAAAGAGCTGAATGTCAACAGACAGGAGATCCAGGTGAAAGGAACGCAACCAGACACACACCAAGATGTGAATATCTAAGGAAATTGTTATTAAAGAAATTTCGACGGGAACTCTTTATGTCTCTGTCTCTGTCTCTGTGTCGGTCTGTCTATCTGTCTGTCTGTCTGTCTGTCTCCTCTCTCTCTCTCAATCACACACACACACACACACACACACACACACACACACACACACACACACACACACACACACACACACACACACACACACACACACACACACACACACACACAGAGCATGGCGCCCCAATCAGTCTCCACAGACTTAAGGGAGAGAAAGGGAGAAGACACATACAGTTTCCCGTGGAAACATTGAACGTTGCACAGAAATGTTCGTGTTTTGATTAATTCAGTCTTGATATTTGACAACCGACGTTACATCCCAAGCGAAGTCATGAAACGTGATTTTGAATTAAAAGAAAAATATATTGGCTTTCCAGCTATCATATTCAATCGAAAAATAAGTGTAAATCCCACCAGATGGGGGCTTATATACATGAGGGAACCATCAAGAGTGTGTACTTTGCAGTCAACAGTTTGACACAATCAGTGGTGCGGTGCGGCACACAGACACTGCGCCCATCATCAGGATACAGACAGGGAGCCACCCAGATCCAGAGGAAGTGGTGAGTGACTTCAATGTGCGCCATGAAGCTCTGATTGTGGGAAGGGCAAGATACCTGTCCCCGCCGCTCTGACTATGTTCGCAGGGTGGAGAGGACAGCCTGCTCACTAACGGTACTCGAGGGGTCTGTCTGGCAACGTAGACTTCCTTTCTCCTCGTTGTCATTTCCTCATTCCAGACCATTGGACGTTCATCTCTATATCCGGAAAGAGGCTAATAAAAGAAAAGAGTAAATGAAAAAATGGCTTTGAATTTTTAAAGAAAAATGGCTTAGAGTTTAATTAAAATGGCTTAGAGTGAAAAATGGCTTAGAGTCAAAACCGAGTATCTGGAAAATGCCTATTTTTAGTAAAATGAAAATGGAGTTTGAAAAGTTCATACTTTGCGTGTATTCTTCAAAACGTTACGAATGCCCCTATTCTGATGCCTTTCGGTGTAATCTGTGAAATAAAAGGTCGCTAAGCTGTTTAGTCTAAGGAGTTAAGAGTATTTTGTTGCATTTGTAAGATGTACCATTTTGGCATAACATTGATGACGTTACTCTGAGCGATAAAAACCAGACAACTAAACATGTTCCAGTTTAACTGCATATGCAAGTACTGTCCATTATGAGCAAATCCAGGACATCCAATTGATACACAATTTTGACTGAAAAATTACTCACTGTCCGCTTATGTGTTTTTCGGGTCAAAATCATACTCAGTGGCAAAAACTGTCTTGGTACTACATAAGCGTGAATCACTCGCACATTTCGGATGATTCAAGCCAGAACCTGGAGAATTAAACGTTTCACCTCTCTCCTTATGTCTTAGTATTGCTTGCACACATAGGCTCAAAACCGCACACACACACACACACACACACACACACACACACACACACACACACACACACACACACACACACACACACACACACACACACACACGTGCGCGCGCACGCACGCACGCACGCACACACGCACGCACACACACTCACACCCACACATATATGCACGGCATATTGTCACAGAGGAGAGAGAGAGAGAGAGAGAGAGAGAGAGAGAGAGAGAGAGAGAGAGAGAGAGACAGAGAGAGAGAGGAGAGAGAGAGAGAGAGAGAGAGGAGGGACGGGGTGGGGGATACTATGCCCTACAGCCAACAAGTTGTGGCAACATTGACCTTTAACTCAAAATGTCTAAGAAACCCATTTGTCTTTTCTTCTCGGTTCTTTAAATTTCGCCACATAACACTGACGACCACTAAAGGTGGGGCATCATAAGTAGAACAATATCTGCGGAGGAAACCGTAAATATCTTCTATATCATTCAAATGCTCAGAAGAGAGAGAGAGAGAGAGAGAGAGAGAGAGAGAGAGAGAGAGAGAGAGAGAGAGAGAGAGAGAGAGACAGACAGACAGACAGACATACAGACAGACATACAGACACACACACACACACAGAGGGGAGAGGGAATGGTGCGGATGAAAGACAGACAAACGGAAAAGGACAGACAAGTGAATAGTGCACGTGTTTTTCCCTGATGGTCCTTCTGTTGTGCAGACGTCAAAAGGGGCAATCATTTGCCATTAG
>CM031596.1:84668222-84675722 GCA_018398815.1 Conus ventricosus | reverse complement strand
CCTACTTTCTTCTCTATCTGTTTCTCTGTCTCTCTGCATATACCTACGTGTGTATCTCTCTCTCTCTCTCTCTCTCTCGCTATATATATATATATATATATATGAGTTTGCACATTCCTGTGTGATTGTGTACACGCGCGCATGTGTGTGTGTTTCCGTGTGTGTGTGTGTGTGTTTGCGCGCACGTTCATGTGTTTGTGCGCGTGCCAGTGTATGCGCGTGAAGGTGTGTGCGTCTGTCTGTCTGTCTGTCTATCTGTGTATTTTGACAGAAACAAGCTACAGCGTGCATTTCCCCCCTGTCACTCTTTACCTCCTCCTCAAACACACACTGGGATGCTATATTGTTCGTTGTTTGTAATCATCGGATTGGGTGGACGAAAGCCTATTGCCAAGGAGTCAGGGAGATTTAGTCGCCCTAGGGCTTTTATAGCCTGGACGGCTGGCTTGTCTGCTTTCGTGTCCAAATTCTTTGGTTTGTTTGGCCGGTTGTTTGCCCTATGTGGGATCCCCAATTCCAAAAGAAAGACGAAAAGATTCTTTGTAAATATTGCAAACGAAGTAGAATGCATCTTCAAATAAAAAATGAAATAAAATACATGAAATAACTTTTTTTACTTTTTTGTTTTTTGTTTTTTGTAATACACCCCACCACCCTCCCCCATGCCAGTCTGACATCACTTCCTTTCTGCAAGCCCCGTACACAGCTGCACACAGCTAGTTGACTCTTTTTAAAACCTAAACACTGGTAGTCCACTATGAGTACCAATCTACAAGTGGTCGCTTAGGGTAGGCCATCAGAGAACACGCTTCTCTACTACTACAAAATCACGTCACGGTTATTCAGTACTAACTGCACTTTCATACATTCTTCATGTGCACAAAAACCGCCTGCTAAGACTCCTACTGGTGGCAAAATATATTTCTGTACAGACGCCTGTGTGAGATAGTTGTCTCCCTCTTGTGGACGTCAGCTCATCCATTCAAGCACAGTGTCCATGATTTTGCTGGGACCGATGACTTTGACACAAACACCACGGACATGGACGTGGGAAGGAAATTGAAACTGAAGTCACAACAAGAGCAGGCCATGAAAAGTCACATGAAATAGGACCCTGTGTGATGGTCAGTAAGGTTAGGGATGATCAATAGGATACGAGGAGTTCCATTTTGCTCTCTGACTACATGACTGACTGTACGTTTTGCATTGCCTTTCAGCGTGCATTGCTCTCTGACTACATGACTGACTTACGTTTTGCATTGCCTTTCAGCGTGCATTGCTCTCTGACTACATGACTGACTGTACGTTTTGCATTGCCTTTCAGTGTGCATTGCTCTCTGACTACATGACTGACTTACGTTTTGCATTGCCTTTCAGCGTGCATTGCTCTCTGACTACATGACTGACTTACGTTTTGCATTGCCTTTCAGCGTGCATTGCTCTCTGACTACATGACTGACTTACGTTTTGCATTGCCTTTCAGTGTGCATTGCTCTCTGACTACATGACTGACTTACGTTTTGCATTGCCTTTCAGCGTGCATTGCTCTCTGATACATGACTGACTTACGTTTTGCATTGCCTTTCAGCGTGCATTGCTCTCTGACTACATGACTGACTTACGTTTTGCATTGCCTTTCAGTGTGCATTGCTCTCTGACTACATGACTGACTTACGTTTTGCATTGCCTTTCAGCGTGCATTGCTCTCTGACTACATGACTGACTTACGTTTTGCATTGCCTTTCAGCGTGCATTGCTCTCTGACTACATGACTGACGGTACGTTTTGCATTGCCTTTCAGCGTGCATCCTAAATGTCAACCAGGTCTGAGAGATGTAGAGACCTGCAGAAAATAGGAGCGCACTCTCAGAGACACCTTTATTAAGTGGTTGAAGCTCAGTCAGATTGTTTGACTCTTCCAGGAGGGGTAGTCTTCTTTTATTCAGGACGAGTCGCGTCCTACTGTGTTAAATTTGCTGGAGCCGCAAGCTGTGTTGCGCTGGCGAACCATACAGTACAAAATGACAACAATCAAGCTGAGAAATAATTAGTGAATTGACAGGTCTCGCCGTTGCATCGGTTGAAATCTATTCATGAATTGAGGCAATTCAGCGGAGCAAGCAGAGAGATGCGCGACACAAGCTGCTGATCTGATCCTGCATTAAAAGTGTGTAGATAGTTGACTGTCAGTTTAAAACTACTATTATCACCACTATTATATAATCCAGTGCCTGCATGCTTCACTTGTAACAGAGTGCCATCAAGCATTGTTTCCGTTTTGTCACTGTTTAGCGTGAGCCTATTGCTGTACACCCAGAAGAGAGCATTACTGATGCTGAGCTAAATACCAGACAGAGCATCACAAAAATCATCAGGTGTGAACGTTTGGATGACTCGATGTTCTCTACATACATTATATGAACGTTACACACGTGCTGAAATGATTTCGGATAAAAGGCTGAGAGTGAAGTGTGAACAACACAGCTTTCAGCACACAGCCCTGGAAACACTACACACAAGAAGATTTAGGGTAGACATGCAACTATCAAAAGCTACTGAATATAAAGGAAACACGCATGCATGTACGCAAGCTACACACACACACACACACACACACACACACACACACACACACACACACACACACACACACACACACACACACACACACACACGCACGCACGCACGCACGCACGCACGCACGCACGCACGCACGCACGCACGCACGCACGCACACACACACACACACACACACACACACACACACACACACACACACACACACACACACACACATGAGCGCGCGCGCACACTCACTTATGGAGCAGACCTGGTATGTTTGAAACTCAAGGTTTAAATCTCATTTTGGGTTTATCTGAACGTCATTCATCTGCTGAGCCTTCGCCTCTCTTCTCAACTCCTTTCTTTATGTGTTCAATCATTTGTTTGTCAAGCTATACGATCTGTGCATTGTGGTCTCAAAGCGTATTAATAGATGGGGTAGAGTGTGTATTTTGGATTAGTGTGTCTATGTACTTGATGAAACTGAAGAGAGAGAGAGAGAGAGAGAGAGAGAGAGAGAGAGAGAGAGAGAGAGAGAGAGAGAGAGAGAGAGAGAGAGAGAGAGAGAGAGAGAGAGAGAGGAGTTGTCTGTCTCCATATCCGTCGGTCTGTCTGTCTGTCTGACTGCCTCTCTGTCTTTCTTTCCGTCTGCCTGCCTGTCTATATGTCTGTCTCTGTCTGTCTGTCTGTCTGTCTGTCTGTCTGTCTGGCTGTCTGACTCTCTGTCTTTCTCTCTCTCTTCGTTCGTTTCAGATCAGTGCATGCAGATTGAACCATACTGCTTAGTATATGTAGGTGAAACTGGGAGAGGGTGGGAAATAGAGGAGTGTCGGAAGATAGAGGAATAAGCAAAGGTGGGGCAAGGTGAAGATGGCAAGGGGCCGGGGGGGGGGGGGGATTAAGATGAAGCAGAGGAGAGGAGGGTTTTTTTTTACATGGGGTTATGACTCTCAACGTTTCAGAACTATGTCACCTGTGTGTGTGTGTGTGTGTGTATGTGTGTGTGTGTGTGTGTGTGTGTGTGTGTGTGTGTGTGTGTGTGTGTGTGTGTGTGTGTGTGTGTGTGTGTGTGTGTGTGTGTGTGTGTGTGTTTGAGTGTCTGTGTGTGTGCACGTGTGCGTGCGTCCATGTGTGTATGCGTCCGCGCATTGTGTGTGTGTGTGTGCGTGTGTGTGTGCCTGCGTGTAAGTGTGCGTGCGTGCGTGCGAGTATGCGTGCCATACGTGCGTGTGTGTGTGTGTGTGTGCGCGCGCGTGTGTGTGTGTATGTGTGCAAGTCCAAATCAGCGCCATACAAACCTAAAGAGCAATTTGAATACAATGGAAAAGTGTCTCTGGCCGTGAGTAAAACTAACCACCTCTCCACCTCCACTTCAATTCCTGGCAGAACCTCTTTCACCCTCACTCCTACTATCTGATTTCCCACAGGTGTTATAACAGCAGCCCTTCTTCCATCACACAATGCCCTCCCAGGGCGGTCTGGGCTGTAGACATTTTTTTCTCTTCCTGTTGCTCTCACACTCCTTAGTCCTATCTCTTGGACGAACGTGGCTGCCCTCTACAGCTCCCACAGGCGACCAACATCTATCGGTACAATCGTCGCCTCATCGGGCCAGACTTTCTCTGAGGACAGTATGGAATTGGCATTCCTTCAGGGTGTACAGCTACGAACATGAATTTCACTGAACTTCAATCAAATGGCTGAAAATATGTTGTTTGTGGGTGACGTTTCATGTCTAAACTGTCTATCCACTTAGTCGTCCATCAAAAGGGCAAAACATGTCATGTTGTAAGAACATATGTGTACTTGCATACATCAGGTGTAGGCTTTGAGGTATAAAACCAGATGCCCTCGAAACAGAAGTCGACGGTAGCAAAAAGAGGCGTGAGAAGCAGACACTTTGGAGTCAGCAAATGATTGAAGCTGCACTTTAGTAACACGAACAGGAAAGCTGTGAATTGGTGGTTGGATGTCTGAACCTCCTAAAATGCATACGGTATTACCGCAAGTTTCTCCTTCTTCCCATGTTTCATAAAATGTTTCAACTGAACCCCTTACAGGTCTCAACAGAAACCGATTTACTTGAGTGTTGAGACTAGCAGAAAATGGTCTGATCTGCAAAACACAAAACAATGTCCCCAAAAGAATCAAAGCTGTCCAGTAGCACTGAACGAGACATGCCAGTGGTGTTAAGGAACGGGGTCGTCCATCAATCCAACAAAAGCTAGACATTAGTCTGCAGTCTCAACAAGATTCCAGGAAGCTTACCCCCACCAGTTATCCTCACCATGTGAATGTGGAATTAGTCGATGAAAACTCAACGCCATTTAATGGTTCTTCTTTACCATCATGAACATCAGTTTTATTGCAGTCGTCACCATCGTCTTCATCGTCACCATCGTCACCATCGTCTTCATCGTCGTCTTCGCCGTCATACACACCGTCTTCGTTTCCTTTGTACAATGGAGTAAGAGAGAGAGAGAGAGAGAGAGAGAGAGATAGAGAGAGAGAGAGAGGAGAGAGAGAGAGAGAGAGAGAGGGAGAGAGAGAGAGTGAGAGGGAGGGAGGGAGAGACAGACAGACAGACAGAGGGGAGAGACAGACAGACAGACAGACAGACAGAGCAACAGACACAGCATCAGTTGTGGTGAAAAATGAAAAGAAGGGAAAAGCAAAGAATGACCCCAAGCGTAATGGCAACAAGTCAGAAAAGAATGAAAAAAAAGGTTTATAGAACAGGATAAAGGACTAATGGAACCTCTCTCTCTCTCTCTCTTCTCTCGTCTCTCTCTCATCTCCTTCACTCTCTCTCTCTCTCTCTCTCTCTCTCTTCACTCATCTCTCTCTCTTACATACCCCAACCTAACTTCAAAATCATAAGTGCTGTTTCTACAGGAAGCGGATAAGCTGCATTTGCGAATGAATCTGGAAAATGTTGCTGCAGCAATTTTTCTGAATGAGTTTCCTTTTTGCCGTACGAATGTTGTTTACATAATAATGGTACTACTACTACTACTACTACTACTACTACACTACTACTACTACTACTACTACTACTACAACTACTACTAACCACTACTGCTACTCTACTATTAATACTACTACTACTACTACTACTACTGGCTGCTGCGCTGCTGTGCTGCTACTACTACTATCACTACCACTAATAATAACAAATTCCCTCAATTCTTTTTTTGGTAAAGTTATAAGATTATACTATGTTGGTATTAATATATCTTTGACCCCTTTTGCCTTGATTTGGTCTTCGTCTGATGCATAAAAAAGAAACCTCTTCAACTGAATCCCATCACTTACTAATACATGTACAACTACATTCTTGAATTTAAAATCATTGTGAATGGATCATGACTGATAATGTGATATAACAATGCTTATGTTGAAGAAGAAATAAATGTTTGAAAACAACGATAATATAATAATTATATTAATAATGATTATTTATAGGCGCTTAATCTTACACCACAAGCCCTAAGCCCTTACAAACAGAGAAAAGTTGGAAGAAAACACGTAGTAATGGGTCCTACACATGATTTGAACAATGTCTACACATCAAGATTATGAACCACTGAAATCGGTGTATTTGGATCAGTCTACAATAGACGTAAATGAACTGATTTTTAATAGATTATATATACTTTCCTTACTATATTTTAGGGGGGGAGGGGGTGGGGGGGGGGCGATTGGGGGCGTGGGGGTGTATCTGTGGACAAAGTGCTGGTTTTC
Organism: Conus ventricosus; assembly: GCA_018398815.1. Lineage (NCBI taxonomy): Eukaryota > Metazoa > Mollusca > Gastropoda > Neogastropoda > Conidae > Conus > Conus ventricosus. The sequence goes on along the minus strand of CM031596.1, from coordinate 84,669,416 downwards.
AAGGCGGACGTCAAGGTTCAACACATTCAGCGGTCAATTGATTTTCCTGGCGCGAATGTGGGTTGTGGTTTGTTTTTTTTTGAAGTGGTAGGACGGCAGTTGACGGGACTTTTTCTTTTTTTATTGTATTTTTTTTTAATTAGGGAATAAGTAATCATACCCAGGAAAGAGTTTCATACCTTCCTCTTATTTTCTCGTGTTGCTCTCCTGACGGAATGTTGCGTCGAGCGGTTCTCTCATAGTGTTTGGTCGGTGACGTGACTAATTGTTGCGTAGCCTCAGTGGTCTTGCGACTCTTTTCTTAAGGGCATTCATGATTTGTGCTGGTGGTTCTTTATCTGTAATGGCAAAGTCCATTCTTCTTCTATATAGCTAACCCGTCAATCCTCAGGTCACTCTTCATGTACTTTGAGCAGTTCTTTCACTTTTTCCAGACCGCAATTGTCACGGCTCGTTTTTCTGATTTGATTTTTTGTGTTTCTTTTTGTCGTCACGTTTCAACTGTATTTCTCTCAAAGACAGTTGACGGTCTTTTCTCTTTGTATTGACCTAATTTTTTTTATTAGAATGACATGAGTTCACTCTGGCATTTTTGGCTTCCTCAAACATTCATCTGCTCCTCTCTGCTTACCCATCTCTGTTCTCTAAGGTGCCTCTTCACTACTTCCCCTCTTTCGTCGATCTCTCCAGTGTGCTATCTCGTTGCGTGTGTCTTTAACTTTCTTCTTTTTTTCACTCTGAACGTGTGGAGGTCTCATTCTGTCATTTCTACAACATCAGTCATGTCCTTTTGAAGTTCTTTCTTTTTTCCTCCTTCAGCCTGTTCTGTGTTGTGGCTGCGCTCGCGTCAGTACCATGTGCGTTGGTTTCCTTCCGGTTCGTGGCTGCCGTTTCGCTACTTCCACTTTTCGGTCGCCTGCTGTTCCAGGCTGTAGCTGTCCGCTGTGATTCTCGTGGCCAAGTTTTATTTACCTTAATCATTCATTCGTCATCTTGTTAATCTGTATTCTATGCACCCTTTATCAATTGATTCCCTTTTTCATCATCTCTCCTTTTTTCCCTTCCTTTCTTTTCTTTTCTTTTTTTTCACAGCATGCACATGTCCCCAATATATGACAAATCATCAGGTTCATGCATTACTCTCTCTCTCTCTCTCTCTCTCTCTCTCTCTCTCTCTCTCTCTCTCTCTCTCTC
>CM031596.1:84660722-84663222 GCA_018398815.1 Conus ventricosus | reverse complement strand
TACTGGGAACAGAGCACTCCTGAGAGACCAGTTCAAGATTCAATAAAACATGTCACAGAGTTCAGAGGCAAACATCCTTAGCTGCCGCCTACATTGTTTGAAACAACTGATTTTCTGGCATATACTTTGAACATTATGAACTTAATAACCCCCTCATCAATTTCGGAGTCTAGTTCATCGTCTCTATGTTTGATTCTTTCATATACTTGTGACATTACTCTGTTCAGTTTCCCATCCAACTAACCCTTTTCAAACCGACAATAAAATCGTACGGTTTCTTTGCGAGATCAGTCTGTTTCTCAGTCTTCATCTAACATATGTTCGTTTTCATTTGTGTTTCCCGGTAAGAGTTTTTAGCCCATTCCATGCATTTTTCATTTTCATATTTTTGTCTGCAATTGCTGTTCAATTCTATGTTTAAAATCTCTTTGCCCATTACGTAGTCCCCCTCCCCCCCCCCCCCCCGGCTTTATTGATTTTGCTTTGTTTCCTTTTCGTTGCTATTCTGAAGCAATAGCTTCTTCTAATTTGAAACCATTTTTAGCTGACTATGGTGTGTGGTCGGGAAAGATTTTATTGATTTTTGAAGCGACTGATCATGTCTTCACTGAAGACGATATGATCAATCACAACATCGGCGGCCTCGTGACCATTGTGACATGAATCAATGAGCACTCTGCTCTCAATGCATTCAACACATCCTTTCAATTCACCACCGCTCTCAGGCGCCACCGCTCTCAGGCGTCCACGCTTTCACGCTATTTTTCACACGTTTAGTCTGAATGTTGGATCTGTAGGCTGGAATCAGTGGCTCGGTATCATGGTCAGACGCAACTGGTGGGAGAGGATATGATTTATAAGCATTGAGGATGCTGCGCTAGTACATATCAGCAAAGCATTGAGGATGCTGCGTTAGTACATATCAGCAAAGCATTGAGGATGCTGCGCTAGTACATATCAGCATAGCATTGAGGATGCCGTGTTAGTACATATCAGCATGGCATTGACGATGCTGCGTTAGTACGTACCAGCAAAGCATTGAGGATGCCGCGTTAGTACATATCAGCAAAGCATTGAGGATGCCGCGTTAGTACATATCAGCAAAGCATTGAGGATGCTGCGCTAGTACATATTAGCAAAGCATCGAGGATGCTGCGTTAGTACATATTAGCAAAGCATTGAGGATGCCGTGTTAGTACATATCAGCAAAGCATTGAGGATGCTGTGTTAGTACATATTAGCAAAGCATTGAGGATGCTGCGTTAGTACATATTAGCAAAGCATTGAGAATGCTGCGTTAGTACAAATTAGCAAAGCATTGAGGATACTGCGTTAGTACATATCAGCATAGCATTGAGGATGCTGTGTTAGTACATATTAGCAAAGCATTGAGGATGCTGCGTTAGTACATATTAGCAAAGCATTGAGAATGCTGCGTTAGTACAAATTAGCAAAGCATTGAGGATACTGCGTTAGTACATATCAGCATAGCGTTGGGGATGCTGCTTTAATACATATCAGAATGTTTTCATCACGGCGTGCAGGACAGGTCACACATTGTTTCAAGGAAAAGACAGCATTTCATGAGACACAATGGTTAGAATCACAAACTATAGAAGAGGAGGCGTCACACACACACACACACGCACGCACGGACGCACGCACGCACGCACATACACACACACACACACACACACACACACACACACACACACACACACACACACACACACACACACACACACACACACACACCACACAAAGACGGGCGCGCGGGGCGCAAGTACGCGTGTGCCCACATGGGCATTTGTGATAATTCTCTCTCTCCTTTCCCTTCTCAATTCACTTTACCACATGCCTGGTTTAGTGACCTTCTTTTTGATTCCCTTCAAGACGAAGACATGTTGTTTGTATTGTTGCTAAGGCTGTTGCTGCTGTTGTTGTTACGAGTCATGTCTGTCCACAAAATACTAAAGCAAAGAAACAACATCAAAAACAAAAACTTATTCATGACAACGTTATCAATACAAATGCAGTTCCGGGCTCACCGACGTCTTGTACGCGGTTAACTGAGGAGTACATGTCTACAAAGCATGACATTATTGACCTGTTTGATCATACAAACAACAAAATGGCAATGGATCGAATTCAGTTTTTTGCAGGCATAGTCAAAACAGATTTCGCCCAGGAATGGCATCAGTAGTGAACACTCCTGCCTATTGATTCACCAGTCAGAGCGTGGTACTTTTTATGACGCAGCGAAACAAAATACGGCAATGCACATTCAGAAAAAAAAATGTAAGTCCAACCCTACCCTGCTCGTTAATTAAAAGACAAGGTTTATTTTGTGAGGTGAAACAGTTGAAATTGAATTCGAGACTTTAACTTTGAACTGGTTGGATGGTGAGATTTACATCATATTTACTTGAGGCTCCCCATGACTAACGGCTCTCTGAATGCGGTCCGTAGGAAATCGTACACTGTGATTTTTATTTGTTCG
>CM031596.1:84635722-84653222 GCA_018398815.1 Conus ventricosus | reverse complement strand
AATCCGGATTGAATGCTGGATCCGGGATGTGTCCTGTAAGAATATCCACATATGGCACCGAACGACACTGTGAAGGGTTGATGTACGAACTGTTCACTGTCTGCTGAATGTTGCATAATATGCACTTGTTTTTTACTGTCCCGTGTCACGTTTGACAGTGACAATATTTCTTATGTGGTGTTGGCTTTCTTTAGTGCCTCTGGGATAGACACACAGGACTCTCACCTCCAACTTCTCCTTTCCTTCTGGTTGCGTAGCAGGCTGGCAGTTTGTTTCGATACGTCATGCAGTAGATGGCAAGCGAAGCATCCCTTTGTGCCCACGTCTCTTTGTGCCCACGTCTCTATAAAGTTGGTTAGGGTTAGGGATAGGGATTAGGGTTAGGGATAGGGTAGGTTAGGGTGTTAGGGATGGGTTAGGTTAGGGTTGGAAGGTGGTTAGGGATAGGGTTAGGGTAGGTAGGGTTAGGGATAGGGTTAGGGTTAGGGTTAGACGTGGGCACAAAAAGACGTGGGCACAAAGACACGTGGGCTCAAAGATACGTCTGTGGGCACAAAGAGACGTGGGCACAAAGATACGTTCCCGATGGCAAGTCATCCTTCACAAGGCGGTTGAGGTAGTCCGTCACGTCAGTCTCAACATACTGCCTGCGTGAGCTTTTTCCTCCTGTCAGTCAGGTGTCTGAATGATGATTTCTTCGCCAGTTTTTTTTCCACAATGGATACAAATATCATGTTTTGCGCTGTACATACCTGTCAAGGTGATAAGTAGTAGGTTTTCGAGGAAAGATCCAGCTTTTGCTGAAATCCCAAAAGATTTGCCAAAGAGAGGACGTCTCTTTAGCCCTTCACTTGTCTAAGCTTTGCCCAGGTCCTCAGCAGCCAAAAACGACTGGTAGCAGCTCTCTATCCAAGTGATGAGTGACCTGGCTGATAAGAGATAACCGACTGCGTCCTTGTGGGTTTTCGGAGTGATAGTCGAGACAATTAGAATAATTCTGTCGGTCCAATGGACAGTGGGTGCATCTTGATAGATTTGACATACATTAAGATGGACAGAAATGAAATATGCTGGTTTGGGTTTTGAATAGGGATGCGTAATTAGTATTTCAAACCTATATACACCATTGGTGTACCGGATACGGAGGGAATGTTCATTCAGACTCAGCTTCATTTGGTTGGAGAGGTATGGCAGTACATGTGTGTGACAGAGAAGGGATCGAGAGGGAGCTGCAAGTGCGAGAGGGGTGGGGCGAGACTGACATCATGTTGGAGTGTGGTGGCTTCAGTGGGTGCTCCCTTCCACTCAATTCCACTTCGCTCGTTAGCTGGGAAAGCCATGTGCAAATGGCGGTGTGTTTTGTCGTTCTTTCTCTTTCCATCTCTGCTGTCTTCTTTCTTTTCTTCTTTCTTCCTTCCCCTCCAAAAAATAACATGTCTGTATTAGCCAACAAAATCAATGTCATCTGCAAGCTTCTGATTGAAATACTGGAGGAGAGAGTTTCTTTCTTTCTGTCTGTCTGACGTGCTTGTGGGGATACGCCGCCTTTGATGGTGCGCGTGATTGGTCTGTTAGTCTCGTTCTTCCATTGCTCAGATTCTTTCCCACAAAAGACTGTCTTGAGCCAATGTAAATAGACTGGAAAGACAGCTGTGTGTTTGTTTTCTTGCCAGCTGCTGGAGAGACAACCTTATGGGGCCTTATGGGTGAGAACACTGGATTGATCCCCCACCCCCCCCCCCCCCCCCCCCATGGCACCAAGAAAAGTATCCCAGTGCAGAGAATGAGTTAATCGCAGGCGAGAATGTGATAGGCTGAGGATGGAGTGGGGTTGCCTTATCATTTTATCCCTTTATTTCCCCTTTTATCTTTTGCTGTCTTCAGTTTTTCCTCGCTTCGACTGTTCTGCATATCCGTCTTTTTTTTCGTCCGTTTTCTTGTTCTGTTATTACTTCCCTTCGCCAGCTCCCAGTGTCTATTGACTGCAATGGCGGGAAGGAAGCGTGTAGTTTGGAAATCCGTGTTCTTACATTAGGATATACAGGGACAATTATTTCTCCCAATGTTAAGGAGATGCTTGAAATTCGTTTGTCTTTCGTTGGGATTAATTAGGGATAAATTTTATCCATCAATTTTAAGATTGTCATATCTTTTATAACAATTTGTTTTGTGCTTTAATGACAGGTGATATTTTTTTTTGCTTTTCCCCTGTTATTGTAGTGTGAGAGCAACTATCCTTTCTTCAGCACGTGGGATAAGCATACATGCATGTGTTACGCGTAGCATGTCAACTTGAATGTTTTATGAAATACCCCGAAAGTGATTATTCAATTATCCATAAATACCCCAAAAGGTAATTATTTTATTATATAAGTAGCTAAACTGCTTAACTATGAATGGAGTAAACATGTCTCATAGTATGTGAATCAAACAGAAAATGTTTGTCCTATAGGTTAAACCGGCATCATGCAAAATAAGTTACACTGTCATTTTGCAGTTTGCTTATTTGATGCATTCTGCGTCGTTGAGATACCGTTCTTTGAGTTATTTGTCCGTTTTGTTAAAGTAGACCCACACACCCATGCAACATTCTGATGCAAAGATTTTAAAGAAGTACTTTGTCGGTAAATCCATTTTTGCTTCAGTACTGGCAAAAGGAATGATTAAGAGAAGAACGAAAGGAAAACGACAGATACGATCTTTGGTGTCTGGAACCAAGTGCGGTGTGATGCCTGTCTATGGCTGGCCTCTTCCTATCTCACGATAATTTCCACTTTTGTTTAAGTCCAGCTTCTAATTTTTATCCACACAGTTCTCACTATGAAGGTCTCCTCTGTCACAGTCCAGTGTCAGTACCGAGGTCAGATCATTGTCCCCCAGATGTCCAGGGGTTTCATTCACTCAGTCTCTCGCTGTTTAGTCATGCCTCCCTCCTGCTTCTGTATTTTTTGCATAGCCTCCATTCTCTGTTCTCTGTGCTCATTGCTTGCCTTAAACTTCGACATATAAGAGTCAGCTGAACAGTTCCCAAGTGTTCTCGATCTGAACTAAGTGGTCATGTTGTCTTAATCTGAAGCAGTGTCGTCAATATACCGAACTGGTTGTACTGTCCCACTTCGTTTCTGTGTCATGGATCTTTGTGCTGTCCTGGTCGGATGGCCTGTCCTCCTGGTCTGTTGACGCAATGTCCTGAATGGCTGTGGTGTCCTGGTCACCTCTGATGGCAGGGTCAGAAGCGATGGCCTGGTTTGTCAACGTGACATCCTGTTGAGTTGTGTTACCCTCGTGTGTTTGGACTGCTTCATCGATGTGGACAGTTTTCGGCTATATAAGAGCATTTTATTTGTGCTACACACAAGGACATACTAATGTTGATACTATTTAGAACTGGTGTCACTTAGAAGCCAAACTGCTTAATTCACAAGGTAAGCAACCTGGAGAATGTCTTTCTGCATCTTGCCTTTTTTTAAATACTAGATAAAGACTGTTTGCTTCATTCGTCATAGCATGAAGCACATTTGTTCAGTTAAATAAACATACAGTCTGGTTGTTTAATTCATGACATAAGGAGGGGAGAAGGCTGTTTATTTCGTGAACTGAGAAAGGCATAACACATGCATACAAACTTTCTTATGGAGAAACGAGCAAAGATGGAGTTGGGAGTTGAATTTCTGAGTGACTAACAAGAAACAAAAAAAATAATAATAAGTTTTTGTCAAAGGAAGAAAGAATGCATTCAACATTTTACATAAAAGAAATGAGAATTCATATTATATTATGAACAAAAAAGAGATGAATTTGTTATATGATTCTGAAGAGAAAACAAAAACTTTAATTCTATATTTTGAACAAAGAAAAACAATTCTTCTAACATTTAAATCAAAACATACCATGTGAACTTTTGAACATTCATTCAAATTTTGAATGGACATTGGACAGAAAAATCTATCTAGTGTTTGAAACAAACAAAAGAACACCATTTTCATTTAATGTAAGAAACAGAAAAAAGGGAACACATTTACAACTTCGTCCAGAATTACTAGAAAAAGGTTGTACTTATTCAACATGGACGTAAACACGCTATTTGACGTAGAACGGTAGTATGTAACTAAGTGGTCGTTCACTAATTCATCCCACATCCACCAATTTCTGCTTCGAAATTCGGCCCAGAACCATTTATATTCCAACCCTTTTCCTCCTGCCGTTTCATTGATTTTAGGGACACGGTTTCTGGTACTTTCTCCTTCAAACTACTTGCATTTCTGATTCTGGATAGTGCAATTGCCTGTGGTGTCCGCCTGTTATAATGTGTGTGTGTGTGTGTGTGTGTGTGTGTGTGTGTGTGTGTGTGTGTGTGTGTGTGTGTGTGTGTGGTGCTGTTGCAGTGTGTCTGCTTGTGTGTGTGTATGTGTGTGTGTGTGTGTGTGTGTGTGTGTGTGTGTGTGTGTGTGTGTGTTGTGTGTGTGTGTGTGTGTGTGTGCGAGCGTGCGTGCGTGCGTGCGTGCGTGTGCGTGCGTGCGTGTGCGCGCGTGCGTGCGTGCGTGGGGTGTGCGTGCGTGCGTGCGTGCGTGCGTGTGTGTGTGTGTGGTGTGTGTGTGTGTGTGTGTGTGTGTGTGTGTGTGTGTGTGTGTGTGTGTGTGTGTGTGTGTGTGTGTGTGTGTTCGCCTGTGTTCGTGCGTGCCTTCTTGCATGTGTGTGTGTGTGTATGTGTGTGTGGTGTGTGTGTGTGTGTGTGTGTGTGGTGGTGGTGGTGGTGTGCGTGCGTGCATGCGTGCGTGCGTGTGTGGTGTGTGTGTGTGTGTGGTGTGTGTGTGTGTGTGTGTTGTGTGTGTGTGTGTCGCATGCGCGTGCGCATGCATGTGTGTATGTGTGTGTGCGACTGTGCGTGGGCGCGCAGCGCGCGCGAGCGCGGTGTGTGTGTAGAGTGTTGTTACTTTGTCTTTCAGGAACTGTCCTCGTCTTCCATTAAGCAGAACTCAAAACGTTTTAGGACCACTTGATCACTCGAGGTCACCGGGGAATTGATGGGAGGGAGAGTGGTGGAGGAGAGGTCACCAGGGAATTGGATGGGAGGGAGAGTGGTGGAGGAGAGGTCACCGGGGAATTGGATGGGAGGGAGAGTGGTGGAGGAGAGGTCACCGGGGAATTGGATGGGAGGGAGAGTGGTGGAGGAGAGGTCAGCGGGGAATTGGATGGGAGGGAGAGTGGTGGAGGAGAGGTCACCGGGGAATGGATGGGAGGGAGAGTTGGATGGGAGGGTCACCGAGGAATTGATGGGAGGAGAGTGGTGAGGAGAGCGAAGGAAGAAGGGGGATAAGGGCGCGTGGGACATCGGTGACTGAAAGAGGTCTGTGACTGCACACACACAGACACACACACAGACACAGACACAGACAGACAACACACACACACACACACACACACACACACACACGGACACGCACGCACGCACGCACGCACGCACGCACGCACGCACGAACACACACACACACACACACACACACACACACACACACACACCACACACACACACACACTCACTCACTCACTCACGCACGCACGTATGTACGCACGCACGCACGCACGCACGTACAGTATTACAGGCGAAAACCATGGACATTAGCACTATATATCCAGAATCAGAAATGTAAATAGTATGACAGGATATACCAGGAACTGTGTCCCGTAAATTACTGAAACAGTACAAGAAACAAACTGGTGGATGCAGGATGGATTAGTGAGCGTAGTTTCTCTTTCCTTTGTTTCTTATTTAATAACATTTTATTTTGTTTCAAACGCCGTGCGGAGTCTTCTTTGTAATGTTCAGCTAAGTCGGCGAATTTTCTTTTTGTTGCCTAGATTGTGTCCAATTTTCTGTTCAGAACCCGAGATAAAATCTTTTGAATTAATTTATCCGCTCAAAATTTTAGAATAATTCTTTTTTGTTTAAAACATGTGATTAACTGACTCTTTTCATCTTTCACAACTACATAATAAAATTACTCTTTTTTTGTTCAAAAGATAATATGAATTTTCATATAATCATTTCATTTACAATGTCGAATTCATTCTTTATTTTATTCCTCAAAATCTTACTTGAAATCTGTTTTGTTTTCAACTTAGAGCTTCAACCCCCGATGCCATCTTTAATCGTTTCTACACTAGGACTTTTGATGTATGTGTTATGCTTAATATATGGATTTTCTTAATTCATCAAAATAACGGGGGAAAAAACTTGCTGACTTCATATATTAAACATCCAGACTGCTTAATTTATGAACTGAGCAAATGTGTTTCATATGCTTGGGTTAAGCACACAATCCTTCCTTAACATGTGAAAAGAATGCATAATGGCAGTTGAACTGTCTGCAGTTTGTTTACTTAATTATGTAATTTGGCCTCTACGTGGCACTAGTTCAAAAAGGGATTACATTTCAGACAGCTAGTCCTTAAGTGCAGATCTGAGTAAACTGATCATCTAGAGTTGTAGGCTCATAACATAACCGAGCATTATCCACATAGATGAGTCATTCATTGCTCATCAGGATGTCGCAACTCAATAGGGTTTTCACGTTTGGCATGCCAGTCATCGAGACTGACCCTGTCAGCAGAGGTGACCAGTATGCCACAGTCATCCAGGACAATACAGCAACAGACCAGGAGGACAGGCCATCTGACCAGGACTGAACAAAGATCCATGACACAGAAACCAAGCAGACAGTACAACAGGCGGTGATCGTTGACAGTACTACAGATTTTCACAACATGGCTACCTAGTTCTGATCGAGAACTTTGGGAGCTCTTCAGATGACCCTGAAGATGCTGATACAGCAGCAGGCAACGAGCACTTCATGGTACAGGGAATGGAGGCTGATACAGCAGCAGCAACGAGCACTTCATGGTACAGGGAATGGAGGCTGATACAGCAGCAGGCAAAGAGCACTTCATGGTACAGGGAATGGAGGCTGATACAGCAGCAGGCAACGAGACACTTCATGGGACAGGGAATGGAGGCTGATACAGAAGCACTTCATGGTACAAGGGAATGGAGGCATGGGGGTGATACAGAAGCACTTCATGGTACAGGAATGGAGGCTGATACAGAAGCACTTCATGGTACAGGGAATGGAGGCTGATACAGAAGCACTTCATGGTACAGGGAATGGAGGCTGATACAGAAGCACTTCATGGTACAGGGAATGGAGGCTGATACAGAAGCACTTCATGGTACAGGGAATGGAGGCTGATACAGAAGCACTTCATGGTAATGAAAAACCCTTCATGGTCTGGGAATGGCTGATCAGCCCTGCAATGAGCTGATACAGAAGCACTTTCCATGGGTACTGAAAGGCACTCATTTCGGAAGGCTGATACAAAAGCATTTCATGGTACAGGGAAGGAGGCTGATACAAAAAGCACTTCATGTACGGGGGAATGGAGGCGATACAGAACACTTCATGGTACGGGAAAATGGGGCTGAAACAGAAGCATTTTCATGAAAAGGAATGGGGGCTGTTACAGAACACTTCATGGACGGGGAAGGGAGGCTGATACAGAAGCATTTCATGGAAGGGGAATGGGGGTTTTACAAAAGCACTTCGGTAAGGGAATGGAGGCTGATACAGAACACTTATGTACAGGAAGGAGGCGAAACAGAACCTTCATGGTACAGGGAATGGGGCTGATCAGAAGCACTTCATGGTACGGGAAATGGGGTGATACAAAGCATTTTCATGGACGGGGAAAGGCTGATACGAAGCACTTCTGGTCGGGGGAAGGAGGTTTAAAACCAGAAGCATTTCATGGACGGGAATGGAGGCTGATACAGAAGCACTTCATGGTACGGAAAATGGGGGCTGATACAGAACCCCACTTCATGGACGGAAAGGGGAGGCTGATACAGAAGCATTTAGGGTACGGGGGAAGGGGTGATACAAAAGCATTTCCATGGTACAGGGAAATGGGGGCTGTACAGAAGCATTCAGGGTACGGGAAAAAGGAGGCGATACAAAGCCTCATGGTACAGGGAATGGGGGCTGATACAAAGCACTTCATGGAAAGGGGGAAGGGAGGCTGTACAGAACACTTCGGGTACAGAAGGGGAGGCGATACAAAAGCACTTCATGTACAGGGAATGGGGGCTGATACGAAGCACTTCAGGTACGGGGAATGGAGGCGATACAAAGCACTTCATGGTACGGGAAATTGGGTGATACAAAAAGCACTTCAGGACGGGGAAGGAGGCGATAAGAACACTTATGTACGGGGAATGGGGGGCTAACAAAGCACTTCATGGTAAGGGAATGGGGGCTGTCGGGAAAAAAGAAAAAAGGGGGCAACGCACTTCAGGTACAGGAATGGAGCTGTACAGAAGCATTTCATGGACAGGGAAGGGAGGCTGATACAGAGCACTTCATGGTACGGGGAAGGGGGCTGATACAAAAGCACTTCAGGGACAGGGAATGGGGGCTGATCAAAAGCACTTCATGGACAGGGAATGGAGGCTTTTTAAGAAGCCTTCAGGGACGGAATGGGGGCGATACAGAAGCACTTCATGGCACGGGGAATGGAGGCTGATACAGAACACTTCATGGAAGGGAAGGGACTGATACAGAAGCACTTCATGGACAGGGAATGGGGCTGATACAGAAGGGGCCCCCCTTCATGGACGGGGTGGGGCTAACAGAACATTTCGGGACGGGGGAAGAGGTGTACAAAACCTTCAGGACAAAAAGGGGAGGCTGATACAGAAGCATTTCAGGGACGGGAAATGGAGGCGAACAAAACATTTCTTTCACGGGGAATGGAGGCGAACAGAGCACTTCAGGGCACAGGGAATGGGGGCTGATACAGAAGCACTTTCAGGGCACGGGAAGGGAGCTGATACAGAAGCCTTAGGAAAGGGGAATGGGGGCTGATACAGAACATTTCATGGAAGGAATGGACTGATACGAAGCACTTCATGGAAACAGGGAATGGAGGCGATACAGAAGACTTCAGGACAGGGATGGGGGCTGTACAAAGCACTTCATGGCACGGAATGGGGGTGATACGAACACTTCAGGCACAGGGAAAAGCTGATACAGAACACTTCATAAAGGGGGAAGGGAGGCTGATACAAAACACTTCATGGACAGGGAATGGAGGCTGTACAGAAGCACTTCATGGCACAGGGAAGGGAGGCTGATCAGAACACTTCTGGACGGGGAAATGGGGCTGATACGAAGCACTTCATGGACGGGGAAGGGAGGCTGTCGGGAAAAAACCCCCCAAAAGGGGGCAACAAAGCACTTTGGTAAGGATGAGGCTGATACAAAAAAGCATTCAGGGCACAGGGAAGGAGGCTGATACAGAACCTTTCATGACGGGGAATGGAGGCGGTAAAATTTGGGCAGGGAAGGAGGCTGATACAGAACACTTCAGGACAGGGAATGAGGCGATACAAAAGCACTTATGGCACGGGGGAATGGAGGGATCAGAAGCACTTCAGGGCCAGGAATGGGGCTATTCAGAAGCACTTCGGGACAGGAATGGGGGGCTGATACAGAAGGGGCCCCCTTCATGGACGGGGAAGGGAGGTGATACGAACACTTCAGGCACAGGGAAGGAGCTGTCAGAACACTTCATGCCGGGGAAATGGAGGTTTAAAAATCAAAAAGGGGCATTCAAACCTTCAGGACGGAAGGGGCGTACAGAAGCCTTCAGGCACAGGGAAGGAGGTTGTACAAAAGCACTTCGGGAAAGGGAATGGAGGCTGTACAGAACATTCAGGCACAGGGAAGGGGCCTGCAAACATTTCATGGCACGGGGAAGGAGGGAACAGAAGCATTTCTGGCACGGGGAATGGGTTTGATACAAAACACTTCAGGGCAGGGAAGGGAGGCTGAACGAAGCCTTCAGGGCCGGGGAAATGAGGCGTACAAAAAGCACTTCATGGACGGGGAAATGGGGCTGATACAGAAGCACTTCAGGCACGGGGAAAAGGAGGCTGAACAGAAGCCTTCAGGCACAGGAATGGAGGCTGATACAGAAAACCCCCAGGACAGGGAATGGAGTGATACAAAGCACTTCATGGCACGGGGAAATGGAGCTGATACAAAAAGACTTCATGGCCGGGGAATGGGGGCTGATACAGAAGCATTCATGGCACAGGGAATGGGGCTGATCGAAGCACTTCAGGACGGGGAATGGGGGCTATCAGAAGACTTCATGGCACGGGAAAAATGGGGGCTGAACAAGCATTCATGGCACGGGGAATGGGGGCTGATACAGAAGCACTTCATGGCACGGGGAATGGAGGCTGAACAGAACACTTCAGGGACGGGGAATGGAGGCTGAAAGAAGCACTTTTGGCACGGGAATGGAGGCTGATACAGAAGCACTTCATGCACGGGGAAATGGAGGCTGATACAGAAGCATTTCATGGCACAGGGAATGAGGCTGATACAGAGCACTCAGGCACGGGGAATGGAGGTGTACAAAAACATTTTGAAAGGGAAGGGAGGTGAAACAGAGCACTTCATGACAGGAAGGGGGCTGATACGGGCCACTTCATGGACAGGGAATGGGGGGCTGAACAAAAGCCTTCAGACAGGGAATGGGGCTGATACAGAACACTTCAGGGACAGGGAATGGGGGCTGTACAAAGCACTTCGGACGGGGAAAGGGAGTGATACAAACACTTCATGGCACGGGAATGGGGGGCTGTGAACATTCAGAGGGGGAAGGAGGCTATACGGGGGATTTCGGTGGGAATGAAACGGACTTCGGGAAAGGGGGGGCAACAGGCCTTTGGACAAATGAGGTATCGACACTTTGGACAGGGAATCTAAACAAACACCTGAAAAAGGGGGGGCATAACGCCTTTCATGCAGGGAATCTGTGAAAATGTCGGCGGGGGGGCTGAAAAACGGGACGGTAAAAAAACCCCTGACCTGTACAATGATCGGCCTCAGTGCGACACGGGGACAATGATTGGCCGTGCTGAACTGTAACAATGATCTGCCTCAGTGTGACCGTGACAATCTTCTGACCCATGCCTTCTGTGGAAATGATCGGCCTCAGTGTGAACTGTGGACAAAAATTGCCCTCAGTGCTGACACCTTTGGGGAAAATGATCGCCTCTGCGGGAATCGGGGCAAGATCTGGCCTCATTCCCCTGGGGGGGGGGGGGGGGGGGGGGTGGGGGGGGGGGGGGGGGGGGGGGTTGGGGGGGGAAGGGGGGGGGGGGGGGGGGGGGGGGGACACTGGACTGTGCAGAGGAAGCTCTCTTGGGGGGAAGTGTTGGAAAAGGAAACTAAAATTGAGTCAAACACAGGGGGAATCTGTCCGTGACATTGGGAAGACCAACAAAATAACGGGATCACAGACAAGGTTCCAGACCTAAAATCCATCTGTTTTTTTTCCTTTCGCTCTTGCCCCCTGCCTGTATTCTTTTTCAGTCCAAAGCAAAAATAGATTAAACCCGAACTACGTCTGTTTTAAAATCTTTGCATTTAAAAGTTTTATACTCTGTTGTGTGTGTGTGTGTGGTGGGGGTGTGGTGTGTGTGTGTTGTGTGGTCGTGCGTGCGGCAGCGTGCGTGCGTGGTGCGTGCGTGCGTGCTGCGTGCTGCGAGCGGCGTGCGTGCGTGCGTGCTGCGTGCGTGGGGCGGCGTGGTGTGTGTGTGTGTTGTGTGTGTGTGGTTGGTGTGTTGTGTGTGTGTTTGTGTGTGGAGGTGGGGGGGTGCTGCTAGCAAAACAGACGAAAACTCAAAGAACAAAAACCAACGACGCGTAATTCTCACGTAAGCAAAATGCTAACTGTGGCTATTATTTTTCGTCTTGATTGTTTAAAATTTACGAGACAAACCTTTTTGTTTGGTTCACGAACACGCAACACATTTACTCAGTTCATGGTTAACAGTTTTAAATTTCCTAACGTAAAGTATTCATTTTTTAAGGTTCCCATTGTATCTATGATAAAAACCCCTTGGGGGTTTTATGAAGCAAAAACTTTTTCATATTATCTACAAAATGCATATATGTAATTCCAGTGAAGAAAGAATATTGTTCTCACACCACAAAACGGTGGGAACAATCCGTGTTACAAAGCCCAAAAAACAAATGATAAAACAGAAAGTTTAAATTTTGGGTAAAATTTTGGCCCTTTAATACCTCCAACGAAACAAAACGATCTCCAAAAATCTGGAACAATGGAGAAATGGTTGTCCCTGTCCACCCTAGATAAAAACATTTATCTCCAAAAAAACTGGAAATTAGGAAAATGGTTGTCCCTGTCCACCTAAAGTAAGAACATTATCTCCAAAAAAAAATGTGAACATTAGGAGAAATGGTTGTCCCTGTCCACCATAATGTAAGAACATTGATCTCCAAACATCATGTGAACATTAGGAGAAATGGTTGTCCCTGTCCACCATAATGTAAGAACATTGATCTCCAAACACATGTGAACATTAGAGAAATGGTTGTCCCTGTCCACCATAATGTAAGAACATTGATCTCCAAACATCATGTGAACATTAGGAGAAATGGTTGTCCCTGTCCACCATAATGTAAGAACATTGATCTCCAAACATCATGTGAACATTAGGAGAAATGGTTGTCCCTGTCCACCATAATGTAAGAACATTGATCTCCAAACATCATGTGAACATTAGGAGAAATGGTTGTCCCTGTCCATCCTAATGTAAGAACATTGATCTCCAAACATCATGTGAACATTAGGAGAAATGGTTGTCCCTGTCCACCATAATGTAAGAACATTGAGCTCCAAACATCATGTGAACATTAGTAGAAATGCTTGTCCCTGTCTATCCTAATGTAAAAACATTAATTTCCAAACTACACGCTTCCTTCCCATCGCAGCTCTCAATGGACCCTGGGAGTTGGAGGGCGAGAGGAGGGGGGGGGGAAGACATAAAGGGGACAGAGAAATAAATGGAGCCAATGCCAAAACAACCAAACAAAAGAGAAAAAGACGAAAGATTAAGGACGATGCAGAAGAGTTGAACTGATGGCCAAATTGGAGACAGCAAAAGGAAACAAGGGAAAGTAAAGGGAAAAGGGTGACGCGACAATCACACTCGATCCTCAGACTGTCACATTCCGCCTGCACTTAACTCATCCTCTGCTCTGGGATACTTTCCTTAATGCCACCCAGGGGAGTCAATCCAGTGTCATCTCCCTTAAGGCCCCATAAGGTTGTCTCACCAACAACTGGTAAGAAATAAACACACAGCTGCCATTCCAGTATGTTTAGGGCCTACATTGGCTCCAGACAGTCTTTTTGTGAGAAAGGGCTAAAGCAATGGAAGAGCGAGACTGACAGACCAATCACGATCACCATCAAAGGTGACGTATCCCCACAGGCACGTCAGACGGAGGCAGACAGCAAGGAACTCTCCCCTCCAGCATTTCAATCACAAGTTTGCAGATGATATTGATTTTGTTGGCCGTGTTATTTTTCAGAGCTGGAGGGAAAAAAGAAGAACAGAAGACAGCAGAGATGGAAGAGGGAAGAATGACAACTCACACACAATTATGGACACACGGCTTTTCCCCACAAACCAAAGAAGGAGAATAGAGTGGGACGGAGTACTCGTCGAAGACACTACACTCAAACATGATGCCAGTCGCGCCCCCTCTTCCTCCCCCAGCCGTAGCCCCCTCTCCCTCCTCTCCCCACCCTCATGTCTACCACTATACTCCTCGAACAAAAAGAAGAGATTTTATTACAAAACATAAGAACAAAATACAAGTAAGGAGTACAAAACGCAAAACGCATACTTATCGCAGTAAGACAATTACAACAACAGCAAAAGATACATCATCATCATCATCATCATCATCATCTTCATCATCAACGTCTTCAACATCATTACCTTGCTACTACTGTGAATACTAATACCATCAATAGAACTACTACTACCACCACAACTACTACTGTTATTACTTCTACTACTATCAAAGTGATAACGGTCACTTAATAAACACTGTATGCGTTTTTTTCTTAATCGTATCATAGGCATATATAGACACACTAATAAACACAAAGGGTAAACACAAAGAAGAATAATAGTTATATAAATGAAAACAAAATAACTGAACGGAACAAATAAATTAATCCAACAGGGAAAACAAAGCAACTGACCGTTGCCATGTTATTTGGAAACCTTGCCAGAAAAAAAAGCATTAATCCAATAAGAAAGAATATGGGAGCCACTGTGTAACGAACTTTGTGATGGACATTTGAAGACATGCAGCATACTTTTCTATTTCATATCTTGCTTTCACGTACACGATGAAAACTTGAAATAATGGCAAATCTTTTTCATATTTACATTTGTAAATATAGAATTTGGCATGTAACAGGATTAAGTCAAATATTTTATCTGATCTAAACTCATTGTCACAACCAAACAGGACAATATTTTCATTCAATAATAGATTCATAGTTTCGCATTTTCTATTCATTTCATTTTGAAATTCTTGCCAAAAAGTTTGAACATGAGGGCAGTACCAAAATAAATGTTGAATTTTTTCTGTTTCTCTCTTACAAAAAGAACATTTTTCTGAATTTTCAATGCCCATGTTTTTCAAAACAATATTGGTTGCTAGTATTCTATTATTAATTCTAACCTCAAACCATCTTAACTTAATATCTTTTATCTGTTGGATTTTCTGAATAGTTTTAGCCCAATTAACGTCCTTCGGTAATCTTTCATTCCATTTATTGCAAAACGTTGGCTCTAGAGTGTCTTGAATCAGTAGATCATAATAAAGTGAGGCTCCTCGTGAAACTGAACATATCACAGACATTAGTTTACTTGACTCACCTTCTTCATAACATGTTATTTCTACTACAGCTTCTCTCGAATACTTTTTCACAGCACTAATGTAACCGTTATATGTTATAAAATCTGTATTGATGTTATACCTATCAACAAAGGACTGGAAACTCAAAAAATCACCATTTTCGTCCAAAAGATTCCGTACGCAGAATACATCATTTTCTATCCAGTTTTTATAAAATTTGGATCTGCCCCCAATCATCAAGTTCCTATTACAAAATAAAGGCTCTAAACAGAATTCATCTGCAGTTTTGACACCAACAATCTCATCTATTTCTTTATATGCTTTGAATACATCTCTCCAGAAATTATTTAACTTATCCTGCCCAGACAAATCAGCACCCAATTTATGAATAATTTCTGCCTTGTAATATAATGAGCAGAGTATTTTTTTCCAACTATGGTTACTTGATGAAAGTTTCCGAATCCAAGTTAACTTTAATGCGTTTATTTGCTTCCATATGTTCGGTATTCCTATACCCCCATGCTGTATATTTTTTACAGATATTTTTTCGCTTAATTTTATCTCTTTTTTACCCCATACAAACTTAAATGTAAATTTCTGAATTTCATCAATTATGTAGTCTGGTGGGTTCGGTAGTAACATCCATAGATGCGTTAGTTTTGATAAATCAGGGATTTAAGTACTGCTACTCTGCCGAGAGGTGTTATCTGCCTTTTTAGCCAAGTTTTGTACAATGTTTTTATCTCTGCAAATTTTTCTTCGAGATTCATAGTTTCACAATTTTTTAAATCACTCGTAAACCAGATACCCAAAATTTTAAATTTAGGAGGGTTCCATTTGATATTTAAATGTTGCATATACTTAATGGGCGAGTTTCGTTTACTTCCTAACCATACTGCATTCGTTTTTTCGGCATTTAGTAAGAGTCCAGATACTCTTCCAAATTTTTCAAGAACCATAATCGATTCTTCAAATGATTTCCGATCGCCTTCTTGTAAAAGTTCAGTATCATCTGCATACTGTAATATGTTATTCTCAGAATTAGCTATTTTAATTCCTTTTATGTCTTCATTTTGTCTAATCATGTTTGCTAAGATTTCAACACAAATAACAAATAAATATGGCGATATTGGATCCCCTTGGCGACATCCTCTCTCAACAGGAAACCAACCAGCTAGTTTTCCATTAACTGAAACGGTTGACTTAATATTTGTGTAGAATGTTTTTTATCCATTGACAGAAACTTGGACCAAAGCCAAAGGCATGTAATACCTTAAACATGAAATCATAGCTTACACTGTCAAACGCTTTTTCAAAGTCTAAACATAAAAGTATCCCCGGTTTTTTGGATATAATCATATAATCAAGTATATCATAAATAAGACGAATGTTATCTCCCAAATATCTGTTTGGAATAAAACCAGTCTGGTCTTCATTGACGATAGAGGGAAGCACACATTTTAATCGGTTGGCTATACATGTAGATCCTATTTTATACACAGTGTTCAAAAGCGAAATTGGTCTCCAATTTTTGATTCGGTCTTTGGGCTTGTCAGCCTTTGGAATGCACACGATAATACCTTCTTTTGCGTCGAAGATAGTTCCTTTCTATCGAATCCATCGTTAAGCGCCTTACAACATATGGACCAAGTTGTAACCAGAAACATTTGAAGAATTCTGCTGTGAAGCCATCGCTGCCAGGACTTTTCATATTACGCATGTGTTTAAGAGCAACACCGGCTTCTTCTAAAGTAATTTTGCCTTCCAAAGAATTTACCTGACTCTCAGTTAGTACTGGTAAATTATTTGCTAAATCTAGAATTTCACAAGATTCAATATCTCTTTTAGAATATAATTTTTTATAGAACTTATTAACTTCTTTGGCAATTTCATCACTATCACTTAAAATAGATCCATTATTCAGCGTAAGTTTCGTAATATTTTACAAACGTAATTCTTATGTTTTGTAATAAAATGTGCATTAAAAAAAAAAAGAAAGAAGAGATTTAGGTCTGAATCAGCATTCCTTCCCTATCCGGCACACCAGTGGTTTATATTGGTTTAAGATAGCAATTCACACATCCTTTCTAAAAAAACAAACTTACCTACTTATTTTATGTCCATCTTAATCTATGTCAAATCTATCAGTATATGCCCACTGTTTATCGACCGACGGAATGCTTCTATCCACTAATCACTCTGAAAACAACGTGAAGTCCACCCAATCACACACATATCGTTAGAAAAGGCAGGCTATTTGCAGAAAACATAAAAACCTGAAGTGTGTCGCCCCAGTTCCCCACAACGAAGCGCTCAGTCATCTGTTATTTGGCTGTCATCTCTCTCTCTCTCTCTCTCTCTCTCTCTCTCTCTCTCTCTCTCCTCTCTCTCTCTCTCTCCTCTCTCTCTCTCTCTCTCTCCTTCCTTATATACATAGATGTATAGATAGACAAACAGACAGACAGATAGCTGATTGAGAGAGAGAGAGAGAGAGAGAGAGAGAGAGAGAGAGAGAGAGAGAGAGAGAGAGAGAGAGAGAGAGAGAGAGAGAGAGAGAGAGAGAGAGAGAAACTCGAAACTCGAAATCTTTAATGAGGGTGAATAGATAAGCTGGAAGCTTTTTTACACTATGCCCTCAAAATGACAATAACCAAAGAGAGAGAGAGAGAGAGAGAGAGAGAGAG